>OX375756.1:22108571-23329642 GCA_947359355.1 Acrocera orbiculus | reverse complement strand
GAAGGTTATTGCAACAGCATTTTGATTTTTTGTTCATCAAATATCTTGGGGAAGTTAAACCTATCAATAATAAATGTTATATGGCATTATTGGATTGATTACGATTAGAAATCAAGACAAAAATTCAAACAAGCAAAAAAAAAAAAAAAATAGTAATTTTCCATCAAAAAAATGTCCAGTTTCACATGTCAATGATAACACTAATTAAATTACTTTTTGGTCTGCTTCTTCACCCTCCCTACTCCTTACATGTCACACAAGCGACTACTGCCCTTTTGATAAAATAATGATCCACGGTAAGAAATTTGTTTCGAATAAAGAAGTGATTACCAAAACAAAAACAAATCATACTATAAAAAAAGGTATTTGACACTCAAAGGAGCGTTGGAAAAAATGTATCATCCCTGAAGTAAAGTATGCTAATGAATAAAGTCGAATTTTTTATATGAAAAGAATTATTTTTCTTATTTAGTTCTTAGATTTAATATTGTGTGACGTGTAATTCCGCAATCATTTTGTTAGTCGCTAAAAACTATAAAAATTATTGGCCAGCTAAAATCAAAGAACAACGCAAAAACTTCCCTAAACAAAATTGCAAAAAATAAAATAAATGGCTTTAGTTTAGTGAACTTAGGGCCACCGACGAATTTGAGTAGTTAATAGGATAATTGTCTTAAGCATAGAAAACTTTATTAGTTCAACGTTTTATATATATTATTATTTTTGAAACTAAGCTTGACTCAAAGTTTCTTATCTCCTTATTGATTCAAGTGCTACTCCTGCTAAACATTTGCTTGTAGTCCATGAAATTCAAGATATGTAGATATCATCATAATTACTCAATCAGAAATCAGAAGTCGATGACATTTTCATCTTCAACTACTGTAGCAAATTAGATTCTTTTATGCAAGTCGAGAAGGCATGTGTATTTTGATGAATCCAGAGACCATCCTTCATTACACTTAGTTTGAATATATTTTCAAGGTCAACTCTAGTCTGGAGTTGAGAATCGAGGTGATTTTATCTTAAAAACAAACCAAAGCTGTCTTATCGGATAGAGTAGAAATATTCTTTATGGAATGTATATTTTTGGTTGATTGATTTGGTTTTAGAAATGAATCCTACAAAGTTTTTTCTAATGTTTTCAGCAACATATTAAAAATAAAAGTTAAATGAATTTGATTAATTGGATTTGTTGACGTTTTTTAGAGTTTTTTGATATAATATTGTGAGATTATCATAAATCAAAAAACACTTAAATAAATCAAAAATATTAATTTCTAATACTTATTATAACTGTAATTAATCATACAGCTTTTTTAAAATATTTAAAGGCCTAAATAGTTTTTTAATAATTTTTAATTTTTAAAATATCGCTTTAAAAAATATAATTTATTAAATTTCAACACTAATTAAATCGTTTCGTTTTTTATCCTATATTTTTTGCAAATTATTGTACTTTAAATCAACTAAAAATGATATCCACATATATCCACTTCATTAGTTAAGTTCAATAATTTAACAATGTAATTTAATTTTTTATTAAAATTGTATAGCTCAATGTTAAATTCATAAAATTTTCATTTTAATTGAATTAAATTAAATTTTTACCGTTTGAACAGCCTTTCCATACATGCTTTGGCTATATCACGTTTTAAGATACAGTTTTCGTTTTTCTTTTTTTTTTGTTTGTTTGTTAAAATTTTAATCACAATAAAAAAAATTCAATCATGGTCATCAAGCACTTAAACCACACACAACAAAAAGGTTCAAAGTTAACAAGAAGAATTAAATAAAGAATTATTTATACACAATAATAATAATAATAATAAATAGTAGTAATTTTAATTATTCTAAAGTAAACAAAAACAACAAAAATATAATTTAATTTATTATACGATGAGTAGCCAAAAAAAAATATACATATATTTCACTACTAAAAGGCAAATCGCCTTCTTACTTTGTGCTATGAAATACTGCGAATGTCACTTGAACTGATAAAACTATTCAACTGAAATATTAGTCTTATCAATTGATAGTTGGAAATATACTTCAAAAAGCTACACAAGTAAATTAAGAAGCAGATATTTCTTTGTTTTATATTTTGTTTATTATTTGATTCACTTTTTTCTAATCTCGGTTCAATAAATAATGAACAACTTTTAAACAATTTTCTATAAAACAAGTTTATTAAAAAAATATATATATATAAAGCCACTGAGCTTTTAATTAATTTAATAATAAGTAAATTTATTGCAATTATACGTGGCACTATACATATATATATATATTATATTAAAAAGATGCAATAGAAACAGTCTTTAACTTTCATTTTGGTAACTACTCAAAATCGTTCAATTTATGCCGTTTAAGCAAGATTAGGAATAATACTGATAACTAAGTATAAAAGATTTATAAACACGATACGCAAATAAATATATAATTCAAAATAATCGAAGACCATGCATACAAAGATAGCGACAAAACTTCACTAAAACTGATGAGTAGCGAACAATAAATCTATATAATATATTTTTTGAATTCAATTTGAGTTTAAAAAACAACAATTGAATTTTGTTGTTATTTAGTTGCTGTTATACTTGTAACTTTGCCATTAATTATTTTTGAAAAAAAATATTTTTTTCTTTTTTTGCTAATAATAGAAATACAGTTATAGTATATTTACATAAGTAAGTCATCCCGGGCACAGGTATATAATTAAAAGTGACTTTTTTATTACAAATCAATTTCTTTTTTCACATATAAGTTTTCGATATTTTCGATTTTTTTTAAATTAAAAATATGACTTCACAAAATTCAAAAACTTTATTAAATAATATTAAAGTTTTTATTTCATTTTTTTGTTTTGTTTTGAAAATATAAATTATAAGTCCTTTATAATTTGGAATGATGGTTTATCAACAACAAAAACATTTCTTAACCGGGAATATAAGAGATTTTATCAGTTTTGTTTTTATTTTTATTTTTACTTTTGTTTTCAGTTGAGAGTAAAACAAGCTGTAAAAATGCAAAATGATTGCCAAGCCAACAACAAATAATCTATATAAGAAATATTGGGTGACAGTTAGAGTTCACTTGTGTTTTTTTCGTCTTGTTTTTGTAGCATAATATACATTTGAACATAATAAATAAAAATAAAATAAAATTAAACTTACATAAATAAAATATGAATTTTTATTTTGGCACGAATAAAATTATAAAACTTTAAATTGTAACAAATTTAAACTCATTTGATAAACAAATAATTTTAAAGCTTTTTAATATTTATTGTGTTAACTGTTTCTAATACGGATTTATATAATTTTTGATTTGATTTTTATAACACAACAATAATAAAAATGCTTAACAGAAACCTAAAACTAAAATAAGAATTTTATGCTCTTGATTTCATTTTGCGAGATAAAAATAAAATGCAAAATTCTCTTTTAAACTCTTAAATTTTTGTGATTGTTAAATGACAATATAATTAATGCAAGCCAGAGCAAAAATCTGTGAATGTTTTTGTATGATATCCGTAAATGCAAATGTGAGTAATGAAAAAGTAAAAATTTTCGGATTTCATCAAATTTTTCATAAAAACGTTTCCATTTTCTCGTATCAATTTTTAAGAAACTTTGGTTTGGCAGTCAATTTATGAAAATTTTCACGCGAAAACTCTTATGCGGCGATATTTGACTTAGGGAGTGAATTTTTTCAATCATTATTAATTACTTGTCATGCTTAAGGGTGGATTTCAAATTTCAACGACTCCAACCGTGTACATTTTACGATTTTTTCTTTCATATATCAAATGAAATATTTTATTAAAACGATTTACCATGTAAAAGATACATATTTTATTTGTACTTTATGGAATTTATATTAAAAAATTTTGAAATTTGAACTATAGGGACCTCATTCCCTGTGACTCTTAAAAAAAAACCTTGATAAATTAATTTTAATAGAGAGAAAAAAAATCCTTCGCTCAAGCAGTAGAAAATATTATATAGAAGAAATGTGCAAAATTGGAAGAAGATCGGTTTATAGCTTTTTAAGAAATTTTGACTACCGATTTAAAAAATAGAGTTTCGAGAAAAAAGCGATTAAACTTTCACATTCAAATATCATGTGGCCTAAAGGGTGGATCTCTTGGAATTTTACTCGGTTCGTTTTAAAATTTTGGGAGAATATTCTGGATATATTGTGTAATAAACATGAATATATATATCTGAAAAACCGAAATATGAGCCTGAAATATCCTTTAAATTTTGCACTCTCTGCGATTTAAGTCGCAAATCATTCTAAACAGAGACTCCATCAATTCACTAATTTCGGACCACATTAATGATACAAAAATTGTTATAATTATACAATTTTCGAAAATTAAGTTCATCTACAAAAAATACAAAAAATACTTGAGTGATTAAAGTGTGGACCCATTTGCAAATCAATAATTTCAAATATATAAATTCCAAGTTGTAGTAAGAAACAAGTATGAAAAAACGATTTTAATTCATGTTTAAATTAAATATAGAAGATTATAGTTTAGATAGTTATAAGAAAAAAGAAAACTCTGAACAACAACAAAATTATACAAATAGAGAAAAAGAAGAACAACTTAAATTCGATACATATGAAAAATTAAGCATTGAAGTAATTATTATTTTAATTTAACAGATAGTTCAGTTTAAAACTCATCATTTTAAAAAAAATATGAATTTTCACATCCGTGTCTGCGACTTTATTTAATAAAAATTTTTGTATACGAAATTTATAATATATATTTGCCAAAATTCAAATTATGTTAGTATAATTTTATTTTAATTTTAAATTTTTTATTATAAAAACTCTTTAACTGATTATTTTGTCAACCAAATTTATTTTTTTTTTTGTAATTCTTCCAATTATCAAATCATTTCTGTGCAATTTCCAAAAAGTTGATAATTTTGCTGATTTATTGGACATTTTATGTTAAAGTTCAAGTATCGTTATATTTTTGATAGTAAAAAATTTTTTGAATAACTGTAAACAAAAAAAAATTAAAAAATTTTTGATAGAAACACTTAGAAAGTGCACTACTTTTTTCATATTTAAAACCACTTCCAACCCATAAAATTGTTTCACTTAACTTATAAAAGCCACCTAATTCACTGATGACTATGGTGAATAATTATTATTCCAGATCTTAGGGAATAAAATTCGATCAGTTACAGATTGAGTACCAAATATCGTACTAAAAAATTTTCCAAGCACACTTTTGGCATTTTACACAAAAAAAACCTATCCAAAAAGAACTCTTATACAATTACATAAAAAACAGCACATATTTTAACGCTGTTAAAAATAAAACAAAAGATTTAAAATATTCAGGAAATACCGACGTACAAAAACAATAAAGCATCCATTAAAGAATGCTAGAAACTCGACATAATCCTAAATTACAAATTTAAATTATAAAAATAGCATTTTACAATTCATGATACCAAAAGATTAGTTTTAGATACAAACTGGTACAGTAAAATGCAAGGAAATGTGCTATTGCTGTTTTTATTGATCTTAGAAAAATATTTGATAGTCTGGATAGATTGTCTGATAGCCAAAATTATTAATTAAGAATTCATTGGTAAATTAATCCTAATTTCCAGTATGGAACAACAGGACAAAAAATTTATGATAACTTCAGAATTGAAATTAACTGATAAATTAGCACTGAAGAAGGATTTGAACAAGGGACAGGGAATATATCAGTTCTGTTCTATGTTGTTGAATGGTTTAAGACGTTAAACTTTGAAATTGCAATTAAAGGATCTCGCATCACCTCTCATTGTGCTGAAAAAATTAAATATATTTTAGCCCATCTTTAAGAAATGAAGACAACTTTAATTTAATGCTATAAAAATTGAATATTACCAGCAAAATAAATGATCAGGTTTTATCCTACCTAAATATTTAATTATTTTGAATAACGAAGTGTTAAATTAAAAATGCGAAAATAATAAACTTGTCATTTGTCATGCTCTCAGATTATTTATGGAAGAAAACTGAAGGTTTGTGATCTCTGCTTTGGTAATAAAATACTTAAGGCTAAATGAGCTAAATGAGAGATAACTAATCAGAAGAAGAATATCGAAACATTTAGATGATCATTTAAATCTAAGTTTAAACCAAAATAAAATTCAAAAAAATGGGTTTTACTAGAAAAATCTTGCTGATGAGTTTGAAATTAACTTAAAACTAATTAAAGATAAAACGAACATACCCAGTAGGGAAATTACTCATCAGTGAGTTTCTCATGAATGAATTCATGTGTGAATCATGTCAGAAAGTTCACTAGTGAAATGTTCATTAAAACATCATGCAAAGAGTAGCCATTATAGCTACTTTTCAGTCATATTTTCATGTCGAAAGTCGTCATGTCAGCGAGTTTTGCCACCAATTGTTAACTAAATTCATCGATGTTTTCCCCCAGAAAGTAGGTGAAAAGTAGCTCTCTTTCATTGGTGAAGTAGAGCTAGTTTTCTTACTGGGATTATTTGCAGGATGATTTCAGAATAGAAAAAACGATTCATTCTATAAGAATTTCAGGAGGCTTTGGGCAGTTTTCATTTAAAATGGCAAATTAAAGATATGAACATATGAAGTCTACGTAAAAAATGCTCGACAAAATTAAAAACCTTTAATCTATGGCAGGGTACGCTCAATTCTACCTAAATCATAAAAATATTAAAATACAAACCATTCTTATTTAATACATGAAGTAAATCTAAAAGTTGAGAGGAGAAATGTTTACTGGAATTATTTTGAAATTTAATATCTAGATTTATTTGAAGTCTTCATATGTGAAGTGTCGGTTCTGATATTAAGATATCAAAATATCTATAATAAATATAAATTTAAAAATTTCATTGAACACTCTGCACTCTTTGAATGCTTCCAATGTGCTAATAAAAAAATATTTATTAATATTAATTTTAGTAAAATAAATCATTTTTGTAACAAATCTAAACATAACCTCAAACTTAATCTAGAATAGGTAAATAAAAATGAGAATTATTTCTAAATTGCTTAGAAATTTGTGTAAGAAAAAGAATAACTTAATATTTTTTAAAAATTTGAATTTTAAATGAAGAATTTTGTTATTTATATATATATTTTTAACGTTTTCAGTAGATGTACACTTTTTATATAAATATTTTACTTTTTTTAGTAATATTTTTATTTAATTATCAATTTTTATTACGCGTATTTAATGCAAAACAAAAGGGCTAGACTAGAGAGTTTAACTAGATATTTAAATTTTGTACATTTTACGCAATTTTTGCTTTCGATTTTCAAATCTCTAAACACTTTCTAAAACTAAAAATTGAAAAGTTTCCATGATATCTTGAATGTTAATAGAATCGATATTTGATTGTATTTAAGCGAAGGTTAAATTATTATGTCATACAATGTCAAGTTCATTTATTTTTAATCTAATTTAAATAATTTTATATATTTTACAAATGAAATGCAAAGAAAACTATTGTTGTTTTTGGTATTAAAAAATCAAATTTCTACTTAAAAATATTTATAGTAGTATTCAATGTTTCAAGGTTATTATAGATTAATTTTGAAATTTGTTAAAAGAGCTATTTATCAGATTACATTAGCCTCATGGAACTAGAAGTCAGCCTCTTGAATTATTAATTTTTGCAAATGTATCATAAAACGGTTCATTTCTGCAAAATTATATGTTTTTTTATTTACTCACTTTACTGTACATATAAAAAAGGTTTAACAGATTCCGTTTGAAATTGATTTTTTCTACAAACAATTATTGTAGATAAATACGCGTAAAGTTTGGCTTCTGGCGAATTAAATATCCCTAGAAACCAATTGCTCTGACTCGTTTTTTTCTGTGAAATGTTAAATGCTTCTTCAAAAGTTTTACATATTGATATAAAATATTGAAATTTCGTGTATCGAAGTATCAGTGTCGATGGGTATTTTTCTATTCGTAGATATTAGACCAATTCAATTTGCTTTTTCTGTATTGAAAAAGATTATTTTTTTGGTAGATATAAATGATGAAGAGATTCATTTATGGCCTATATACAAAATTGTACCTCTAGACTAATTAAATAATTAAAAACTGAAAAAAAAGAAAAAAACATTAATTTGCCTGAGTGCAATTTTGATTTATTTTTTACGTCACTTGTGAGACTCATCTTCCGTGATGCACAAAATATTTTATAAGAAAATAAAACAATAAAAGGCTTATCTAAGCTTAATATTTTTAAATAAATATATCATAATTTATATCTTTACAAAAAAGTTAAATATGTGTATACTTGCCAAAATTTACGGATGCTAAAAAACATAAAATTCCATTTCGATTTAGTAAAATTAAACAAAGTTAAACCACTCAAATAGAAAACACTTCAGACTAATTTAATTTAATGTTTAAACAAGATTTAAAATTTTGAAGCAAGAATAACGATAGTTTTTTAATCACAGACCAGAGACGACTTAAAAATTTAATCAATCGAAAATTCAATACCGCCAAATCAAAAAAAATCAATATTTACTATGTATCATTTCCAAAATATTAAAATTAACACATTCAATTTAATTATTAACCAAAACAAATTCGAAAACAACCAAAATTATTTAACATATATTTTAGTCACAGAAAAATTACTGAAAAATTAAGTTTCCACGCACAAAATCTGACATTCCTGTTTTGCACATCAAGGGCAAATCGAATGAGGCTGCGTTTCATAAAAATCAATTTTAAATTATTTTCAGGAAAAACCGAAGAATTGTTTTATAATGCTAACAACCTAATTTTTGGTTATATAATCATCTTTTTTATTTTTGATAACAATTCAAAGTCAATCAAATTTATTTTCCTTTTCGAAACTAAATAAATAAAAATAGTAAACGCTTTTTATATTTTTGACAGAACAAGCTGTATAAAGCGAATTGATGGTTAGTATTCCCAGATTGGTATAGCCAGATGAGATGAATTCTGTCTATCATGGGATCGTCTGACAACCTTTATTAGTTTTGATATTTTTCAGTTTTTGAAGTTTATAATTTATTTTAAACATTACAATTACATAGTAATTTATTATAAGCTATAAAGTTTAGTTAATTACTAATCCAACTTTCAGTCTTAACAGATTCAAAATTAAATTGACTCAAATTAGCATGCAATCAAATGTGATGGCGAGTCCCAAATACACAGATTAGCTTTAAAATTAACTTAATTTTGAGTTTATTATGTCCATTTTGTATTTATTTTCATTTTGAGTCTATTGTGAGTTTATTTTTGAGTTTATGCGAATTTATTTCCATATAAATAATAGTCAACAACGATTTTTGGAATCAAAAGGAATAAATTTAAAGCGAATTTAGCTTACATGCGACTTATTTATGCATGCTGTCAGATGATGTCGTCAGAGTAGCTGTCAAATCAAATTTGATCAAGGGGGGGCTTTTCTTTTTACAAATGTGAACAAATAAAAAAAAAGTTGAGTAAAAAAACCATAGAACGTCAGTAATTTTTTTTGTTAAACTCTTTACTTTATAAGGAGAAATATACACAAAGGGGCGTAAGAAGTTTGCAAATGTCACTTATTGTAAGTAAAAATAAATTGAAGATTTTTTAAGTTCTGTATAAGTCGCCACCTGCAAATTATTTAATTTTATTCCAGGAATATATTTAATTAAATCCCACGCAAGTTATAACATTTCACATAAAGTTATTATATTAGTTTTAATTAATTTAATGCAGAAATATAAAGATATTTAATTTGTTTTCCTATTTTTAAATTTATTTAATTTAGGTTTTTCGTGGAGTAAAACAGAAAACGGCACCGTGTGTAGGAATGACCGTAATGGCAAAAATTTCAACTGCGGAAATATGTGAAAATGCAAAATTAGCTAGAGAAATGGCTCTGACTGGTAATTATGATTCAGCCTCAATTTATTATGAAGGATTACAACATATGTTAGGAAAAATAGTTACAACAATTCATGAACCAATTCGTAAAGGAAAATGGATTATGGTTTTGAAATTAATATTGACAAATTAAATAAACCAAAATTTATTTAATTATCTTTTAGATACAACAACAAGTTTTAAAAGAATATCAACAGATTAAAGAAATACAAAAAACTTTATCAGAAATGACTATGGATTTAAAGAATGTGCCTTTAGCAGTTAGAATTCGATCTAATAATATTCCTAATGAACCAACTAAAGATCCAGCTGCATGGTTTCGTCCAGATCCAGATATTTGGACACCACCGCCACAAGATCCTGATGTTTGGCCTCCCCCTACTGATAACAAGTATGCTAAAATGAATTCTGTAGTTTAATAAGTTTTAAAAGGAAAAATTATGAATTATTTTTATTGACTATGGCCAAGTTTCATTATTAAGACTAACAAAATTTTGTGATGCATTAAATCAGTTTAAAAAATTAATCCTGACTTGAGCTTTCACTTTCACATTCTAGGAAACATTCTTGTGAAAGTATGCTTGCTTATTAAATTTTTGTATGCTTGATACTGATAAATTTTCACGTTAAATCTCCTCCTCCTCCATTAAACCACATATGCTCACTCTCGACAATAGATGACACCTTTCTGGGTATAGAGGTTCTGGATATTTTGAGCATCATATTAAGCGACGAGAGAATGGATAGACAAGGATACATTAAAACTTTCTTGGATTTGCTTAATTCATAAACATGCCAAATTATCCAAACTTATATTCGTTGTTGTTTCAAACCAAAAATATTTTTTTTTTATCAATAAAAAAATCTATGAAATGTCTTTATTTTTTGTATTCTAACGGCGTCTATAAAAACTGTTGACTTTAATCTTTTATCGTTTAGATCTGGACCGCCAAATAAAAACTCCCGCCAAAGTACTTATAAAAAATCGGATCGTAGAAGTATTGCACCCCAAAAGCCTACAACGAATAGAAAACCATTAAACAGTAAAACGAATGCCATATCAAATGGTCGCAGTCAAAATGTAAAAGAAAAACGCCTCTCTTCAGTCACTAGTACTAATGAAAATAACTCAAACAAAGACGATGAAGCAAAAGAAGAAGAACAAGTAGATGAAGATAAAAAATTTGAGCCCAATAATCATATTGAAGCTGAACTTGTAGATATTTTAGGTATAACAGATTTTATATAATTGAAAATCAAGTTACTAATATTACCTTTACAGAACGTGATATACTTCAGAAAAATCCAAATATACACTGGGATGATATAGCTGATCTACATGATGCTAAACGATTACTCGAAGAAGCAGTTGTATTGCCAATGTGGATGCCAGATTACTTTAAAGTTTATATATTCACTTTTTCTATTTTCAATTTTTATTTTCAATATTTAATTTAAGGGAATTAGAAGGCCATGGAAAGGTGTACTAATGGTTGGTCCACCCGGTACTGGTAAAACAATGCTAGCAAAAGCAGTTGCAACTGAATGTGGTACAACATTTTTTAATGTTTCATCATCAACTTTAACATCAAAATATCGTGGAGAATCTGAAAAAATGGTACGTCTTCTATTTGAAATGGCTAGATTTTATGCACCTAGTACAATTTTTGTGGATGAAATTGATTCATTATGCTCAAGACGAGGATCTGAAACTGAACATGAAGCATCACGTCGTGTAAAATCGGAACTTCTTGTACAAATGGATGGTGTTGGTAGTGAAGAAGCATCAAAAGTTGTTATGGTACTTGCAGCTACAAATTTTCCATGGGACATTGACGAAGCATTAAGACGTAGGTTAGAAAAAAGAATTTATATACCATTACCAACAGATGAAGGAAGAGAAGCATTATTAAAGATCAATTTGCGGGAAGTAAAAGTCGATCCTAGTGTTAATCTTAAATCTATTGCTAGAAAATTAGAAGGTTACTCAGGAGCTGATATAACAAATGTTTGCAGGTAAATTTTTTTTTTAAAAAATGTTTTATTTGTTTAATTTTTTATGTTGTAAATTTGATTATTTACAAAAAGTTTTATTGAAAAGTCGATTTTATAACAACCAAAAAACCGAAATCTCTAAATTATTTTTAAAATTCTTAGACTAAATAAGTTAATTTTTTCAAGTGCACATTAAAGGGCATATTTCAAAAAAAAATTCCTAATTCATGCCTGTAAGTTTTTAAGAGTAGACAATTTCAAAGCTGCTCAGATGACAATCAAGAAATTTGATATCGTTTTTGTTATACTCTCAAATAATTATCATTTTTAATTATTTAGTAATTTTCACAAAATGTTGTCAACCTTTTTATAGTTTTTATTTTTATTGATTTGCAATTTTTCGTCTATTTTTAGGGATGCCAGTATGATGTCAATGAGAAGAAAAATTGCCGGACTTAAGCCAGAACAAATTAGACAACTTGCCACTGAAGAAGTAGACCTTCCAGTTTCAACACAAGATTTTATTGAAGCAATTGAAAAATGTAATAAGAGTGTTTCAAAACAAGATCTAGAAAAATATGAAAAATGGATGGGAGAATTTGGTTCCTCATAGTAAACTTTAGTCAAACTTTTTTCTTTTTTATTATTAATTTTTTGTGTTACTTAATTTATTATATATTTTTGGGCGATAATACAACAATTTTATGTTCTAAAGAAAATTAATTAACCATCAACAAATAAATTATTTACAAAAATTAAATAAGGGTACTAGGAAGCATTAAATTAACAATTACTTAAAACCCATTCTATTGATATTAAAAACATCAAGATTAAATTGTGAAATTTTATGCAATATTTTTGTGTCAATTGATAAGAATTTAACATAATGTAATATGATCGTCCCAATCAGTGGTTAATTTATTGATGAAAGTAATTTCAATATAATAGAAAGTTTTGTACACTAACTATATTTAAATTAAACATATTAATTACAACAAAAAAAAATTTATCAAATTAAAATATCAATTCTTAAAAAATAAATTCTTTTCTGTCTTTTAAATCTCTGTTAATTAAAAAGAAGCTCTTAAATTTAACATAAAAAATATCTCTTTTAATTAATACATTTGATATTACTCAACGGAAAATCCTGCCAAATTATGTAAAAAATTAAAAACCAGTCAAAATGGCTGACAAAAGCTATAAAAGATTTGTGAATTTCTGACAAAAGTTGTTTTTTGTAGGAAAATTTACAAAAAAAAACCAATGATGAAATTCTTCTCATCAAAATAAACAAAGGAAAAAATCGTAGTATCTTATAAGCTTTAATAGTTTTTCTATGTATAATGGACTTTTTTTAGAATTAGAATAATCATCAAATGATCTTATGCGCACAAAGAAGTTCTTTCTTAAATAAAAGAAATGTAAATAATAAAATATTAGGCCTTCCGATAGAATTATACCAACTCCATTATATTTTGGAACATGTAAATCTGTAACCAGGTATATTTGAGAACATGTATCTACAAAAATAAACCTATATAAATTCCATATTTTCTCGTATTTTTCATAAAGTCATTCGGAGGAAAAAATTTTTAACATTTTAAAACATTATTTTTACTACATTTTAGTGCATGATGTCTCTTCCCTTTTTATTTCTTGTAAGTTAATCTCAAAATATTTTGTGGGCTCTTCCTTATATAAACAATAGAATCAAAAAACGAGTCTTATTCTCTTCAATTTAGTCTTATTGTGGATTTTTGTTAATTTTAAGTAAAGCCAAAATAAAAAATTCAACATTTGAAACAAATCAATCAGAACAATAATCGCCTGCTCTAAGCCTAGAGCTAGCTTTTACAAATGACTTGAACGCAGGGTTTTTATTGTAAAAATTCGTTCAAGTTTAATTTTTTTATATTAATTAATTGTTTTTAATTTAGAAAAATGATTTTTTCTTTTTAAAATATGAAATTTCGGACATTTAAAAATCATTTGACTTTAACATTTCTTTTAGGGTAATGCAGTTTTTTATTAAAAAACTCATTCGTTTATTTATAACAATATTTAAATACTTTTACAAGATCAAAAACTTTTAAATTTTTTATTTTTACGTTTAATTACTTAAACTAAGTTTTTTTTTAAACTCCTATTAACATTTCTACAAGTTATCAGATAATTATTTCATAATAATTTTGTAGGTTATTTCTACTGTGTTTAATTTAGTAGATTTAGCAATAAAAAACAAAAGTTCCATAGTACTAATTTCAGCAAAATAAAACAGCTTTAAATTATTTAATGGATACAAATTAATTTGAGAAGAAAGAAATTATTATTTAATTTATTCTTATACAAAATGCAAACATAACCTCTAAAGGAAATATTTATTACATTCATTACTACAAAAATATGTTTGATTTACTTAAAACATATTAATTAATACTTTGATTTGAAAAAATTATAAATTTTAATTATTTTACATAATTTTGTTGAAAAATTATTTATATAGTTATAGTTTATGATTGGGGTAAGTACTTTTTAGTGAATAAATCTAGTACAATATATCGAATCATTTTCCATCTTGGTCGCGTCATCATCGCTCTAAGTAAAAAAAAAAATAAGTAGAGCGTTTTGTTTTCTTATAAAATATTTTAATAAAATACACAATTGGATGGAAATATATAGTTTTTAAGTTTAGTTAAAAACAACAATTGTATACGTGTTGTATTTTTAAGTGATAACTATACAACTTTTAAATGCTACTTGAGTTTGACAAAGATCGTGATTGATTTAGTACATAGTGTGGGCTAATAATGTATTTTGTGTATTAGTGAATGTATACAGACTTTGTCATAACCTCATTTTACATAAATTATAACGTAATTAATTTTAAAATAAAAAATTCAAATGAATATAGTACAACAATATTTAAATGCATAGAATAATAATTTAAAAAAAAAAAAATTTTCTTATATGCAATATTTAAAAAATATTTGGCTGTCATTTAAATAAAGAAAATATGATAGCAAATATGTAGTAGTAAAAATATCATGCTATCTTTTTTAAATGAATATATTTCATATATAATAAAATATAGCTAACTCTCTCTAAAATGCTTTTATGGTGTTAGTAGAAGTCTGCGCAAAAGTTGAAGCCGAAATCCGGGAACCATCTTTTTGTGTATTTCTTGTAGTTTTTGTGAGAGACAAGTTTTTAAATAGAAATTTCTAATTAATTAATTCTAGTAACAAATTTGTTTTGATTTTAAATAAAAGTTTTATACTTTTATTAAGTGTTTACGTTTTAAAAAAGTTGTAATATAATAGCAATGTCGGAAAATTTTTAATGTTAAAGCGCCATTATTTGAATCACTCGAAAGAATAATTCGGGTGTTGGCGTTCATCAAAATTATACTTATTTTAATTGTGATTTAAATTAAAAATGATAATATAAAACATAAACTTTTGATTAATAAAATTGTTTTGTAGAAAAAACTGAAAGAAAAGAACAAAAAAACAGCTAAAATGTGAAGTTTTAACATGGAAGTGTACCCCCAAAACATGTTTCTATGAAGGTGTGCTGCTTACTTATAAAATATGGAGGAACATAAGTTAGAGCCTCCAAAAAAAATTGTTGGTGTATTTAATTCAGCTCCATGTTATCGTATTAATAGTTTGCGAACAAAGAATTGTAAATATTTAAAAGAAGTTTTATTTAATATTAAAATAAATTTTTGACAACGAAATCTTCATCATCATATTGTGAATTATGTGTCACAAAGAGAAATCATTTTTTCAGTATTTTCAAGTGAATTAGTTTAAATGGACCAAATAGATATGCTTAAATTATATATGTCACAATTAAAAGAAATTATTTTCTCAATGCTAATGTAAACATCTTGCATCGGAAAATAAAACAAAAAAAAACAGAAGCCTTAATGAAAATTGACGCTGTCAACAAAGTATGGCACAGCAAACTGATAATATTAAAGATATAGTAAATGAAGATGTTACAAAAAATCCTTCAAATAATTTACAAAACGGAACTGAATCATTAAGAACAATGGGGAGAAATACAAATAGCTCAACAACACAAGGTGGTAATCAACGTTTGGCACATCAACCACAAACGGGACAAAATATGAGCGAAAAAAATTTAAGCAAATCAACAATTCAAAGTGGTGGTACTCCTACAAATAGTAATGAACAACATGCAACTCCACATCAATATGGTGGAGAAAGTCAAACAATACATTATCATCCAAATCCAATACAGCATAATACGGATAATTCTTGTGGAAAAGATGATATTTATAGTCAGCCATCTGTTGGGGCACAGCATCCTTATGGCAGATATCTTCATCATGATCCAAATATACCACCTGATCCGTATGGTCGTTATGGCCATCCTAGTAAACCACCAGGAATAATGCCTCCAGCACGGCCACCACAACGTTATATGCCAGGTCAGCCGCCCCAAGGACCTACACCAACATTAAATTCATTATTACAATCTCATGGGCCGCCACCCCCACCACAGCATAGATATGCTAATAATTATGATCCACAACAACAACAATCGTCATCTCAACCCCCTCCACCCCAATCATATATTCAACAACAAAATTGGGCTCCCCCACCAAGACCTTATAGTCCACAACTTGGTTCTTCGCAAGCTTATAGACCGCCGCCGCCACCAGTAAGTACAAATTTTTAAATGTTATAAAGAAAATTTGTTAATTTTTTTCTATATTTCTTTAATTAATCAAATGAAAGGATTTTGAGGATTTTTTAAATTAAATTTTAAAGATTTTCTCTAGCTCGATCTATGACTTTATTACACCGCAAATAAAATTTATTTATTAATTTTCTTATTCCAATTTTTGTTATAGTTTGTAAAGAAAAATTCAAGTCATTGCTAAATTTTTAACGTTCTTAGGTTTAAATAATTTATTATTGTTATTTTTGTTTATCAAAAAATCTTCCTTTCAAAATATTGTTCAATTTTGGGAAAATTAGGGAGTATAGGTGGAAGTAAAACTTTGTGTGATGCTTTACTTTGTTTATGATTAAAAAGAAATTGTAGTTTTTCCTTCCTTTAACTATTTGACTGATCCAAAATGCCGCAAGAAGCCTAATATTTTGTTTATTGCTTTAAAGATGCTGATGTATTTTCTTGTACCTTGTGACGGTGGGGAAATATTTTCTGTTTAAAGTATGGGATTAAGTCTTAACTTTAACATAATTAAGAAATTATTTTAATTTATTCATCTACAAAAAAAAAAACCTTATTCAATGCGACAGGGTAGCATTTCAGGGAAATGTTTACCTTCCGACTAGGAATTTCTCTTTTCTTGTTACCTATTTACTTTGATCTATAGCGCACGACTATTGTGAAAATCACATTCAAATGCTCTTGCCCAAATTTGATCACTTTTGCTTAATACTAAATCCAACGGGTGGAAATACCTTGAATTTAATATTTATTCTGTAAATAAGCGAAGCAAGAGAATTTTTACAGAAAAATTTTATTTCTTTTTTCTAACTGCCGGCAGTTTACTACTTGGATACTCTGATTTCTCCCAATAAAAATTTATTTTTACCAATTTAAACCAAAATAATCCGATGTAATATTAGAAGACTATGGGTGCTAAAATAAAGTTTGCTAACCCAATCCAACAACTGCTCTAACATCATACGGATTATCGCTATCATAATCAACATGCAAACTATAAAGGAACCCATTCATTCTAGCAAATACAACTGAATAGATTTAGGAATGACGTCACATTGGTAAAGTAGGGCTAACAAACAGCTCTTGTATTTTTCCTATCATATTTTTCATTTCTTACTGTTCTTACTTGATTGATAGTCCGGAATTTTCCTATCGCAAATTTTTGACTACAAAAAATGACAACAACAAAACATATTTTAAACTAAAGAGGAGGTATAAACCAAGAAAAAAACCATAAAAAAAAATTAAGAGACAAGGCAAAATTTTGACTAACTCCGGAAAAAAATTTTCTACCAAATAGCGGAAAATGAATGAAAAGCTTTGAAAAAAATTACAATGAATCATTGCATTCGAAACCGCTACCCATTTTTACTAAAATGACGAACTTTTTATTCCATAAAAAAAATATTGCTACGGTTTTAAAACGTCAAAGTTTTCAAAGTTTTGAACATTTTTTGGTTAATATTTGATGTTTTTGCAAATGTCAGAAATTATAATTATATCTCTCTCCTGATGAAACCAAAAAGGAATCGCTCTTCGTGGGCTACTCTACAACAATTTATAACAGTTTTCTTTTTTTTTTTTTAAGGAACAAAAATAAAATTATTTGTACGCGTATTTGCGCAATTTGTTAATGTCATGCGAGTCTTTCTTTACATTCCGTTTTTCAAAAAGTATTTATTTATTTGAATAATAGCCGTGATTTTTCTAAAATACTTTTCTAAATTTCAAGTTAAGCTTTTTCCAGTATTTCTCTACGTAGATTTTATTAAATGTCATGTAACTTTTTGAGAAGTTTAAATCGCTTTTACATTTAATATTTAAGTAAAAAGTAACCTTAATATAATAATTATAGTTTTTTTCTTTCTAAAGCCTTTGGCACATCAAAGCGATTTTGCTGCTATTGTAGCGGCTACAGCTGCCGCTACAACTATATTTAATGGTTGTATCAAAATTTGCTTGACAAATTTAAGCTGTAGCTGTTACTGTAGCAGTGAAATCGCTTTGGCGTGCGCAAGGCTTAAGTATTTGGTTTTATAAATTTTATTACTTTAGCAAATTAAAAACCAACTTAGACAGTTTTCCAGCTAATCATCAGATTTCAAGAAATACTGGTATTCAACCAGCAGGTGCTGAGGCCTGTTTTTAGTCTGAGTGTTTATAGGGAGGGAGGCAGAAAGGATAACGAGTGAAAAAGAAACACTTTATTTGCTTTTTTTTTTTTTACATATGATGAAAGTAAATATTTTGAAATATTTAAAAAACACTCTGTGAAAATTTTTGTACTAAATTATCAAGTAATAAGCCAGTTTCTGAATTCATTTTCAAAAAAACCAACTTACGGTGATCACCATATCTTAAGTCTACTCACAGAGTAGCCTATACCAAGGACTATAAAGTTGTTATGGGTAAATCAATACGAGTATGTTTAAAGTGTTCAGAGTGCAAGCCTACCAAAGATTAGACTATCGCAATCGGAATCGGTGTCAGCTCGGCTGTAAGCCGGCAATTTGTGGACAGCCTAAGCCTAGAATTATCTGGGATCCACAAAACCAAATTTCGATAAGTAAAGCATAAGTTTTTCCTCCCTCCAAAGAACATTATATATTTTTTTATTTTTAAATTTTATTGGGTTTGTTTGAAGTCAAAATAATGTTTTCGAAAAAATCTACCATTTTGTAATTTTATATTCCCATAACTGCTGTTAAAAGCAAAGAAGTATTTGGAGGGAAGGGCTATTATATTTAGAAACTATAGTTAAAATTTCAAATAAATTGGTGTAAAAGTTTTTGAATATTGATGATTATGGGGACTTTTAACCAGTTAAGTGCGTTTCTTGTGTCAAAAAAAAATCTCTATTATGGTGCGTTCGACGTGTTTACTCGTTACCATTGACCATGAAAACTATTCTATTATTATTATTTGAGGATTTTCATAAGTTTATAATAACAATAAATTTTGCAGAAATAAATTTTGAAGTTTCTCTTAAATAAAAATAAAGTTCTTCGTTTTTCATAAAATTAGGAATAGAAATTAGGAAATGTCGTTTAGAGAAAGTTTATTTCTTCTTAAAGTTTTAAACTATGAAAATAATACAAGAATTGGGGAAATTCAAATATCAATAACCAACAAGAGTTTTGTCCTGATTACCAATCGAAATTTTGAAACAATATTGTTAAAATGTTATTCAATAAAATAATTACAATTTTTGCAAAGTGTCACCCCCACTTCTAAAAGTTTTTTACTTCTATGACCGTAATACTACTACTACCAGCATTCTTTTGTGGTGTCTTAAGTCACATTATGCGGTCACTCATGTAATCAATTTTTTTTGTATCATTTTATTGTTTTCAGTGTAAATTCTTGTATTATCATAAAAATATTATATTACTAAAGAATGATAACAAAAAAGAACTGGTCTAAGAGTAAGCGTCTTAGACAACCGCATAGTGTGCTTAGACCTTAAATATAAATATGCCTTATGTAATTAACAAACACACCTGTTTTTTTTTTTTTTTTTTTTGTAAAAAAAATTTGTGCAAACTCTCTGATAACGAAATGCGCGGATTTATATTTGAAAATATGTCAAAAAAACACAAAATTTAACATATACTTTAAACAAATAAAATCATAATTGTAAGTAATATTGATAATTGTGTATACCTAAAGGTATTAAAATTTTTGAGATAAGCTAAATATGTACATACATCATGCATGCATAACTGATGTAAGTGAACAAAAAAATCTAAAAACCCATTCATAGATATATATATGGAGACACATATAAGGAGCAAGCTATGATATATCAAAAGAAAATAATAAAAAAAAAAAAAATAGCACGTGCACAAGACAGCAATCAATAGAGCATTAAAAGTAAAATAAAACATGTACTACTACACATACGTACGAAAAAAAATATAAGACCTATAATTTTTGCATTATTGTAAATATAAAATAACCGCATTGCGATTGTATTGAATACAATTTTGGCGCCTTTAATTCTAATTAAAATCGATGATCAGAAATTTTTATATAAAGAGACATGGGATAATCCAGTCAGACATAATGACTACAATCAACAAGTGTCCCCTGTATTTTGTTTTTGATTTTTTTATTTATTTATCTATTTTTATTATTATTATTTTTTTATTCGTTTTTTTTTCTCTGAATATTTTGTTATGCTTTAATTTTATCTCTTTTACATATTTAAGCATATAATCCTAAAAATAAATATATATACTTAGTTTACGGTATTAAAAATAAAAATAATTTAATTATTCATATATTTAAAATATTCCGAAATTTATCCTGACCTTAGACAAAAAATTTCAGGTGGAATTTTTTTTATTGTTGTTGATATGAATAGAGAGAAGATACGCATCATAAAACCAGATCATCATTTGATAAAATTTCGATTTGACAAAATACAATAACAACAAAAACGAAAGAAAGAATAATATATATAATAATAATAAAGACACTAATACATACAAATAAATAAAAAGGTCAAGATAACTCTTGCATACTTTTTAGATGATATACAAAAGAATTAGTTTCGTTTTAGGCATATGCACATTTGTTTATACATGTGTGAATTTATAACTGTTTTGTATTAAATACATGTAGATATATACATAATTAATTTATAAAAATTCATTTGAAAAGGCCTTAAAGAAATTTAAGTTTTATGCATATACTAAAAAAATTGACTCAAAAGGTGTGGAGAATTTGAAATTTTATCCAAATAGAAGGAAACCTTAATTTTTAAAAGGGCGACTTTTATTTAGAAAATATTATATACTACTACAATAAAAATTATAATGTTCAAGAGATCTGTGAAAATTTATTTATTTTTATTTTGTTTGACCTACTATCAAAATAATCTCCACTTATTAAATTTTTAATCGATTCATGATTTTTTTTTATTACCTTACCAAGGATAAATTTATAGTTAATATTATTACTAGCTTATAATTTTAACGTTTATTTATTTTTATGTTGTTGAAAAGTAACATATTTCGCACTTAGCTTTGAGTGTGTGTTCCCACAGAGTAATCAAAATTGAGAATTAACTTCCACATTTTTAAAGAATTAATAGCTTTATAACGGAATATTTATAATTCATGAATTTTTCTGTAAAAAAAAAAATCTTTTTTTTATTTACTATTGAAAATGAGTAAAATCTCGTGTAAAATGTTAGTTATTATCATCATCCGATGGGAATTCATAGGATAGAAACTTGTTCCTTCAATATTCTTCAAAATTACACGATAGTAATCAAATGTCACGTAGCTTTTGGATAATCTATTAGTTTTTTAGCTGGATAAAATAAATACACGGTCAAATTTTACTAGTATTTGTCCCTAGGTTTACGATGGGATCATTTTGATTTATCGGAGAAATCTTTTTATTAATTACTTTCAGCTAAAATTTTAAGGGTATTTTAACTAATTTTTTATTAATTATACATATCCACATTTAGTGGATATGTATAATTAATAATAAAACCTTTCTTGTCTACGAGGAGTTCTTGTTTTGACATATTTGAAGTTAATTTATTGAATTATTTTTTTTTTTTTTTTTTTTAATGAAGGGAAGACGATTTTTCCAATTCGATATTCATGGACTAAAGAAAATGTCATATCTAAAATATTTGAGGCCTCCTTTTTATAAAGTTATCATGAGTTATTTGATTTTTGCAAATATTTTTACGGATCATATTTTATGATATGAAAACTGAACGTTGTGAACAACTTTAAAATTATAAATTTGCTATAATATCAAAATTTCAGAAGATTTTATTGTAATTAGTTGAAATTATTAAACGAATGTTTTCACACTGACGCTCGATAGAATTCATATTTTGCTTTATCTAAAACAAATTTGGTTGACCACTTTAGATCAACAGCGAATAAATGGCAATTCATAGACAAATACTGTTATTTTTGCAGAAAATCTAGCAAAAATATTAATACAATCCCAGTAGGAAAGTTACTCATCGATGATTAATAAGTGAAATTCATGCGTGAATCATCCCATCATATCTACTTTTCAGTCACATTTTCATGCTCAAAGTCATCATGCCAACGAGGTTTGCGGCCATTTGTTAACTAAATTCGTTGATGTTTTCCCCGAGAAAATAGGTATTATGGCTGAAAAGTAGAGCTACTTTCCTTACTGGGAATGATGTAAAGGATGTTATAAAAATTTTTCTAAAACAAAAATTAAATAATAATATTGGCCCAAAAGTAAAAAAATTAACGAACATTTGTAATCCTTGTGGGTTGAATAAACAATTAATTAGCTGATAATTTTATATATAGGTTTCAAATTTATTGTTTTTATTTATTACTTTTTTATATATAGGTTCAAATTCATATTTAAAACTCCAAATTTATCATTTTCCATTTCAAATTCAACCTTTTCGATTTCAAATTCGTCCTTTTTCTTTTCGATTTCACCGATCTTTAAACTAAAAAAGTGTAAAATTAGTAAAAAAAACTGCTTGGAATCAAAGAAACGATCAGCAAACGAAAGAATTTCAGAATTAATAGCAAATAGTCAAGTCATGGTCAAGTTGTGAGCTCTAAGACGATCGTAAACGACAACAAGCACAGAACGAACATAAGAAAATTTTTATAATACGCTACAAAAAAGTAAAAATAATATCTGAAACAGCTAAAAAAGTGGACGTAAATAAAATCACTAAAAAATCATTTATTGAAAAGATGGCTGTCAAATTTTAAATATAAAACGTAGAAATAATTCTTAAATTAAAATTATAACTAAAATATTAATAATATTCCTAGTAATTTTTATTAAAATTACTTCAAAAACTGAACGATAAATTCACATTAAATTAGTTTTATCTGGTTACTAGGAAGCATTACATTTTTGTTTTAATTGAAATGTCATTTTTTTAAACGTGGTTATATCCTCGTGAATGATAGATAAAACAGGCGTACCTAAAAACCTTTGTGTGTTTGTCTTTCTCAAAAAAATGTTCTCAAAGTCTTGGGTCATACTACTATTCGCTCTAAGGATAGAACAAAATTCAATGAATAGGAAAATCTTAAAATTGTTTGCTTATCTTATCTTTCCACTATCTTTTTTTTTTCGGACGGTATGATAAATAATTCATAATCCTGTTTCCAAATGGTCTAAAAGTGACTATCCTTCGAAGCGTGATAACAGAAAAGTGCAAATGTTTATTCGCTGCTGTCAATTAATTAGAATAGCACATATGGTACCCAGTTTCGAAACTTGGATATTTCTCAATCTCCTTTAAATGACCATCACATAAATCTATCATTCCTGTAATCTGATCCACTATTTACTATGGTTATAACTTCGCAAGCTTTTTAAGAATCTTTAATTTAGAACTGTGCACGAAGTTGTGGACTGTCCTGATAGATTTTTACACGATTTACATAATTTTATATCAAAAAGAAAACTTAGTATAAAGTTCGCGTGCGTTAAATTTGCGATGTTGTAGAATACGGAAATTTCATAACGTGCAAATCGAACCAAGTTAATTTTTTTCTTTTATTAATTTACTAAGCAAAATTCATAATTTCCATAATTTAAAATCACAACCCCATTGAAAAATAGTTCAAAAATTGAATATGAATCTCTATAGAGTAAAATCAATAAAAGCTAATAAAAGTGGATTAAAAAATGCGATATATTACCATAAAACAGGAAGCTGCATATCAGGCAAATTTAGTTATTTTTTATGTTTAGTTGCTTTTTTTGAAATTTCAAGAGTTTAGCGACTTGAATTTGTGTGTTATTCGATTATAAAAATCAATAAATATGTTTAAAATGCATACAAAATTTATTGATTTCTATTCTGTGGTATATAGAACTGAACAGATATGATTTTAATGACATTAAAATCTTAAATAACAATTCTAAAATAATTATACATGGATAATACATAATAATAGTTATTAAATTCCAAATATAACAAGCTCTATTGATTATTTACATAACTCTTCATTGTATACATAAATCCTTGTAAGTGTTGCAGCAACTTATATTTGCCAAAACCCTGTAGTTATTCAGGAAATATCTTTCAAAATCAACATCTTAAGTGTAATTGAGCAAAACCAATAATAATTATATCAAAGGATGACGATATCATTTTTGTTTGCAGATGAAAAGTTAAAACATTAAAGTTGCTCTTATCAGGAATATAGAATCAGAGCAAAAATAAATTTGTAAGGCTTTAGCTAAAAAATTGTCAACAAGTAAATCCTAACAAAATTTTACTTTTCTTATTTCCATTCTAAAAAATGTTGGAATTTTTAAAAGTCCACTATTACAAGTGTCGACCATTTTATTCCCCTTAAAGGTCTATCTGTAGATGATGGGACCTTTAACTAATTAACTCAGCTAATTAGTTGCATTTTTAATTGCAAAATAAACGGTTTTTCATGGCTTTCATGTCTTTCACGCGTAAATATTGTTAATAATGAGAAATAGTGATTACAATAATTAATATGACAAAAGTTAAAAAGAAGAAGAAGAAGAAGTGAAAAACGTTACCTAAATCTGAAAAAAAATACTAATATTAATATGCTAAAGAACCTTCAGGAGACGAATCCGGACAATTGATAGCTTTATCCCATGCAAGTAAATAAAATGGTCGTGACTTTTTATATTACAACTTACAAATGTTAAAATTCGCAAAATTGTATGAAATCGCTTCCATAAGGACCATACAATAGTGTAATAAAAGTGATTTTTTGCATTAATATCTAAAAATATATAAAACATGGATACCGTTACTTATTTTTTTATTCTGAAAAAATGAATATAAACATCAAGAAAATTAATTTAAAAAAATTAACTCTAAAAAATGAAAAAAAAATCGCTAAAATCGATAGTAAGCGATTGTAAAAAAACAAAATTAATTTCTTTTTATTTGGTGAAATTCCATTTACTGTAAACTTTTTTAATAAAAACATCAAAAACACATCTGGTATTGCAATACATGGCAAGAAATTTTGTATGAAAAATTATGTAAATACAACCTTTGATAGTATACAGGAAAATTTGGACCTTTATGTGAATATACAGAATGTGCACTAAAATAAAATTTAGGTTCTACATTAATTTTTCTTTAATTATGTTATTTATTAATTATATAAAATATTATTTGTTTGTATTTTGTCTTTTTGTTATTTTATTAAATAATTTAAAACCTTTTTAAACTCTATTTCAATTCAATAAGACGATTCAGTGCTTATTTTTATAATACTTTTATGACATTTTCATCAAATGTTCTAATATACTGTATTACTCTGTGAATAAGCTTCTTTTTTTTATACAGAAGGCAAAAAACGTTGCATTAAACAATAAACACTTTCCTATACTTTAGGTAGCTCCGCTTTAAGGTAAGCTTCCTTTGGTAAGGGATAACACTTCAAAAATTGCAATTTTTTTATTGTATTTTCTTTCAAGTATATAGCGTCAAAATTTCATGTCAATTGAAACAAAACTCTTGTAGATATTGATACATATTTGAATCTTCCTTCTTAACTCTTGTAGTCTTTTCTGAGTTTTTCTCGAAACGACGTTTTATGAGTCTCTGATCATCAGCAATCGACAACTGCATTTGAAATATTATATTTGCTTTTTATATATAAAAACCCCAATGTTGCTTTATTTTTTTATTTTTTATACAATTTAGAGGTCTTAAAATGATCAATTGGTGGATGCTTAGATACTCGCCTATTTCTAAATAGTTTTATATAAAATTTTTACAGAATGTTGTTGAAATGTCATTAAATAATTTGTAAAATCGTAAGAAGTGTTTTTTTTTGTTTCAACCATTATCTCTTAAGGGATTCTTTATAAATTCCAAGTGGTCAAATGTCTCTCTCGTCCCATATAAAGTATATGAAGGTTTGTATATGGCGATTTGTAAGTAAAAATTAAAATATATTTAAATTGATGGATTGGAGATTTATTAAGCCTTGTGATTTTGGTGTTACTGTAACGGCTACAGCTGGTCACTACAATTATATTTAATGGGTTTATCAAACTTTATCATGTCTAGGACTCACTAGTGTATGGCATGTTGGGTTATTTGGCGTATATTAAAAAAGAACATTTTTTCGCATAAAACTAATCCGAGTAGCCTCACTAACATTCTTTTTTGCTCATGAAAGGCAACAAATGATAACAATTCCAATTGTAATCAAATTAGTAATTATACTAAAAAATATCGTCATGACTCACGTCAGATTTTATACAAACAAATTTCCTTGGATATGCTCTGAAAAGCCGGTAAACTATTTAGGTCTATATACCAATTTAGTAACAAAGACAAGTGGACTGAATAGCATTTGGTACCATTAAACGCTAATAAGTCTTCGGTATCAAGAAAAGAAACTTTAATTTTTTATTTTGCTTTTAATAATTTCGTGTAAAATATTCGAATATTCATATTATAATATTATTTTTATCATCATAATGACTACAATTATTACAATATTTTCTGACGTTACAATACCTGCATTAAAAACCACATCTGCTGAGTAGATGTATAAATTTGTTAGATTCCCGACATATGATTGATCGTTAAAAAAACTTTGATACCATAAATATTATAACATTTGTCCTTTTGACTTATTTACTGTAATATCAAATACCGATTTTTTTGGAAATTAAAGTCTTTGAAATTGAAACAGAATCTCAATGGATATAAGTATTCTTTCTTTAAAATTGTAACCTCCTATTTCTTTGACTTAATAATTGATTTTGTTAATACGCTTGCAATCGTTGTCTTTCACGAATTTTACTAGTTTTATAGTTTTTTTGTTGATTTTTCAGCCTTCTATATTTATCTGCTGAATATTTTACTCAAACCACTTCTCTAATTACTTCTCAATGTTCATCCGTCAAATTTGTTCTCAATCTATTTATTCTTTTTCGTCGACACAAGTGACACAATCACGTCTTGCCACCACTTTTCCTGCCTTGGGACTTGAAAAAATTTACTCAAACCTTAAGGGAACAGAAAACATTCCTAAAACAATAAGTCTTTGCTAACATTTTAGAAGTGAAAGTCTCTTTAAGTGGCTTATAGGGACTATTCACTATTTTTTCCATTTGACGTCAAAACTTGCTTACCTCCTACCACTCGTGTACGTACATAGTGTAAAATATATACTTTAAAATGGTGTGGACTAATTTTATAATTGTGTGTGTATATTCAAGAGAGCTACACTTTCAAAGTAAAATTGATAAAATTACACATATTTTTGTCATATTTTTATTTTAAAACATAATTTCAACTCTGACGTATAAACGCACTGCTGTATAACCCAGCTTGTTTTGACAGATTCATATGTTTTCTTCGATGTGCACTCCTCCAAGGCAAAATGGAAATGATTTTTTGGCATGTATGTATTAGTAAAGGACTAATACAAAAGAAACCGATAGCGATTTGAGAGTAGAAAATTAAACATGTTTAATTTTTTACTCTCAAATGACCCTTTCCATATAATTTATATGGGACGAGAGAGCCATTTGACGAGTTGGAAAAAATAGTGAATAGGCCCTATTAGAATCATCTGGGACATTCTTGAATATTCTCAAAATTAGCGAAATCAGACATTTCTACAAAAAATTCCGGGAGATTGTATAATATTATAGAACATATTTGGATATTCTCTAACATTTAAAAAACATTTAATGAATTTATTGCTATTTTTAGATTAAATTTTAATGAAAATTTGTTGATTTCATTATTTTTTCGTCCAGTCTTGGCTATCTCCCTATAAGAGGTCCTTTTATGCGATACTTTCTTTTGACAACCCTATCGTTGAAATCAATTTCCACATTTCCAAATAAAAACCTTCTTCATCAATTCGGGGTAGAGCAGTATCATACCATATATTATTTTATCCTTTTCTCATTTTGTTTATAAATTTTATTTAACATTTTTTCTAATTTATATTTGATCCCGGCATTTTAGTAACAAAGATCTCATTGTTATTTTATAATAGTTGACAAATGCTTTTGTTTTTCATTAATTTTTTTTGTATTTGTAGTGTGCAACACTTTTTGTGTTGTAAAAATTATCCCCAAAAATATTTTGTTTGTATTAAATGTTATTATAATACCTAGTTTAATTTGAGTGTAAAAATATTTTTCCAGAGGTTTTTTCTCACATAAAAATTATACTGTATTTCATATCATTGTCTTTCTACCCATTTTTATCATACATCTTACAAAAAATTATTTTTCTGTTTGATATTTTGTTTGCGTTTTATTCTTTTTTCAACATTTGAAAATATTCCTGTTTCACTAATGCTCTAGAATTTAGTAGAAATGTCCTTCTCATACACATTGACAGTGTTAAATTCAAATATATCTTTCTCTTTATTCACTTTGGCTACGAAGATTATTCTTGAGTTTATGGGGCTGAATGTTAATATTTCGAAAATCAATATTACTGTTACTATGGGGTGGAGCTTTTTTCAATTTATGTGTGTGTGTGTTCAAACGACTTATTATATACCATCAATACATAAACACATAATAAAAGCTTTTTTGGTTTAAAAGGTATCAATTCTATATATATATATATATATATATTTATTTGATAATTTAAAATTTTTGTTTTTCCCAAGCAAGGATATTGTATCCCAAACATATGTTTCGTATTGTAAACATAATATTGATTAATGTATTTAGCTTTGATTTCGACGTCCATTTTCAATACAATTGCAAATACTAATTGGATTGATCTGTCTATCATTACAAATTGCAAATTGCATGCGGCCTTATTAAGAAATTTTTTTTGTTATTATTAAGAATTTCAAAGAACCACGTGGTCTTTTTCTTATAGAGTGCTCCTAAGAACTGTCAAAGTTCAATGAAATTAATTTAAGTATTTATATATTCATCTCTATCTATCTTTTTGTAGAAATCTTCTTGATATTTTTATTATTTTTCAAATATAATTATGCTTAGCTTAGCACAGTTTGCTTCCAATAATTACATAAAAATTTATGTCTGAGAATCAGATGCTTTTAATTTCATTAAGAATGTCTCATTAAAATATTTCATTAAAGCTGAAAAATATGCGTGACTATATTTGATATCACGCTAAGATGATCGGTGTGACACACGCTAAAATGTCAATTTATAAATAAGTAACACTAAAATGTTACGTTTCAAATTTTAATCTCTTATATAACCCACTGGGGAAATTGTCTATCAATGAATTTCTCATGGATGAGCAAATGAAATAGTAATGGAAAACCACACTAATGTTTTTTTAATGATAAATTTTCTTTTAGTCAGATTTTCATGTCTTGACGGAAACTTTTGTAGCCATTTTTTGACAAAATTTATATAAGGTTATCCCCGAGACTCAATGAAATCATAAAGGCTGAATTCATGCATTAAAAACCGTCTGATGTATAATTTATCCACTAGGCAATAGTACATATAAAAGAGATGAATTTCGACGTTTGCTGACTTTGATAGCGGTCATAATGATAACTTCCAACGACCTGGTCTCTCGACAAATGAAGTGTTTTTCCATCGGAAAACCAAAAAAATTTTCGAACGTGATGTGAATTTGCAAGAGATGTCGGACTTCCTAAAACGCAATATTGCTTCGAAAGCTGTTCTCTAAATATATGAGACGTTTTCTCACAATTGACCTACAATCGTAAACGTTGTTGATTTAGAATAGTGTTTGACGCTATTAAACCTCAATAAAATACAATTTTTTTGTAGGTATATCGATATTTGACAATAGATAAAACATGGATCCAGAAGTACTCCTTCAAATCAAACCGTCAGTTATCTGAATGTAGAACAACTGGTGAAAGTCATCTGAAGTTAAAAAGGATGGAGCAGTTAGCTAGCAAGTTTAGCGCTGTATTTTGAGGTTTTTATGGTATTTTCTGTTCATCGCCTGTATTGAAAAAAAAATAATTGCAACAACTAATGCGTTTTTGGATAGCTAAACGGTCCAATGTGAAGAAGCGAAATGTATATTTTCACCAAGAAAATGCACCATGCTATAAGTTATTAATGAGAGACCACAGATTGAACTTTGAGTTACTGTAGCATTCATTGTATTCCGCAAATTTGTCCTGTACACTGTTCGTAGATTTTGAGAAAAATATTCTTGGAAAATAGATTTTGACTCAAATGAAGAAATCATTTGGCATGGAAAATGTGGGCGATTTTAAGGCCTAAAGAAATAATGCATTAAACTTGAAGTAATAAATTTTTTTGTTGTGTAAAAAAATATAAAAATATTCTATTTTAATTTTGGATAATGTCGTGAGTACAGTTTTTCCTGTTTAACGTGTTCGAATTATCTCGAGCGTACAAGTTAATAAAACCTAATTCAGTTCAAACATTCTTTATCTTCATTTGTCAGCCTCGTGACTTATTGACTAATCTGCTAAACATACATACATATATGTACATAAAAAAATAAATATTAATTCACAAAGGATTTCAAACAGTAATTTCTCATTAAAGAAATTTTACATAGAAATTTTTCGAATAAGTCGTTTGAAATATAGAAAAGTAACGAACTTTGACGTATTTAAACCAAGTCTTTTTCTTCTTTTAGTTATTTTTTTTTTTTGTGGACTTTTCTAGCATTGCTCGTTACTATGAAAGAGCATTTCTAGAATTTCAAGTCTCTTTCATCCTATTTTTCTAGTTATGTATATATATATATATATATATATACATATATAGCATGAATTTATACACATTTATTCTATATATATATATATATATATATAGAATTTTAAACGAACAAAAAACTTTTTACCTTATAATTGTATAGAGAAAACTCTATAGCACTGTTAAATGTGCTTATGCTCTACATCTCTAAAACGAACATTTTCAACCCCTGTGGATAGTATTTATTTCGTGTGCTCTGTATAAAGTGGATTCATTTATTATAGAATGCGCTTCTCTTTTCCTTTCCGTTCGTTTCTTTGCTTTTCCTATAAAATGACTATACACTATGCCACCCCATTTGGGAGTTGTATTATATTTATATATACATTTTGACGTACTCCCAGTTTTTTTTTTGTTTTTTTTGTTTTTCCTTTTCATATTGTAGAGTTTTCCTGAAGAGGAGGACATTTTCTAGCGTAAAACGAAGAAGATCCTTATAAAGTTAGAGTATGAGGTATTTAGTGAAGGGCTGTTTGTCTAAAGACTTCTACATCGTTTACCAAGACGGTCGTCGCATTTGCGTTTATCTTCAGTACAAAAGAGAACTTGATACTACTAGATACATCTGTATATATATATACTAAATATATATATATATAACTCTAGTGGTATATTTTACTTATTCAGCTCTTTTTCATGGAATGATTTTCCTAGAAAATTTGTACAAAATTTCTGTTATATTTTGTGTGTTATCATCCAGTAAGCTTTATTTCTGTATTGTAGAAGTTAAAAGATAAAAAAAAAAATATATAATAATAAAAGAGAAGAAAACAATCTTCTTAATTTTGTTTGGACAGAAGACTTGGACTTGCTTTTGACTTTTTAAGTCCTTCAATAGAGACAGTGATGTGAACATTCGTATGGCAACGGGTATTCATTTCTTATTAAATTGATTTAAGAAAATTATCAAAAAAATAATTAAATTAAATAAAATCTATTTTAAATATCATGTTTTTTTTTATTTAACTTCTTTTTTTTATATAATTTCAAAAATATGTTTTTTAAGATTTGATTTTTTCTGAAATAGAAACAAATATTTTATAAAGGCATCATTTTTAAGCCTGATTAACACTGTGGGGATTAAAATAAAATCTGTACCTTAAAAAATATAATATTTTTATTTTTAGTTACATTTTTTTTGTATTCAATCAGCCAAAACTTAATGAATTAATTTCAATTTTATCCTGTTTGTTATTTTTACTTTTGTAACAAAACTAAAATTATTTTTAAGATTTATATTACCTCTAATTAGATGCTGCTTTTGCTCGAAATGGATTAACGCTTTTTGAAGTCATTTAAGAGGTATGAAGGGATATTTTTGTTCAGGTATATGACAATGGGTGAAACATGGATTCCACCATGTAGTCACAAAATTAAAGTTAAAAACTTAATTTTTAGCCGACAATTATTTTAAATTTTGGATCGACTAACTTAGTAAGAAGGAAAAAATCATTACTAACAAATTTTGTTGTGTATTCTTAAGTGCCACCTTAAATATCAAGGATCCTTGATCAAAATCGCCTTGTTCAAGTAAACTTGATAGTTAGGGAGATTTGGTTAAGTATAAATGACAACTTGATGAAATTTTTGGGTTTTTGACAGATATAAATTTTTTGAGCAAAACTTAGAAAAAGTTCATATGCTATTTTTAATTAATAATAGAAAAAAATATTCGAGTTTTTTTAATATAAAATGTTTGTAAATAAATAAATTTAATTTTACAACAAACTATATCAAAAGAAACATCAAATTAACGTATCTAAAAAGACATTAATAAAAACAAATTTGACTTAAATAAGCTCAAATTTCCTTGATCAAGTAGACTTGTTAACTATCAAGGGGCAAAATTTCGAGAACTATTTGAGCAAATTTTGCTCACATTCCATCACTCCTACATACAAAATATTCTTCAGATTTGGCTCCCAATGGCTAACTAGTAAATATTTGAAATTCTCCATAAGAAAAAACAGTGATTCCAAATGAATGACATTTCATTACGCAAAATTTTGCTAGTTTTTAGAGGTAAAAACAAAATTTTTGGTTAAATGTGGTCTATCTCAAAATCATTCACCACTTATTAACTCTTTTCATGTACTTCTTTAAGGATTTAGTTAATTATATTTCAAAAATTCATAAAAGCATGTTAAAAAAATATATCCATCTAATTTTTTTTATACATCATCTTTTCAGACAAATTCATCACGGGGTCAATCACCTTATCCACCAACTGGACAAAGCCCAGGAACTTATCCCCAATCACCACAACCAAGTGGCCCACCTCTACCTCCAAATCAAGGTCCTCCTAATTCGCAATATTCACCATACCCGCAAAGATATCCAACACCACCTGGTCCTGGAGGACCAAGTCATAGACCAACATACCCGCCCCATCAGGTATGTATTGTTATATAAAAATTAACAGAATTTAAATATTTGTTAGAAAACGCTTAAAATTAATTTTAAGGCAGGAAAACTTATTTTACGATATTCCTCAATGAAGCTCAAGCAATTCTTACCACAAACATTTTATAACACTAATGAGAATTAACTCAAATTTGTTACCTTCTATTATACGAGGGCGAGAATAACAAAATAAATTCAATTTAATGATTCTGAAATTAATTTTTTATTAGACATTTCTCAAATTAAACAAGAATTTGCTGTAACTAGCATAATTACGCCAAGTGAAAAATGGAATTACATTTGGAAAACTCCAATCCTCAAGTTTTTTTTGTGTTAACAATGGAACAAGTTAATTTAGAATGGTAGTACAATATTTAAGCATTCGTAACCCAACTTATTAAATTGGTAGAACTCTAAAAGTTGGAGTGTTACTTGAATTGACTCATCTTACTTACGGCTGCCAGCAAAATTAAAAAAGTGAAGTTACAAAAGTTGTGAAAGCAAGCATTTAAGTCTCGTTCATAGTGCTGATATAGAAGCTAAAATTTTAGGGAAGTCTTCCAATAAAATTTAAGAATTTCTTTAATATTTTTATTGTGCGTTTACAAGACGTATAAAACTTACATTTTTCTCTTAGCTTGTATAACGGGCATCTTCGAATTCTGAACTGCAGAAAACGCTGCTATAAGCTGGCATCCTCCATATATAATTATTTTTCATCTAATCATTTTCTTTTTCAAAATTACTTGAGCAACTATAATCTTCGGAGTGTATGACAACCCAGTGCAACTTTTGAGATATTTCTATAGAGAGACGAAATGGCAAAACATCTTACTATAGATCGACTTACCTTATGATAAAATATTTGAAATTGATAGAAAATAAAGAGATGGGCTGAAGTCCACCCCACAATAAATATTAAGGATTAATGTGGTTGTCCTTATGTCAACGATAAGTTACACGTTTGAAAGCCGCTTGAAGTCGTCACTTCCATAATGACCCAGTTTTATAATTCAAAGTTCATGTTCATGTACTACCAAAGTTCTTTATATAAACTTGAATTTTAACTTCAAAATTTTCGATAAGTTTTTTGAAATGTTCAAATCGATTTCCTGCCTTACGTTTAAGATCTAAAATTGGCCGTAGAGAACTGGCATACACTTTATTTTGAATAAAACACCATAAAAAGTAAACCACAAGAACTTGGTGATCATCAGAATTAGAAGAAACGATAAGAATCGATTGTTTCACGAATGGTGTGTGATACTTCTTCATCTAGTGGCAACCAAATATAATTCACATCCATAAATAGTCTGTTTACTAAATCGAGGTATATTGTTTTATTGTTGTATACGACACGGGATAGATATTGCTGACTCATTGCGAACACTTTCACTTACAGCAGTTATATTTTTTGGGTGCGAACTTGTGGTGCTTGTTGATATTATTCTACGATCTTCCACGAAACTAGTTTTTTCAAATCTTGCAAACATATTTTATTAAAAGTTTTTTCTTATAAAACTAAATTTAATTTCCTATAAACGCCCAGATTTTCACCTCAGCATTTCTTTAACGATTTTTGTAATTGCATAAAATTTTCTATTTTCTTTTATTTTGTTGTTTTATTTAAATAAAAGGATATAATATAGATTATAACTTTATAATCTGACGGTCAACCATTTCTGGGTATTTCCCTAATATTAGAAAAAATTTATATTGCAATTTTCATAGAATTATTTAATTTTTATACAAACAATAAAATTGTTGTAGTAATTTTGTCTAGTAAATTTATTACATTAGATAACAATAATGTTCTAGAGTTTTTCTTCATTAAGTCATAAAAAAAATCATTATTCTAAAGAATAATTCCACCATTATCAAAGAAAATCTTAGTAACTGTCAAAAGAGTATTCCAATTTTAACATTTTATACTTAGTTTTGTCTTTTCTTTTACAAAATTTTAGTATCCTGAACCAAATCGGCCGTGGCCAGGTGGCCCTGGAGGTCCATCACCTGCCCAAAGTCCTGGACCAGGAGGACATTCACATCCTCCTGCATCATCACCTCATCAAACACAACAACAACAACAACAACATGGTGGGCCACCACCATCAAATAGTCCTGGACATGTTCCAAGTCCGTCCCCACAGCCTCCACAACCTTCGCCTTCACCACATCAGGTAATTAATTTTTTTAATTATATTTTATATATATAGTAAAAACCGCTAAAATTGAACCAGCTAAATTTCCTATTTGAATGGAAATTACAATTGTAAAAATAATAAAATTAAATTCTCAAAAGCTGATTCTGCTATTATATCCATTTTGCCGCAATCTGATAAGAGAGAAATTAAAATTTCACATCATTAATTGTTTCGAATTTATGTTATCTGTTTTTGCATACATACATATTTATGTATACATAAAAAAATGCATTAATTTTGTTTATTGATGTTTGATTTGTTGTTTAAATTTTTCATTAAATGTATATTCCCTAGGAGGCATTTTTATCCTTGAATACACAAGGTAATCGTGTTCTGCTTTTCTCTTTTATGGCTGACATAGGCAAGCAGCTTTCGACTTCTTCCAAAAAAAATTTTATTTCGGATATTTTAAGGATACATTTCACTTCTCAGGTGTTAGGTTAGCTTCGTTTTATAACCATATTATAGATTCTTATCAACATTTTTGCGGAATACCGTCAAAGCTGATATTTAACAAATTTTGGATATGAAATATTATTAAAGGATAGATTAAATTATAATGGACTTCATACAACGCCAAAGTGTTACATTGAATTGTAATATTTTCTATAACTTGTAAATCAAATTTCTTACTTTTAATTCTTAAGTTGGTAGTACCTTAAGGCATTTTCTGTCTTTTGAGATTATCCGAAATTTAGTATTGTTTTGACAACTATGAAGAAGAAGAAGTACGAAGAAGTAGTAGAATAATTTCTAATGTTTATTTTGAAGGGGATAATGAAAATATATTGCAATATAAATTTTGAGAAAATTTGTTGGTTATTTTGCAAATTATGGAAACTTCTTGATCGTTTGGTATAGGATACGGGTACGGGAAAAATATAAATTGCTAACAATATATTTAATGCAATTGACTTTAGAAAATGTAATTGTTGGCATTACAATTTAGGGCAACGTTTTTTTCCGTTCTAGAAAAACCGTGACATTTTTCCCGTTTTTCGTATAATCAGACCTTTTTTGGATCTAATTTACGGACTAAAAGTTAACAAAGAATATGCAGATAGCATAACACTTTTCTATAAACTAGAAATTTATTTTTTTCTGGATAAAACTCGCTCTCTGCGGTATTAATCTGATTAGTTTTCAGACACTTTTAGTTGGAATATTAAAATTTTTCTCGTTGTCTAATATATCTCAGGGGAAGTAAGGAATGTTTGGAGATTTTCTTTTGCTTGCTACATTTTTGACTTAAAGTGAAAAGTGATCTAAGAATATCAAGCTGTTCATGAGCTCCTCACAAAGAGTGTGCTTAATTATTTCATATTACTTTTGTAGCGAATATTAGAACAAGCCTTGCTTCTTGCCAGAATACAAAAATTAGGCTACGTGCCAATCAGAATACAGTATTCTTAAATTCTGAGATATATAAATTACACATGGTGAATACTCCGTAGTGGACGTGTGCCTTTTACAGATTTACTACTTGACCTTCTAAGTAATTTTTCAATATTATTATCCCGAAAATTAGGTTTTAACTATGCACATGATGAGATCTTGTGACAATTGAAGACGAAAGGCAGTCTTATCTTCTTAATATAGTTTTATTTTTATATTTTTAGCTCCATATTCCATTTCTCAATTTTGATTTCGTTGAAAAAGATTGACGGACTTGTTTTCTTTAAAAAAGAAATTTACCTTTTGCTCAAAATACTTCCGCGTAAATTTGGCTCATATTTTGACAGATGTGTGTCATTTTTATGATACAAAGTTACTAAAATAGTATCACTCATCTCTAACAAAAAGAGAGAATAAAGCTTATTAAAATCAAAATATAATCAATATTTTATATAAATCTGAAAAGGCCATTAAAAAATGAATTATTCCATTTAAACAGAAAATATCACTTTCAATTTTAAAGTAATACAAAAGATAAAATATTGACTTCAAAGAAAGGGAAAACTTCTTTAAAACATTTAAACTTTGGTTTACTTTAAAAAAAATATAAGAAATTTCTAAACGTTTATTTCCTTTTTTCTTTAGTTTATGGAGTCTGTTATGCAACATTAAAACTGTGCTTTATATGTACATTAAATTCTCCTCATACTATCGTATATATAGGTTTACTCGTTTAGTATATCAATACCACATTTACCGGATTGTAGAATTACTCCTTCTTTTTTTAACTTCAACTTGAATTTTCAAAGACTTTTTTTTACCTTTCTCCCTTGCTTCAGTAAAATATTAGGATATAAAATTGAAAAACAAAAAGGAAAACAATTTCTCCACGCAGATTTCATTCATTCGAAATTTTTCTATGCAGAATATTTTTTTCTCACACATAGAGAAAAAAATTTAATGCAGCTGAAACCTCCAAAACATCTGATTTTACAATATTTTTTTCCCGCACTAAGAAGCATCCCCAATCCTTCGTAATGAAAATAATATAAAAAAAAAAAACGACTACAATAAAATAGCATGAACACCACAACAATATATTGGGAGTGGTAAAGGACGAGCCCTCTATAAAATTCTCTTCTATATGTGCAAGTAATCGTAGCCTTTTTAGCTTTATCTTATATCTTTACCCGTATATATATATGTATATAGATATTTATTTATGTAAATCTACTTGACTACCATGGGGGACAGGCTCTCATTTATTTATTTAGAAACTTTATAGGTTGATAGGCTAAATGAATTTTTTTTGTTTTTGTTGTTATCATTTGGCCTTTTTCCAGACGTATAGTCATAGCTGACATTCAATTTCATTTGTTCTACTTTTTTGACTTATTTGACTGCAGTATGCAATACTTCAGGTGTTCTATGTGTGATCTTATGTGTGTGCTAATATATGTAAATAGAGGAAAACGGCGTCGAATTCTGCATTGAAGCGAAAATACATCATATTAAGATTAAACGACCTTTTCTTGTGAACTTTCCGTACCTAGTCCTCCTGAGATAATCTCAATTCTATTTATTTTGAAAAACCTTTGAAAAGATATAACAAATAAATATTTCACGTGCTTTTTTTTTTTTTGCAAACACCCCTCACTGAGGGGAGTAAGAAAATAACGATCCTTTATCAATGAAAAAGAACTACTTTTCAGTCATTATGACGTCTTTCTTGGGAAAAACATTAATGAACTTTATTTTAGAATGGCCGTAAATATCACCGTCTGTAATGATCATAAAAGTTACCATTGTGGCCATAAAATTACCGTCCTGGCTAATTTTACAATTTTGATGAACTTGTGGAAATTCTCCCATAATAAGTACGCTGCAATTTATACATGAAAAATTAAAAATTGTAAATTTTTCGTACTATGCCGCAAACACATTAAAAATTTATTAAAAAAACGCTAAATCTTGTAATTAAACTCTTTGAAAAGTTCAACATCAGAAAAATAAATTTAAATTTAAATTTCGTTTAAAATAATTGCAATTTTATTATTTAAAAAAAAATTTTATTCTTAAAATTAACAATCCTAAAGATTTTGGAAAAAATAAATAATTGCCAAAAATTTACATATCGAACGTTTTTATAGAATTTGTTTAATATAATTATTTTGGGTTTAATTTTATAATTTATAGGGATAAAAATATTTATTAATAATTCCTGGAATTTCTATGATTTTTGACAAAAGAAATACTTGATTCGAAAAAACCAAAAAATTAATAATTACTAATTTTTTGTGCTGCAGTGTCTCCTTCAGATTCTAAAGAAAGGGTTTAATAATAATAAATTTATGGAATTTATAATTCACCATTTATAAATTAGAGGGCGTACTTTAAATTTATATAAAAATTGAACCCTGATAGATTTGAAGAATTTTTTTTTTTTGTCTTCAAATTAATGTATAACGCCTGTGTACCAAAATTTCAAGTCGATCGGAGTAAAATTACCTAACTTAAGAGCATTTGAACGTCCTTTTGCTCTCTAGAACAAGGAGTGAGTGAGTGAGCAAAACTTTAAAGCCTTTTTCTGCCGGTGTTCATATGATAACTCAAAATCTACTTGGCCGATCGTTTTGAAATTTTAGATACTACTTCTTTACATATTTTGGCAGGTAATAACTAGAGCTTTTTTTCTTTTTCTTTTTTTTTTTAATAACTATTAATTTTTCAATAACAAACAAGTCAATTTTTTGTGGTAAAAATCGGTATTTTGGTTTCCAAAGATTACCAAAAATTGAAAAATCAAAACAGAAAAAAAAATCCCTCTTCATTACCTTGTAAAATATCTCCTTTAATAAATAAATTTTGAATTTTTGGTTTTAAAAGATTTCGGTTCAGCAAAACACTTTTCTTTCAAGGTGTCTCATGATATTCACTGTCATTTGCTCACTTGTTATTATTTTGAGATAAAAATTTGGAAAAATATTGTTTAAATGTTGTGTTATCATATAGAAATTAATTTAATAAACTAGAATTATCTGTATTGCTACAAAAATTTCTTGAAAATATGCCTTTTTTTTTAAGAATTTAACCGAACCATTCTAGAAAGCCATTGACGTTCTTTATTTTAGTTTAAAGAGTACTTTTCTAATTCTAATTGACAGTTTTAATTGATTTTTTCGTTCAATCGGTTTTATAGCTGTGTCCAGATTTGCGTTTTTATAGGCTTTTTTGAGTCGCAGTTATAATCAAAAATATATTAAGTCCAATAATTATTAGACATTTTAATTGGAATTATATAATTTATGCTGTCTAATTAGTTTTATTATATTAAATTGAATTGCAATAAGTAATAATACTTGATAAATTCAACAAAATTATTTGTCGAAAATGCTTTGGTGTCTAGCATCAAATATAAGACGTATAAAACTTAATTTTTATGATTCGGAATATTCAATGTGGGTAAAGTTCAAGTAAGTAATCCTTACTAAAGCTTCGATTACGTAAGAAAGTTATTGTCCGGCTCTCTTAATTTCTTGAAAATGTTTTCTTTTCGCCGCAAATTGTACTTGCTCCTATGCTCTCGCTCTACGTTTTTTTGTTTGCTCCCTGTAATTTTTTTTTTTTAGCAATTTACAAATCAATGTGTAAATTTTTAATAGCAATTGGTTTCTGTTTAACGATTACAATCTTTTTAACTGTAGTGTCTAGCTTGAGCAAAGTAAAATAGAGTATCCCTCAATGGTTGATAGCGTAAAAAGAAGAAGAAAAATGACGTAAGATTATGTCGCTTAACTTTTCATTTATATTCTCTATTCAAGGTGCATATCTTAGCAAGAAACTATACTTTTGTATAGCTCAATAATTTCTCTTTCTTTTGTATTTCGTTGCTGTTATTCAAAAGATTTTTGGTACAATTTTTTTGTAGTATATAATCTAGTATTTAGTTATTTTGTATTTTTCGTAATATTAGCTTTAAGGTAAAAATGTTCCCACACTGAGTACCTCACTTACTTAGTAACAAAAATATTGTTAGTTAACCAGAAAACCAACTTATTCTTATCGTTACACAATTACGTGGTTCATATAGAAGCGACTTCAATTGCATAAATTTAAGTGACCAGGGTCAGTAAATTAGTTGAATCCCGTTCAAATTAGCTTTAAGTCGTTTCCATAAGGACCACGTCTTTAAGGCGCTTGAAGTGGCTTCCATAAAGATGACGTCTTATTCTCCATAGAGCAGATATTTTTTCAATTACTTAATAAAAAGCGCTAAGCCATTTAATATGTCTTTTGCTTTAAAAAATCGTGGAATTTTGCATTTAATAATTTCTGACACAAGTTAATACAATTTGGACATTCCAAATACTTTTTATTATTTGCACATACATAATTTTTAACTTCATATGTAGTTAATTTGGTTTAACTTAGTATAATTTTGTATTATTGATATTTGTGGTCTTTTCTTATAATTGTATATCAAAGTAGGAAAAGTAGTTCTACTTCATCAATGAAAGAGAGCTACTTTTCAGTCATAACACCTACTTTTTCGTGGAAAACATCAATGAATTTAATTAACAAATGGCCGCAAAATTTGCCATGATACGATTTTCTTCATGTAAGTATGACTTAAAAGTAATTAATGAATATTTCACAAGTGAACTTTCTGACATGATTCACAAATGAATTCATGCATGAGAAACTCACTGATGAGTAATTTCCCTACCGGGTATCTTTCTATAATTAGATACCATTGTATTAATTTTGTAATTCGTGATATTCTTAAAGCGTCAAATATTTGTAGTGTATAAAGTTATTATTTTCAAATTGACCTGAAAAAATTAACTCTACCCTAAGCAAATACGGTTATTACTATCCCGGCTTGCGGAAGCAAGCTTAACAAGCTTGATCCTTGCTTGGTATTATTTTATTTAGTTTTTAATTTTCTACATACATCTGTATATATTTTTATACTTTCAATTCAGTTTAGATTTTTAAAGTCACATTCTTTAAAGAGATTATCTGCTATACTTGTCCTTTTATTTTGACTTCCCATAAAATTTTAACATAATAATTATAGTATTTTAATTTGGCTAATTGCTTCGCAACTAAATAGTTAAAAAGTTCTTAAATGTTATTTTGTTGGTTTCATTGTTTGAATAGATGCAAAGTTTTTTCGTTTGCTGGTTCCATTAGCCAACTGAATTAGTTAGTAACTATAGATCGAATCATTTGGTCTCAAAGGAACACACACAATTGTTTAAAAGAATTTGAGAATTGATTTAACGATTCGAAGATATAACTGAATATAACAGGATACTATTAATTTGATTTTAATTTCTTTCAGGTCTTTGGTGGTAATTAAAATTTGCATAAAATTATTTTTCTCATTGCACTAATATCATAAAAGCTGACGATTAAAATTGACAACCTATTATGTGTCAAAAAAATACAAATGCTATCTCATAGATTTTGTTTATACTTATTTGTATAGATTCTTCCTATTTTTTGATTAGAAAACGTGTTACTGTAGTACCAAAAGCAATTAACACTTAATCGTCAAGTTATTTCATTTTACCCGTTTTCTAACTCAATTAAAATTAATCGAAATGACAGAAAAATTTAACAGTTCAGGGTTGTCACTTTCTAAATAAAGTATGGAAATTTTTTTTTTGTATAAATGTGTTTACATGTTTGCATTTATTTTTATTTTAGAAGCTATAATTGTGTCTTTGAAATAAATGGTCGGTCATGTGTTTATATACCCAGTAGTAGTATATTTATGTTTTTAGGTTAAATATTTAGTTGTCGAATTTGGACGGTTAATACCCGTTCTTGACTAGCGTTATATCAACACTTGTAGCCTCCCCATACAAAAAAATCGTTTCTTGACTAGCAATGTGTGTATATTACGCCATCTTAAAACATATGGTGGAAATTTTAAATAAAATTACAGTGCTGAAATACGGTTTTAAAAGTGTTTTAACTAATAAATTAAGGAAAATAACTGTAAAGTTAAGAGTTTTTAAATCGTTTTGGAAAATTGTTTATAGAAAAAGTAAAAAATTAAGTCAACATTTAAATTGTAATTTTGACATAGGACAATACGGAACTTTAATTTTGTATTGTTGCCCAACCATTAAATTCACAATAGATGTCAATTTTCTTTTTATATCGGGTTTGAAAGTCTGTACTTTATACACATTCCCAACAGATAATATACACATCAGTTCTCGATTCAAAAGTGTCTTTCCGTGTATTAAAATAGTGTGTATCAAGAAAATGTATAAGAGATGAATTTGATATGTTAGCACAATTTCCTTTAAATTTGCTTATCCTGTTCAGTTTTTTTTGTCCTATTTTTTTATCTCTGTAAATAAAATTAAAATTTTAGGACAGCAAATGAAATTTGTATAAAGATTTTATAGTAATCAAATAATTATCCCTGCCAAAATGATACATTTATAATTTGAATATGTAAAATCGTAATTTGGATATTACTTTTTTTTTTGATTTTTAAATATTTTTATAGCTCATATACGTAACTTAAAGTGTTTTATAAGATAATTAAAAAATTTACTTTAAAAATGATGATATTTAAAACCATTTTAACTTCAGTTTAAGTTCAATTATATTTCAAATTTAAGTACTCCGTCTCGATACATAGAAATTTAAAATTGTTATTTATATAAATTTACATTAAACCGCGCATAGGATTTTATTCCAAAAACAATAAAGGCAAAAAATAAAAGAAGGAATAAATTTATTTGTCTTGTCTAATATACCTAAAACCTAAACCTATAGCTTTATATTCCATTGAAATAAGTTCTAACTTTGGTTATAGCTAGTGAAATGTGCAGGGCTCAAAGTATATTTCTTAATAATACCATGAACACCGGTAGCAGCTGTTTAAAAAGGGAGAGAAATGATTTGAGGGTGCAGCAGCATGGTATTACTGCTTGCCAAGGAGGATGAAATTAAAATAGCCTACACTCAAATGTTGTCCTTTTTGCCTTATTTTTCCCCCCATTCATCCAAGCAATTTTAGGCTCAGATTTAAGCTTTCACTAGAATTTTGTTGTTATATATATATATATATATGTATATCGTATTCAATCTACTAAAGTTGATTTTAGTATGAATTTGTTGTACATCTTGATGGTAAAATGAGTTTTGTATGAGCACAAGTATTCGCCGGATATGGGTTTTGGAGGAAAGTTCACGAGAGGATGGATAGTAGTGGGTGATGGAAGTGGGTGAGAATGCCATGAATGAATGAGTGAATGAATGAATGAAATAAGTGACTTTATCGTATATATTTATATATATATATATATATGGTTATTTATATTTACTAAAAGGTCTGAAACACTTTATAACCGCATCTGTATATAAAATGCTATAATACATATTGTCTGCACATTGATACGGATATCTGGCATTTTGTTATTCCAAGAATGTTTATCTATACAACACACAAATTTATATATATATATATATATATATATGATAAAGAAAAGAAACAACTTTTGAATATATATATTTATAAATATATATATATGTCAATATGTGTACACGGTCCCGATTGGTGTTTTGTTGTTATTTATATGCATGATAATAGTATTCCGCTATGCTAAAACAACCTTGGCAATGACCTATTTAATATATATGTGTAAAAGAAAAAGAAGGAGAATAGAAACATACTCGTTGAAATTAAAATAAAAGGCTATGATATCTTGTCGGTATTTTTGTATAGACAGATATATATATATATATATATATATATATATATATATATATATATATGTAGGTTAATGTCTATAAAAAATAAAAATAAATATACAAAAAAAAAAAACAGACATCCGAGAAATTACTGGTAGACATATCAGATCGGTATATGGCAAGAATTTTTTTTAGGTCAATAACCTTTTTGTATACATCACGTCTTACTACACAACCCCCTTCCAATTGAAGTTTTTGAAATATGCATAAGTTTTGCTTCCGTTGCGAACTTTTGCTTTCAATATACTTTATATAATATATAATCCAAATATCGGAAGTAAAAGAGTTTGAACAAGATGAAATATATATATATATGTTTATTTGTGCATTACAGGCTAATATAGTCGATTATGCGGTAATAGTCGACTCTTGACATTGAATGTGACAATGTACTTGAACCATTAGGTTTGGCCTCTTTGCTTCAATTTTCTATATAAATAACAGGTTTCCGTTTACTTTTTGCAGTTAATCAAAAGTAGTCATCATTTTGCAAGGGAAATTGATTTTTAGCATTTTTGTTTTTATTATGTTTATTGCTTTTGTATTTACTCCAATGAAATTAATTTTAATTGCCAAATTAATTGATAAGATTGTTGTTTAATGTTTTTGTTATTCTAAATTTTTTGTAGTTTTTTTTTTTTTTTTTTTTTGTTTTGTTGTTGTTTAGTTTTCGTATGTAACAAATTTTATATTTAGTTAAAGATGAATGAAATTATTAATTGATAATTATGCCAAATTAATATCTTATCGTTTTCTTTTTTCGTTTTATTGTTTACTTGTTTGAATTAATACCTCCCACCTGTGTGGGAAAATATATAAAATACTTAAACATAGTTTTATTGAAAGAAAAAGGGTCAAAAAATTGCATTTTCTTTTCTTTTTTTTTTTTTTATAATAAAGGACCAAAAATAATGTACTGCTATAAATAGCAAATAGTTCACGTTTATATGTTTTAAAAAGTAAATATGGTGCAAAATTCTTGTCTAAAATAGAATGTTAAACTATTTCGACTAAAAAACTTTCTTCTCTTTGAACACTGACATCAAAATTTGGTGTCGCGCCGTTTACAAAGTGTGCACAAATTTGTGTTGCGAAAATCGAACGGTGACTTTGTATTATATTTTTAATTTTTCTAATTTTATTCCGGCATGGTCTCAAATCATTCTAAACATATTGAAATTTTTAGAATATGTTTCTTTTTTCTACAAAAATTACAAGTTAAATAACTAATGGTAAACTACTTTTTATGCATGGCAAGTCATGACAAAAAATTTTGCCACTTTTCTATGACGTATATACACAATTAACTGGTTTTAAACTACAAGTGAAATTGCCACTTTGGCAGTCAGAGCACCACATGTTTTTTTTTTATCCTACTTGATCGATTAGCAGTTTTAAACTGTTGACAAAGTTAAATCGAATTCAAGAGAATTCATACATTTCCGCGACTTCTAGCGTCTAACGAAATTTCATATTTGTATGTGAGATAATCGACACTTGTCATGTATGGCATCGGTAAGTTGCACTTTGCCCACAGACTTAACTAGATACAACGCTGTAATTGCTAAACCTAGGCATAGCATAAACCTAAAGTAAACACCTAAGGTTGCAAAGTTCTTTAATAGCGATGCAGCTTTTAATAAACTCATAGGCTTTTAAGTTTAATGCATATTAGAAAGAAAAGAGTATTTAGTGGAAGAAAGAATTAAATTTCAAATTTTTCTGGTTGAATAAAAAGTTGATTTTTCAATATTTCACTAAAATTTTTACTGCATGGTATTCAGCAGAAAGAAGAAGATTTAAATGTTACTTGTAAATTTTTGTAAATTGTATCAAAAAGATAACTTAAAAATCAAGTAGAAAAAATCTAAGTGCCATTATTTAGGGGTTTTGATTAGTAAGATTAGATTGGGGGGATAAGTTGTGGTGCCCAAGAAACTATAGCACTGCCGTAACTTTCTATCTTTTTTTTCTCGAAAACAATTTTTTAATTATTTTTTTTCTTTCTTTCAGGTAAGCTCAAAATATTTCAAAATATCTGAATTTCTATATCGGGTAAGTGTTTTTAGTCAATTTTTAAATTTATAGATTATTAATTTCAAATTTCAATAACAGAATGCCAGAAAGTTTTCACATATATTTGAACGATATTGTTTGAGGTACATACATACATAAGATTTTTGTATTAATAGTTGGCTGAGAACATAGCAAAATCTTTAAAATAGTCAAATTACAGTGTCTCATGTCCAATTTTATTGTAGTTTTGTTCTCTCTAAAAAAAACTTTTTCGATTTAGGACGATTTTTAGCATAAGAAAAATCTAGTCTTTAATGATGTTTATTTCTTATTTAATATGTCCAATTTCCAAAGTTTGATGATAGGTAATCTCGTTTATAGCTTAATTTCTGTTTATCCTCTGATTGTCAAAATGAATAATATTTCGAAAACAATTATAAGCACTAAGAACTTTAAAATATAAACTAATAACTAATAAAAAAATATTTTTGGTATCAAGTTTTTTTAAGACATGTTTTTGCGATTTCCACTCATTCACTTCAACAAACTTTATCCTTTATTGCATTTAGTTTATATACTTGTTCAACTTTATCGTTCAAAAGGAGCACAGTATCTCTTCGTATTTATGTGAAAAGGCAATTCCTTGTGTTCAACTTTCTGTTAAAAACAAAATTAAATTAAAAGACTTCCTTTCACAACCAAAAAGCTTTAAAACCGCTGACTCGTTTAGTTTGAACTTTGTGAAAACTTTATTCTGCTAAGCTATCAAATTTTACTTAACCTTATCCTTATTATATATATATATATATATATATATATATATATATAACTGAAGAATATATTCTTTTTCTTTCATATTATTAAATGTGGTTGCTATTTGAGTTTTCTGGTGCATATCAATTCCCAAAAAGGCATTTTTAAGTGTGGAGTGTACACAGTTAGTAAATTTAATAAAATTATAATTTATATTACTTAAAATTCACAAAATTTTTTGAATCACTGGAAGCTTTCAATAAGATCTAATAGTGACTCCTTATAAAAAAAATGTCTTTAGATTTGATATTTTCTTGAATTTCAGCTATTTGTGCTATTTCATAACTTTGTTCAAGAGAAATATTACAATTTCCTGTTTGCTTTTCATAAAACCTGTGGTAATCAAATCATCCCAATACCAGCCTTAACCAATATAATCCTTTTAAAAAATCTTCAGATTCATGTTTATTTTCGTAAAATAACTTTCCCTTTTTATTTGCGCATATATCGGTTCATATAATGCACTTTACGACTTGAGATTGAAAGTAGTACAACTAAAAGGCAACTGACAGCAATGTTAATAACGATGGCAGGAGTAGCTGTTTACATTTTTACTTTCCTTTAAAGTGTGTATTGGTGGTGGCTAAATTTCAAACTTGAACTTTGTTATACTTTAATGCATATTCTTTTTTATATTTAAAAAAATAATGTTTTACTATTGCTACTGTTGTTTATAATATTTTTCTCTTTCGTGTTCAAAATATGTTTATCAGAGAATTTGTTACATGGCTAATATTACATAAACGTAAAATAAAAAAATGTAAAACTAGGCAATTATATTTAATATCCTCAGAAACTTTTTGGGGGTATTTTTCAACTTCAATTTCTATATTTCTTTAAGGATTATTATCTGATATTCAAGTTCTCATAAACGAGAATATTATTAAAATAAAATATAAATAATCAATTACTATATGCTCTTTTTTGTGTTCAGGCTGCGGATAAAATTAAAAGCAAAACTCTGTTTTTTATATTTCAACCAAAAAGATATCAGAAAAGTGAAAATTTCCTCATATTCGGAAAACAAAAACTCTTAAAATAAATGAGAATTCCCTTCACTTATCGAAAAGGAAACTATTTCTTTCAAAGTTAAAGTTAAATTAATTGTGTGGCCAAATATAAAAGCCTTCATTTAGAAAAACTTGAAGAACTTTCTCGACAATTTTTTAAATAGATATAATAAGCTTCGAGAAAGACAGCTAAATTCTAATTATTTCTGCTGTTTTAATTTTTGCTATAACTTGCATTATCTTCTTTATTTTTGTATATAAAATTATTCCGACTTAAGTAATTATTCAGTCGAAACTTTGTGTGATTTATATCAATTAGTTTAGAACTTCAATTCAGTTAATTTTTTTTTTATTTCCACGAATGAAACTAAATAATTTATAAAAATGATTATGGTAAATTTTAATCATAAATTTCAGTGATTAAATTATTATTACTCTATATTCTGTTGCTTAAAAATTAAATAACCAATTAGATTTGTAATTTCTTGTTTTGATTTTATAAAACAACTAGGTTTCTCACTTTTACATATTCACTCATCAATTCCTGGAAATTCTAAGGCTGCCTTTGGTAGGGTTGCATTCTGAACACTTTAATCATATTCCTATTGATTTATCCATAATCACTTCAGTATCGGAATAGGTGTCAACTCGGCTGTAAGCCCGCACTCATCAGGCAGCCTAAGGCTACAAACATAGTGCAACCAAATTAGTGAAAATACGCTTAGCTGAACAACTAGGGCATTTTAATTCAGATTTCTAACTCTTTGTGTAATAATTCAATAATATTTCAGAATTTTTTTAAAAATCAATTTTTCTAGTTTTAATATTTTTTATACATATTTCAACATGACATTATATATTTTCAATCAATTAAAATAATTATATTCTTTAAAAAATATATAATTGATAATTTTTAAAAAAAATCGCATAGATTAATCCCATATTGTATAGAATGAGATTCAAATTCAAATTAGGTTACCTTAAGAATGAACTCGGCTACACTATGGCCACAATTGAAGAATTTAAAATTAACTTTGAATAAATATCCACCACTTCGTTAAAGAACTTCTTTCCCAAAACCTTTCTATTTTAGAACTAATCGAATAAAATACTGTCTTAAAACTTTTATGTTGCATAATTTTTTGAATTCTAAACTCTTCTAATTTACTTTTGATTCAGTTCAACAAAAAAACAAAATACCTTGAAAACTTGATTGAGTTATGATTCAGTATCAATTAAATTAGTTGTCATATTCTTCAATATTATTTTGATCTAATTGCTCTTATAGTCGATTTTATGATTTTTAGTTTTTTTTTTGTACTCCTTGGACAAATGTATTTATCAGACTATAATTATCCATTTGCAGTATTACATAAAAAATTTAATTTTCTAAAATTCAATAGTATGATAAATGCCTTTCGGTTTTTTAAATATTCAGAAGATTTCATTGAACTCTTACCGCTATAAATACGAGGGTGGTCCCATAATAATTTGGCTTTATACATTTACGATCACTTTGTAACTAGATAACTTATATAAACCTGTTTATTGGTTAATTACTAAGCAAAATAAAGACAAGTATTGACGTGCATTATTTAGTTTGGCAATAGGAACTAAATAAACAACACGAGAACAATGGATTTTATTAAAGACGAAAATTGAGTAATAGTAGTGTGATAAAGTTTCTTTTAAAAGAAGGGAATGAGAATAAACAACGTTCGGACCGTGTGTATGGCGACTCTTAATCTTCTTACAGCACGGTGTTAAATTGGGATAAGGAGTTTCATTTGTTGAGTATGAAGGTCGATCAGTAACGTGCTAACTCCTGAAACTATTGTGCGAACCAAACATGAAATTTTGATTGATTGCTGTTTCAAGATAACAGAAATAGCAACTAGGCTCGGGCTTTCTAAAAGTAGTGTTTATCGGGATATCTATGACAATCTTCACATGAGCAAAGGAAGTACAAGATGGGTATCAAAACTTCCTTCTACTGTGCAGAAACAAGAGCGTGCACGATGTGAGGAAGCTTTTTTGGAGCTTTGTGGTGAAAGTCCAAAAGATGTAATCGAGCGCATTAAAAAATTTGACTTAAAATTATTAAATTTATCAATTTTTTAACCAACTGACTCAGACTTGTTGCAAACACAATAAATCTATGAGAAATTTGTACAATTTATAAACAAAATATCCTTTTAATATTTAAAATAAATAAAAATACATAAATGAAAAATAGAAAAATGAAAACTTTTGCTTTAGGTATTACAGTAAGTACGCATGTAAACACACAAGTGAATAGGGCTCTTATCTTCTGTACTAAATTAATTTTCAAAATGTTAAAAAGGAAAATAAACAGAAGACTTTTTGTTTTATATGTATTTAATCCTTAATAACATTAAAAGGTAATTAATACAAAACTAAAAGAAATTTAGTTTACAATAAAACCGCATTTAATGGATAATAAGAAGCCGTGCCTTTTTAAATTATAAAAGGATAGTTATTAGCAATAATAAACAGCTAGCAACAAAACTATATGACAGGGGCAAAGAATCTATGCCACCCCCTCCAACAACTAGCTAACAGTGCTTTTAAGTTGATTTTTCTAACAATATTGTATGCACTTCTAGGAAAAAATAATACTATCGGAACATGTGTTTGTAATAATCTAAACACATACATTCATACTATTATTCATTAATTTTATAGCAGCCAGCATTTGCTATAACTTCTCATATCCGCTCTTTCAAGGGGATGATAGCACTGCAAAATTGCAGAACAATCATCAAGCAAGCAGAAGAATTTGGATGATAGCTTCGATGTCGCCGCTGCCACAAACGACCTATGGATAATATATAAAATATATATTTGTAACAGAGCCCCATGTCTGCATTAATCTTATCATAAATGTATATATATATATATATAAATGTACGACTTAAAAAGAATTTTTATACTGGTTTCTATATATATATATATATGATACTGTGCGGGCATAGAAATGAAACGAACATCACATCATCATTGTACTTATAAATATATATATATAGCTCTGACTATAGAGCGTGTAGCTGGCAAGCAACTAAGAGCACAAGGGAAAGCGCAAATAGCTCTGGTGTACGAGAGGCAAGTATTTTTTGCGCCCGAGTTGGTTCCTTGGTGTTTTTATCTTTAAGAAATATATATGCAAAGCTTGATATTTGAGAAAAAGACGACGATGGTATTTTCTTTTTGTGCTTGTTAACCCGCTTTCCCGTATTCCTCTTGTCATTTTGTTCATGGTTGTTCTGTTTTTTTGGAAAGTAGTTTAGTTTCTTCGCCTCGTCGTCGTCGTTGCCGCTATATAGCTTTGTTGTTGGAGCTTTTTTTTTTTTTGTTTTTTTTTTTTTTTTTTTTTTTTATTGCTGGCTTTAAAACCATCGATGGTCGGCACATGGCATTACCCAACTTGTCTTTTGTTATTGCTGTCAAAGATATAGAGAGGCTATAGTAATACATTTTGGTCTTTCTACATAACTTCAGTTACTGGTGGGATTGCTGCTACATATATTTGTTAAGATATGATACTACATATGTACATATATGAATATTAAGCATCATCGGTTCAGCTTTAAAATCAAAGAATGACCTAATATTCACATTTTACTGCTACTGGTCAGTGAAAATGTTTTTCTTAATGAAAAGAAAAATTTTAAAGGGGTTGAAATAAAGTTTTCAATGCTATTTTCTAAAAACTGCCTACTTATGTACATATGTAGTAACCATCTATTTCAAAACAAATGCTGGAATGCTTGTTTTTTATTTCTTTCAGGATGAAAATCGAAACTAATAGGAATACTAAAGGGGTTGTAGGATTGGTTTTATGCATATAAACATCATATAAAAATTGTATTTCATTCTGTCAAATCCCTAAAGAGATTACGTGTTATCTAAGGTGATAATTTTTTCCTGTAATCGTTCTATGGCCCCTTTATTTTTTTTGTTTTTTTTGTAAAGATAAAACAGATCATTTTGTTAATTTCAAAAAAACAAAAACATAAAAAGGAATGTAAATAATTTTTTCTTATGTTTCATCTTAAAAATCCATCATATTCACCCAAAAGACATCATGTACATTTTAAGAATTATGTGTGTATATCAAAGAAGATGATTATATATGGATGATATAATAATTTTTGGGTTTTTTTTTGTTTTGTCGTTTCCGCGCAATCATCCTTTTCCCTGCCCTTTAAAGCAAAGGATTACATAACTTTAATTTTGTTGTGGGAGTAACTGGCACGAATGGAACATAACCCGTTAAGGAAATTTATGAGTTTTAGGTTGATTGTTTTGTTTGATTGCAACAAGTGGCAGAATATAAATGTTTGGGATATTTCAAGGTCAAACTGATTTCGATTTATGATAAAAGGATGCAATTTAAAATGTTTGTTTGTCATCTCAGGTTGTAATTTCAATATGATTTATTATATAGTATATTAGATGTATAGTTTTGACAATATTATTGTTTTTTTTTTCGAATTTGTAAATAAATAATATACTGAAAAACATGAAAAGTAATCTTTAAAAGGATTCAATTAAAACTGTAAAAGGGTAGTTTGTGTATATTTATGTATAAATTAAAATTATAGATTTTAATATGAAACCGTTACTGAAGTATTATTCAATGGAACCCTGAAAATTTTTAAATCTTGTAGATTTGCAATTTCTTATGGTTATATCTCTAATAATACACCAACGGTGAAATATTCTTAAAATGGATATACCTGAATAAAGTAGATTTACACTAAAAAAAGAAATTACAGTTAACAAAGTTCAAAACAGGAAGTAAAAATTAAATTTCTTTCAGCATCGAGAAATCTCACCCTTTATATTAGGTCCCATTAAGAGAGATCCACAATTTGTGTAAATTTTAACATGATTATGAGACATTTAGAACTGTTCTGTTCAAGTATTTTATAAAAAAAAAACCCTAAATAGTAAAAACTTTATAAAATTTTAAATAAAGGTTGTGATAAAATTGATCAGGATAGGCTATACGTGAAACTCTACTGTCAATTTCTCGGAAACCATTATAAGATGGCTTTTAAGAAACGCCAGAGCTATGTATGTAATGGCGTCTTTCAAGAGAAATCATTTTGCAAAAAAGAAATTTGCATCATTTTAATATTTATACTGAACCCCTCATAGCATTTTGGACTAGCTTTCCTTATTGAATATAATTTTTATTAATTTTTAAACAAAACACTTTATTTTTTCTTTTTTTTTGTACTTAATAAATCCTTCTTCTTTTGTAAAGATGCCCACAGAATGTCGGCTTACAGCTGATTTGACACCGATTCCGATACCGAAGACTATAAAGTCACTATTGGTAAATCAATAAGAATTTTCCCAAAGTGTTCAGACTGCAAACATACTTTGGATTAGACTATCGCAATGAGAATCGGTGTCAGCTAGGCTGTAAGCCGGCACTGTATTGGTAGCCTAAAACCTGAAATTTATATTCTTCTTATAAATATATTATTGTTATTTTATCCGTTAACGAATAAATGTCACCATACTCGCGACATTATAAATACTATTTCAATAAAAACGAATACCACAATACAAGGGGAATGTCGTGATATTTTAGGAAATCTGTTAGGTTGAGCCTAACAATAGTAAAAATAATCTGTCAAAAAAATTTTTTAATTTTCTCTATCTCTATTATTACTACATATAAGTTTCCATAAAATCCAATAAAGCCATATTAATATCGCTTAATTAATTATGCACCTTTTCTTACTTTGGAAATATAGCAATTAAATTTTTTAAACTTTGTTGGCCACCGATTTAAGAAAATACGCTCGTTCGTTAAGGGTTAAAATGTAATTTTCCATTGAAAATTTATAATGAAAACTAAGCATTATGTTTTCATGCACATAATTGGACAACTTAAAAGTTTCACATACATATTAAATAGAATAAGTAGGATCTTTTAATATAATTGTATTCTTTTATAAAATAAAATAATTAATTTATAATTAAAGGGTTTATAAAATTATGTATACTCATTTGCTTATAAAATTTTTGTACAGTTTAATTTTTACATAAAATTCAAAACTTGTGGGGCTTGTTATACCAATACTGGTTTATACATATATGCAATATTATGAAGGGGAATGAAAAAAATAAATATATGCATAATAAAATGTTAAAGAAAAAACTAACTGCAAGATAAACCAATTTAGAATGACTAACAATTCGATGTTAATTTCAATTTTGTTTGGCAGTGTAACATACCTTTTATTTCCAAATTTATAAAAAAAAGCAATGGAAAAAAACTTCTCATTTTATCCCTACCTTATTTATTCTTACTACACTCCAACTTTTTATATTTTTATACCTTTCAAACATTTTTGTACTGAAAACAGCTAAAAAAGGGGAAAAATATATATTTCTCTATGCCTGAGTCTTTTTTATTTTTTCGTTTACACAGTTGCAATTTGTGTACACGTTCTCTTATGTAGAGGTATAATTTTTTTTATATAGAATTAAATACTACTATATAGATATATATCTATATATATATATGTATTAATGTTTAGTTTTGTCTACAGTGTGGCATGGAATATTATATTTAAAAACACATCAGAATGTCAAAAAAGTATGCTGTTTTTTCTTTCTATCGTTCATATTTTTGCCTTGCTTTTTTGCTTGGTTTTAACAGATGTGCTGAATGAGCGTTCCCATATAATCGCCGACTAAGATTTCCCTTGATGTTCATTTAATATATGTATTAGCAATGTATTGGGTTTTAGTATATATATATATATATATATTTATCGTAATAGTAGTAGTAGTGAATATACGATGGGTCTGTTTAACTTCCCAACTAATCTTTTATACTTAATTTGCTTGCTTCTACTTTACTCTGACTAGACTAGTAATGAAGGCAGAGTATATTGTATAGTGCTTTCATTTGGAAGGCCTATATAGTAGAAATTTTAACATTAACTAACACATATAAAATAATATTAAAAATACTCCAAGGTTCATAGTATAGTCATATAAGCCCCTTATATTCACTTGCAATCATATTTTGTTACGTTCGCAGTGTTTTATACTAAAAAGTTTTGCAAAGGCGGTGTTTATGATATCTGCTGTTAATTATAAATTTTCGTATTTGTTTTTGTATTTTTAATTTTATTTTTTGTTTTTTTTTTGGGGTTTTTGAAACTAACAAAAATATTCTCTTTTAATTGCAACAAATTGACAAATGTTAATTTGAATTTATTAAAAAAAAAATATAAAAGGAATAAATAAATAGTAGTAAAAAAAATAGTTTTTGTGATAAAAATTGTTTTTACAAAACAAAAAAAAAAAAAAACAAAGTGCTTCATTGAAATTAAAAAACTTTCTTAGTGTAATATTAAAATAAAAGTGCCTAAAAGTTGGTTTTTTACGTATATCATAAAGGAATTTTTTTTATAATATTATGAAACTTTAATTAATATGCGAGTAAATAATATAATATCAACAAAAAATTTATAATTTCCTAGTGTACAGCTACTATATAAAAGGATTATTTAGAAATTTCAAATCAATAATAATTTAAGTATAGGTAAGCATCTCTAATACATTTAGAGGAATTAGGACAATTTAGTCAAATTTTTCCGGCGCCAAGTCAGTTTGAAATTGTAAATTTTAGCAACATTTACAGTTAACTATTACATTTAATTTTTGTAATTAAATTTATTTGCTTTTATTTTCTTTTATGTTTAATTGGCAACATAATTAAACCATAGCCAAATTAATTTCACTATTTTGTATGGAGGAGACCCGATCACCTAAACTCGTAAAAAGTATTTATAAAATTGAAAAACTTTTAAAAACAATTTATAGGATTTCTTCTTCTTCAAAATTCCCCTGATGTCACTTCGAAAATAACAAAGGACTTCGAAAAACAAAAAAATAGATGCATAATATGAGCTGTAAGAAGATAATTTTTCTTCGCTTTTCTAAATCAAATGCCGGTAAATCCAGTTTATTAGCTGATGATGAAGTCGTAATGGCTGCTCAAATAATTTTCACTTGTTTACCCTTCGAAAAAATAAACATTAGAAGTGTCAAAATAACAAATTTCTTTTCTTCTTACCGCTCAATTATTCTTTGTTTGGTGAGTTCTTTTGTTATTTTCTAAGATATATCAGGGTAATTTTCAATGAGCAAAAACCCTATAAATTGAAGGTTTATATTACATGCTAAAATAGAACAAATTTCGTCAAAATATTACCTGGAAGAGATAAACAATAAAATAAGCAAATAGCACAAAAAATTTGAAATTATTTATAGTTATTATGTTGTTTTAAAAATAAATCAAATTTAACTTTCCGTATATTTCGGCGTTTTTAGAATTTAAGCGGAGTTAGCCGAACATTTGAAAATTTTTAAGACCAGTACCCGCGGTATGATTCTTTAAAAACTTAACTTTTGTTTAAGAACTGAAAATGTTTCACATATTATTTTTATAATTAGCTTAACTTAGCTTTTGGTGGTGCTACAATTTGTTGTAGGCCACCTTTAGGTCAAACGACCATAAGCTGTCACAATTCGTGCTCTTTTTTCACATAAAGAAATGTTATAGTAAAGTGAATTAGTGATAAACTATAAATAATTCTTTAAAAAAATATGATTACTAAAAAAGTAAAAATATTCCTTGTTCGCATTTATTATTCGAAAGACAAACTACTAAATATACTACAAGTCATTAAATAATTTTTTTATTTCTTCTTGAGTATAGCAAAATAATAGACCAAGTGAATAGTGATAAAAATACAATTTGTTTTGAAGCTAAGTCAATTTTAAATCGTGAAAATTGGAGACTTAAGTTAAGAATCTTGAAATTCTACTCTGAAATCGGACACAAAAGTGATTTTTCATTTCTATCTTGCCACTTTTCATTTTTTAAAGCAATATTATGTAATTTATGCCGAAATTTCCTTATGATAGTTACTAAAAAAAATTCGACATCTAGGTATATAGAAGGTTTGCTTGCCCTTTTATTTTGAGAATATGATCCTCTAGGGAAAATTTTATATTCCTTGACTAACAATAAGTACTTATAACTTTTTTTTTTATAAGAGTTAAATTCAGTTTAACTCAGTTAAATTCTTGGTTAATATGTCATCTTAATTATTTTTTAAAATATTCTTCTTCATTGAATGATTTAACTTTATGGTACTTAGTATAATATTGGTCCAACAGAAGAGATATCTTCTAGCAAATGTCAGTTATCATCGATAGAACTGTTATTAATGTTAGACAGCATCAAGTCAAGTACATCTTTTCTATTTACATTGATAAAAATCGGACAACTGCTTTTATTTATTTGAATTCAATCAAAAATAATCTAAAAATATAGCTGAATCATCAAGTCTCTTAGCTAGCAATAGAAACTAAATTATTTTTACTTGTCAGAGAAGTGTCAAAATACTGAAATATATATTTATATATAAATTGAGCTCTCTAAGAACCTTTCTAGGTTATAGGCTTTTCAAGAGATAAATAGGCTTCGATTGCATCATAGCCTATCGTTAGTTTCCACAGTAAAAAAACTGATTTTTCAAATAAGGAAAACTATGTTAGTTTATTGAAATCGCTGGCTTTGTTATGAATAAATTAATGTAAGCTGAGCATAGCTGAGACCAAATTAAAGCTAATAGTCTTACGTAAACAAGGAACAAGTGTTTTAAAAAAGAAATAATTTTGTCTAATTCATCTGTTTGTTTAAATAATTTTACCATAAACATAAACGTTACATTTATCCCCATTACATAGCGAAAATATGGCTAACTCGTATTGCTAACTTCTATTCTCGCTACCATATTCGCTTTGTATGGTAAGTTATTTTTCGGTTCAACGTTTTTCTCAATGTGATTATATGCTGGATCTACTACTTGTCTCCTCTTTATTTATAATGGTTTGATTATAGTTCTACTAGGTTAACATAGAACTACAATTACTAGCTCCCATCCCAGTAAGGAAAGTAATTCTACTTTATCAATGAAAGAAAGCTATTTACCTATCAGTCATATTACCTAGCTTTCCATGGAAAGCAGCAATGAATTTAGTTAACAAATTGCCGCAAAACTCGCTGTCATGACGACTTTTCCATTAAAATATGACTAAACAGAAGCTATGATGGCTATGATGTCGGATTAAAGAATATTTTACAAATGAACTTTCCGACATGATTCACTCATGAATACGTGCATAAGAAATTCACCGATGACTAATTTCCCTATTTGGCATAAACTACCAGTTTTACAATGATGTTTCGATTAAAATTCTTCTTTCTTAGAATTCTAGAAAAAATTAGGACCGTTCTAATTGAACTTCTTAATATTCGTAAAAATTACAAATTTCTATTTCAATAACCCTGCCAAATTCTTAACTTTGTTTCTTTTATCTTTTTCCTAATTAATTTTGGAGATTTCTTTAATATTATTTTAACTAGAATAATGCACAGTTCCAAAAAACTTCGACTTACAAGTTTACTTTTTTTTAGAATTTAATCCACGGAACCAATTTTGCTAGTGATTTACTAAAACAAATTCCTGAATATATATTTCTATATTTTATTGCACCTAAGATCATGTTTCTTAGGCCGCCCAAAGAGCGCCGGCTTACCACGATTCTGATTGCGACAGTCTGATCCAAAGTGGGCTTGCGCTCTGAACACTTTGAGAATATTCCTATTGATTTACCCATGACGACTTTACAGTCTTTGGTATCGGGATCGGTGTCAGCTCGGCTGTAAGCTGGCACTCTGTGGGCAGCCGTATGTAAGCGACTTCTTTTATTTAATTGGATTAATCGAATGGGAACGTAACTTTTCCCATTGATATTTTAGTGATATTTATACATATATATATTAAATATATGAAGTCTATATGGAACTGGCTTTCGGAGACTTTTGATCGTGCAAATTATAAATGCCATGCATTTAAGCGATAAATGTCCATCAATTCTATAAAAATAGGAAAAGCCGCGCATATATATGAAATTACTGAAAGTAGCTTGAAGTCTTGTTTTTTAAGGACTAAAGCCTATTTAAAACGATTATGTACTTTTAGATAAAAAGCAGTGAGGTATATTCCGATTTACTAGCATCTTGAAGACCAAATAAAGTATTTATGAAACTTCAAAAAATTCCATGAACATTAAATATTTGCTTGGTATCGTCGTTGTAATCCTTTTTAATTAGCAAATGAATATCAATTCATACATTTTTCCCAATATAATAATTTTAGTCAATTTTTCCAACGATGCCATTAAACGACTCTACTAAAATATTGTGAAACATTACATTTTTATGTCTATTAATAAAATCAAGAGTCTGCACAAGTTCATTGGTACAAAGTGGTTAATGTTATTGGCGCAAGTGAAAGTTTTATGCATCGCATAATCACGTAAAATCTTTAACTCTGTGACCTAGAAGAAAATAAATCGATGCGTTCCTCTTTTTTTTATTCTATTTGAATTTTGTTGTTACTTATGATGCTGTTTTGCTAGTTTATTGCATAATAATGCCTTTTTCTTTTTTTTCTTTTTGCATTTATTTAGCTTATTTACAATATCAAATTTTAAGCTTGTTTAATCTTCGTCTCTTTATCTTATCCTCGATTGCATATAGAAAACAGTGACTACGTTAACTGCAAAAAGCAACAAAAAAAAAAAAAAAAGGAAAAGAAAACAAACGTCTAAAGAGTCATTGCTGCTTAAGAATGAGGAAAACAACTTTTAATTTTCTTTTTTTATTTTTCTTTAACATTATTTTTTGTGTTCGTTTTGTAAATATTCTAATTTAAACATTTTTCATATTAAATTTGTTTTTTTTATTTAATTACCGTTTGTTTACATAAGTATTTAAAAACCGGCATAAGAAATTTTCGATGGTGTTTTATATATAATTCATGATATGCCTTGAATTGACATTTAAGATGAATTTCAAGGTTATCTAATCTATAAACAAGGACACACTACCATTAGAATTGTTTTGCGTGGACGATGAATTTACGCTGATAAAAGAGATTGCATACCTCGTCACCCATTCTACTGTATTCGACTTCTGGTTTTTGTTTACAACACTTCAATAGGAAAAGGGGAAAAATGACAAATGAAAACTTCTATTCTACTTTGTATATGTATGTATGTATGTATTTACTAAATTTTTCAGCAATCATATCTAAGCATCTTTGTCTAATACCAATACAAAAGGGGGTTGTTTTTTGAAAAAAACAAAGTTTTTAGCAATAGAAAATTTGCTTTGGTTAAGGATCCCATTCCAAAAATAAATATTTTTCTTATACGAATCACAAACAAATTTAGTTTTTTTTTGTAGGTTTAATTTTTTGTTTTTAGTTGCGGTTCAAGGCTAATTTCGTCATATAATAAAAATACTTAAAATAATAAATATACCACAAAGAGTTATACTTCGAAAGAAATGGAGTTACAAAAACGGTAATGATTTCAATTAATTTAAATATATGCAACATAAACTTGAGTATTGCCGAGTAAGCTGAATTGTAATTCCTTAACACTGTCACATGATCTTTCACTGCTCATAATAAATATCCCTGCAGGATAAGGAAAGCGAATGTAGATATGTCAACCCTATATTTGATTACTGCTGTTAAGAAGATTAAAATTTCTTCATCCAATAACGCACAGAACTTTATGATATATTTTTTTTTTAAATTGAAAAATATTTTGTTTATTTGAGAATAATTTGTATCAGTTCCAACAGTTGATAAATACATTAGTATTTAAGGAAAAAATGTTTTTTGAAGTAAAATTTTATAATTTTAGTAACAGATGGATATTACAAATGGCTAAACTTGAAGCGTAAAGTAGATATTTACTTTACTAATTCGTACTCTTAAACGTCTCTTTTTGAGAAAGTGATTAGGTTTTAAAAGCCAAGCGGGACTTTTCGTTTAAGAATTAGCTTATCGAGTTGATTGAATTGATTAATATTCGTTTGTTCTTCTTTGTGCTTTTCAAGATTATCAAAAAGCATTTTAATAAAGAAAATACGCATCAGTGAAAAATCATTAATATAGTATACAGAAAGTAGCAAAGTTGGCGACTTTTGCAGACATTCTAGATTAAAATTCAATGTAGTCAACGTTATTACTAATAATTCGTCTTCTTTCTACCTTCCGAGGAGAATTCCTTTAGCAGCCAAGGCAAACACTAGCTATGCTTTTACCCACAAATATAATAAACCTCTTCCTGTTGTTGTCCATCCATTGATTTCTCTATTGTTTAGTTGTCGGCGTACAGTGGTAGAATTGAGTTTCATCCATTATAACAAAACTCTACACTCTGCAAGATCAGTCGGATCATTTTTGAAGCAATGCAAATATTTTTGTAATTTATTTTTTATTCTTTTATTTTTTTGCGTCATCTTGCTATCTATCTGATATCCATTTGTTACGTGACCATATGTTTTTTTTGCAGGGGTCCATACCCCTGAGGACCAAACATAGGCACGATTTTCAAGGTGTCGTTTATCGGCAGTCGTAGCGAGCTCGCTAGTCAGCTATTGCGGTTGGATTGTATGGGGTGGTTCTTGCTGACGACACACTAGACTAAATCTCGCTACTTGAGAAGGGATATTTCAAAGAAAGAGCGCCAGGCTCGAATTAGAAAGGGTTGCAGGCCGCAGAAATCAGAAATAAAAAAAAATTCTAAATGAGAGAAAAAAAATAAGAACTCGAGACAAAGGAGAGAAGCCCCTTTGCTCGTCCATCCTATGACTGGACCATCCATCTTGCACAAAGCTCATTCATCCTTAATTGGTTAATTTAAAAAGTTACACCTTAACCAAACAAAATCTCTATTATGATGCGTTCGATGTGTTTACTCCTCGTCCTTACCATTGACAATGAAAACTATTTTATTATTATTTGAGAATTTTTGAGTTTGTAATAACAATAACTTTTGCAGAAATAAATTGTTAAGTTTCTTTTAAATAAAAATGCAGTTGTTGGTTTTTCAAAAAATTTGTAATGTCCTGCCTTCGTCGTCATCGCTTGATTTTAATTTCACACAATGTAAAGAGTTTTTAAAATTAAATTCGGAAGTTAACTTAGATTCCATCGTTAATTTTTAATTGTTAACAATTTATAAATATTTGTCCAAAACTTAAGGTTACTACGTAACAAAGCAAATGGTCTGGCTAGAATAAAAAATTATTGTCAGGAATGAAAATATGCCTGCTATTTGGTGTGTAGTCAAGGCGACATAATCTCTGAGATATCACTGTTGTGTATTTTTCTTTATTTCAAATTTAAGGTTTCCCATCCAATTGTTACAAACAAACAACAATGAAAACTTGACTGCCTACAGTCAACACTAAGTACAGTGGTTTTTTGTTTTCAATGATAATTTTGAATTTTGTTATCGTAAATTTTTGACTAATAAAATAACAGTAACGAACACTAAAACAATCCAATTACAATACATATGGATCATTCTAGTAAAACCTGTTGTGATCATTCTAAAAATATATTTAGACGTTATCATGAGATCGTTCCGAAATCTTTTTGGCAGTACTTGCACAAATGAAGGGACCCCTTTTTAATTTTTAGTACTTGATTAACAACAAAAAAACATAGGAGCAGCATATAGACATTTCACTGACATTATTCATTTATGACGTCATTTTTTCTCCTAGCTATGCTCTTCGCCTGGGTGCTGGTTTTTGCAATTATAAAATATTTCCTATCAATAACAGATCAATGTTCTTGCTTGCTTCTCATATGTATTTATTATATTCTCTAATTCTTAGATCAGTTAACCGTGGCGAACTTAAATAAAAGTCAGTAAAGTAATTGCAAGCGATCTCTAAGTTAAATAAATATAAACAGAATGTTTTCGGTCAGATAAAAAAAAGGAGTGTAGGTAGATTTTATTTTTAAGAGTATACCTGCTGCAAAAAAAGTATACCGCCTTGAAATTCAATTCCTTTGCACTTCAAATTAATCACGTTTCCCCTTTTTATTTGTGTAGAGTTTTCTTCTTTTTTTTTTTTTTTGATGATTTCTCAGCTTATTCATCAATATAGCTATAAGGAATAAAAATACAATAAGAACCATAGTAAAAAAAAAAAATCATTTAAAGTATTTTTTGTAATCACATTTAAACTTCCTAATTTGTTGCAACTTTTGCCAATACAAATGTACACGATCTTAATTTATGAAAATTTTCTTATTAGTTTCTTTGGTCGACTCCCTTTTTGTTTACTTCTGTTTTATGTTGTTGTTGTTGTTGTTTTTGTTTTTATAAAACACAGGAAGAAAAGATACTATGTGCCAGCATCACTTATTTTTCTTTGGTTTAAAATTATATTAACCATGACCTTGCCCAAGCACTTGTTGCATAGGAATAAAAAAGAAAAAAAAAGAAAAAATTGAAAATAATTTATTGGTCTCTGTATAACGTTTTGAGTTGTATATTTATTTTAATGTCTTGTTCACTGTTTTACTTTTGTTGTAAACAGTTGCTATTTCGAATTAATGACTTGACGAGAGACGTTCAGTTATTTGGCTAAATAGGTGCACATATCTGTTCTTAAGAAATCTATATACAAACATATAATTAGAATTATCATAATTTGTATTACACTATCAAGGGAAAAATATAATTTTTCTTTTTTGTTATTCGTATTTTAGTTTTATTATGTAAAATTTGGCTAAGTAATTGTTTCATCTAATTTGATTAAGAACATGTTATTAATTATATTTTATTTTTTTACTTGTGTAATAAAAGTGTTGCATGCATGCATTGAAAATCAATCAAGATTTTATGCACTCATATTTGCAATTAATAATTGTTTTTCCAGTTCCTGTTGTCAGGAATTTAAATGTTTTTTTTTTGTATTGCACTTTTTCATAATTCTAAATAGTTTAATAATAAAATATCTAACTAATCAAGTTTTAATCAGCTGACTTACTTTAAAAGCCAAGGCAAGTCACCAACGCCTGCAATCAGCTGGAATATAATATAATATCAAAGTCGTGTGCTTTGATTGTATAAGTGAATGAGATTTGAACCAAGAAACGGCTACATGATTTTTACTAACTTAAAATTGCATTCTAGACATATAAAATATATAAATAAAGTGCATATGTTTTTAAAATTCACATTGTTGTTATTACGTGTTACAAAAACAATTATATTTATATACATATAGAAAGCACTGCTGGCATATTGCATTTGTTTATTTTATAAACAAAATATCATCATCCCACACACGAAGAATGGAAAATTGCATATGTTTTCTGGCATATGCGGTTATAAAAATTTCCAAACATAATCCAAGGGTTACTTTGTAGTAGTAGTGCAGAAATCACAAAAACCAGTTGCAAAACACCAATTAAATCATTGAAATTGTCATTATCAAAAAAACCAAAGAAACTAAACAATGAAATAATTTAAAGAGATTATTGACCTAATACCCCTCTGATGATTTTTTAGGTCTCTTTTTTGTAGCTTTTGTTTGTTTTTCCCTTATGGGACTTCTTTTTTTGTTTTATTCAATTTTCTTTGTTTTTTTTTTTTTGTTTTGTTTTTATAAGTTTTATACGGTACTATATCTTATGTAGTAAACGATTTATGAATGCGTTTGATTTTTTGATTTTAATTGATGACCTTGTGAGTTGGAGTTGTATACTGGAATGCTTGATTTTGTTGCTTTTATTTTGCCAGCTATTCGATTGCCTTAATTGGAAAGCATTCATAATAATATTCTTTTGTTTTTTATTTTATTTGTTTTTTGTTGTATATACATATATATAAAAAATTAGTTAAACTTTACCTGCATAATATTAAAAAAGAAACAAAGAATAATAATTCTTTAAGTAAATTGTTTGCTAAGTAAAATGATAAAATTTTACTTTTTGCTATCAGTTTGTAAATAAAAACTTATTAAATTTATGTGTAACGTAGGACATTCGCTCTATGCTTTTATGCTAAGACACAATTAAGGAGACTATGAATAAGTTTTTAAATTTTTTTTTTCTCTAGTTAAGACAAGTCATCTTTTTTATGTGATGTTATAATCAATCATCAATATTATTAATACAAAAAAAAAAAATTAAAACAGATATTTAATATTAAATTTACATGTTTCAAATCAAAAACTTAAATATGCTTTATAAGGGGCACAACTAGTTTGACGCTTTTAACAAAGAGTGATTTTTGTGAATTTTTTTTTGAAAAAACTACTGCACCGAATGTTTTGAAGTTTTGCACATATATTTTTGCATTAATAAATTATACAATGTAATTTTTTAAAGTAAAAATATTAATTTTTCTGGAAGTTATCCATCATCTCCTGAGGCTTCAAAAATGAAAAGTACTCCAACTGCTGCAATAATTCCAGCCTTCAGAGTGCATGAAATCGAGAAAACTAAAATAATAAATTACTTTCGCTGTGAGTTGGCCTGTGTGAACCCGCTATTATTTAGAAAGGCTCACAAATTATTGAAAAATAAAAAAATAAAAAATCAAAATTTTGAAAATGTCACACTAGTTGTGGCCCTTAATGCATCTATCACCTTAAGGCTCTACTGAGGAAAATTTCGCAGTTAACACGTTGTGAACGGCACCATTTTTTCCATTTCTTTTCATCGGAAAGTTTTTTTCATTTGCACAACTATAGCCGAAGTGTACCACTGGGGGTACACCCCGTCCTCAATATGCTAAGTTGAGTCCCTTATTTTCGCAACTTAAAACCAGCATAGCTGTTAGCTGAGTATGTACTACTTACTTTCTGAAATAATTCAATACTAACTAGAAAGTTAGTAAAATAAATTTTATTTAGTATATAATATGTATTATGAAATTTAAAGCATTTAAAAAGTGTAAATTTCTGCAACTAAATATATTTTAATGAAAAAATTTGAAATTATATATTTTATCACTATTTATTTAAACGATTGTTTTGTTGAATTCAACAAGAAATAAAAGATTTACTTAATAATTTGAAGTATATTTAGTAGTTTGAATTTTTTAAATACTTGCTTTTCAGAAAGCAATGCTAATTTATCCCGCGTTCATGATCTCAAATATACAATCTAGTGCTGCATCAGTTGTAATTGCTTTTGTCTTCGCATTTTTCAGATGAGAAGCATATAAGAGAAAGACAAAGCCTGATTTATGCCATCAATACCTCATTTTTAGATAATTTTCATTGCTTCCTTTGTATACTTGGTGATAGCGGGAAAAATTAAACAGGAGACAGAAAAATTTTTGACTCACAAAGTTTGAAAATTTCGAAATTACGTATTATTGAGTTGTATTTCACACTTCTCTCATCCATACAAAAAATAGCTGCAGCTGACCTGGCCTGTATTTGTCCTATTTTATTCAGTTAATCTAAATGCATTCAATCAATGTTTGTATGGATTACTTATCACACGTTATAGAATGTAATTTTCTCATTTTGACTTTATTTTAATTTCGCTAATTTGTGTTAAATGTAATAAAATTGGCTCATATTCAAGTAGATGAATCCAAAGATACATATTAACAAATACCTAACTCTACTCCTAATTTTTGTAAGTAATTATTAATAATTTTATTTTCATATCCTTTATATCCTTGACACTCTAATATAACTAAAAGGGAACTAATTTGACAATTACAAACTAAGCAACTGATTAATATTTAATTCTTTGATAAAGCTCAATCTTTTGTTCTGTCATAGGAATTGAGTCCAACAGATTCACAACATGTGTTTGACTTTGTTCTAAACATAATAATTATCAAAAGTTAAAATTTTACTTTTTTCTTGTGAGATATGAGAATTATATTTTACTCAAAAGAGTATTCATTTTCAATCATTACAGTAATAAAATCATAAATTTTATTTATATCTTAATAGTTAAAAAAAAAATCTTACAAACTTACACATATATAGTAAATTTATTACTTAATACAATAATAAACATTAAAATTGGTATTTTAGCATCATACATATATGTATGCATGTCAAAATTGAAGGTTAATATTTTTACATATAAATTGCCGGCTTCTAAATTTTTTTTTTGATGGGTTTTCCTAGGCTCATTTTTTCAGTAGAAATTCTTAAACAATTCCAAATAATTATCTTCATTCATTGTAGTAATTATAATTGTACTGTTTTTGACTAAAATATTTACACAACAATTTGATTAATAAATAAGAAATTTTTAAAATCTTTTTTACTTTTTTAGTTCATATATTTCTAGCATAAGATTTTTTTGATTTCATTTGCAAATGTATTCGAAAACTTAAGCTAATAAAGTCAATGTATAAATTTTATATACCCAAATGTATGTGTAAATGAACTTTGTATGTATATATATATTTTCTTCGTATATTATCTACATCCCGTCTAAAATTGACATCAGCAGGAACTCGAACCTTTATTTTAGCTCTTCAACATTTTACTTGTTTCTCTGGTATTCAAGTTATTCACATTGAGGAAAATTATCGGGCGCAGAATTTATCCCGTACACCACTTTGAATGTATTGTTATAGGAGAAGTTGAAAATATACAAAAATAACACACATGCATAAGTTTTTTTTTTACAGATATATTTTTGTACTGTAGATAGAAATTATATGACTCAGCAGTAAAAAGTCAAAAGTATACATTATTATAACTTGGATTTGCCGTTGCTGGTTGATTCGTTTTGCTTTTAACAATTTTCGTAATCATCGCATGAATAGAAATATATGTGGGTGTGTTGGTCTCGTGGTCAAAATATATATATATATTATTGTTGTATTAAGCTGGTGTAGCATAAATTTCTTGAAATATATATATATAAATATATATGGATTCCAGTAAAGCTGCTAGCACTTTTGAGCTTTTGTTTGTTTTGCATTTATTTACTTGCTTTCTAGATTTTGTTCTTTATATTTCATGTTTTTTTTTTTTTTCATTTTGTAGGGCCGTGGTTTTAGCCGTCATTGCTGTTGTCGCTTTTACTTCTTTAAAACATAGGCACATTTATGTTAAGTTAACCAAAAGAAAGTTTTAAATAAAATCTGCAGATTGGATGTTAATGCAATTAGCTAAACATTAGCGAAAATTAAATGGAGAAATGTTACAACTTTAATATTTATATAGTACGTCCCATAAAGAATTTAAAGAAACATATGTATATATTCGGTCTTTTTTAGACAATTGTAATTGCTGTTAGTATTGATAAAAATATAGAAATAAAACATCAGATACAGCACTACTATACAGATATGTGCTTAGCACATTTATTTGGTTATTTTTCCAAAAATTTAATTTCATATCATATTAAAATTTCAGCATGGCATGTTATTTACATATAAGTTTCATTGTAAACGAATTTTTACCTTTCCACAGAGTAATATAACTTGCCAACTGTCATTTACAGACGATGTAAAACATTTCCCAATCATTTTTTTACGATGAATAATTTTTTGTGATACTTAAGCTTTATGTGTGACATTATAGATGTATGCACAATATCTATTTTGTTTTATTTGATATCCATCTATGTTGAAATCACTAAAAAAACTTAACTTTTTAGGTGATTTAGATCGAACTTTATTTTTTTGTATTTTTATTATCATACTATTTGTTTTATTTACTTTGAAAAAACAAATTATTTTCTGGGTATCGCACGCGAAGTGAAGAAAGTTTTTCATACGTGTATAGGGGATACAAATGTGTGTTGGTGTGGCATTATAATGAACTCACAAAAAATTTCCTTGGACGATGTTGTTGACATGAATCAAAATATAAAAATTTTCAGGAGAACGTCTAGTTGAAAAGACAAAAAACCTAAAAATGTCTTCAATGTATTAAGTGAAAGCAACCCATTAAAAATTTTTCTCCAAACTTGTTAACTTTTCACTGTTTAATTTTTTTTGCAAATCTGATCTACAAAAGAGGAATTGAAGATACGTTCCAGGAGACTGTGTTCGTTTCGAGCTAAATACTAATTGAATACGAAATATGAGTCAAATTGACAGATAATAGCGGGTTCACACAGGCCAACTCACAGCTGAAACTCAAGGCGATTCCGTGAGTTTTGTATGAAAAATAACCGGTTTCCCTGTGAGTTGGCCTGTGTGAACCCGCTATAACTTAGGCCTGCCATTAATTTTAGAACCACTGGCCCAGACATTTAAAATAAATATGGGATCGGTATATTATGGAAAACTAGTTAAATCAGACTTTTGTACATCTTCAATTTACAATTAGTTAATAACTCCTTTCAATTTTAGTTACATAGAAATTAAAATTAGAATAAAATTCCAAAAACCAATGAAATTTATGAAAAATTTAACATTCAAATTTTTTAGGCTTACGCTTCGTCTTTGTTATCAATTTTCATTGCCCATTCGTATTTTTCGGACGCTTTAGCTTTTTTAAGCAACTATTTTTCAACTTTAACAAAATTTTAAAATTATGCGTGGGACAACAGTAGGACTGATCCGAACAAGTCCGGTGTACTGAGACGTATGGCAGCCCTAAGCTAGATCTAACATTAATTTACGGAAACATGCATATTGACTTTTTTTGTTTTTCGATTTGGCAATGCGTACACTGTTAATTGTGTATATCAAATTTATGAAAATAAACAAGTTTTTTTTTAGTGAAATGGGTGATTATTTTTTACTATGATTTTTGTTTAGTGCTAGTTACCTTCAACTTTTCTGTGAAAAGCACTAAATTGTTCATGTGTCATGGCTTCAAAGACTAGATTTACCTTGGTGTCTAGATTGGCGTTTTGGACAGCGGTCTATAAAATATCCTATGAAACTGTTGTACAAAACGCTAATCAAGACACAGCCTAAAAGAATTAGGTTCTTTTGTCTGTTTGACTAGTATAATATTGCTACTGTTAAATTTTGTTTTTATAAAACTATTCATTAAATTATTAATTTTTTATAAATTAAAAGTTTTCAAACAACAACAAAAAAATATTTACAAAATTAAATTGAAAAATTTATGCATAAACTAATTAATTTTATATGTTTATACACAGATCCCTGGAAAAAAAATGTTAAATTTACATAAGTAAATACATCATATTTATCTTCACAGTTAAAAATTCCCTGAGAGGTGTAATTTTTGCCTTTTTTTTTATGCTTACAGTGGAATGAACTCCTTTTCGAAGACTTTCACTTAATCTCAACTAAATCATCTGTCACAAATAAAAAATAAATTTGAAAAGGTCATTGTTCTGCTTTAATGGGTTTTTTTTAACATACAAGCGAAGGTCCTGATAACCGTAATTTTCAGATATTTCCTCATTGCTTCTATGTTTACTAGTGTTGTTGTTGTTGTCGTTTCATCTTCTGTAAATCTGCCAATGTTCAGGGATTCCCATAGTATATTTTATTTTTTATTAAACCGGGCAACGCACCAACTGTTTGAATTATATATATATATACAGGAATTATGTATAACATATAGGAAATAGCGTGTAATATGTGTAGGTAAATGTATTATATTTCACATATGTTGATTTCTTTTTTGGTGTTAGCAATTCAGCATTCCCGCCGAGTTTTCAAAGTACTCGTGAGAAATTTTTTTTCTCAATAAATATAATAAGAATTTGTAACCTCATAATTTTTTTTTTTTTTTTTTTTTTTATTATTTACCCGGCAGGTTGTTAAAATGACAACAGGTGGAATATTTTGTTTTTTTATGGTTTTTTTTTTGAATAGAAGTTAAGCTATTTTTGTTTTTGTTTTTTGATTTTGTTAGTAATATTAGAAAAATTAAAAAAATCTTTCACTGAATATAGAGTCAAATTTACAAATAATTGAAGTCAATTTAGGCAGGGGTGTTTTGGTGTAATGGATCAATAGCAATTGAAAATATTCATGTAATTTTTTCAATTTTTGTGTTTTAGACCTTTTAAAAGGATAATGGATGTACATACATATGTATATTTATTGTCATCCATCATTTTTTTAACTGACTGTATCAGGTTCCTTTATGAACCTATTCAATTTTTAGAAAAAGTAAAAGACTTATTAATACCTGAACTGACCTACAAAAAATTTATTAGTATCGCAAATTTTTTTTATGAAGTTCAAATAATGGATTGGCGGCATTTAAGTAAGAAATGTTACAATTTTTTAAATTATGCAACATAATAAAAATTACGTCATATATTTGCGTGACTATAAGCATCTAGCGAAATTTCTAATTTGTATGAGATTTGATCTACACTTGCCATACAAATATATGGCATCGATAGGTCGCACGATCAAAATTGCTTCAACTGTGCCCATAGGTTAAGTATTATAATGCTGAGAAAAAAGATAAGAATTGGTGGTGAACTATACAGAACTAAAAGAAAACGATAAGTGATTGTTTTGATCGTAGTTTTACGACTAAAAGTGTGGACATATAAAATTCAGACAAACTTTAAAGGGACTTCTTAACAACTATCAAAAATTTTTATCCAATCTTGCTTAAAGTGTTTTATCCAAAATTTTATTGAATATTGCTCAAAAATATGATCCTTAACTATCAAGTACTGGTTGTACAATTAGTTTGAGTTGCGTCCCAAAGGATAAAACCACGAAGACTTAAAGCAATGCTTGCGCCTCATAGAGACAATAATACGCACCCCTCAATGTCGATCATTGGCATATCCGCACAAATGAAGGGTATTCGGGCGCATTAGTATAAAATACATTACAAAAGGTAATACATTGTATTACAATACACGGGAAGAAATTTTGTATGAAGAATCGTATATAGTATGCGTTTAGGCTTTTAAAAGCCTTGTACTATACAGGAAAATTTAGCATTTAGGTAAATTTACAGGTTGTCCAACAAAATTAAAATTAGGTCTCAAATTATTTTGTCTTTGAATATGTTATTTATTAATTATCCTAACTATTATTTGTTTTTTATTTTATCTTTTTGTTATTTAATTAATTAAAAACAATTTTTTTGACACTTCCATCATATGTTCTAATGTTAGGTATGGCATTTATGGTTTAATTTAATTTATTGTGACTGAAAGATACTCCAGACATCATTCATTTACATCCAGTGTAAATGGAAATACTTTGGATCTGTTAATATTTTAATTGACGTCAGCCAAGAAAAAAAATGAGATTTACAAGTACCTATCAACGATTCGAAAAATAAATGAGTAAAGACCATAATGAAAATTTTTGGTTTTTATTCAAATGGTATTCAGTTAATTCAAAGCTCACTAATATCAGGATTCTACTTAGAATCCTTAACATTTAACCAGCTAAGCGTCGAATTTAATTTTAAAAACAGTCGTGTATATACGATCAAGGCAGGGCAAAATGGTTCTATTCCAAATTTTATGAAAAACAAAGTACTATATTTTTAATTAAGAAAAAATTAACAATTTATTTTTGCAAAAATTATAGTTATTATAATCTCAAAAATATTTAAACAATAATAAAATATTTTTCATAGTCAATAATGTTAAGGACGACGAGTAAGCACGTCGAAGTTACCATAATAGAAATTTGGTTATATTGTTTGTTCCTAAAATCAGAAACTGAAAATTTTTAAAGCTTTTTCACATCTCTTTTCAATGGGTTAATTTCATAAAAAATGTGGACTTTCATAAATTTATCGTATTTTTAAAAGTAGAGCAGTATGATAAAGATAACAGTAAGTCTAAAAATTAATGAAAGAGATTTATCGCCCCTAAGTTTTCCCCTTTTTAAAATAATAATCCTTCATGGCATTTCTTGTTTTTCAAGAGTTACAAGGATGTCGCCTAAAGGGATATTATTAACTATAGTAGAATTAATACAAATACATTTACACAAGTAAATACTTACGTATATATATATATATATATATTATATTAAATATTCAATATATTTACAAAGGGTATTTTCGTTGGAATATGACAGCAGTACACATCCCAGCTTGTAATATAAGGAAGGACTGTTGTTCGCTTTTAAAAAACGAAGGGTGGCTTGCAAAAATGTAATGCTTGAAAAGTTCCTGGGGTGTTTAGTTTGAAAAGAGGATTTGGGGAAATTTATACAAAAGGAAACGTGGTTGTACATATACTTTTGAGAAAAAAAAACTTTTATTTATCAGGAGTAAATATGCTAGACTTGTATTTAGAGACTACATACATAGGAAAAAGTAGAAGAATAAAAAGTGAAAGTTTCAAGTAGAGTAGTTACCCATAAATCCTTAGGGTGTTTTTAAACCCATTGTAAAAAAATTTTTTTTTTATTTTATTTGGTGAATAAAATTGATGAAGAATTTATATAATTCTTTAGGGTTCTATATCTTTTCGATGATATATAATCATTTATTTTTATTTTTAAGTGTTTCCTTTTTATCTTAATTTTCAATTGTATAGCAACATTTTCAGAGTCCGGTCTTTTTTTTTCATATTTTTTTCCTTTTTCTTTTTGACACCGTTATCAAATTAAATGCCAGTTTTTCATTATCAAGTTTAATAATAAAAAATCCATAAAATATATACTAAGTTAACCTTGAATTTTTCATACATTTTTAGTTTGGCATGTCTGGAATTTCACATCGTAACATAGATTTATTAGCTATTCATAAAGGATGAAAAGCTTTATGTTTTTGAATTGATGTAATCCAAAAATCAGCTGATCCGTATAAAAAGAAAAAAAGATTTAGAATCATTGAATTTATTAAGTTGTAAGTGCAAGTCATATTCTGGAAAAGAATTTAAGAATTTAAAATTAAATACAGTTCGGGCTGAATTTATTGAACTTTGTTTTGTTTAATGTGCAAAATGTATGTTGAACCTTCATTAGAAAACTAAAATCATAAATTGTATTCTTATATACAAAGACAAATAGTTTTAATTTTTTTTTTTGAAATTATAACCTAATATAGCCTATGGCTAACAATCATTTGAACGGTTACTGTAACTGAAAACATGGACAGTGACTATGTTGCTTGAAAACAACTTGCACAAAGCGTAGATGATGCAGTGAAGAATCTAATGTGGGCGGAAATTTTTACCCGGGAGGTGTGTTAAAATTTTACAAAGTTAACACTGGCATGCCGCGGTACAAAATCTGAAGACGTACGTAGATGATCGGAAATTTTGAGCCTTCTTTCATCCTCTTGAATCTGAACAATGCGAAATTTTGTTAACCTCCTTTGGGCCCCTCGGTAATCAGCTTTGTAGGCGCAAAACGATGAAAGGAGGTCAAACTTTAACATAAGCTTAAATGAAAGAGTTGAACCTCATTTTAAGTTCATCAGCCTCTTTAGTAAGAGGCTCAAGGGAGAAAGGGGGCTCAAAATTTCGATTCGGGTAGTTCTTTGTTAGAACAAAATTTAACATGTTAATACATTGCTTAAGATTTCATGCCTTGTAGAAGTTAATTTCAAATAACTTGGAATAAGTAAAAAGGGACCCCTTAACCATGACATATTTTCATAAAATATCGCTCAAAATATTTTGCGCAACATTTCATCGCTGTCATATCCATAAAAAAATTTTCCATCCAATATTTGAACATAGGTTTTACACGATACAATCCCGTCATCCTATATAATATTTATCAAGAGGCCACGACTTAACATTGAACAAATGATTTTCACCCTTCGTAGGATACTATCTTTCTCCTTTTTCGAAATCAGAAGAACAAAAAGCTTTCTTCTTTTGAAAAATTTGTTTAACAACTAAAAAAGAAGTTTTGTTGATATTTATTTTGTCTTACAGCAGAATCTACAGTTCATTTTTTCAGATTTTATTTATTTGAAAAACTGTAGTTTGTAAAAATTCATTTTATCAGCATTCTATTTCAGTTTCTTTGCCTCGTTTCGCTTGTATATAAAAAATGCCACGGATCTTCTTAAATCTAAAACGGCTACTTTTATCCAGTAAAATTTAAGATCGTTTAAAATTTTCGCATTATGCATCTAATCAGTTTTTATTAAATATCTCGTCAGTTTTGGAAAGCCTCTTAACCTAGTGAAGTTAAAGGGTAAAAGTTTCAGTGTGTCCCTACTCTAAGGGCTCACAATAGTTTTAGAATATATCATTAAATTTACAGTCATTAATTTCATGATTGCACTTGAGGTCAATGTCATTTAAAATGATTAATGCTCATATCTAAAAATATGTACACGTGACTAAATGAAACGTTTTTACTTGCATAATTAGATTTTATTTTTTTCTCTTTTTTCATTTTTTCTGTTGATTTCCTCTAACAATTTTGCTTCAATCGAGCATTTTAAATTAATTGAATTGTGTGTACTATTTATTAAACTCTTATATCAATTATATAACATTTATATTCAATTTTATTGAATTAAATTATCTCAGTCAAATTTATTAGCATCATATCGAATTTCGCAAAATATTTACGTGCAAATTGTATGTTATTTTAAAATTTACTTTAACCGCCCACATTTTATTGACTTAATAAATAATCTAACGGTTTGATACTTAAGATGTTAATTTATATATATTTGATAATATTTTTGTTTTTTTTTTTGTATTTTCAGGAATTAATTGGTCAAAATAGTAATGACAGCTCGTGTGGAGGCCATAGTGGTATGGGCTCTGGCCCACCAGGTACACCTAATCCTCAACAGGCGATGAGACCAACACCATCACCTACTGGTTCATCAGGTTCAAGGTCTATGTCGCCAGCTGTCGGTAAGTTTCTTCTTTGCTCTAATTATTTCTTATGAATAAATTATATTATTTTGTTTGCCGGCTGTCTTTTTCACTTTCGTTTTAGATAATTTAAGATTAAAAAATAAAAAAAGAAGAAATTACGGAATTTTTAATTAAGAATGAAAGTAATTTATTTTTTTTTTTTGTTTGACCTAGTTCCAAGAAAGTAAACACTGATCAATGAATTCACTTTTTGCTCACCCCCCATTCATTCGTGAATGAATAAACAATACTTTTATGTTATATATATATATATATATATATATGTATATATATGAGAAACGTAAAATCGACGAAAAAACAAAAAACAAAAACAAACAATAAAACGTTTTGCAGATGAAAGAAAGGGAAAAGTGAATCTTCTCTTTATTATGTACAATGTACACATGAGAAAATATGTATATTTGTGTCATAAATGTAAAGTTACATATGGAGTATTTGTAATAAAGACTCTGACATACCTTTATAAAAGAATTTTGCAAGAATTATCTGGTTATCATCAAGATATATTTCAAATTATTTTATTGGTATTTCAACTAGTCCCAATAAGGATTAATGCACATTAAGATGGGTCAAAAAGGTTTTTTTCTAGAATACATTTTTAATAAGTAGTGACAATATGTTGTCTAGGACTCACTAGCACTTAGCGTATGGGACGACTTAGCACAGTAAAAATGGAAAGTTTTCCTAAATACCAATCGGAGTGGACTCACTAACATATATTACAGTTTTCATTGACAGAAAGCAAAATGCCAATTCCTTCGATTTTCTAATTTCAGTGGAGACTAATGGACTCATTAGCATTTAGTGCTAAATTTTGTGCCGCTAATACCCATTCTCCACCGAAGCTTATACTCATTATTACAATACAACGACGGAAATTTTGTATTGGATGCTTCGGTGGGGAATGGGTATAAGCGCTAGTGAGTCTTAGGCATTAGATCAATTACAAGCCTGTGAAATATTCATTTATCCTTAGTGTAATAGCCCTCTCAAATAATTATTATGACAACTTGATGAAATAGTTATTATAGTCCTATATTCGAGATTTTAGAAGAAGAAATTAAGGGTAATTTATTAGCACACCTACGAAGATGTCTTGAAATATTTTGAATGGAAAAGATTATAACTTAAAATTAATATAAATACTATCAAAGAGCCATCATTTTTAGATATTGTCGAGCTTCTTGTGGTTCAAGAAGTTGAAGATGTTTGGAGAATATCGTCCCTTTCTATAGTTTCACATACAAGCAGATGCAGATTGGTGGAAATAACCGCATTCTAGCAAATAAATAAGGAAAAAAGTTATCATAAGCCTCTAAAGCTGCCCAAAAAGTGCTAGCTTACAGCCGAGCTGACACTGATTGCTAATTCTTATTTGTTTGGACCTAAGACAACATAATATTACTATTAATTGAATAACTTTTATTTTTTACCACACAAAAGTTACTCACCCTAGTGCACATCCTTTATTAATGTTATTTTAGTTATTCCAGAATTCTTGGGTTAGAAGTAAAAATTTATCTTTGTGTGAAGATTTAAAAAAAAACTATAGTACTTAGGTTCGCAAAAATATATAAAAATTAAGTAATCTTTCTTTTAACCTAAAATTGAATCATTTGGTAGCCAATATTTATTAGACATATTTTTGAATCAATTTTGAATTTAAAAATAGAATTAAATAGAAGTTGAATAAATGAAGTAATCCAATGGTACCTTCTACAAGTCAAGTTCAAGGCTATTCCTATCAGCGACCGTAATGTTCTTATTTATTTACATTCCATAAATAACAGATACTAAACTAGCGATAAAAATACTCGTATCGGATATTTCAAACGTAACAACAACAACAACAACAACAACAACAACAAAAATATAAACTTCATCTAAAAATAGCATTACATAGTGAGCTCGTCCCCAAGACAACTTGTTACTCATTGTGCATAATATTTTATGAATTGGGGCAGTAGTTAAAATGATAGCGTGTTTATAGCGTATATGACCGCACTTCTTAAACAACAGCAAACATTTAAAGGAAATAGAAAATACATATATATTACTAGAGGGCCACCATTCATATCTTAAAATTGAAATAAATGCAAAACGATTACCATGAAATCGGCCTTTCAATAAATGATTAATGAAATATGAATTGTTTGTCTTTCTTTCTTTTTTCTTTTTTTGCTAGTCTAACATATTTGGTTTAATAAACTGCAAAATGCCTTCATGAATTTATTTAGATAACAGGTAATGGTAACAAAAGTTGTTACATTTTTTCTTTTAATTAAGTCTATTATGTATTTAGTTTCTAGCTGTTCTTTTGGATCCGTCACATTTATAAAATAAACTATTTTATATTAAAAATAAATAATCTTTTTTTAACAAAATAAATTTCAGGTCAGCAAAGTCTTCCGATGCCTCCACGGCCATCTAGTAGTCAAACGCAGACGGGAGTAACTCAGTTACCACCAACATCTGGTGGAATATTAAATAATAGTAATAGCTTAGCAAATACGCAACAGCCACAGCACCATCATCATCATCATCACCACCATCATCATCATCAGCAGCAGCAGCAACAACAACAGCAACAACAACAGCAGCAGCAGCACCACCAACAACAAGCACAACACCAACCACAACAGACACATCAATCACCTTTGACGCATAGTCATCACCAACAGCATCAACAACAGCCTTTAGATATATCGTCCAATGCAGCATCAAGAACACAAACTTCAGTTCAAACAAATAGTTCATCAGCTGGTGGAATACCCCCACCACATCAACCACAACAGCCTGGCACGACGCCTACTGGAAATAATATGGCTCAAGGTAATTATCAAACACCACCACCATTATCTCATATGCATGGCTATAAAATTGGGTCAAATGCAGGACAAAGTCCTGCATTGGCTCCACAAAATATGCCTCCATATCCACCACCTCAGTCACAACAGTATTCTCAAGGTAATTAAACAATTTTAATGACTGTTAAATTATGTTACTATAATGATATATTATTATTGTAGGAAATTACCCACCTCGTGCACAGTACCCAGGTGGCTATGGTCCTACACCTCCTCCAGCTGGTCAAGCGCAATCTGCGAATAGTATGCCTCCGGGTCCTGGACAATATTCCGGAAGGCCAATGACTAATCATATAGGTGGACCTCATACACAATTTCCTCCATACCAGCAAAGTTGGCCACCTCCATCTCCTCAGACAGCAAGTATGATGAGCAATCATATACAAGGAAAAGGTACACCACCACCAACGCAGCCAAACTTAGGCACTCCAAGACCATTAAACTATTTAAAACAACATTTGCAACATAAGGGTGGATATACTGGTGCTCCAAGTCCAACACCTCCTCAGGGTTATGGTAATGGGCCTGGAATGCATCCACCGATGGGTCCCCCACATCATATGGGACCACCATTGGGTCCTACGAATATGGGACCACCAACGACAACACCACAAAATACACCCCCAACAATACCACCTCAAGGACCAAATAGTCATTCCGAAAGTAGCTCAACACCCGATGTTAATTGTGTTTCCCAAGACAATGGAGTTAGCTCATCTGGATCTTCGACGACAAGCTCTCATCCGGTTACATCATTAGTTACAACTGGTCCTGATGGTACTCCACTCGATGAAGCTAGCCAACAAAGTACTCTTTCTAATACTTCTGCAGGTACGATAAAATGAAATTTTTTCTTTGGTTTTTAGATTTTAAGTTTTTTTTTTCTATTATTTTAGCCTCAGGTGAAGATCCTCAATGTGCAACTCCTAAATCTAGAAAAAATGAACCTTATCAAAGTCATTTAGCGCCACCAAGTGCTTCACCGGGTACTCATTCCCATAGTGAAGAATTCGAAATGAATTCACCAACATCATGGCCAAGAGCGGCTGCTAGTCCCGTATGTTATTCTATGATATATTTTTGTTTAAACTATTTCTGATTTGATGCTTTTTTTCGTTTAGGTTTTTAATAGTCATGTTCCTCAAGAAACATTCAGGACGTCGTCCAAGGTATATTTTTAAATACTGTCATTAAGTTTATTGTAGTTCATATGTGTAGTAAATATAAGCAAATCAAAGATTTTTCTTTCAATTTAAATTCATAGCCAGTAAATACGATTCAATGCAACAACAAAATTACATTCTTTAGAAAGCATTTTTTAAAATCTAACTTTGAATTAATGAAATAAGAAACAAGTTTTATAGTATTTATTATAACTGTAATTAAGAATATTTAAAAAAATATCTAATTAAATTTTATTTTCTTTTAGAAATCTGACAGCCTTTGTAAACTATATGACATGGATGATAATCCAGATAGACGTGGATGGTTAGATAAATTATTGGGATTTATGGAAGAAAGAAGGACACCGATAACCGCATGTCCTACAATATCTAAACAACCATTAGATTTGTATAGATTATATATATTAGTCAAAGAGCGTGGAGGCTTCGTCGAGGTATGCAAGGTGCCGTAATATTTTCTTACTAACTTTTAACATTGCTAGCAAATAAACTAAAAGCATGATGAAATATAAGGCATAAATTCAATATATATATATTTAAATAAATTTTTGTCTTATATTTTAAAAATTATTATTTAATCTTCACTTAATTAATTTTTTAAAGTAATTTAAAAAATATATATATATTTCAACTTTTAGATAACTTTTAAATGGAAAATATTGATCGGGTGTGAACTTGAACAGAATATTCCAGCCTTTATTAGAATTTTATTACGTAATTCTTAGTATTTCAATTCTTTACACTCTTATTTTTTGGTTTTTTAGAAAGGATGACTTCAAAAGTCTTCTAAATGTAGATTTTTTTTGAATAATTTGGTTATTGAATGTAAAATGAAATTGCATTCGAAAGAATATGAGAATACCTTTCTATTTTGTTATTATTATTATTTATATATTTTTATATAAATTTAGCTTTAGACTTTTATCCTTGATTAGCAACTTTTTATCATGCGACTTATTGTCTTCATGACAATAGATGGCAAATTTAAATAAGCCTCATATAATTGGGATTTCCATTTCCATTTCGTCCTAGCGATGCAATTTTGTTAAAATAACTCATGTTTATGTATGTTTAAATTCCAAAAAATATTTACATCAAAACGAAGAATCTTTTGTCGTGTTGGTAGCACAAGAAATTCTTTTTATTTCGCTCAAACGGCGAGTTTTATTCAATAATGAATAAAAATGCCAGCCATTAAAAATCTTTTTTGATATCAAATTGTTCATATTAAATGCTACAAAAAACGAATTGACTGTTAAGGAATTTGTTCACCATGTAAAAATGCAATCTTCTTCTACAAATAAATTCATTCAAATATCATAAAAAAAATAAAAAACAAGTTTATATTCTAACAAAAATCCTAAACTTTAAATTGTTTTGTATTAAGTATCGTTTATACCTCATATACAGTTTCTAATTTAAAAAAAAAAATCTACTGATCATCACTAAAACGGAAAACAACATCTTCAAGTAATATGCAGCAAAAAGGAAAAATCTTTCTTCTAAAACTTTTCTAAAAACTGGATCTGTCATATGTGGAATGAAAATTATTTCTTCTATAACTTTGGTATCAAATAATTATATTTATTTTTATTTATAGTTTTTAAGCCTATCTAAATTTAATATTTATTTTTATAAAGTTTTTAATTTTTAATTTTCAAATTAATCATTTAGGTTACCAAAAGTAAAACATGGAAAGACATAGCAGGACTATTGGGAATTGGAGCTAGTAGTAGCGCTGCATATACTTTAAGAAAACATTATACAAAAAATTTATTAGCTTTTGAATGCCATTTCGATAGAGGTGGAGTAGATCCATTACCAATAATTCAACAAGTTGAAGCTGGATCAAAGAAAAAAGCAGCTAAAGCAGCCTCAGTACCATCACCAGGTAGTGAAGTGTTTATTTATAAAATTTATACTAAATATTTTTTTTTGTTTTTAAGGCTCATCAAATTCACAAGATTCTTTTCCACCACCTGGGCCTGCCCCAGCTAATATTGATGGTTATCCAAATTATTCAACTGGCTATCCACAAGGATCACAGTCAGAATTTCCAACTCCATCGCAAATGCAAAGGCCTTCATCCCAAAATAACGCACAGACACCTCATACAGGTCAGTAACCAAAATATTAATATATTAATATTAACTAATCTTTTGTTTAATTAATTATGAAAAATGGCAAATTTAGAATTTATAAATTATTATTTATAGCATTGATAAATGGAAGAATAATTGCGTTAGATAATTGCTTTTTTTTTTTTTGCATGAATGCTTCTGCATCAGTAGAAAAGCCTAATAATATATCGAGTTTTTATTTGTTGTATCTACTCTCCCAATTAAGCAATATACGAGTATTGTACAACTTTTATTTAAATTTTCAAATATAGACGATTAGTTATATATGTATAATTGCCGAAGTTATCCATATTACAATAAAATTTTGTTTGTTTGTTTGTTTGTATGTAAACTTTAGATTAAAAGCATACTAGGAAAACTTTTTAAAGATACTTCAATAGTACTTAATTTATTTTATGGAGTTTTATTTAACAAGCCATTATGATCACTTAAAAGTCATAATTAATCTGGCAAAATTTAAATGCTGTTTTAAAAGGATTCACAGTGCCAAGAAATACTTGGAGCCATAGGCATAAACGGATAATTTGGCTTGAGAAAAATCTCTAAAAATCTGTTAAAATGCTTTTATGCTGTAAAAAAGACGTTTCTATTTTGAGAGATAACTTGTAAAATAAACATGGATATCATATCCATGTATATCATATATATTAACCACATTCACTTATCTTGATTTCCAGTGACTTCTTTAATTTCTGAAAAAGACAAAACAATTTAATTTAGACGAAAACAACTTTTTGGCTGATTAAAACATTGCAAGCAATAGTTCTGGAAAAATGTATAACATTTTAAAATGAATTTGTCTAAATTAAATATTATATAAATGAGTGTTGGTACAAAATGTTTATGTGTATTAAAATACTAAAATTTATAAATTATAAAGTTTAAGCGCGATATATTTAATCTTTGAATAGTACGCTAAAAAATTGTAGAAACATAATAAGAAGATAATTCTAGGCTTCTATATATATATATATATATAAAATAGAGCAAAAAAATACATAGCCACAATATGATCACTAGGTGATGATGATAAGCATTTTGACGCTTATAGTTCAAGCTTAGGTCAAAATAAATGACAAATTTTACCATTAATATCTTTAGAAATAAGATCTCATTCTAAAAATAGTGAAAAACTAGAGTAAAAAACTTTCGTTGTTAAAATATATACGAATACTTCGGCTCAATAGAGCTAAAAATTTATGTTTATTTTTACTACGTTTGATCATTTGATACTTACAAAAAATAAATTTTTTCTAATTGGTTGTTCAGTGGTTGGCAAAAGCTTTATAAAATTAAAAAGTTTTTATAGTATATAAAGTATTCATGACATATAAAACTAGCATTTATCTATCATTGAAATACTTTAAATTTGTATATTATGGCGTTTAGAAAGTTTTTCTGTTTTTTATACTTTCAATTAAATTAAAAATTGACAAGTATTAGTTTACCAGCTTGAATTTTTATTGAATTATCAAAATTTTCCATAACTTTGTTTCACACTGTTATCTTTTGGCATATCAATCACAGTGTTTTTCGCATTATGAGCGCACGCATTCTATTCCGAAATTTATAGATATCCCTTTTATCTGCAGATTATGTGATGGAAGCCACCGTGAACAGCTAAGTTTGTTTTTAAGAATCATAGTTCTTGGTTTACTCCAGTCCACCTTGTGTCGATCATTGCATCTGTATAATAAAAATCGATCCAAATATCTTCTTATTTTCTTTCCCCCGTTTTTCAATGGTAAAAGTCCAATTTGAGGAATTGAGAAGCAAAGCCATATCGAGAGATATTGAAGAAATATTCTGCCTGCAGTGAATAGCTCTGATCGCTGCTGAAGTTCTATCTTGAATATGTGTCCTAAAGCTCTTTGCTGTAGTCTGTAACGTGATTCTCTGATATTTAAATAAATAGATCACTATTGTTATTAGTTCGTCTTTGTATGTTAGTGAGAACTTGGGGATGGGCTTTCCATCCTTTTTAAAGTTCCTCTGCACTTTTTTTTTACGAAATTTACAAGTAAGTGATTTCGGTTAACCCACTTTATTAGAGCATCCAAGGCCTGTTTCGGTTCCTGCTCCTTTGGAGAGAACAGAGCCATGTCATCTTCATCCATGAGTAGAGTAGTTTCTTTGAAATGTTGTTTTATTGATCTCTAGGTGTCAACAGTTTTCAAATGAAACAATAGCGGACTCATTGGATCCCCTTGAAGAACACCATGCGTTTATTTAATTTTCTCTGAAAAGGATACTGAATCATTTATGGATACAATATTGTAGGCTAGTATATTGTGTACTAGTTTGATTTCTGCTCTCTCTAGTTTCCGCAATTATGTTATAATCTATCGTGTCGAATGCTTTGGATTAGTCGATGAAAAGACAGTTCAATTTTCCTTTCAGCTTTTGTAATGAGTCTTTTACAGCGTTTAAGAGCACATTTACCACCTGAAAGCTTCTCTTAATTAATTTTGATATAATATAAAAAAATTGTTAAAGGAATAAAACAAAACCTAAATTTGTCATTCTTATCAAAAATTTTTGTTTCAATTAATCTAGCGTTATAAATTTTTATTTCTTTTAAAAACCGACACACATATATGTACATACATACATAAAGATATTGAAAATATTAAAACGATTCCTGTTGAAAGCTTATGAAGTAAAAAATCAAAACTTTTATGCTAAACTTGAGTAATCTTCAATAAACAGGTGATGATAATATTAATGTCAACAATCCTTTTGATGACCCGGCTTGTTCAACACGTGGTCCATATCAGCAGTGTACCACATACCCTCCTCCTTTGGGGTTATTAAGGCAACAAGGTATCAAATATATGTTGTCCCTTCTTTTTCACATACAATTTTAAATGTTTCCGAAATTAATGGCAAACTTCTTGTTATTTTGCATGTAAATGTCTTAAATTGTTTGAATTTCAAATAATTAAATTGTAATATATTATAAATGTATGGTTTGTAGCATATTAGTCCTTGGCAAGTTAATGTTTAATGATGATAAAATTACCGGGTATTTTTTTCGAATTAAAAAGTTAAACAAAAAATAAAATAACTATAATTAAGGATATAAAAAAACAATAGAAACCAATAGAAACATCATAAATTGTTGTCGGACATATTGGAATTAAAAACTTACTATTTTTTTTGGAATTGATTAAATGTAGGTATTACCTTATATTAAATTCTAAACGTTTTTAAATTTTTTTCCATATATTGGAAATAGGCATCAAGCTTTCTAATAAATTTTATTTCACAGTTAAGCTCTAATATATTAATTTGGTTTTTAATTTTCCTTAAACACACTTTAAGGGACAGAAGGGAACTATTAAGCTTATTGCTTTGATTTATTAACAATAAAAAAAACTCCCTCGAATCAGCTTGTATAAAACTATTCGGAAAATTAAAAGCAAAAGAAGAAGCATAGATACTAGAAAAATTGCTCGTTGAAATGTTCAATTTAGTGAATAGCAAACATCGACGAGCATCTGAAAGCTCCTTTCATAAAGAACAAAGCATTAGTGTTTTAGGTCACTAAATCTGATGTCATTAGAAATTCTTCTTTTTTTTTAAATGAATTTATTTTTCTTGTATTTTGAATTTGTTTTTGTTGTTGTTAATGGATTACTCTCCTGTAAATTGTGGATAAGGAATGTAATCATTAATTTCATAACTATTGTTCTTCTTTCGGGAAGGTACTGTAAGTATACAACCGGCCATTACGGCAGTTTTTTCTTGTTAATTTCTTTTAAAAAAAAGAGGTTTAGACACATATCAACTGGATATGTATGGATGGTTAGTATGTAAAAACTACTGTGTTATATTTTTATTTGTATAATTTTTGCTTGTAAAAAAATACAATAAAAATAATGTAATTGTTAAAATTTCTGATCATAATTGAAATATAACTCTTTTTTATTACTAGGGACATCGTATCAAAGTCAACCAAATTATAATCAATATGGTACAGCCGAGCAGTATGCTCCAACCGGACCACCGGGTCAATATCCACCAACACAAAATCAGTTTCCACCCCCTAATCGAACAATGTATTCACCATATGGAAACGAAAATGAAAAGTAGGTTAAACAATATTTAAAAAAAGTTTAATGTTAAAAACTTCTTTCTTTTTGTATTTTTTTTTTTAGTGCATCACCAACATCTAATGCCTATGCACCTTATGTGCCTGCCCCTCCTCAGCGACCTTATAATCAAACACAATCTAGTACAGCACCGCCACAAACACCTGGTCCTCCTACAACGACGAATCCTGTTGGTGGAACTCCTGCGGGGACATATCCTCCCCCTCCTCCACAACCAGATTACTATCGACCACCTGAGCAGGTATTTAAAATATATCATTTATTTTTTAACAATATGTTTTCGTTCTATTTATCATATCATCAATTAAATAACGAAAGAAAGTTAAATTCAAAAATTTCAAAATTTTTTTATCAAAAAATAAAAATAATAAATATTATTTCGGCCATTTTTTTTAAAATTTTGTGATTTTGTTTATTTTTCTCTTTCGTTGTTTTTATGTAGATCTCAAAAAATACGTCGAATTCTGTTAATATGAGTTCGCAACTAGCGCGACAGCTTGTAGCCCCAATGTCTCCTGCAAAAGTGTCCTACCATCACAACGTATGTGGATATTAAAATGTTTTGACTATAACTAACAATGTTTTTAAATTGTTTGCTTTATTGACTTTGTATTATTTTCGAAAAAAATTAATTTTTGGTGCTGGATAAACTTAAATTAAATAATTAAAACATTTCTTTTTAAGTAGTTTAAAAAAATTTAAAATACAGAAATTTGGGAAAAGAAATTGAAATATAAAATATTTATCAGGATAGGTAAAACACTCTCTGTAGGTTTTTCTTTATAGTTTTTGTCGAATGTGGTGAACTCTGTTTTTTTATACTAAAATATGAAGTTTTTGATTTTGTTTTGTTTTGTTTTTTTATTTACTTCTTTTCCACACAAAATTCAACCCTCATCGTATTTTTTTAGTAATGATTTCACATGCTTAAAAGTGGTTATTTCAGGCTCACTCACCTTATTCATTAGATTTTTTTGCTTATTAATGGATCCAGTCAGAAATAATCTCAAAAGATGCGATAGCTTACCACAAAGAGTGGTTAAGATTATTTTTTAAATATCTATTAGTTTTTTAGCTACATATTTCCCAAGCTAGATAAGATTTAACATAAAATTTTTAAGAAATATTTATTTTCTAATATATTCACTGTAAAATCTACTTAAAAAATTCTAATGCATGATAATGACAGTAAAATATTACTTTGCTTTAGTTAGAATGAGAAACATGCATAAATAATTAAAGAACAAAAGAATCTGTTTTACTCAGTTCACAAGTGAATCCAATCAATACGGCCAATATATTATTTTATATCTAATTATATCCACATCCTGGAATTGAGAAGATTACTAATAATGAATTTTGTCAACTTTGAAAACTGCTGCCGTTTTTTTTGTTTTTTTCTTTTAGTTTATGAAAATACTGTTTTTTTACTGAATCAAAATCTAAATATAAAACTGCACATTAGATGGGCTTTTATTAAATAATTTTTTAAAACATTAATTTAGTCAAAGTAAATGTAACTAATTAGCATAATTTTTGAAAATGCTATTTGAACCTTTTCGATAATGGGAAAACTTTTCAAACTAAAATAAATAAAGTATATTTCTGTATCTGATTTTCTTTTTAACAAATTTCTTATTTGGTTTCGGGTAAAATAACTAAATGGTTTGATTGTTAAAAATATATTTGATAATTTTCAGAAATTTGGAAATTTGCTCTAGATTAATATTTATTAATATTACATTTTGTTAAATTATAGAGCTCACAACCAAGACGTCATCCTGATTTTGCAAAGGATACACAACCTTATCAGCAATATTCACCACGACCTCAGATATATGGTAAGTAAACTTCTAAAATACTTTAAACATTATAATAAAAACAAATTAAATTTTAAGGTGGATGGCAAAATTCTTCAGGACAATATCGTGGTCAATATCCTACACAAACTGGACCACAACAATGGAATAGCGGTCAGAGACCAACAGGACCTCCTCCACCACCTGTACAAAATTCAAATCAATGGGATCAGCATAGATATCCCCCACAAACACAACAACCATCTTATCAGGGAAATCAACCACAATGGAGTGGTCCTAGTCCTATTAATCAAAATTCTCCATTAAGGCCACGTAGTGGTGGAAAACCATTTAATATGCCTCCGCCTCAAGGTGCTAAATCTGCCCAAGCAACACAACCGGTATTTATACCGGCTGGGCCACAACAAAAACGTGATATTGTTTTTCCTTCAGATAGTATTGAAGCAACAACACCAATACTTTATCGAAGAAAACGTCTTGGTAGAAATGATATTTGTCCTGTCGATCCATGGCGTATTTTTATGGCATTACGTTCAGGACTGCTGGCAGATAGTACTTGGGCATTAGATGTATTAAATATTTTGCTTTTTGATGATACAGCGGTGCATTATTTTGGTTTAACACATTTACCAGGGCTACTTAATTTATTATTAGATCATTTTCAAAAAAATCTATCGGATATGTTTGATCCAGTAGAAGAAAAATTAGGATACGGTTGGAAAAGTTTTCATGGTCGTCAACATAACAAATCAATAGATGTTGATTTAGGGCAAGTTACCATAACACCAAATCCCGAAGAGCGTGTACTTATATTATCCTCAACGCCAAATTATACATTAGTTTCTAGAAAAGGTGTACCAGTAAGAATACAAAATGCAGATGATGATATTTTTGTTTCAGAAAAATCAAGAAATTGGGATACTGATTCTTATAAAAATATTGAATTGTGTGTTCCAATTGCCAATGATCCTTGGACATATGGCCATGAGGAACCATATCCCCATGATGATATTATTAGTGTATTCAAAGCTGAAACAGTAGACATTCCATTTGCACGCTTTATTAAAAATGGCAAAAAATATAGTAACGAGGATGCTGAACTTAATAACGATAATAGTAATGTTAAAATAGAGAAAAGTTATTGTTTTAATTGGCATAAAAAACGGCGACTTAATCCCAAAAATGTATCAAATGATACATCTAAACATGTTAAACTGAAAAATGATGATGTAAAATGGGAAGAAAATATAGTTAAAACAAGTATTAAAAATGAGAATGAAAATTCTATTAAAAAAGAACTAATCGATAGTGATTGTCGGGAAGTTGATATGGAAATAGAACCACGACTTTCTAATGGTCCACCACATCAACAAATTGATGAAATAACTGATGATTGTAGTAGCATAGAAAATAAACCCATTTTGGGGGCCAAAAGAAAAACAAATAAAACAGAATTGGAAAATTTTGTTAATAATAATAATAATAGTAATATTAATAAATTTGATCCAAAAGTAACAATAAGAGATCCAGCAGCTATACTAAAACGACGTAGAATGAGCGAATATGAAGATGAGTGCTATACTAGAGATGAATCTAGTTTGTATTTAGTAAATGAATCACAAGATATATTAGCAAGAAGATGCATATGCATTTCAAATATATTTAGAAATTTAACATTCGTTCCTGGTAATGAGACAGTTTTGGCAAAATCATTAACGTTCCTAGGTATATTAGGAAAACTATTATTATTAAATCATGAACATTTTGCAAGAACACAAAAGACAAGAAATTATGATAGGGAAGAGGATACTGATTTTGCTGATTCATGTAGCTCTTTACAAGGTGAATCAGAATGGTGGTGGGACTATTTAATACAAATACGTGAAAATATGCTTGTAGCAATAGCAAATATAGCTGGTCATTTAGAATTATTTAATTATGAAGAATTAATTACAAGGCCTGTACTTGATGGCTTATTACATTGGGCTGTTTGTCCATCTGCACACGGACAAGATCCATTTCCATCATGTGGACCAAATCAAGCCTTATCACCACAAAGACTAGCATTAGAGGCATTATGTAAATTATGTGTTACAGATGCTAATGTTGATTTAGTTATAGCAACACCACCATTTTCACGACTAGAAAAATTATGTTCTGTATTAACACGACATTTATGTCGGAATGAAGATCAAGTACTAAGAGAATTTTCTGTTAATTTATTACACTATTTAGCCGCTGCTGACAGTGCTATGTCAAGGACAGTTGCTTTACAAAGTCCATGTATATCATATTTAGTAGCATTTATTGAACAAGCCGAACAAACAGCATTAGGTGTAGCAAATCAACATGGTATTAATTATTTAAGAGATAATCCTGATTCAATGGGTACTAGCCTTGATATGCTACGACGTGCTGCTGGGACATTATTATATTTATCAAGGCATCCTGATAATCGACCATTATTTATGCAACAAGAACAACGATTACTTGGTCTTGTTATGAGTCATATACTTGATCAGCAAGTTGCTTTAATTATATCAAGGGTCTTATTTCAGGTATCACGTGGTGCTGGTCCAATGACATCAAGTGATTATAAATTAGAAAAGAAAAGATTACAACAAATAAAAACAAATAATGAACAATTAGTTTCAATTTTTAATACAAATGGTATTTGTAATATTAATAATAACAGTAATAATAGTAATAGCAGCAGTAGCTGTAGTAATGGTAGTGTCAGTAATAGCATTAATGGTAAAAATAATTCAACATCTGTGGTATCAATGACACTTACATCAGGTTTAAATCTTGATAATAGTAATTTAAACAATAATAGCAATACTAATATAAATATTAGTAGTAACAATAAAACGACATCAATATTTAGTGGCAGCATAACTACACCAACAAATATAAATAATAATAGTAGTCACAGCACGAATGGCAATAGTGGAAACAATAAATTAAATATTAGTACAACGTCAAAAATTAATAGTAGTAATAATTCGACAGCAACACCAACAACTGCTGCTGTTGCGTAGTGGATAAAGTAAATAAATAAAAGAAAACAAAAATTATATAAATTAGAATAGAAATGGTGGTTAAATAAGTTCGCTTATCTTTTTAAATATATAAAAGAAAACAAAAAAGGAAAGAAAAACAATCGTAAATAAATCGTTGAGAAAACGAAATTTAATGGTTAAAAAAATTCTGTAAATTAAACTTAGTTGATAAAAGAAAATTTTGTATGAGATTGCATGCAAAGGAGTGCTGTGATCATTGTGAACTCCCGTGTGCGTGTGTGTATATGTATGTAAAAGTAAACTATAAGTGGCTGTTGTCGTCGTTGGATATTGTTAAAATTTATTTAAAAAAAAAAAAACAAAACAAAAAACAACAACATTAAAAAAAAGGAACAGAATCATGCGTACTGTTCTGTTCGATTATTTTAGTTTAGTCGAAATATATATATTTTTTTTGTCAAATAGGCAGCATATTTAGTGACAATGTGTGGTATATATTGTATTATATACTCATATATAGACACATATTTATACAAATAAATAAATATACAGACGCTAATAAAACAAAGTTACAAAAATTAAAAAAAAGAAAAATATTTAATATTTTTTTTTATTTTAAAATATTTAAAAAAAAGTTCGTTTCGCATTTTGCATTAATTTAGGAAATATTTTCTATGATTAAATTACAATAGAACTTTATATAAGCAAAAAAGGAAAAAAATTAATCTAAAATTTTTAAGAATAAAGTAATTATTGGGTTGTTTGATTGAATTTACTCATATTTCGTTAGCTTTAAGAGATAACTGTAAATATATTATATTAAAGTAAATTGTAGAAAATATAAAAATAATTAATAATTATATTGTTCTTTTTGTAATTATGTATAAAAATGTGTTTAAACATGCTTCTAAGAGCTAAATTTCTGTGCAGTTTATAAAAAAAAATAAATTTCTTATAATTAATTGCAGCATTTGTATCACAGAAGTTTTGACATAATGACATGTGGGTAGCGGCTTGAACATTTAAACCAAAGATGCTTTTCATAAATATTGTAATGAAATAGTAGTTAAACATCTTCAAGAGTGGAAAAATAATACAAATATATTTTCTTTTAAATAGGAAGAAGAAAGAAACTTAACAAGAACTGTTTTAAAGACTTTTTTAATTTTATTTCAAAATAGGACCAGCGTAGGAATATATTTTTTTTTATTTTGAAACCTTTAATAATTTTTAATACTTAAATTTTATAACCCTTTAACAGAAATACATTTTTATTTAAATATTATCTAGTAACCTTGCAAAATTCAAATCTTTGAATGACACTAAAGCCCGGTTTCACAGTTCTTATTATATTCAGTTAAATTGTAAAAAAAAATAATTAACATTATAAAAGTTTTCATAAAAAGTGATTTTTTGTGTTTAATATAAAATGGATTTCGATTTTGTTAAATTCAACCAGAAGTAAAAGATTTAATCAATAATATGAAGAATATTTTTATTTTAAGAAAATTACTGATTAATTGTTTTTAAAAATGGTGTTTATATTTTATCGCTATTTCACTTATTATAAATTATTTAAGAGATAATCCTGATTCAATGGGTACTAGCCTTGATATGCTACGACGTGCTGCTGGGACATTATTATATTTATCAAGGCATCCTGATAATCGACCATTATTTATGCAACAAGAACAACGATTACTTGGTCTTGTTATGAGTCATATACTTGATCAGCAAGTTGCTTTAATTATATCAAGGGTCTTATTTCAGGTATCACGTGGTGCTGGTCCAATGACATCAAGTGATTATAAATTAGAAAAGAAAAGATTACAACAAATAAAAACAAATAATGAACAATTAGTTTCAATTTTTAATACAAATGGTATTTGTAATATTAATAATAACAGTAATAATAGTAATAGCAGCAGTAGCTGTAGTAATGGTAGTGTCAGTAATAGCATTAATGGTAAAAATAATTCAACATCTGTGGTATCAATGACACTTACATCAGGTTTAAATCTTGATAATAGTAATTTAAACAATAATAGCAATACTAATATAAATATTAGTAGTAACAATAAAACGACATCAATATTTAGTGGCAGCATAACTACACCAACAAATATAAATAATAATAGTAGTCACAGCACGAATGGCAATAGTGGAAACAATAAATTAAATATTAGTACAACGTCAAAAATTAATAGTAGTAATAATTCGACAGCAACACCAACAACTGCTGCTGTTGCGTAGTGGATAAAGTAAATAAATAAAAGAAAACAAAAATTATATAAATTAGAATAGAAATGGTGGTTAAATAAGTTCGCTTATCTTTTTAAATATATAAAAGAAAACAAAAAAGGAAAGAAAAACAATCGTAAATAAATCGTTGAGAAAACGAAATTTAATGGTTAAAAAAATTCTGTAAATTAAACTTAGTTGATAAAAGAAAATTTTGTATGAGATTGCATGCAAAGGAGTGCTGTGATCATTGTGAACTCCCGTGTGCGTGTGTGTATATGTATGTAAAAGTAAACTATAAGTGGCTGTTGTCGTCGTTGGATATTGTTAAAATTTATTTAAAAAAAAAAAAAACAAAACAAAAAACAACAACATTAAAAAAAAGGAACAGAATCATGCGTACTGTTCTGTTCGATTATTTTAGTTTAGTCGAAATATATATATTTTTTTTGTCAAATAGGCAGCATATTTAGTGACAATGTGTGGTATATATTGTATTATATACTCATATATAGACACATATTTATACAAATAAATAAATATACAGACGCTAATAAAACAAAGTTACAAAAATTAAAAAAAAGAAAAATATTTAATATTTTTTTTTATTTTAAAATATTTAAAAAAAAGTTCGTTTCGCATTTTGCATTAATTTAGGAAATATTTTCTATGATTAAATTACAATAGAACTTTATATAAGCAAAAAAGGAAAAAAATTAATCTAAAATTTTTAAGAATAAAGTAATTATTGGGTTGTTTGATTGAATTTACTCATATTTCGTTAGCTTTAAGAGATAACTGTAAATATATTATATTAAAGTAAATTGTAGAAAATATAAAAATAATTAATAATTATATTGTTCTTTTTGTAATTATGTATAAAAATGTGTTTAAACATGCTTCTAAGAGCTAAATTTCTGTGCAGTTTATAAAAAAAAATAAATTTCTTATAATTAATTGCAGCATTTGTATCACAGAAGTTTTGACATAATGACATGTGGGTAGCGGCTTGAACATTTAAACCAAAGATGCTTTTCATAAATATTGTAATGAAATAGTAGTTAAACATCTTCAAGAGTGGAAAAATAATACAAATATATTTTCTTTTAAATAGGAAGAAGAAAGAAACTTAACAAGAACTGTTTTAAAGACTTTTTTAATTTTATTTCAAAATAGGACCAGCGTAGGAATATATTTTTTTTTATTTTGAAACCTTTAATAATTTTTAATACTTAAATTTTATAACCCTTTAACAGAAATACATTTTTATTTAAATATTATCTAGTAACCTTGCAAAATTCAAATCTTTGAATGACACTAAAGCCCGGTTTCACAGTTCTTATTATATTCAGTTAAATTGTAAAAAAAAATAATTAACATTATAAAAGTTTTCATAAAAAGTGATTTTTTGTGTTTAATATAAAATGGATTTCGATTTTGTTAAATTCAACCAGAAGTAAAAGATTTAATCAATAATATGAAGAATATTTTTATTTTAAGAAAATTACTGATTAATTGTTTTTAAAAATGGTGTTTATATTTTATCGCTATTTCACTTATTATAACATATCTCTATGCAAAAAAATGTGACAGATTATGAACATTGGCCCCTTGATACACTGGTATTCTTTCATCGAATTCTTTTGGGACCCGAGTCCCAAAGCATAAATTCAGCAGAAAGCGTGCATCATTATTCACTTTTCTAGTTCTTTTTAGTAGAGACAAAATTCTCAGGGATTTTGAGGGACTTTTCTAGTTCTTTTTATTAGAGACACAAAAAAAAACTCATTTTGAAATTTTTTAAATTTAGCTGATGTTCAAAAATTTTAGCAATTGAGCAAATAAATGTAATAAATATTTATAAATAAATTAAATAGCTTTCTAGGGGCCCTTTTTTGTATGCGTGAATTATTATTTGACATTTCAATTTCACAGCCGTTTTTTGCTTTGAAATTTTGGAGTTTTGGAATTTTTGGACCTAGTCTTGGTAAATAATTGTTTTACTATATACTGTATACTTTAAATTTTTTTATAAAAGTGTTCTATTATATATAGAAGAATAGAATATAGAAGCAAGCATGACAAACTTTAATTGTATTAGTGTCACAATCTGTCTCATGCATGTCCCAAATGACAACAGGTTTTACTTACGACCTTGCCTGTAACTCAGCATTTGGCCCAAAATAATTCGATGCAAGAATACTAGTGTATCAGGGGCCATTTGACGTAAAAATGGCTAACAAAATTTAGCAATGATAGCTGAGTTAAGAATATTATGAAAATGAACTGTGAAATACTTCCAGTTCTTAACCAAAATTTAAGTTTTTTAAACAGTTATCTGTTTTTGACGTGTATACACATTAAACCAAATCTCTTTTGCGGTGCGTTCGACGTGTACTCGTCGTCGTTAACATTGACTATGAAAACTATTTTTTTATTTTTTGAGAATTTTTAAGTTAATAATAAGAAAACTTTTGCGTAAATAAATTACTAAGTTTGTCTTAAATAAAAATGTAATTCTTCATTTTTCATAAAATTTGTATTCACCGTGAAAATACGTCATCATTTAATTTTAATTACGCACACTGTGATGGGTTTTTAAAATTAAATTCGGCAATTGAGTTGAGCTGACAGTTGAGTAAAAACTTATGCGTCAAAGTAAAGTTTGAATAGCCAGGCTATGAGAAAAAATATTATTACAATTTTTATCGATAACTACCAATAATTTATAAAAAAAAATACAAACCAAACAAAAATTAGGAAAAATAATAATAATTAACAATAATAGACAATATTGAACAAAAATTAACTACAAAGCAGAATTTTTAGTCTGATTTTGAAATATTCTCTTTCTACATTCCCTGTAGTGCATTAAAACATTTAGCTGATGTATAGATTTAGCGATTTGGACAGCAGAATTATAGGCGATATTATAGGAGATCTGAGGATCTTATTGACTGCAATAATTTCAGTACAAGTCTACCGCTCCGCGTGCATTGTATTAAAGATTACGCTCCACAGAAAGAAAAGAAAGATTTTTTTGTTGAAACAAATAGAGGTTTTAATTGGAAAGATTTATACAGGTATTTATTAATCATTCAGATTTTATAAGTAGGGAGACTGATATAGTTAATTATATCACTGCTAATATTTATACTAATTGTATTGTTTAATAGATTGTGAATTTAAAGAAAATGGCTGAGAGTAATGCACTTGAATATGACACAAAAAAAGAAGTTGGCGATGAAGTCGATACTGTTGAAAGTTTTAAAACATTAAAGCAACAATTTAGTGTAATATGCATGTATTATGATCAAGTTCCAATTATAATTAGCCAACCATATGTTGAGTTTGTGAAGGCAAAGAATATGATTAAGCCCGAAGAACTTATATTTGAAACAGACGCAAAATTTGCCGATGAAGTCAACACTGTTGAAAGTTTCCAAACATTAAAGCAACAATTTGCTGAAATATGCATGGATTATGATCAAGTTCCAATTATAGATAAACCATCATCATTGGCTTTTGACTTCTATCGAAAAGTTTTGTTTGAGATAGGCCCTAATGCAAGCAAAATTAAAAAAGGACAAAAAGATAAATCCTGGAGGTGTGCATTTAGTTATATTGATGAGAATAAAGTTGAATACATAAAATATGCATATGTTAGTACTTATAAATCCAATAGATATAGGATTTCGAAGAGGATATAAATAGTGGAATCACTGAACACAAAAAACAGGCAAAATTCATGTCCCAAAGAACAGCTCCGATTTTGATGATTTTTTTGTTTTTATTAATTTATATTATTTGAAATCAAAAACCTTTCGGAGCGGGGATGGATTTATTTATATTGCTTGTGGAGGGTTTTCTAGTTTAGATATTCCAAAAATTTTTTTGCAATTTTTATAGCTTAAGCCCTTAACAAAATGTTCCCAAGAGGATTTTTAGAAATTCAAATAATTTTCCGAGTTGCAGCTTTTTTATGACGCATATAGTGTTTGGAGAAATCACAAGGTCATCCATAAATACACCTGAATCGTCGTCAATTTTACATGAGAGCTTAAAATATAAGAGGTTTAAAAAGGATTTGAACTTCAAAGGATTCAAAAATCGATACAGTTTTTTTTCCTTTTCTTTTTCTAGATACTCTATAATGATTAGATTGTGGAGGATTGGGAGATATTTACAAATAACGGAAATCCTGTATTCAAGAACTTCAGTATTTTTCCCCTTATTGTTCCTGATTTATGCTTTCATGGTATTAAATTACGTAACAACAACAAATATAGAACATAAGGACATATAAAACTTTAATGGACAATTTAAACTAATAAAAAGCTCTTTTAGAAATAACATTAGGAATATAATTTGATTAATTTTAATAGAATACAATTTAATAAAGAAAATAATTCTAAATAAATAAATTTAAAAATATGATGAAAAATAAAGTAAACAAAACTACAAAATGTTAAGAAAAAGACTAATATAAACTTAATGTAAAAAACTGCTAATTAATTCTAATTAGATTAATAAAATAATACAAATATATAATCAATCAATCAATTTGCACACACAACAATTTTAACTATACAAAACTTGTCTTTGTATATAAAACAAATTTGACTTTTTTGTTGTTTTATTGTTTTTCGCGGGTCCTACCAGCTTCTGCAGATCAAAATGATCAGTCAGTTCATCTTCATCGAGAGTTAGTTTACAATTGGTAATCAGGGATTTTATATTTGTTTTTTTTTTGTTTAGTCTTTACTTTGTCTTTGGACTTTTATAGTCTTTAATTTGTCTTTGGATTTTTGTAGTCTTTAATTTGTCTTTGGATTTTTGTAGTCTTTAATTTGTCTTTGGACTTTTGTAGTCTTTAATTTGTCTTTGGACTTTTGTAGTCTTTAATTTGTCTTTGGATTTTTGTAGTCTTTAATTTGTCTTTGGACTTTTGTAGTCTTTAATTTGTCTTTGGACTTTTGTAGTCTTTAATTTGTCTTTACTTTGTCTTTGGACTTTTGTAGTCTTTACTTTGTCTTTGGACTTTTGTAGTCTTTAATTTGTCTTTGGACTTTTGTAGTCTTTAATTTGTCTTTGGACTTTTGTAGTCTTTAATTTGTCTTTACTTTGTCTTTGGACTTTTGTAGTCTTTACTTTGTCTTTGGACTTTTGTAGTCTTTAATTTGTCTTTGGACTTTTGTAGTCCTTAATTTGTCTTTACTTTGTCTTTGGACTTTTGTAGTCTTTACTTTCTCTTTGGACTTTTGTAGTCTTTAATTTGTCTTTACTTTGTCTTTGGACTTTTGTAGTCTTTACTTTGCCTTTGGACTTTTGTAGTCTTTAATTTGTCTTTGGACTTTTGTAGTCTTTAATTTGTCTTTACTTTGTCTTTGGACTTTTGTAGTCTTTACTTTGTCTTTGGACTTTTGTAGTCTTTAATTTGTCTTTGGACTTTTGTAGTCCTTAATTTGTCTTTACTTTGTCTTTGGACTTTTGTAGTCTTTACTTTCTCTTTGGACTTTTGTAGTCTTTAATTTGTCTTTGGACTTTTGTAGTCTTTAATTTGTCTTTGGACTTTTGTAGTCTTTAATTTGTCTTTACTTTGTCTTTGGACTTTTATAGTCTTTAATTTGTCTTTGGACTTTTGTAGTCTTTAATTTGTCTTTAATTTGTCTTTGGACTTTTGTAGTCTTTACTTTGTCTTTGGACTTTTGTAGTCTTTAATTTGTCTTTGGACTTTTGTAGTCTTTAATTTGTCTTTACTTTGTCTTTGGACTTTTGTAGTCTTTAATTTGTCTTTACTTTGTCTTTGGACTTTTGCAGTCATGATATGGAGGCGAGAAGGTTTTCTAACAGGAATAATTTATTTTCTACATGCATATTTCTTGAATCTTGTTGAAATTTGGTTAACAAATTGTTTACGGTAAATATAGATTTCATATATATTTTCTAAAATTTACCTCTAATTGTAAGTTTTTGCACTGAATTATTTTATTAAGACTAACATAATTTTATAGAATTAATAACTAAGTTAAAAAAATAAACTTTACATTCATTAAATGAGACTTTGTGACTTAACTAACAGCGTAGTCCTTGTCCAATACACTTTAATAACTTTGCTGAAACATGAGTTCTAGTCATTTTATTACCTTTTTTTATTTTGTTTAATTTTTTCGTTTATTATTCATTTATCATTGGGATTTGCAGAGTTGCAAGCAACTAAAGCTTTAAAAGCTACAGATAAAATAATGTTGAGCGTGCTACTGACTGGATATTTTCTCATCCAGTTGAAATCGATGATATGGAAACTGATTCAGAACAGAATTTTCAAAAGCAATATCATGACGGAGATTCTAGTAATATATTTTAATTTACTTTATTTTATATATATATATATATTTTTTTTTTTTTTCTAAATTTTAAGCATATAAATTGGTTGCATTTATTTCACATATGGGTGCATCATCATCATCTCAAGTGGGTGGGTCATTATGTATGCCACATTCTAAAAGATGATCAATGGGTAATATTTAATGATAGTAAAGTTGCAATTTCACAAAATCCACCAAGAGAATTCGGCTATTTATATTTATACAAACGTCTTTGAATATTATGAAATTTAATTAAAAATATGCAAGTTATGCTATTAGCACAATTATTTTACTTTATTGTGTATTAAAAGTTATATTAAACAAATTTTTTAATAGGTAATAATATTCAAATTGAAAAGTCCTCTAACAGTTTTTTAAAAGCGATATTAATATTATAATATATAATATATTATTGTTTAGTTTAAAAATTAAAATATAGTTTTTTTCCTAATACTTAAGCGTATTTTGTATAATTTTTTGTTTGTTTATAGAAAGTATTTAAAATTATTAAAATTTTAATTACTTTGCCCAAATTTAACTATTCTATAAAGTGGATATCCTTTCAAATCAAAAAAATGAGTTAAATCCTTATCACCATATGCTAATAAATACATCAAATTCTAAGATGTATAGAAATTATAACTTAATATATATATATGTATGTATAAATTGAAAATATAAGAACCTGGTTAGCATTTTTACTATGCATTTCAATTAAAGATGAAAGATTAAAAACCACTCCATTGATGATTACCCAGAAATTATTAAAGAATTTACGTACATTCCATTGTAAGCTTTGGCCCAGGTCTTGGTAATTCCTACTCATATTTTGAAAAAAAAATATAAATGAATAAACAAAATAAAAATTAATTAAAGTAATACAACTGTCAAATTTTGTTATTTACTGAAACAAAGCAATCCTTGCTAAATTTCGGAAAGATAGAAACTAAGACCAGATAAAACAGAAAAATGTTCAATATGAATACTTGATAACAAATAATTTATTCGCAAATCAGGATAATTAATAAATTAAAGTTTTTAATATGTCCACCAAGTCATAGCAACTAAAATTTTTAACTCAAATGTGATAAGAAACACTTTCAAAAGTCTGAATTGCTTTTATGTAAGAAATTAGGTAGCCTTAGCATTCGTCGTCTCTGGCAAGAAATGCTCAGAGTGAAGAGAAGACGAATCGATTACGAAAAATAGACTTTAAAAAACTCCACGTAGAGCCCCAATTAATATTCTTAATTTCTTCTAGTTCATTAATTCACATTAATGATTAAAAGATTACTTTTAATAGAGCTAAAATAGTACATAATTCATGTAAACTTTTCTTAAGCAAATAAAAAACCAAATTATTAAATTTTAATATGAAATATGTTTAGGTTTTTAAATTTTTTTAAAGTACCTTGTTAACATGCACCTTAATCGTTTTCAATTAATTGCGATCATAGCGATGTTATCAAGACTTAAGCTAAGCTTAGATGATAAGATATATTTAACCTAATGAATATTTCGTAATTCAAAAACTAATCTCAACTTTCAAAAAATAATTGAATAATGGTCAAAATTATCTTTCCCAAAACTTTTTCTTCAATAAATATTTATTTATTTCTGTTTTATAATATTGTAGCATTATTCATTTGAAATTAAATTTGATTAACTACAACTATTTTTAAACTGGGTTAATACTCATATTGTATAAGTTAAAATATCTTATTGTAAGATCATTAAAACGCATATTTGAAAATATGAAAATACTTTAAAAAAAGGGAGCATTCCTAAAGATGTGTTCAGATATATATATATATTTTACAAATTGACCGAACATAGCCTCGCAGCGACTTTAATGAAATTATGATATGATATGAGCAGTTTTTGCGAGCCGTTGCTGATACTATAATAATTTTTATTACCTTAACTTTCTCACATTCGAGCAAAAAATCAGTAATGTCAATAAATGTGGTAAACTAGTTTCGGGTCTTATGTGCATTTCCTCTAGTCCAAGAGCCCACAGAAACATCTTTCTAATTAATTTTTGCAAATGTTTTTAACAATTTCATATCACATCTGTCTGAAGAGTAAAGTTTCTTGTCTGAAAAACTGTAAAATGATATACCACCATATATATAATGTATGTCTGTGAAGTCATGCAATAAAATGCAGCGGCTTTGATTGATTTAATTAATTTACCATTTGGACCATTTTTTTTTATTCTCTGGGCTTGATTCAATTTTTTAACAATCTGTGTACTAAACAGAGGTATATCTGGGATAGGTTAAATCCGCTTTCCGATTGATTTAATGAAATCAATATGCACATAGAGACTCACTTAATCCATACATGTTATTTGTTATTAAAAACCCTTATTCAAACAGTTCAAGCTAGTGAAAAATATTTCTTCAGTGGGTTTTCTTAATTTCATGCGTTCTTACAATGTCATTTTGCGTCATACTTCAAGCAGTAGCGTATCTAGGCGGGGGCGGTCCGCCCCGGGCGGCAATATTTTAGGGGTGGCATTTTTTTATACTTTTGCAAATTTATATATTTTACTACATATATATATATATATATATAATGAATAACAATAATGTTTTGTAATCAAAAGAAGTAATGGAAGTAAGAAGTGTATGTCATCTACGGCTCGCGACTGGAGTTTGAGATTATATAATTGCTAAACCTGGCAATTATCATAATTCTTCCGGTTCAAATAATTTTTGGTTAAAAAACTATTCCAATAGGATATTAAACTTGTGGTTCTCTATGTAAATTGATGGAACTTTCAGGCCATTTCATCCTTTTTTAAATTTTATTTTTCTAGAAATTAAAGGACACACCTGGAAAATGGAAATTTTTTGGAAAATATGCCTCTCTTTCCCGTAATGCATTGGCTGTAATTATTGGTACAACACTTGCCTATTTATTAAATAATAAACAGCCGTTTAATTTAACGGGAGAAATAAAAGCTGGATTTCCACCAATTAGACCTCCACCGTTTTCGACGAACACTACAAATGGCACAATTTTAGAAATAAACGATATGGTAAACACATTAGGATCTAGCATAATTGCTATTCCATTAGTATCAATTTTAGAATTAGTAGCTATAGCAAAAGCATTCTGTAAGTTGATTTTTTCTTTAAATTTACTTATTAATCCACTTGTATTAAAAAAATATGTATATATATAAAAAAAATTTAGCAAAAGGCAAAGCAATAGATGCAACACAAGAAATGGATAGCATTAGGTTTATGTAATATTGCTGGATCTTTTGTTTCTTCGATGCGTTGGTCATCAATGATAGCATCAATGATAGAAACATTTGACAACATTCAAAAAGCAAAAATTTATGAATAAATAAGATTTCGTTATAGTTATGATAGTGATTTAAGTTCTATACATTAAAACTTTGGAAACAATAACAGTATTACACTATTACTAGCGATAATAAAAGTTTAAATATTGAAATTGATTATATTAATAACAATATTAACACAGATAATCAAATTGTTAATAATGATAACAATAGCAATAAAAATATAAATAACGAATTTGAAGATATATTAAATAAGTTAGATAATTTTGCAATTACTGATAAAAATTTTATAGATGTTGAACTTACCAAATACATTGATAAACTTAAGAATACAGATTTAATTTTTCACCTTACTTATTGCTACTTTTATAAAGGCTTATAAAAGTAGCAATAATTAACCTAACTTAAATTTATTGTATATTCACGAATATTATGTATTCACATATATAAACTTCTCTATCTAAATCTTAGCTATTACTCATGCCCTTCTGGTATTCTTAAATAATTAGCTAGCTATTTCCAGAAAGGAACTTTTAGGGTATGTATCATCAAGTCGTTCTCCGATCCGGTAAATATGTTTATGACCCATACTGTGACCAGTTGCTTTCATTGTTTTTATGTTAAAGCGGAAGATAGATTATATCCAATCCAATCCAATATATGATGAAGAAAAAGCCACACAGACAGCCAATAGACTTCAGGGTGTAATACCTAAACTTAAGTAATTTTTGTTGGAGTTAACTCGGTTATTACTCAGATAATTTTTACCAAAAATATATTATATATATAGCACACACACACATACACAAATATATATCGGCGCATGCGTTGGTTTTCGCTTTCACCTACACACGCAAAAAAAACTGGAAATCTTTAAATATAAAATGAGCAAAATGCGTTAACCATCCAATAAACGGGTATCTGCAATCAAAATGAAAATTGCTGCATATTGGAACGCTATTATTTATCGTCTATATCTGATATTAATATCTGAATCTTTAGCCTAATGTCGAAAACAATTACAATTATCAAAGGCTATGTCTAGATTAGCGTTTTTGGACAACGGAAGTACATATTGACTGTAATAACTACACTACAAATCTTTTAGAAACGTGTAATTTGTACCTTTCAACTAATTTTATTGCATTTATAATGCATTATTATTTACGGTTAGTCAATTTAATATAATAAAACTAGTTACAAAACATAAGTTATATATTTTCAATCAAAATTTCAAACTCTTTACAAACTATTGAGTATAACCGCGCCTTAAAACTCTTATAAAATCTCTTTTAAGATCGCTGTCCAAAACTCTAATAGCTAGACAGCCATACTAGGCTGAACTATTTCTAACTTCACTGTGTAAAGCACGTCAAATACATTTTTGCATTTTTCTATACTGAATTTTTTTTACTAATAAAATAAAATTAAATTGGTGTATGCGATTAACTAAATTATTGTTTTTAAACAATTTTCAAAAGTTTTAATAATTCATTTCATTAATAATTCATTACTTAGTGCGGTGAGAATATTTCTGTTTTATTTAACTTAATATCTCTGTCACACCGATTTTTCCCATCATAATTATTTGAATTAAAACTAAAGCCAAATATTTTGCAAAGATAATAATATTGAATAAACTATTGCCAAGTTTTACAGCCTATGTGTTATTTATTTATTAGGGATATAAAAGTATTTGCAAGCCATACAAAAGTATTTATTTTCTTTCCAAAATTAGATTTGTAACATTATACTTTTTACAATTATTATCACTTAAAATTAATTAGTGGCTGATATATATTTTAATTATTGTATAAAAACTTTTGGAATTTGCTATGAATACTAAACACCTAAATCAATTTTGCTTTTAAGACGAAAATACTTGTTTGAACAAAAATAAAATAAATTTATAACTTTAAGCAACAAAAGGTGTAATTGCTAATTAATAATATTCGATATGATAATTTTTATCAAAATTATTTATTTTAATTTCAAAGCTGACATTTGAAATAGAGAAAAAGAATTCGTATGGTAATTAAAAAAATTTTACGTGCTGGGCTTACCTTTTATTACTAACATAAGACCGGAAGCATAATTCACATGGACATATTATGGGGTATGCTGGTTAATTGATTGTCACTTCCTACAGACGTGGGCTTTAACTGTAAAATGTATTTTCATGTTAATGTTATTAAAAAATCACACATTCTACACTGCTTAATAACGGCTAAGAATTATTTAAATATTATAATTAAACTTTGTTGTTGTCTTGATTATATAAGCTTGCACCCCTTGTGAAACACAGGCATGAAAATGTTTGTTTTGAATATTAATTGCTGGGAACGATAAGAAACGGTTTTTAACTTTTATAATCGATTATATTGCAAAGGTCTTATTTTGAAAAGGTTAAATGGTTCTATCATTGAAATAAAAAAATAATTTGATAACATCGATAAGATTAATAAATTCAAATTTTGGTGCTAATTGTCAATAAAATTTTGTTTCACTTTGCTAGCGTTTTCTTTGAAAATTGTAATCAATTTTAACTTTTATATTTTTAGCATTAAACTTCAACTTGTTGAAAATCAAACATGACTGCTCCAGCGCCTGTTAAAAAAGTTCCGATTCATCTACAGGTAAAATCTAGGAAAAATATTTTATTTATGATATCTATTAAAATTTGAAAACTTAAATTTTTCTTAAGGATAAGGAAATAGTTAATTTAGTCGTGGTGCATTTTAAAAGTAAAAATTTCGTTAAAATGAAATTAAGTGATATAAAAATATTAATCAATGTAAAAATCATTGCAAAAATCTCTACTCTCTTAACGCTTAACAATTAATTTAAATTTCTTATTTCAACAATTTTTGTATACGTCAGATTGCTTAATAGTAGCACCCCTGTAGGAAATTGGCTAAGCAACTAAGTGTAAAACTAAGCCATACTGAATTGAAATGATAGCCATGAATGCTGCTTTGAATAATTTTCTATATTTTAAATTTAACACTCAACTTTTTAAGTAAGTTTTAGCAACTATATTTTGCAACAGGTAATTTTACCTGATCCTGAATTTTATAATGAAATATATGATATTGAAATGATATTAACCTCCAAAGAGTCGGTAGTTAAAATTATTATTTTGGCTTTTAAATTTTTAAATGTAGATCAAATACTAAACTTTGAAATTAAAACAATAAGAAGAATTTTCTTATTATATGGCATATAAAAAAGTAAAAAAATTATTTTTCTTTATTTAAGAGCTCACAAAATCGACTTTATATAAAGCGTGGTCAGATTGTTAATCATGATAAAATATTTGACGCTGACATATATATTGAAAATGGAAGCATCAGGTAGATATTAAAAAATCTATTTAAAAATTTTATTGAAAATAACAAAATTATTTTATTTTAAGCTATGTAGGCAATGGTTCAGATTTTGTTATTCCTGGTGGAGTACGCATTATCGATGCTTCAGGAAAAATGATTATTCCAGGTGGTATAGATCCACATACTCATTTTCAGTTCCCTTTTGGAGGAACAGTATCAATTGATGATTTTTATCGGGGAACTAAAGCGGCTGTCGCAGGTGGAACAACAACCATAAGTAATTATAGCTTAAATTAATTTAATTAATTTAGTAGTGAAAAAAAGAAACAATTTTTATTTTATATAAATAGTTTAGTGCTTAGCTTAAAGCTTTATTTGAAGAATTAATGAATATGTAATCAAAAAAAAAATGAAAGTTTATAGAAGAGATGTATAATACTTCATATTTTTTATATTCCCACTATTAGCTTGCAAAATGTACAAATTTTCAATTGTCAATAAAATGTTTTCTATTTATCCAATCAAGTTCAAATAAATTTTTTTGAGCTGGCAGACGATAAGAGAAAAACTTGAGAAAAATGAATGAAACTAATTCTGAATTAAGAAAAAAGAAAAAACACTGAATGGGAATGATTAAGAAATATAAGTAGGAATATAACTTAAAAATTTTTTTTTTATATTACTTGTTTTAATAACCAAGTAAGTATAGGTATTAGTTGTATAGTGATTTTTTCACATTAAAGAAGTTTTTTATTCATTCTGTTAAGCAATATTTTGAGTTTGTGCGACTATCACTCCAAACTTATTGCAGAGTCGTGTATCAATTTGCATATCTTACAGGATTTGTTTTAAGTTGACTTTATTTCAAAGCAATCAACAGTTTGTAATATTGTCCGTTCTTATTTTAATTTTAATCCTCTTATTGGTTTCTGTGTAAAAAATATATTTTAACGATAAAGATGATCAGCGTGTAGCTAATTTGCTTAATTAAAATGCTGAAATTCTCTAAAAAGTTGCTATTTTATTGAAAAATAGATAGATCTGTAGTGAATAAAACTTTAATAATACATAATTTTTTGGTTATTTACAGTAATTTATCTTGTTAAGTATGAAAGAGGAAAATTTTCACTAATTAAAATAACTTTTTTTTATAATTTTATTACATAACATAAATATTTTCTTTTAGTTGATTTTGCAATTCCAAACAAAGGTGAATCCCTTCTTGAGGCTTATGATAAATGGCGTAGTTGGGCTGATGGAAAGGTTTGTTGTGATTATGGTTTGCATGTTGCTGTCACATGGTGGTCTAAATCTGTTTATGATGAAATGGAAATTTTATGCAAAGAACACGGAATTAATTCTTTTAAAATGTTTATGGCATATAAAGGGCTATATCAGATGAATGACTCTGATCTTTTAGACGCATTTGAACGATGTCGAGAGTTAGGTGCAATTGCTCAGGTATTTATAGTTTTTTTTTTTTTTAAATATAATTTCTCAGGTTAAAATGTATAACGTAAAATTTAAGGTTCATGCAGAAAATGGTGATATCATTGACAAAAATGTAAAAAAACTTTTAAAGGCTGGTATAAAAGGACCTGAAGGACATGAATTGTCACGTCAAGAAGAAGTTGAAGCTGAAGCCGTTAATAGAGCTTGTATTCTAGCTCATCAGGTATTAAAAACTTTTATCTGCTTTTTTATATTTTACATTTTTTTTGATTTTAATATTTATAAAAGTGTGGATTCTTTTTGTAAAAATTTTATCTCCTTTTAATTAAGTGAACACGCACAGTAGAATTCACTGTATGAAAAAAAGATTTTAGCACGAAAAACAGGCTAATTTCACTGCATGCTAATCATATGCCAATGATTTTAGTTATTGTTTTGAGTTTGATTTTAGATATTTTTAGTAATGGATTTCTTTATTTTTTGAAAAAAGAATTTTTTTTTACTTCGAATTTTTTCTTAATTTTAAATTTCTAAATATAAATATGATACTTTTTTTTTGAATTATGAATTTTCAATTTTGAATAAATAAAATATTAGTAAGTTTTTTCTTCTTAGTTTAGAATGAGGATAGATTAGTAGACTTGTCTTTTGTTTTCTGAACAACAAAACTCGTTCGATGGGAGATATGATATAATTTATCAGAGAAGTTTGTGTTTGTTGGTTATATAACAGAACATAGTTTAATTTAAAAGTGTTCTTATTTATATAAATCGTACTAAATATTAAGAACCAAAGAAAAATCTAAAAAAAAATGTTGTTAGTGATGTTAAAATGAAGTCAGACAAATATGAGGCAGCTTGGAACTCATTAATTATGTGTCGCTTTTTATATAGTATAAAAAAAAAAGTTTGGACTGATTTTTTGGTAATAGATGACAAATTGATCCGTCACAAGTTTCCTGAATCCAATCGACATTGAAATTTAATGAATTAAAGTTCTTATTACTGCTTTATATACCATATTCCTCATATCTAATCGAGCGACTATATGTATTAAAAGAACTCTAACATAATTGGGTTATAAAAGACTAAAAGATCAAATAACAAAGTTATTGTGCAATGTGAAAGTTAAAATTTAATGCAAGAAATTATTAATTTTGGCAATTTCTTTTTCAATTGTAATCAAAAAAGTAAATAAGATGTCTATAGGGACATCCGTTGGAAACGAAATTCCTTAAGTTTACCCTATAGTAACCTGCTTTAAATTGACAATTAAAAACAATAATTTAACCTAAAATAATAATTAAACCAAAAGAAGAAAAATCCCCCAAAAACAAAACACAACAATTAAAAATAATAAGAAACTATTATATTTTTGTATTAAAATTTTTTGTTAAATTTTTGAAATAAATTTCCTTAGTTGCCATTAAAAATGTTGGCGTAGATCTCATGTTGAAACCGCAATTAAAAACTTTATTTAAAAAGAAATACAGTAAAATATTTTTTTAAATTAAAATTTTTAAAGCCAAAATACTCTCTACAAAGAGAAAGTTTAGCAAAAACTTTAATGGACATTTTCAGTTATTCATATTTAACCAGATTTCTATTTTCTGTAGCAAAGTGACGGTGTAGTCTTTCTTTCTCATAATTTAAGAAGAATTCAAAAACTCCTTGATTTAATCCTTTTTATTTCAATCCGTGAAAACATATATATGTAATTAAAAAATATAATTCAAGGATATGTTGTCGCTATATTTAATTTTTTTTTTTTTAAATTTTATTTTGAAATTTTCTATTTATTTATTCAAAATTTAACTAGGTTAAATGCCCTTTATATGTTGTACATGTAATGAGTAAGTCAGCCGGTATTGAAGTAGCACGAGCACGACAACGCTATCAAAATTCCGGTATATACGGTGAGACATTAGCGGCAACAATAGGAACAGATGGTACTAATTATAGACATAGCTGCTGGCATCATGCAGCGGCTCATGTTTTAAGTCCACCTCTAAGGCCTGATCTAACTACTCCCTCTTTTATGATTAATTTACTAGCAAAGTAAGTATTAAATATACTTGATGTAATTTATGGCTTTGTTCGCATGCTATCTTTGCTTGTATGTAAGGTTATGGCTATTAAAATTTGAATTTGTACGTTAATTTTTGTTTTATATGTTTTTTTTTTTTTTGTTTTGTTTTTAATCAAGGATTTGATTAACCCATAAATTGTGTGCATTTCATATGGTTACTTTTATAGATGAAAGCTGCATTGTATATAAGTCATGTAACATGCAAATTGTCATCAAGTATAATTGCACAAGCAAGAAGAAATGGATATTGTGTTTTTGGTGAAACTTTGGCTAGTTCATTGGGTCGTAGTTCAAGTGAATTTAGTCCATCAGAATTAATTTATATTGCTACAAGCCCTCCTATTAGAAAGAACACCAATACTTCAAATCAACTAAGCAAAGCTCTGGCATAGTAAGTAAAACTTCTAAAAAAAGAAAAAAAATCCAGACATTATATTTCATAAATATATAAAACAATGGATAAAATAATTCTCTATTACCTTTACTTATGTGAATTGATGTTTTTTTTCGAAAGTTTTGTTGTAGTATTCAATAATTTGTGTGTTATTCATCACCAAAAATATTTTTGCCCTTAACATTAATTTGGTAAATATCTTTGATGTCCATGGTAACACTAAGAACTAATTTATTTACAAGCTTTAGGAACTGACGACTAACTAAATTCAACAAATTTTTTACAGTGATGAACTTCAAACAACTGGAAGTGACAATTGTACTTTTACTCGTAAACAGAAGGAGTTAGGAAAAGATGATTTTACAAAAATACCAAACGGTGTTAATGGTGTAGAAGATAGAATGTCAATCGTTTGGGAAAAGGGTGTTCATTCAGGTGTTATGGATCCTTGTCGTTTTGTAGCTGTAACAAGTACAAATGCAGCAAAAATATTTAATATTTATCCACGTAAAGGCCGAATACAAGCTGGATCTGATGCTGATATTGTTATTTGGAATCCGAATGCTATACGAAAAATATCGGCTGATACACATCATCAAGCATGCGATTTTAATATATTCGAAGGAATGAGTTGTCATGGTGTGCCTGAAATTGTTATTGTTAAAGGTAAAATATGCCTAGAAAATGGTGTTGTTCGTGTAGCTGAAGGTCAAGGTAGTTTTATTCAAACGCCAACTTTTTCTCATCATATCTATGATCAATTAAATGGAATTCAAAAGGATGATGAAATGAAAAATGGTGTAAAAAGTTTGAATATAAATGAAGCACTTAAAATTGAAATTCCTAAAAATGAACATGTAGATCGCCTTCTGAAAGGTACACCAATATCAATGCCGGGTGAAGGTTCTTCTATGGTTGGAACACCATCTGGACGTGCTCCTCGAATGGATGGGGCAAAAGATTTACAAGAATCTACATTTTCATTAAGCGGTATTTTAGCAATTAGTTTTTTTTCTTGTTTATGATAAAACTAAAATTATTTTTATAGAAGAGCTTGATACAAATGAACACCGAGCTTGCATAAAAGTAAGAAATCCACCTGGTGGTAAATCTTCTGGATTTTGGTAAATCGTAAAAATCAAAGTTTTTTTTCTATTGACTACACGCATAATAGTCAATATAAATTTAATGCGAAATGAGGCAAGACAAACCTTTATAATGAGGATTAAAACGAGTTAACCAAATACTTTTTTTTTGCTTTTGAATAATAATTATTTAAATATCGCAATTAACAGTGCTTTTGAATAGTTAAATTTTATTTATTTATAATACAAAAACCCTTTTTTCAAAAATACAATTGAGAAATTTTTTTTACAAAAAAAAAATAGTATTTATTATTTCCAAATTTTGTTGGTTTTACTACAAGCAATTATGAGTACACATCACATTAACTTAGGTCAAAATATTTTAATATTTATGTTTCTTTTTTAATTTTTTATCTGGTGGTGTTATTTGAACAGTAAATAAAACCAAAGAATTTTTATATATTTTATGTTACAGGCCAAAAATTTAAAAGCTTAAGCCTTAAACTCACTCTGATCCTTTAATGTACATATAACTTATATTTTATAATATTTATTTAAATAACATTTTGATATTTGGGGTTATTTTAATACTAGCGTATTTTATTTATTTGTATTTTATAAGCGAAATGTCGTTCATATATTTTATTTAAGCGTAAACACTATTTATACTAAAATTTAAATTAAAGTATTTATATAAATTTCTTACATTGTTAAGCTTTATTAAAACGTTCATATTATTGTGCAATTATTATAAGATATTTGATATGTTTTGAGTTTTACGAGGAAATATTTACTCTAATTTAAGTAGTTAAAAATTTCATATATCTAATAATAGCAGAATGATTTCATATGTATGTTAAAAAAAGTTTTCCATATTGCCCTAAGGAAGAATAAAAATGGTTCATTCAAAACAAAAAAATGATATTTACTAATATTTTACATATTAATATAATAAAATAATAATAATACAAAAGTAGAAGCTGCATATCCAGATTTTATTCTGATTAATGTGTTTTTTATGTTAAACAAAATCAAAATATCAAAAATAGTTAAGGAAATCAATAATGTTATTGAATAAATTTAAATAGTGAATCATCATTTTGATATTTATTTGGCCAAAAGTATGTTGGAATTGGTGAAAAAGTCTATCGAAGGCCCCCTTAAAAGATTTGCTAAAAGCCAGAGGCTTAAGAAACTAAAACTCTTAATAATATACTATCCCTCAGGAAGAAATACATAACGAACTGTATTCGTCGCTATTTTCGACTCCGAATGAAATCATTAATTTATACGACAAATGAGTAAACGTACGTAGGAGGACTACCATAACTCTAAAGTCGATTACACGACTCGTTTAAGAAAATCACATGCAAACAGAAATTCGGTGAAAAGTTCACTAAAAGCGGGCATATGATCAAGAATTCGTTCCTTTGTTATAGTTAGATACATCAAAGAGTAAGGAAACTTCATAGCAACAGTTAAAATTGGCAATAAAATTGTTTTTCTTTTATATAAAATTATTTTTGTAGTTAAATACTTTTATTGAACAAGGAAGTTATAAATTACAATTAAAAAAATTTTCAAGCAAATTATAACTTCCCTTTATTTTCCATTGGAAATACAATATTTTAAAATTTTATTGTAATTAAGTAGTAATTTTCAGGACCTTTAATTTAGTACATCATTTAAAAAAAAGTAATTTCATATTTAAAGATGAGTTAAAGTTTCTAATTACATATGTTATATGGAAAAAATTTATTTTAAAGTATTAAAAATGGCTCAAGCTACCAAGTAACCATAATAATCAGAAAGTAAAATTAAGTTCAATGTCACGTGACCAACTGCTATATAAAGTTGAATATAAAGGCCTGCATTAACTTAAAGTTTGTAGTATGTGCTGACATATACAGAAATTTCTGATGATTATGATCACCTGGTATTTTAGGCTAAAAAGAAAAGTTTTTTATCGGGTCAATTTGTACACTACTTTGACTTATATTTTTTGACGTTTTAATTTATATATTTTATTAAAAAAATTCTTATATCTTAACTACTTATTTAATTTTTCTGAGAAATATATCAAATAAAAGGTCTTAGAAATAACCATTGAAGCCTAAACGGTTGCTAGATTTTCATAAGGGATTCTCATTAGGTCCAGTATTATGAGAATAATATATTTCTATTAGAACTTATTTATATTTTGAAGGTATATTACAAATATATGAGTTTCAAATAATTTATTTGCAAGTTAATAGCTCTTAGACTATTAATAATACTCTTCACAAGAGGAATATTTTTATCGCCATATCTATTATTACAACTTATTTAATTAAAACACCAAAAACTCTTTAATAAATTTAATTTTAAAGGTTTGCGCTTTTTTAAACAAATATTTCAAAATTAGTAGTTTCAGAATTTAAAATTATCTTTACTGGTTAAAATAAAAAATAAAAAAAAATCAAATTCTTTAATTAATAATAGCTAAAAATTATAAATTATTATTTTATATGTATTTCAAACAACTTAACTTGTTGTCAAGCTAAAATTTTTTATTTATTCCTTTTTGGCATACTTCAGACATAAATCTTTTATATCATTTTGTGCTAACTTTAAATCCTCTAATAAACTTTGTTTCGGCAGCTCTTCATCTTTGTTGCTAAGTAGTTTTAAAACATCGCCTAAAAGTTAAAATTTAATGTTGTAACATATATTATATATGTACAAATAAAATTATGAAATTACAATGAAATTTCTTAAGTTGTTCAATTTCATCTGTAGTTAAGTGTGTAAATAGAAAAGTAAGTATGTGTGAAACAAATTTTCCCGAAGCATGAAGGATGTGTCCGGTTTTACTTATAAAAAGAATTAATACAGCTAAATGGAGCACAATCGCGGGGTCATCTGTTGATAAGATTTGTTCACAAAGTTTATCCTTATGAAAGTTAATAAGAAATTTTTCCTTCCTCTTGTCTTGCTTTTTTAAAGTTATTGAACACAATTCCAAAACTTCGTCTGCTGCGGCGTAAAAATCTTCTAAAGAACCCTTACTTTGCGCTTTGTTTAAATTAAATAAAGTTGTTTTCGGCTCAATAGCTAAAAAAAACAAAACAGTTAAGAATTTTAGTAATAAGTTTATTTTTAATGATAAAGAATTAACTTTTAAAAACAATAACTAACAATAATAAGAAATGATTACATTTTTTTAATTAGAATTTTGTGCTAAATTTTTGTAATAGAATTTCGTTCAAATTTTGGCCTAGCCCTTATGTAAAATCCCGCGATAAGGAACTTCGTTCCATTAAGCAAAAGAAACTTTTAGTTTTAATGATATAAAACTAAAAAAGAATTTTGTATTTCGTTTCCATAAAACAAATATAACTATTTTTATTCGTTATCAAAAGATATTATGAATAAAATTGATATTTTACAAGTTCGGTTTTATTTTACGTTTATTTTCATATAAAAAATAATTATAAAAATTTCAATTAAATGTTGTTAATTTTATTCTGTTGGCTCTATAAATTTTTTAAAAAATATTATTATTATATTTTTAATTTATTATTTTAAGACTTTCTGAAACATTTTAACTAACATACAAATACTTACAGCATATTTGAAATAGTTTCTGCCTTTGTTCATAGTTTAGAATTTCTCCTTTAGATTCCATATTGTCTTGTATAGACACATAAGCAGCAATTTCATTGCAAAAATTGTTACCAATTGTTTTTAAAAGATATTTTTCAAGTTGTATTTGTGTATCATTCGGGAAAGTCTAAAATTTTTTGTTTCAAATAATGTTAACTATGAAAAAAGACTTACTTTAAATCCTTTTTCATAGAGTTTCATATCTACCAAAATAGAATTCAATTTTTCCTGAACAGAATAATATGTTTCTTTCTTTTGAGTATGGCCTGAAAGTTCCAAAAATCGCTTAGCTTCTGTCAATGCTGTCTGATTAAGAGATCTAGTAAATTGCACATTAATTTTAAATCAAATTTAATTAAAATCATATACGTGTAGTAAATATTTGCAATATTATGACTTAAGTGTTCTATTCCTTCTTCTTCTAGTTTTTTTGTTATGCTTTCTTCAATATCATTCATAGAAAGAAATTCAAAGTCCTAAACAATACAAATGATTCAGGATTTAATTTGTTTTACTAAAAAGTTTGCTTTTACCTGCTTCTCAGGTTCTTTTTTGTCATCACAGTCTAAGCCGCCTCTTTTTGTTTCTCGAAAATTTTTTTTATTTGACTTTGTTTTCGTTTCGCGTCCTTGTGTTCCCCCTCCAGTCTTTCCGGTTACGGCTTTTCTACGGCGTTCTTCACGTCTTTCTGACTGAAAATATAATTTTTTAGTAAAAATTTTATAAAAATATAAAAAAATATACCTTGATATCTATTTTCTCATTTTCCTCCGGAGCTTTACTTTTTATCTGCTGTTCTAGTAAAAATTGTTGATATTTACCATTGTCCACTGCTTCTTTACCCTTTAAGTGTGCCAAATCAAAGCACACGGAAACTAAGTCTGTTAAGAAGGTCTTTGAGAAAACTATAAATTTAATTGTTTTAAAGTTATTACTGATAACTTAATCCATGAAAACAGACCAATTGATTCTATTAAAATAAAATTGCTTTGATTTTTCGGACTCATAACTGCAAAAACAAGCTCTTCCATATCCGATAATGACATTGCTGATGGTACTATTGTGGCGATATCTACATAACTTTTTGAAGAAATGCATTCAATTATTGCTGACATCAAAGTAAAATCAGTTAATTTAGGACCCACTACAAAATTTTTTAAGAAAATTAATTTTTCTTTCATGAAATGTTTTTTAATTAAATTTTTAGGCTCAGAAATTCCTAATTTCTTTACGGTATCATATTCTAAGTAACCATTTTGATTATAAAATGATTCAATCCAGTTGGTCTGGAAAAGATTTAAAAAAAAATTATTATAATTTTTTATATTTAATTTGTTAGTGGTTTACATAAATAAAGTTTTTATGAAACTAAAATTTCCCTAACTCTTGTATCATTGAACAAATCAAACGATATATTATTTAAATATTTATTCGAATTTTTTGCTTAGGTTCTCTTTCTGGTGTCCAACTTTGCCTTAGCTAAGAAAAACAAATATCAAGCCAAGTTGAGACTCATGCCACGAAAGGTTAATCTCAGCCAGTGGTGGATAAAAAGTTCGACTTTCTGTCAGAAGGTTGAAGAGTTCCCTACAGGGTTAAATCACTTTCTTCTTTATCAACTCTCTTCGGAAAGGGCTTGTTAAAAATATATATTTCGTTAAACACAAAAATTAAACTAATTATTTGATGACAATGTTTAAGTTTGGATACCTCATATAATATAAAAAGAATTAGCTTACCTGTAATTTTAAATACGAACTTGGAATATATTCAGAGTTTGTAAGTCTTGAAGAAAAAACACCTGGTGGAAATATTTCATCAAATAATGTCCGAAAGAGTTGTTCATTTATTTTTAATTGCTGAGTTATAATCGATATTGTAGTTGGTTTAGTAATTGCTTGCAAAGCACCTCGTATTTTAGATTTACATCGCTGAGTAAATAGATGAGTAAAAAGAACTCCAGAATCCGATGAATCAAATTTGCCTTTTATAATTTTACCAAGATTTTTTTCTATTATATTGTGTTGTATAAAACTAGACGGTAAATCAAATGCATTTGTTAAATCTGATAGTAACACCTCTCCAGAATGTAATAATTTCTCATTTATTTCTATAGCGACCCTTGAAATATAATCATTATTAATAAGTTGGCCAAGTAATAGTTTTAAATCATTATTTTGTGATGTAAGTTTTTCTACAGCTATATTAATCTGAAATAAGTTTAAAATATATGAGAATGAAGTAAGATTTTTTCTTTAGGCCTTAGGATTGGTATTTACTTACTACAGTTAAATCAATATTAAGGTTGCGTGCCAGCTCAACTAAGTTAACTCTCCCGCCGGATATTATAAGTTCATCTAAAATTTCCTTTTCAATATGATCCCTTGTAATATATTCCTTTCCATCGTTTGTATAAACGACATCGATAAGCTTCTGATTAATTAATAAAGTGACAATTTCAATACAATTCTGTTCTGATAATCTATAAAACTTAAAAACATCAAAACTATTTACTTTTTCGAAGCCTTCTTACCGCTGTTGATTAGTTGTTAGCTGAGCTCTTTGCAAATCTGCAGCTAATTTTTTGATTTCTTCCCAATCTGCATTCATTCTTGAATTTATTCCCGTATTTTATTTGAATATATTGGATTTTGCTAACGTCACCTTCATTGATGTGAAGTATAAGAGAGGTTAAAGCTCAGAAATTATAGTTGATGAAGGCTTGATTCTTAGATTAACGTATTCTATAAATTTGATGTGAAAATACATTACAAAAATGCTACCATGGAAAGTTAAATTTTGACGTTTAACATTATTTATTTGTAATATTAACGTCCTAAAATATTCAGCATTTCAAAAATTTAAAATTTTCATTTAAATAAAATTTTCAAATTGTGAATTACTCAAATAAAAATAATCAAAATATAATTTTAGGTGGGTTCATAAATTCAAGCAGAATTTGAATTTCAATTTTTAGGCTCACCCAGAGTGTCATAAAATTGGAAAACCACAGAAACTTTAAAATAAATAAAAGTAAGTAATCCAAAAACAAAGTCTAACCGGTATTTTTTAATAATCATCAATTTGTTATTTTTATTCGTACTATTCTTTTTTCTAGACAATATAGCCAAAGATCTGATAATTTTATTTAGAATTAGATTTATGAAAAGATCTCTTCAATAGCAAAATATAAACATTCCTAACCAACAAAATTTTTCTTATTTCCTTAAATAGAATTAACATTTTGACAAGGAAGAAAATTGAAATTATCAAAATGGAAGAACAGGTAAATTTCCATTTTTCACATAATTATAACTCTTTTTCATTGTTCACAAAGGAAATGAAGTTGATACTTAATTTGATTTTTAATTTTTTCTTACCATCAAGATTTATGGATATAAATAAATTTACTAATTTCATATAGTTTCAGAATAAAAATAATTGCAAGGATTATTTATAAAAAAAGTTTTATTGAAATGTTATATTGCCATTTGATAATATGTATTCAAAAAAAGTTGAATGACATCTTTAGGAATTTAAAATATACTATTTTATTTTTAGAGCTTTCAATCATTTTAATTTTACTATACTCCATCTCTGATTGTCTCTCTAGTCCGGAAAAATGTCCACAATTGCTATTGATGGATCAGATGGTAAAGTAAATGCAACGATAAAATATGCCGAACTTGAAAAAGAAAATAAAAAACTAAACATCCAGATAAAGCAGAAAGACAAAACATATGAGGTACTACTCCGAGATAAAGAAAATCTACAAAAAGAATACAATAAAAGTGTTTTGATACGGTATAAATATAAAGTGTATAATGAAAAATATATATCAAATAATTTTTTTAGTGATAAATTAGAACAAGTTTGTCGAGAACAACAAAAATTAATAAAATCTGTAAAAAATGAAAGCATGACGAAGATTAAACAAGCTGAGGAAAATCGAAAAGAGAATCAAGCAAGATTTCAAGTTGCAATCAATGAAATTAATCAAACCTTAAGCAAAAATAATGAAGAAAACATTAAGTTAAGAGAAGATAATATTTCTATTGCGAAAAAGTAAATACATATTTTATAAAATTTTACTAATTTAGATAGATTCGACTTTTAATTGAAAGATAATAATACAGATAAAAAAATAATTAAGTAGGGTATCCCAATTTGTTAATTTATTTCCGGAAAAGAAAAGAAAAATTAGCGGTTTATTTTTAAAAATTCAAACTATCAGAAAACCATATTCCAATAAATTTATACTTTTTAGATGGAATTGAATTACATTTTTTGGGAGCAATATGTAAAACCTAAAATTTCGAAATATTTATTTTAGATTAAAATACCTCTCGGAACAGTATCATGAAAGGGAAAAGCAAATTGAGAATATTAATGAAAAAGTGCTTGTAGAGACCCGACTGAACGAAGCAAAACTAGCAAAAGCTCAAATGGAAGCTGTTGCAGAAAAAGAAATATTATTAAGGTTCTAAATCATAAAATATAGTACCTTAATGTTTAGTATTTTGTTTTGCAGGGATAAAAAAAAAATTCTTGATGAACTCTTAACATCAAAAAAGTCAATTGAAGAAATGCGACATTGTGAGGAAGTCATGAAAGAGCAGCTAAATTTTTATGCTGAAAAATATTCAGATTTTAGAAATTTGTTAGAAAAGAATCATGGTACTTTTGAAACATATAATACAGAAATAGATAAGGTAGAGACTATTTTTTTAAACATTATTTTCATTAATATATAATTACTCACTGAGTAAAAAAAAATCCTCAATAAATTTTATGAATATTTTATGCCAATTTTCAAATATTTTTAATTATAAATAAATAGATGTCCAAAAAGATGAAACGTCTTGAAAAAGATGGTTTAGAATGGAAGCGGAAATGGGAAGAAAGCAACGCTAAATTAATTCTACTTGCAGCCGAAAAGCAAGGAAGAGAGGATTATACTGGTAAATGTGCAAAACAAGTACAACAACTACAAAAATTACTTAGAACTTTGCAGGTAAGTACCTTTATAATCCATTCAATTTCATCGTAGTTTCCTATGGAATATTTTGAAAATAAACAAAATATTTTTCTGTTATTAATTTTAGGCTGAAAGGAAAATCCTTTATCAACTTTTAAAGGAAAATAATATAGAACGTCCACCTTTACCTGTAGTTGAAGACGATGTAGAATTACTTAAAGAAGTAGCACGACCAAATGCAAATTCGGCTAAAATTGAAACCATGGCTAAGAGTTGCGCTGATTTAAAAGAAGCACTTGCAAAGCTTCAAGGACAAATGAATGCCATAACGACGACCACAACAAATACAAATGATCAAAAACAAGTGGAAGTCCCTAAAAGTAAAAATAAAAAATCTAGGCACAGAAATAAGGCATGCCCATCAAAAGAACGTGGAAAAATTCGCTTGATTGAAAATGCAAGTGTTGAAGAAAAAATTTGTTCAAATTCAATCAATATGAATAATAGTTTAATTCAAAATGAGAGTGTAAATTTAGAAGAAGTTCCGAATACGAATAATATTGAAGAAATTAAAAATAACGTATTACAAAACCAACCAACAACTACTGAATTGAATAATGAACTTTCCGCCAAGGTAGTGAATAATAGTGTTCTTAAACATAATGAAAATGATATTGATAAAGAAAACTGTATTGATGAAATAAAAGAGTTGACAGATGTTAATTTGGAAAATAATGTTAGTAATCAAGAGTTACCTACAATTCTTTCTGGACCGTAAAAAAGAATACCAAAAATAAAACATTTTGTGTATTTAAATAAAGAATTTACTTTAGTTTATTTCGTTTTTCTCTTATTCAGGAAACAAGAACACAATAAAAACCTAAAAATTATGGCTTTAGGATTTTAGTAATCCTGTTCTTTTTCATTATTTCCGAATCTATAATTTTGCAAGCTTATATTGAGAATTTTTAAATAACTATTTTACATTGATTTTGCATTAATGGTATTATTTTGAATCAAGAATTAATGGAAATGGAAATTTCTAACTAAAGTAAGGCACTTTAGAATTAAAAGATTCACTTTACTTCATATTCAGCAAACATAACTTTCAAAATCAAATTTTTCACTAACGAAAAAGTAATACTGGTTTAATGTTTAGAAGAAATTAGAAGCGGGTCATATACTTTACATGAAACAATAGTAAATTAAGAATTAACTTATATAAAAAATATGTAGAGCAATAGTTCATTAGAAAATTATTTAACATTCAAACTGCTAATCCGAAAACAGAAACAATGCAATACATTGTTTTGTTTTCCCAACGAACAGTGCAGGAACCATCTGTTTCATTATTCCAAAAACAAGAGCTTGCTGTATGCAAGCCTGCTCCATTTTTTTGCATAATCATACAAGTAACTAACAAAAAAAAAACATTACTTTAAAAAAATATTTAATTTTTTTCTTTACCTATATATTTATATGGTTTTTGTAATTTTGTAAGAACACCTAAGCAATTTTCTACTACTTGTCCTGTCCAATGATTGACTTTATCATGTTGATATGCATTTCCACCAATAGTCTCTTCAATTGATTCTTTGATTATTCGGCTAACATCGTCAACAACAAATTGATTCTGTAAAAAATAAACTGTTCGTAAATTTCTTTAATGCTTCTTTATCAAATTTGAAAATGTTATTTTAAAGTAAATTTAATAATTCACTAGAGTGGAATAACTTCGTTTAAAAAAAAAGAAAACGCGCAATTGTCTTCCAATTTATATAATTTCAAAAGATTGATATAATTTAAAGAGTGAAATTTCTGTTTTATCGTATAACCCTTCGCTTATATACGTTTAGGCTCACATGGTCGTTTTCAAAGAATAAAAGTCTATATATGAGTCGTTCAGAAGTCAATGTGGATAAGTCCAAAAAATCCAAACTGAGAAATTTAATGTTTCTTAATGCATTAATAATACATAACATATGCAGAGGCTATTAAAAAAAGGGTTTTTTGACTTACAAAAAATGAAAGTATGAGTAAATCCTTTTAAGACTAAGAAATATATTATTTATTCTATTGAAAAAATGGACTTATCCACATTGGCTTCTGAGCGACTCATATATTTAACGCTTTTCTTCTTAAATATTTTTATAAATAACAATAGAAATTTGTTAAGATCAATTTTTATTATTGAATTAAAAAACTATATTTTGTTCACCTCATCGTTATCCATTTTTACAAAATTATTTTAAGGGCACAGTAATAAGATTTTTTAAAAAATATAATGCTTAAAGACAACCCTCCTATTATCAATTGACATATGAAAATGAAAAGTAAAGGCAGGCTGTGTTAATTTGAATATTTCAAAGGTGTGTTTATAAATTTCAGTTTTTAATTCGAACTTTAGGTTGTGTCTAGATTAGCGTTTTGGAAGTGGTGTTATAAGAGATTTACCGTAAATAATAATGCATTATAAATGCAATAAAATTATTTGAAAAGTAAAAATTATAATATTATAATTACAAATTGTAATTTAAGTTAAGTCAATTTAATATAATAAAACTAGGTAGCAAGCACTTAAATATTTTCCATCAAAATGTCAATCCCAATCATACTACTGAGTATAACCGCGCCCCAAAAGCGCTTTTAAAAACGCTGACAAAAACGCTAATGTATTAAAATGAATCCCCCCAACGTTTTCTGATCATTTTTTCAATTCACTAATTTATATAAGAAATAGCGTACGTAATATTAGGAAATTAACTTAAAAATAAAAAGGCAACAGACCATTATATGAAAAGTGGGAACATACTTTTCACCGAGTGAATTTATGAAAAATACCAGGAAATATGAAATTTATATAAATTTACATGCTACATGCTCCGAATAATAATGGAATTAAAACATGAAAAGATCGTTTTATGTGAAATACAGCGTTATTTTATTGCTTTTTAAAACGTTAATTTATATATTTCATTTATAATAATAATTTAAATATACACCAACAGTAATTCAATTAATTCGTGTATTAATAGAGCAAAATATAAATACTACTTTGATAGTAATTATTTTTTGTACTTTTACCATTATCGAAAAAATTGAAATCATCACACTTAAAATAATTACACTTTTGCTGGCCGTAATCAATATGGCAAACTGCATAAAAAAGCTGCAGTTAGTTCTGATACTGAAAAATAAAATATTATAAGTTTTGTTTTATACAATTATTGAGTTTTTTTTTCAAATTACAATGATTATTTTGTTTCACATAGACTTCATTGCTTAGCACATCTGCTAAATATCGATGACATTTAATATAAGTATTTTCAAGCAATGCTATTTGGTTACATGTTACATACATGCTTTTATTATTCATACTATCATTATTTAAACTTTCATTATTTAAACTCTCATTGATTGATATATCATGTTTAATTTCTTTTACACAAGCATCCCATTCCACTTGTAACATATAAATAAGATTGAACAGCTTAAAAAATCTAATTAATATTAAAATGAATATTAATAATTTATCGTTTATTATACCTGTTCAATCCCAACTTGTATTTGAGTATAGTTAGGTGTAAGAAAACATTTTTCTAGAACTGTATCTATGTAAGATTGATGAACCGATTTTATTTCTAATAAATTCGTGCATTTTTTAAATTGGATGTTAAGTTTTCCTTCCATTGTTTGTAACACATGAGTGATTAAGTAATAATGAATACATTGAATTGTATAAATCATCCAAAATCGTAGTTGTTCCAATTGTCTCATAAGAATATCTAACATAGTTAGTTCTGTATATACAAATTGACGATCATTATACTTAAAAAAGTGAACATTTTCAAGCGACCAAACAGCCCATTTCACTTTTAGCAAAAACTGAAAAACTAAATTTTATATTGATCAATAAGTTATACTAGATGATATTCTTGATTTATCCATATATATATGTAAATGACAATGATATTTAACAAATATAATTCAAAACAAATTTAAAAAAAAAAAAAACTCAGCTGCTTCTTTGAATATGAGATCAGTTTTAGACAATGAATTATTTTATTATTTTCTCAGATAATATTTTAGATAAATTACTTTCTTAAGGTTAATGGATTTTTTGAAAACTAAATGAAAGTTTCATAAATATTAAGAAATTAATACTGAAAATAAGGTTACCAAAAACTTTTGATTTATAAATTAGAGAAAAAAAACACAACGTTAAGGGAGAGTATGGTTTAGCACTTTTTAAAAATCGAATTTTCCTTTCTTTTTGTAAGGTTGCCAGTAGGTAACTAAATAAGTTTTTAAAATTTTTAAACGCGTTTCAAAGTCGGTGATCATTGCCATTCAAAAAGTACATTACCGATTCACTTCCCCAACGTTGACTTTTAGAATTTTTTTTTTACATTAAGGGTGTTTTCCACTTACAAAATGGCGGAATTTTTCGGGAAAAATAGCGGTTTTCACTTTAAATGAGCATCAACATTTTTTAAGTAAAAAATAAGTATTCAGACAACGTTGGGTTGGGTTTAATAGTACTTTTGATTTTTGGTAATTTCTGGCTGAGATACATTCATCACCCCAAATCATCTTTTTCCGAAAAGGTTCCAGGAAAAGCTGTGTCACCGGCTTGTTTGTAAATATTTTTTAACAAAAAAATTACAAAATATTGCTATTATCATGCTTAATAATTTACAAAAACTTTGAATAAATATTCATAAAAAAAATTCACGAAAAAAATGATTTTTTTTACGCTTAAAACCATACTCCCTCTGTTACTGTTACTGTTAAAAAGATACTCCTAATATGGATATAAATAGGCAAAGTTACTGACTTTTATTGTTTTACCCATATAAAAAATTTCAGTCACTTACCCTTATTGTAATCTTTAATAGTATTTTCATTAATAATATCCATTAGTTCTTTTGAAACATTATATTGGATTTCAATTTTCTCAATAGCCTCAGTTACCTAAAATTAAGAGTAATTACAAAAATATTTATTTCGATTATAAAACCTTTGTTGTTTCATGTGGAGAGTTTGATAATATAAGAACTTGAAATAATGATGACATTTGATTGAAACGGGATGAAAGTATTTCATCTAGTTTAATAGTTAAAGCAAATGAATTATTCCATTGATTACCTGATTCAATCTAAAATAAAAATTGTCAAAAATAAGTTATTTGTCAAAATTAAACTTGCCTGAGAAAAAAGGATACTGTAGAAACTAAACATTAAATCACCATATTCTAAAAGCATAACACTACGAATATTTTTAAAATGTTGAAAAATTTTTAATTCATCGATGAAAATTTTCATAATAAATTCATTTGTTAAAGATATTCGATTGTCTAATATATCTCTCATACATTTAATTATACTTTCTTCTAATGGCAAATAATTAGATGATTCATTTTCAAGGAGTTCCATAAAATATGCAGGATTTATATGATCTTCTATAGAATCCAAATCTTCATCAAGCCACAAGTTTCCATTGAATATGTTAAATAAAAAGGGATCTTTACTATGGAATGGTAATCTAGAAAACTTTTTAACATGAATTTCTTGACAATTTGAATTTTTTTCCATGTTTTTGTTTGCATTAAATTTAGATATTTCATTTAGAAATGCTTTCATAAATGTTTTATATAAACTACCTAATAAAAAGAAAATTAATAATATTTAATTTTTTTGGTTGAGTTTACCTTTAAAATAACTAGCATTTTTTAATTGATTTATTCTGTTGATTTCATATAAAACTTTCAATATATAACCAGCTTTTAATGAATGATCCAACATAAGTTGAAAAAATGAATTTTCACAAATTGCTTGTGAAATATTTGATGGCACAAAAAAACATTTTTCTTTACATTTTTCAAAAGTACGCCTCCGATATTCATTTTCTGAAAATCTAAAATTATAATTTTAAGATCGTAATTAAAAGGGAGAACAAATATGTTTTTTTTTTGTAGAAATAAATTTGACCGGAAATTCAAATAAAAAATTTGCTGAAAATAGAAAAACTCAAATTTACTATCCAAATCAGTCCAACAAACTCATTATCACTAAATAGTATTTTATAACTAAATAAAAGACTATAAAAATACCTAAAAATATATTAAAGAATTTAAGGAGCAAAAAGTTTGATTTTACATAAAAATAATTATTTTTGGCAAAATAATAATTAATAATAAAAAAGACTTTTAAATCCATATTTGAAACTATCCCAAGAATTATATACTTATAGTAGAGAGTGAAAAACCTTACTTTTCGACAATAAACTCGCTCTTCCAATCATCTAGTTTTCCTTCTGTCCACCAGACATCTATTATTTCACAAAATAATGAAATTGAAGTAAAAAAAAGTGTAATCGACAGTTTTGCAGTATAATCACATCCAGTTGAAGAAAATGATGATAATAATTTAGATATAAGATATGCTGAGCATATGTGAGCTATAAATAAATAAATATTGATTTAATGTATTAAATATATTAATTAAAGCACCAAACCTGGATAAGAATTGAAATCTAAAACAACCATTTTGTGTATTTCATGCAGTTTTTCGATATGATTAAAGTATTCATCAAAATGACATCGAAACTTAATAATATTAGCGCTCTTTGGTTGCATTTTGATATCATATTCAATTTTTAAGAGCTGATCAATAAAAGTCTGAAGTAATTTTTTTATAGATGCTGCATAAAATTCATATGTGCGTGGTATAGATTTATTGAAGGATTCAACGTAAACGTTTTCCACAAAATTTTGCAGATCATTATATTTCGATACTAAGCAAATAATTGACTCCAGAAACTTTTTCAAAGGAATCTAAAATTAAAAATAATTTATTAAAGTAGTTTTGGGCAGTTAAGAATTTTTAAAGGAAAATGCTTCAATAATTTCTATTTTTTAATTTTTTTTTGCTTTTCTAATTTTTCTGAACTGGTTGTATACAACGATTTATTTTTGACCTTAAAATATCCCTTTAAATTTAATTTCTATAAAAAAAAAAATAAAAAAATACGTGCATTTTCTTGACATAATTATTTATTTTAATACATCATATTTTTTAATTTAAAAAATGATTTTTAACAGAAAAATGTCTCAATATTCAAAGTTTATGCAAATATTTTTGTTAAGTGTAATGTAACCTTTACTTACTGATTTTATATTTTTAATAAATATTTTATCATTATCAACTAAAAACCATTTACAAGTACGCGGTTTATTAAACATCCAAATAACTTCTCTAATGAGACAATATTCTGAAATATCACCACTGCCCATTTTATTTTTCTCATTGAAAGCCCGCCATCGGAGTAAATATAAATATTTCAATATTGACATATATTATACGTTTTTTCAGCGAAGTAATGATTTGTTTTTAATTTAGCAATTTGGGACGTATGGGACACGATTCTATATAATATACGCATAAACTAATTAGAATGTTTTATTTATTTTTCCCGTAAGAAGGGGAATAATTAACATCAAATACCGTTCTGCATTTTGATTACATCAATTATAAAAATCGTGTATAGTCCCATATGTGTCAAAATTGCTAAATTAAAAACAAATCATTAAGCTAAATTTGACGGTGCATCATGGAGTTTACTCACTTTGGTTTTTTAGGCTAGGGCGACACCAGGTAATAGTGCGTTTTCACTGACGTTAGTACTTTTTTAAAAGTATTTTTAGGGAAAATCTCTAGTTTATTTCTCAAATAATAGTGCGTGTTCGCAGAATCTAGTGCCTAGTACCTACTCAATAATTATTATCGACATATTTAAAAACTAAGCAAAAGGTTTCCAATAAAAATACTTTTAAAAAAGTACTAAATACTAAGTACTAACGTCAGTGAAAATGCACTATAAGAGGAAAATTCGATATATTTATCTTAAAAACCAAAGTGAGTTAGCTTCATGATGCACCGTCAAATATAACTGATTCAGGGTATTCACATTGAGGCCGGTAACATTTAATTTCACGGTAAGCGGAGGTGAAAGGTAAGACGGAGTTTCGTAAATTTTGAAAAAGCTTTTACCCCTTCCTGAGGCGGAAATATTTCTGCCTCATGCTTGGTATCTTACTAATACACATTTATATACACATGTTACCTGTAATATTTTCCAACACATATTCACACATTTTAGTGGACTGAGAATTGTAGGGGAACATTTCCGAAATGTTACAAGCCTCAATGTGAATACCCCCATTTTACATAACTCAAAAAACACACTTTCGAATTTCGAAAATTTCCAGTGCTATATTCAAATTTATTAGGTTGGCTATATAATATGTCATTAGCCATTTGAAATTGGCGTTTAAACAATTTCAACGTCATTCGAAGTAATAGAAAGATATATAACAATTTCTTTGTAACTGAAGTGTGAGTAAAAAATGTCTGGAATTGAAAAATTTAATCCAAGCCAAGAAGGTCTTCAACGACTAAAAGAATTTTTGTTAAGAGAAAAGTATTTGTTTTCTTTGTGTTCATTTACTGTTGGAAATTGTTTTCTAGATTTATTTCAAATAGTTATATACCTCATCCCCAGTTTAATCCAATTTTAGTTATTATTACATAAACGTGGTTTTGCAAAAATTTTATTAAACCAATTAAAAAAAGTAGCGTGATTTAGTTATTTCATTAGAAATTCCCGTTTTTTATTTTATTAAATATGTATACCGAGAGTAGAATTTCTATTTTAGTGAACTAGTTTATTAGTATAGAATAAACAACATTTTTTTAATTATTTGCAGACCACTTGTTGATGATAGCAAAAGGTCTTCTACTGCAAGTTCTTTAGAAAATAGCGTCATGGATCTTGATGAAAGTTTTCTTAAAATAATTAAAGGACGTGATATAAGATCAAAGAAACTGGACGAAAATAAGGAAAATGAACTTAATTATCTAGAAAACAAGGCATCACCAAACATGATTTCACCAATTAAAAATCGCAATATTTTTACCACTTCCAAAACTTTTAATTTAAAGGACAGTCCATTGCCTAAATCCTTTTCAAAGCATGATGATACTACTTATTTTGAAAACGAATCGATTTGGCGACAAACCACAGACGAAAGTTTTGAACAAGTTGAAAGGATGTGTAGTAAAACATTTTCTGTTGAAAATAATACTTCCTTTCATGAACATGACATCCTTAATTTTGGTACTAATCAAAAATTAGATTTGTGTTCTAATGAAATAAATATAATATCGAAACCATTACAAGAAAATACTTTGAATAAGAAATTTAACACTTTAGCGGGGATAGCGGATCAAACTCAACTCAATGATATTGAAGCACCGTCTTGTTTATGGGAAAATACAATAAATTGCAGTGAACTGGCACCAATGGTATCTCCTACAAAAAATAAAGGAATGTCTAGGCCATCAACAATTCTTGAAGAATCTACACTATTAAGTAACAGTAGCAGTCACAGCACTGATCAGTTAAGTGGATCAAGCCAATATGAAACAGCGAGTGATAGCTTGAAAACTAATTTTTATGAAAGAAAACAGTTTTCTAAGGAATTTCCTTCGAGCTCTCACAATATTTTAAATTGTGAATATAAATTTCCTGTTCAAAATAAAACCTTAAGCTCTGATAAATTTGATAGTTGTAATGAGACTACACATTCCACCGAAAGCAAAATAAGAGACATTGAAAAAGATTTAATATCATTTGATGAAAAAAACATAGATGATACAGTTATAGAAATATCTGATGGTGAAAATGACTTAGACAACTCCTCTTATGATTTAAATCGAGGTTTTTCCATAATTGATCGTGATTTAACAATAAATAGTTTAAACGAATCATCACATGATTCATCGCCTAATTTTGATGATACTTTGGAAGAAATTAATTATATAATTAAAAATGGAATGAAATATATGTCTGAAAAAAAATCGGAAGAGCTTTTTTCATCTGGCATAAAAGCAAAAGAATCACCACCAGCAAATTTTAAGACATTTCAAAAGCCAAGTGCTTTGGTATCAAAAAATAAAAAGCCATCTAAATGTGAACAAAATTTTAATAACTTTAAAAAACCTGTTTCAACTAATATAGGGTTTTTAAAACCACAAAATTTAAGAAATCCATATGAGCATGTCATAAGTCCAATTCGAACATACATTAAAAATACCCCTCAGAATCCAATAATTTTCAACTCAAAACCATCCAAGGATATTTATGAGTCTAAAGCCATCAAATCATTGGATTCTGCAAAAAAGACTACAGCTGAACATTTTAGTACAACTAGCAATCTACCTAAGAAAGCATATATATCATCAGCCGTCAGACAGGTAAAGAAATTTTTAAAAACTAGTTTAAAATTAAATTACAAATGCCCTTTTGTAGGGTAATTTGAAGAAACTTTAAATTTTACTATCGGAGTATATAATTTTCCGTAAAAACTAACTCTATAAATTTACAAATTATTATTTAGTATAGACACTAGATATTTTTTATATTGACTTTGTTGTTATTATTGTTTTTATATGACTAGTTGTAATGTTTTGATTATGTTATGGATTATGCAGAGCTTGATCTACAAAACATTATTTGAAGCTTTAATTTTGTATTATTAAATTTATATACAATCCTTTGATTTGGTATGCTAAACGGTCTTGTTCTGATTCTAATAAAATAATATTTTTATCTGAGAAATTTTGGAGTGGCTGTATTTTTATGTAATCATTTTGAACATAGCTTATACATATTTACTTTATTATATAGCACAGATTTGAATTAGCTTTTTAAAAATTTTATTACACTAAAAAGTACTAAGATGAATATCTATATTATTTAGGTAGTTGATGAACGAAAGCCAGCTTTGATACCAGGAGGAGATAAAATTCATCGTTATCTTCAATCAACAAAAATGTCAGCAGTAATTCGTCATGAAGGTAAAATTAAATCCAATAAGCAAGCCACAAATTCTGGAGAATATAAGAAAGATTTAGAAAATAGCTTAGCAAATCTTTCACTTATGTCCGGGGATGTGTCACTTTATACGTTAAAAGATGCAAGAAATTTATTCCCTAAGTGAAGAATTTCGAATTGAATTTTTTTTAAGTTCTTTTTTTACATTTTGTCAATTATGCATTGAATAATTTTAAATATAATAAACTTTTCATTATCATCTAAATTTATTAATTTTTAATTTCAAAAAGCCAAAAATTATGAAAATATAAGAACATAATTTCAAATCATACTAAAATAGGGTAAATCAAGAATTACTAACAATAAGCAAAATAAAACTTTTTGAATTTATTGATTCAAAAGAAACCCCCCGGCTGTTCTTAGGCATCAAGTTTTGAACGGAAATTAATAGTAAATTATTTATATAGTTAATAAATGGATTATTTTGATGCAATCAGGAATATATTGCGGTGTCATATATACGCTTTACTTATTTTACTTTAGAAAATGTTTAATTTCGAAAACTTTCTTTTTTTCGATAAAAATTTAAACATATATTCTATTACAGTAAAAAGTATTCATTGGAAAAATGACTTTTTAATACATCTTATTTTTATCAGAAGAGTACAAAAAAAAAGAACCTTTAATCCCAAAGTAATACGACTTGAATGATTGTAAAAGTTATTAGTAATAAAAGTAAAAAGGTAATTTCAAAGCAATATACAACTTTTTTTAAATTAACTGCACAATCTAAAATTGCAAATATTTACTGCATAGTATTTTATTAACTAATATGGATTTATTTTGTGGAAACTCTTGTACGTTTGTTCCATGAAAAATTTATGCCATAATTTTTAACACGTGGTTTATTTTTAACTTCTGTAGCATCTATAAACCATTTCCAACCATTTTTTTCACAGTGGGCTATTGCTTCTTCTTTATTATTAAATTTAACTTCTAAATTAGAATGCGGATCTCCGCTAAAAAAAAATGCTTATAGCGTAATTTGTAGAAAATTTAATATATTAAATATTATACCTCGAACACCAGCCCATTAGTGGATTTTCCCATCTTTCTCGGTTATCAAATTCAATTTTCCAATGTTGAATGTTATTTGTTCCACTCTGCATTGCATTTTTCGCAGGAATGTATATGCGAACACGTCGTGATTTTATATGCTCTTCAGGTATTCCAGTAATTGGAGATATGTCAACCTATTTGGAAGATTATTTTTAAGAAAGTAAAATATAGCATAATTTAGTACCTTTTCTGGGACAGTGATACGGCCAAGAAGTTGATTTTTATGTTTTATTTCCTCGGGATCAGCCATTACTAAAGATGTATCAATTGGAGCCTCATTCGACATTGTCGATTTAAACTTTCCCATTGCACTAAATAAAGAATTAGGCAACGATCTGTGTAAAAATATTTGATTATGTCATACAAAAAACAATTTTTGACTTATTTTCATATGAAAAAAATACCTTAAGCAAATCTGTTTGTTAAGGGTAATTCTTGCACTAAGTGCCATTTTTATTTAAAATCACTTTATTTACTTTTTCTAATTTAAAACTATGTCAAAAATGATAAATAAATAATAACAAATTTAATAAACGTCGAACTTTCAAAGGTAATACGACAATTTGGAAGTGTAAACAAATCAAACTTGGTGGATACACTGTGAACCGCTTTTGACAGATGTAGTAAAGTCATCACACACGAAAATATATATATCTATAGGCTGTGTCTACGCGGCTGTAGACACCAAGTAAAAGACTATTCTTTTTCTAAAGAATATGTGAAAAATTAAGCAGAAATTATGCATCACAATATGAGAAATTAAGAGAAATTATGCATCATAATTTTTCGTTGCATTTTCTTCTGAGACAGAGATTTCCGAAAAGCCATCACAACACAGTTTTCTCAAATATCATTAAAAGAGACTTGCGCAAAAGCTGAAAAATGACAACACATTTTTCATATCATGAAAAGCTCAACAAGAGCAAAATAGTTTTAATTCAAGGGGATTATATCTCCAGTTGAAGTATTTTTAAATTGGAAAAGGCTAATTTTAATCAAACATATCAATGCCAAAAAATGTTTAAATAAAGTGTTTTAATTATTTATAAAATTCCTAAATAAGTGAAAATATTTTTTGCTTCATTTAGAAAATCAATATTAAAGTGGAAATATGTACCACAAGAAAATATTTTATTTGAGTTTAGCTCTGCTACTGACTAGTGTAAGAAGTCATTATGTCAATGTAATTGATGGAGTTCCAATTCTGGAACTATTTTCAACTAAAATAGAACCAAGATTATTTAATTGGACTTTTCAAGCTATTGAACAATTTAGATACAGTCCGTCTCTCGAAGGATATCCAGATCTTCCTTCTTGGATGAGGTATATGTACAGCAATGAATATCATGCAGGCTTTCTTTATGGCACACCAACCGAAAATTTAGCAAATAAAGAGGTTTGCTTAAATCTAATTTTGATTTTTCTAATTCCCTATTCCCTTTAGGTTAAAGTAAAAAAACCGTTATAAACCTTTTTTTTTTTCAATATCAATTTTTAACCCGCACTATATTTTATATTACACACTGAGAATTTAAAGAATTCATCTTAAATATTTCCTAGACTCAATTAAATGTTACAGAATAGCTTTGACGCTTAACAATTAAAGTTAGAATAATTGGATAAAATTTAAATAATTAATTTTAGATTCGATTAACTATCATTGCTCTTAATAAGGAAAACTATGAAACACGGCAGTTAACTTTAATCTTAAACATTATACCACATTTTCCAGCAGCTAATTTAGTTCAAATGAAAATCGATAATTTGAATTGGTTTCATATGATGGATCCTGGTAGAGTTGAAAATTTAAAAAATATTTTTCGTAAAGAGTTATGGCCAGAAAGTAAAACTGATTTACATTTAACATTTTTGGAATCGGCAGTAAAAATGGGTGCAAGACTTCCATTAAAACCTCAACAACGTGAAGGGTAATATTATATAAATTTAAATTGAAGCTAATTTTCATTAAAAAAAAAACTATATGTTTTAGAATATTCATTCATTTAGGAAGTAATTTTCCTTTTTCTGCAAGAATGAAAGAGTTACAAGAAGAAATTCGACCATTGTATAAGCTAACTTCATGTAGGTTCAAGCGGACATCAGTACAAAAAATTTTCGAAAATGTAGGGTTTAAATTAGACTGGTGTGCATTTCGTATTGTTGGAAATGATATATCACCAGAAATATTACATCATAATCATGGAGCAAAAAGTCCTCATGGCTCTGAATTTAATAGTTTAAAACGTAAAAATCGTTGGACTGGCATAGATAAATCTGAAATTCCTACTAGAAATTATATTGATGAGCTAACATTTTCAATTGCAATCCCTGCAATGATTTTTAGTATTCTTGTAGGTCTACTAACTGTTATTCTATGTTTTCAACATAAAGAACTGTGAGTATCAATTTTTCAATTTCTTTACGTTATTATTTTTTTAAAGTAATATTTTTCAACAATAGTCATGATGAATCATCCGAATGGTTCTTTCAAAATATATTTCATATATGCGAAGATTATTACAGGTGAATAATTAGGAAATTATGAAATCTACTAATCTTTTCAATAACCCATTTGCTATTTATTCGTTTGTTCTATTTAAATGTTTAAAACAATAATTTTATTTTATAAAATTAAAAAAAAAAGTAGCTGAATATATTTTATCAATTTTAATATAGCGAATATAATAAATCAACGGTTCAGATGATCCAATGTACAGGCACTAATAATCAACCCACTACAGTTTTAAAAAGTCTTAAAGATCCCAATACTTTGGATGATAATATAAGTATACATTCTCAAAGGTGAGGAATAATATTCATATATATACACAATAGATATATATTGAAACTAATTACCTTAAATAAATACTATAGTAGCAGTCCTTTATCTGGAAATAATTATTTACGACCGAAACCACCACCATATAAGGCACCAAGTGTAGGAAGAAATTGTGTAGATATATGACAAACATCACAGCGCATTTTGTATTGTTAAAATATAACTAAAAATACAATTATCACTATGAAAATCACAGTTAATTTTAGAATATTAATCGCTTTAGATATGAGGTTACTTTTTTAAAGTAATAGTATCGTATTTTCGTGTAATTTAAAATCGACGTAGTAAAAATTTTAAATTCATGTTTAGTAATAAATTTTTGAAAAATTAATGAAGTAGACATAGATGAAAATTTGTTTCAGTGTAGTTATATTTCTTACACCATTAAATTATTAGTAATAACAAAATTTTATGATTTATTTCCTAATATTTATTGAGAAATCTCTCCATTTAAGCTAACCTGAAATAAAAACCAACTCTCTAACAAAACAAACCTAAAACTGAACTTAAAATATATAGCCAATAGGACTAAAATTAAGTTTACTTGTTCAATTCTGCCATAATATTATTCGTAGGGGTATTTTTTGAATTTTATTACAATTCTTTTAAAATACAAAAATATTGCATAATTTAATTCCTTTTTTAGCTCATCCTTTCGATGCAATAAAATTAAGAGCGCATTAAGGTTCGTTAAAAATTTTTTAATTAAAATTTATTGAAAGATAATAAATAAACGTTAATTAAACTTTTTAGTTATTTAACCATATATTCTGGTTAAGTAAACATTATGTTTTAATGTTTATAGTATTTGATTACTTCGAAATATCGCGCAATAAATTCTTGTTTTAAAATCTTAAAATTGAATCGGAATCAGAATCAGAAAAAGCATTGAGATTAAATTATAATACAGTAGACTCTCGTATAACGTGACTAATATGTATATAATTCAAGTCCTTTGTTGAGATATGTAATATTTGTTTTTTTTTTTCTTCTGAAATTAAGCTTTTCTGTTAGCTGTTTATGGTTATTTCATAATCATGTAAGTTCCATAAGTTCTGTATCATTTAACCTTTCCTCATTGTTGATTGATTGATTAATCTTGATGTATCTGCCCTGTACATATAATCGAATCCTTCCGAACCCTATAAATTGCCTACAGTAATTAATTGGTCAATTATCTATGAAGGTTGAAGAAGATAATTGATTTTCTGCACTAACTATTTAAGGTTAAATATTTTTCCAGTAAGCATTGAGAGTTGACTGCTTTAATTCTTCGATGAACAGCCTAATAATTTCTGCACATATTAAAATTAAAAAATCTTTCCATATTTGAATTATTATTTGACTTGGTAGTCGTTGATGGCCACATGAAATGTCGAGTAGCTTCCCATTCCAGTACAGGGGACCTTCCACTGGGCCTTCCTTTCTCATTCGACTTCATTGGAGGAAATGCCGAAGTACTTATGAACGTAACATGTGTGCGTAATTTTGATATAAAAAACGCACATGAATGACGTACGTGTGCCAACTGATTTCACTTGGCATCCTATTAGAGCCTGTGTGTATAGCTTTAAACGATTTAGAAGTTCTATTTTGAACATGTGGCTGTATTCAGCAGTGTGATTCCCAGATATTTAAGTGTTAATTATTTTTATCGGTTCGCCTTTTGTATGTTGAATACTCGGGTTAGGCTTTCCACTCTTTCTGAAGGTCATCGGCACTGTTTTGATTTACATGGAAGTGATTTCAATCAACTCCATTTTATTCCAGCATCCTAGGCCTGTTTCAGAATTCGTACCCATTGGGAGAGAACAGAACCATCTCATCTGCATACATGAGAAGGTTGGTTTCCCCGAAATGTTGTTTGATCTATCTTGAGATTTCGGCGATTATTAAATTGAACAATAGTTGATTCATGCAATCTCTGTGAGCTTCCATAAATGTTTGGCAGAAATATTCAACACCCTTCAATGAAATTTATTGATCAAGTCTAACATAAACTAACATAGATCTTGCCCTTTCGTTCAAGGACCACTTGGATAATCAATAAATCTATAGGAGTCTTTTGTAATGTTAAATTGTTTAAAAATAAACAACTTTATATTATTTTTTTAAGCTACTTTTTATTAGTTAGCCTATTGGTGAGTACAATTCAAGGGTTAAAACTACTTCAAACATTTTTTAATATTACAAATAATTGATTACACCTACGAGTTTGGGTTTGCAGGTTGAACTGTTAATACTCTGCCTTCCAAATTATGGTTTACTTTATTCAGTGCGCTATTGTATGCATCTTTTGTTCCCATAATTACAAATCCATAACCACGAGTCATACCGTTATCTTTATTAAAGAGCACAGACGCCGAAACAACATGCCCATATTTCGAAAAATAATTTGCAAGCTCTTTATTAGCTACAGTCCAGGGAAGATTACCAATAAATATTTTGTATATGGTTTTCATTTTCACAACGTTAAACGGGTAATTTGTAATATATGAATAGTATGCCCTCCTATTAAATCACATATATTAATTCCAGATACTTTGCCAATATCTTTTATATCTATACGAAAGCAGACTAAATTCCACTTTTTTAGTAGAGCTTCAATTGACCAATCCGAACTTCTTTCTTGGTATGAAAATATGAATTTAGCACCTGGATTGGATTCAAGTAAGAAAGAGATCGTTACTAATATATCTTCAAAAACGGATGGATCATAGAAACAATCTGCTCCTAAGATAATATCAATTCGTCCCAAATTAAATGTACTATTTAAAAGTGATCCCCAATTTACTCCTAGTACAGATATATCTTGACCGGGAATTAAATTATTTATACGACAACACCGTTCTATGTGTGCTAAAGTTTTTGGAAGTAGTAAATTATCACTCAAGGTAACTTGAGCACCACATTTAGCAGCTACTATTCCTGGTAGAGATGTTCCAGCCCCAATTTCTAAAATTCTTTTTCCAGCTAAAGAATGTCGTCTTTCCCATAAAAACCAACTAAGGACGGGTGCACAGGGCCAGGTATAAAATGAATAGCTTGCCTGCAATAGCTAAATATATTTTTGTTAATATTTTTTTAGTTTAATCCTATATTATACCTCAGGAATTATTATTTCTAATGTTTCTTCACCGTTTCCAATTTGGTTTCTTGATTTGGTTGAAAAGTTAAATTTTTTTAAATGTTCTACAGCCCCATCTGTCATTTGGAGTCGGCCAGATGTCATTTCCAAACGCATCGGTATTTTGATTCCATTACGTTTATTCTAAATAATATGATTTAACAATTCAATCAGAAATTTATATATCATAAAAGTTCTTTTTTTAAATCAATGGTTTGTTTCTAAGCAAATTAAATATTGATATAAAAATTGGATATAAATATTTGCAACGAATTAAATCCAATTTAAAGATGTTTTTAATACAAAAATTTTTTTATAAGGTCTAGTTCAGCTAAATTCCAAGGCTCTTGTACAATTGTTTAGTAAATGTTAAGAAATTCTTTCTAGATCTTTAATAATTTTTAAACCTGAATAGATTTGAAATTTTAACATTATATACATACCAACTTAAGACAAAACGTGTCATAGTCCTATTAAGTTTTGAATATAAGAGCCAGGAAATCAAAAAACACTATTTTAGTTCAACTAAAATCTCGTAAAACAATAATTTGAGTAAGCACAAAACTGTCAGATACAAAGTTGTATTTTTTTTTGTCCTCTTGTCTCCGATGAAAATAAAATAATTTATCGCACTTTTGGTGACAAAGCATTGTGTGTCTTAGCTAAACGACACAATAAAAATTTAGTCGAGACGCAATGTTAATTTGCGGTGACAATTTTTTATAAAAATTACATAACCTCAAATTTTTCTTATATATAGTTTAATATAAAAATAATTAAATAAAGCTTTAGATTTTTTCATATATTATTTAATAAGAACTATAAAATTACAAACATTAACATTTTACCACATAGCTCTTTGAACTGATGAAAGTTTATTATAATCAGCTAAATTCCTCCATGCGATTCGGCTTAATCGCCAACGAGGAAGCACTGAGCGTGGTCTTGATGTTATAACACATCTATTATGTATTCTAACAATTGAACAATCTCTTGGCAGTTCTACGATTTCAGCATCGGCAATTTCTCGTAATTCTTGGGGTAAAATATCATTTTTCCTTATAGAATTTATTCGAAGTCTTTCTCTGCCGTGTTCCACTAAACATTGTCTTTTTCTTGCATCTTTTAACATACGCCAGTCGGTCCATTTGTAACGTATTTGCTGAAACTAATAAATAAAATTTACTATTAATTTTAATTGATCTTTTGCTCGATGTCAACATACCTGAGCAGATAAATGTAACTGAAACAAATTTTTAAAACGAGCAATCGAAACCATTGAAACCTTCAAATTATAGTTTTTTTTGAAAATTGTATTCAATTGTAAAGCTAAGTTTTTGAAGAATTTTTGGTTTTTTTATTTTGCGAAAAAATAACACTCAAATGTCAACAACAGCTGATTTATTCAATATCATTCAATCATATAAGGCAGAGACTCCCAACCTTTTTATACCTGCGACACCCTACACTTTGGGAGCCCCTGATATAGGCGATACAGAATTTTGTAATTTCTAATAAAATACATTAATTCAAAGTTTATTATGATCATTATAATCGTTAAATTTTACACTTAATTAAATTTTATTTCCCACCTTTATTGGTTCTATATAAAAAATAATGAAGAATAACTACAGATAAATTCTTTTTCGACAATCCAGCATCTTCAACAATATATAAGCGCAGATGTGAAACGCAACTATCTTCCACATATCACACAAAACTAAATCTATTTTAAAGGTTTTGAGAGTAATGACTTGAATATTGAAATATACAAAAATGCTCTAGTTTGATAGGAGCATAACGCCCCAAACGGTTCACAAATTTTTTGGAGTAACGTGGATAATGGCCCCAATTAGCCAGCAAGACAATAGCGCCCAAGTATTTGAATTTTGACTGAGCAATTGAAAAACAGTATTTAATAAAAACGAGTACTGAAGAACTCTTACACTGAATTTGAATGAAAAATTAGTAAACTTTTATACTATTCAAGTACTTAAGTACTTATAGTACTTGAAGGTGTTTAAATATTGGCTTATATAAAATATTATTTTAAGTGTTTCAAAAAAATCCGGAAATATTAATATAATATTTTTATTATGATTGAGCATGAAGCATGCAAGTTTTATGAACAAATAAAAAAAGGAGAACAAAGAAATTTTTATAATATTTTAAAAAAGTGATTATTGTCATTGAATATATTTTATCTTTAACTCAATTGAATTAATTTCATTTTAAACTTAACTAGTTGCCTGTAACAGCACTAAGAGTTAAAATTTTTTTTCCTTAATGTCAGTACAAAATTCATATTAAAATATTTTCCCTAGGTTCGTTGGCTTTTTATAAAAAATATATAGTTTTAATCTAATATCATTAAATTTAACGTTTATATTAACAAAAATAATAATTTGACTTTTTAAGATACTTCTTTCCCCAATATTCCAAACTTGTCAGAGTATATACGAAGATGCTGTACTCCTTTCAAATATTCATTTTGACCATCTTCTCCTAATTCATCCCATTTTTCACTTAAAGTATGGAAATACAATCCATCAAATTTAATTAATGTGTTTATTTCAGTGAGTCCAACAGCAAAAAAGCATTGGCATATATTTATGTACATAACAGGGAATAAGAAAGCAATTCGCGATAACCTGTTATCAATTTTTTTTATATTGCCTAAATTTAAGCTGTCCGGATTAAGTTGTTTATCACAATTCGCCAATAAAAACCAATCAGCTTCTTTGAGTGTTATTTGGTGATTCTAAAATATAAGACAAGCAGTTTTTAAAATCATTTCTATTACAATAAATAATATCATTAAGAATTCATATTTTACCAACCTCGTATAAATAGAATATAGTTAGCACATCAATTAAATACTCTTCTGGGATTTTTTTAATTATATCGGGTGTTATTCGTGTCGATATCTGCCAGCATATTAATTCAATTCGAAGTTTATCGAGTTCCATATTCCTACCGTGAGGTATAAGTAAAAGATCCGCCAAAGGTGGAATTTTTACTTATAAAATTATAATTAGCAAATAAATTTAATTTCCTAACTGAATAGCATACCGTTCGGAAAAGTCGCTTCTATTTCGAATCTCTCATATGGAGTATTATGAGCTTTCTTATAATAAAAAATCCTCTTTATACTTTTGTCATTTAAATGCTGCAATAAAATTCCCATATTTCTACGAATTAGATTTAAGATGAGATCCATGCAATTTAAACAGGTGGCATTCCTTAGATCAAAGCCACCTACTGTAATTGGAAATGGACAACCTTGTAAAACTATGTAATTAAAACGGTGGTTTCTCCGATTTTTTATTTTATCTATGATATTGCTTTCGTGTTTTCGCTTTAATGTCCGCTTTTAAATGCAAAAATATTTAATTATTTCATTAAAATTTAAAATATTTTCTTACGTAGTTATAGTATTTCAAGCTAAGGTATATCTTATCTATTCCTTCTTGAACTTTTTCTCGTGGATAAATTAACCTTGAGAGATATTTAGCGTCTTTTAGACATAATTTAGGAGGCATTGTTTTCAAGTGTTTTACAATCTCTGCTACTTTAGCGAATTTGTCAGTACGATATCCTAGCCGTCTAAGAAATATCTGAAAATGTTTCGAAAATAATGTATTTATGATTTAGTTTATCGGAGAAATCATCTACTTCAACTTCTTCATAACGAATAAAATCGTTCCCGCATAAAGTGGCTAGTACAGGCATTTGATTGTTATTTAATGACAAATGCCTTCTTAATGCTTGACGATTAAATTCATTTGTTGTTAAATTTTTTATGTCTATTTCAGAAGACCAAAATCTCCAATTCCCTTCGTAAATTAGGAAATCTGTATCATTTGAAATTACAGCCAATGCATTATTGCTGTGGGCATATTCAGCTAGTTCAAGATTGCATTCATTTAGCTCACATCTATATACTTTTCCATATTTTTCAGCTAGTGCAATTATATTAGCAGAAAAGGGTGAAATTCGTGTTAATTGGCATTCTTTCAAATTATATTTAGACAAATCTTCATCTATTACATCAAAAGCCTCTATGCATTTTATATAATTTTCATTTTTCTTCACCAAACGTTTTTCTAATTTGTAAGATCTTATTGAACCCTGGTAAAAAAAAAACAAGAATTGAACCACTATCTACAAGAGTTTTTAGAAAAAGATTCAGTCGCTCATTGAATTTATTATATCGTCCTCCAAATAACATTTCTTTTCCAAATTGGGATAAAAGTCCACGTAGTGTAGACAAATGAATTACAATGAGTGGTTTGATACTGTTAAAATACATTGTGACATGGAAACGCTACCTTAACATATTGATATGCTATTTTTGACAGATCTATCTTTCTAGGTTAAGTTCTATCTTTTGTAATAGTGAAAGCCTTGTTGTGTTGTATCACGTTTTTTTCTTAATCAATATAATGTAATTAAATCGATCGGTCTTTTTATACTTCCATTAATTAATTTAAAAGGTTATGGGCCCAGTGCTAATAAAAAGACAATAGTTGTGTACCAAGTACGTTTTTAAATAAACAAAAAGGGGAACAATAGTGTGTGCCTCTTAAATATGGATTCCGTAAAAAGTGAAAATTTGTTCACTGGTCACAAACTGAATGGATCAAATTACAGATTATGGAAAGTGCAAATAAATGCACATATGAAGGCTTTAGGCTTAACAAAAAATGTTGAAGGTAAAGCACCAGCGGAAAATGATTCCGAAACGATAAAAGAAAAATATGATCAAAATGAAGGAAGAGCAATAAGTGTCATTCTTCAGTCCCTAGATACTGAACATGCCAATTTAGTCCTATCATGTAAAACTGCAAATGAAATGATACTTAAATTGGACAGTATATATGAAAAAAATTCGGACATCCGCATCATGACTCTATATGAGGAATATTTTGCATTAAAAATGAAAAATGATGAATCTGTAGCTAGCTATGTAGCAAAATTAAGCCAACTAGCACATGAAATTGAACAACAAGGTGAAAAGTTGCCTGAAAATCTGAAAATGGTTCGGATAATAAGCAGTTTACCAACCAAGTTTAATAATTATAAAACAGTCTGGTACAATACAAAGTCAACGCGAACGCTAAATACATTAATGTCTTCCTTACAATTAGAAGAGGACAATTTGAATAAAATAAACAGTGGAGAAACGTCTGAATCTGACGCTGCTTTTATAACTAAAACAAAAAACAAGTTTTTTAAAAATAAAAATGTCAAACACAAAGAAAAATCAAAGTGTTATGCGTGTGGTCAATTAGGTCATTGGGCCAAAGACAAAAAGTGTCCCGAAAACAAAGACAAAAGACATACAGCATGGTGTACATTTGAGTGTACAAACTGGAAGGATGAAAGTGAATCTTGGTTAATCGATTCAGGTGCATCCAGTCATATGACGTATCATCGTGAATGGTTCCAAACTTTTGAAAAATACCATGAAAAACATGCTGTAAAAATAGCAAATGATTGTTACTTAGAAATTCTTGGTGTTGGAACAATACCAATTGAGACAAGAGTCAATAATCAATGGAAACCGGTTCGTCTAGAAAAAGTCTTGTACGTTCCAAAGCTACGTCACAACCTATTATCCACAGCTGTACTGACAGACAAAGGTTTAAGTATTATAATTAAAAAGGATGGTTGTAAAATCATTGATAAATCAAATAAAACTGTTGCAGTAGGAAAGCGCTATGAGATGAATCAAATAAAAATGGATCTTCGTCTACGTAAAAATTACTATGCAAATGTAGCAAGTGCTTCTCTTAAACAGTGGCATTGTCGTTTAGGACATGTAAACGCAAACTCTATAGTAAAAATGTATAAAGATAATTTAGCTCATGGTATCCATTTATCAAACAATGAGAATTTTTTTTGCGACGACTGTCAAGTCGGAAAAATGACAAGATCAACACACAAACAAACAGTGAAAAGACCTTCAAAGAAAGGAGAATATATGCATGCAGATCTTTGTGGTCCTATGGATGAAATAGGAATAGGAGGCATAAAATATTTCTTGTTAATAAAAGACGAGGCAACAAACTTTCGCTTCACATATCTACTAAAATCAAAAGATGAAGTTTATGAGTGCCTGAAATCTTTTATACCTATGGTAAGAAACATGAACAATAGTTGCGTTAAACACATTCGATTTGATAATGGAACAGAGTTCTGCAATCAAAATGTTAAAAATTTAATGAAAGACAATGGCATTCAAATAGAATACATATCACCATACACTCCAGAGCAGAATGGTAGAATTGAACGAGATAACAGAACAGTTCAAGAAAGCGCAAGAACAATGCTAATAGCCAGTGGTCTATCAAAACATCTATGGCCAGAAGCAGTACGAACAGCAACATACCTACTGAATCGAACAACAAACAGTAATTGTATCAAAAGCACACCGTATGAAAAATGGTTTGGTAATAAACCATATCTTGGTCATGTAAAAATTTTTGGTACAGAATGTTTCACAAAAATTCCTAAAGTCAACAGAAGAAAATGGGATCCAAAAGCAAAGAAAGCATATTTAGTTGGTTTTGAACCCACTACAAAGAACTTTAGACTATTTGACCCATGCACAAATAAGGTGTTTTTAAGCTGTGATGTTTGTTTTCGCGAAGCAAATCCACAAACGTATGTGATACGAGATAACAGCAAGAACGAAGCATCTGTTAGCAACACTGATACAAGCGACAAAGAGGAATTGGAACATGGAGATAACACAGTTTCATTGCATTCACAAGATTGTGTGAATGAATTTCATAACAATAATGAAAATAAATGCGACAATCAACGATACAATCTTCGAAAGAAAATCAAAGCGCCTGATCGTCTAATTGAAATAGGCTATTCAGCAGTTGTAACAGAGCCTAAAACGTATAATGAAGCAATAATGTCAGCAGAAAGGTCGCAGTGGAAGAATGCCATGGATGAAGAATATAATTCCTTAATTAAAAATAATACATGGAGCTTAATAAGGGCACCTGAGAAACAAAAAGTAATAGATAATAAATGGGTGTTTAAAATAAAAGAAAACACTGAAGGACAGACTGAAAAATATAAAGCACGTCTGGTGATCCGAGGTTTTGCGCAGCAGCATGGAATAGACTACGAAGAAACCTTTAGTCCAGTCGTTAAGTTTACTTCCATACGGACAATTTTGTCACTGGCTGCAATGAATAAAATGCAAACTAAACAAAAGTTTATATGGTTTGAAGAAAAAGGAAAATTGCCTTTCCAGTAACAATGAGTGGAAGTGTTAAAATACATTGTGACATGGAAACGCTACCTTAACATATTGATATGCTATTTTTGACAGATCTATCTTTCTAGGTTAAGTTCTATCTTTTGTAATAGTGAAAGCCTTGTTGTGTTGTATCACGTTTTTTTCTTAATCAATATAATGTAATTAAATCGATCGGTCTTTTTATACTTCCATTAATTAATTTAAAAGATACCATTGCTACGTCTAAAAAAAGAGTGTTGTTTAAATAAAAATATTAAAATGGAATACAAAAATTTTATATTACATTTGTCAAAAATAAATTACAATGTATTTGAAAGTTTATGTTAATGATTTCTTCAAGTAGAACTACTAAGTAGTTTTATGAATTTTTTGCATAATTTGAAATATGAATCAAAACATAAACCAATAGTGGACTTGGTTCGGATAAACCAAAAATCTGGCACAATATATCATTGTGTAGAAATACAGTGACTTAACTACAAACTTGTGCAATACTTTCAATTACCTTCTGTACCCTTCAATTTCTTTGATAATGTTAATAACTTTGACTCCGTCATTAACTGTTTTCGAAATATAATTTCGCAAATACCGAATTCCCATTGTAATATTATAAATGTTTCCCAGCTAGTTTCTTTCTGTTCAACTGAAAGCGCACTACACTAAAGGGCCAAACACAATGAACGCGGTTCGTGGCGCGCAAGCGGTGACAGCTGTCAAGGTGCAAACACAATGAACGCGGCGCGCAAGTGGAACGCGTTTTCATTCAGAATTACGAAATTCAGCTATATAAGATCCCATAGCTGTGACAGCTGTGACCGCTTGCGCGCCGCGTTCATTGTGTTTGGGCCTTAAGCCATGCTAAGTATATATTTTTTTAAAAATTTTTCAAAGTCAATTGCTAGGCCATTTGTAAAATAATTAGTGTAATAATTACAGTAATAATTTCCTGTGTTCAAATATATGAGATAAATAAATACGATTTGGATATCTGATTTGGATCTGTAAAAATCACAAAATGGCTTAATCTATCACTTCAACAGCTGATTTCGAAAAGATTTCGGGCTACGTTTATAAAATAAATGTGCTGAAATTGAAACAAATATGATACGTACTACCTCCGCTAGATAGTATGAGAACCATATTGCGAAGGTAGTATCGTCTGAAATTTCCCTAAAAAACATGCAATGGTAGTATGGAGACCACGTTCGGAGTGCCGGTGTAAACACCCTATTAGGGATAATATTCAAGGGAAAATTTTGAATTTGAATTATTAGCCCTCAGAATTTTTCACATAAATTATTGTGGAAATTTTAAAAGAGTATAATTAAAATTTAGAAATATTAATATAATATTTTTATTATGATTAAGCATGAAGCATGCAAGTTTTATGAACAAATAGAAAAAGGAGAACAAAGAAATTTTTATAACATTTTAAAAAAGTGATAATTGTCAATGAATATATTTTATCTTTAACTGAATTGAATTAATTTCATTTAAACTTAACTAGTTGCCTGTAACAGCACTAAGAGTTAAAATTTTTTTTCCTTAATGTCAGTACAAAATTCATATTAAAATATTTTCCCTAGGTTCGTTGGCTTTTTATAAAAAATATATAGTTTTAATCTAATATCATTAAATTTAACGTTTATATTAACAAAAATAATAATTTGACTTTTTAAGATACTTCTTTCCCCAATATTCCAAACTTGTCAGAGTATATACGAAGATGCTGTACTCCTTTCAAATATTCATTTTGACCATCTTCTCCTAATTCATCCCATTTTTCACTTAAAGTATGGAAATACAATCCATCAAATTTAATTAATGTGTTTATTTCAGTGAGTCCAACAGCAAAAAAGCATTGGCATATATTTATGTACATAACAGGGAATAAGAAAGCAATTCGCGATAACCTGTTATCAATTTTTTTTATATTGCCTAAATTTAAGCTGTCCGGATTAAGTTGTTTATCACAATTTGCCAATAAAAACCAATCAGCTTCTTTGAGTGTTATTTGGTGATTCTAAAATATAAGACAAGCAGTTTTTAAAATCATTTCTATTACAATAAATAATATCATTAAGAATTCATATTTTACCAACCTCGTATAAATAGAATATAGTTAGCACATCAATTAAATACTCTTCTGGGATTTTTTTAATTATATCGGGTGTTATTCGTGTCGATATCTGCCAGCATATTAATTCAATTCGAAGTTTATCGAGTTCCATATTCCTACCGTGAGGTATAAGTAAAAGATCCGCCAAAGGTGGAATTTTTACTTATAAAATTATAATTAGCAAATAAATTTAATTTCCTAACTGAATAGCATACCGTTCGGAAAAGTCGCTTCTATTTCGAATCTCTCATATGGAGTATTATGAGCTTTCTTATAATAAAAAATCCTCTTTATACTTTTGTCATTTAAATGCTGCAATAAAATTCCCATATTTCTACGAATTAGATTTAAGATGAGATCCATGCAATTTAAACAGGTGGCATTCCTTAGATCGAAGCCACCTATTGTGATTGGAAATGGACAACCTTGTAAAACTATGTAATTAAAACGGTGGTTTTTCTGATATTTTATTTTATCTATGATATAAATTTCGTGTTTTCGCTTTAATGTCCGCTTTTGAATGTAAAAATATTTAATTATTTCATTAAAATTTAAAATATTTTCTTACGTAGTTATAGTAGTTCAAACTAAGGTATATTTTATCTATTCCTTCTTGAACTCGTTCCGGAGGATGTATTAACCTTGACAGATATTTAACGTCTTTTAGGCATAATTTAGGAGGCATAGTTCTTAATTGTTTTACTATCTGTGCTAATTTAACGAATCTGTCATTTTGATATTCCATCCGTTGGAGAAATATCTGAAATTGTTTTGAAAATAATGTATTTATGATTTAGTTTATCGAAGAATTCATCTACTTCAACATCTGTATGACGAATAAAATCGTTACCGCATAAAGTGGCTAGTACAGGCATTTGATTGTTATTTAATGACAAATGCCTTCTTAATGCTTGACGATTAAATTCATTAGTTGTAAAATTTTTGATGTCTATTTTAGAAGACCAAAATCTCCAATTCCCTTCGTAAATTAGGAAATCTGTATCATCTGAAATTACAGCCAATGCATTATGGCTGTGGGCATATTCGCCTAGTTCAAGATTGCATTCATTTAGCTCACATCTATATACTTTTCCATATTTTTCAGCTAGTGCAATTATATTAGCAGCAAAAGGTGGAATTCGTGATAATTGACATTTTTTCAAATTATATTTAGTCAAATCTTCATCTATTATATCAAAAGCCTTTAAAGATCTTCTATAATTTTGATTTTTCTTCACCAAACGTTTTTCTAATTTGTATGATCTTATTGAACCCTGGTAAAAAAAAACAATAATTGAACCACTATCTACAAGAGTTTTTAGAAAAAGATTCAGTCGTTCATTGAATTTATTATATCGTCCTCCAAATAACATTTCTTTTCCAAATTGGGATAAAAGTCCACGTAGTGTAGACAAATGAATTACAATGAGTGGCTTGATACCATTGTTACGTCTAAAAAAAGAGTATTGTTTAAATAAAAATATTAAAATGGATTACAAAAATTTTATATTACATTTTTCAAAAATAAATTACAAAGTATTTGAAAGTTTATTTTAATGATTGCTTCAAGTAGAACTACTAAGTAAGTAGTTTTATGAATTTTTTGCATAAATTGAAATAATAATCACAACATAAGCCAAAAAAGAAGTTGTGGGCTTGATTCGGATAAACTTTTGTATGATATTTTATTCTTCAAGCTTAAAGGACATCCACAAACCACAAATCTGGCTTAATTGTATCTGATCTGTCATTGATCACAATATATCATTAAGTAGAAATACAAAATTCCATACAGATAAAATAAATTTTATAAATAAAGTTTATCCAGAATAACACTGATTTAACTACAAAATTGTGCAATACTTTTAATTACCTTCTGTACCCTTCAATTTCTTTGATAATGTTAATAACTTTGACTCCGTCATGAACCGTTTTCAAAATATAAGGTTGTAAATACCGAACTCCCATTTTATAATATTAAAAATATAGGAACGTTTCCGAAGCTAGTTTCTTTTTGTTCAACTGAAAGCGCACTACACTAATGTCATAAGAAATTTCAATTGTACTATAAAAATTACGCTTACAGCGCAAGTAATTTAAACTAAACGGAATTGCACAATAATACAACTCGTGGAGTAACAAACTGAGGTTTAAAACTGACTGAAACAACAATTTTAAAATGTAATTGATGACTGGAACTTTATTTAAACTTAAAATGTAATTGATAACTGGAAATCTATTAAAACTTCTTTGAATGATCAACACTCAATTAATATGTAACTGATTACTTTATTGAAACTAATAACAATGATCCACGCTCAAAGGCGGCTAACAAAAACTTACTCAATTTTAATTTCCTTCTTATATTTATAACCATTTTAATATCAAAATTACTTACTTGCAAATGTCTGCAAGTAATCAGAATATTCTCATGTTACAATTATAATAAAAACATTTTGCTAGACATATTCCTAATCAACAACAACAATGGCCACTTGCAAACATAAGTAAATTTGTTGCTGAGACCACCCAAAAACAGGGGCCGGATTCTGTTTCAGTGAAAAGTGATAATGATATAATGATAAAGCAATTCTGACTTATTTTATCACTTAAGCTTAAGCGATTCTAAGTAGGATAATGAAAACTATTGCTAGAAAATTTTTATTTTGATAAATATTTTATCACCAAGATTTTTTCCGTGAAATCGAAGTGATAAATTCTTAAAAACAAATAAAAAAATTTGAAATCAATATTATTTGAGAAAATATTATGAAAAAAATTTGAGAAAAAATTATGTTATTTATTTAGGTTTTGTTTTAAATTGCTTTTTGTTTCTTAAAACAATCTTATTTTTAGCAAACTTTAACATAACTTAGATTTGGATGGTATTTTTGCTCTAGTATCTTGCATGCTTTATATAATTTTACAGAAATTAATTTTAATTTCACAGAAGTTTCAATTATGAAATTAGCAGAGTATGTTAATTTTTATTAAAAGTTACACTCTAAGGATTATTTATTAATCCTTCACAGTTATTTGAAAATTACGTTGTATCTTAGAATAATTTGCTTTATACATGTTTTATTTAAGTAGTTTTTCCTAGGATCATAAATGCCTTTTCTTATTAAAGTGATCGTTATATGTTGATCCATAAAGATTTATTACACCCACTCCATAAGTTTTAAGTTGGTATAAAAGTGAAAGATATCGGTAGTAAGAAAATAATTTAGTGTTGAACTTGTACAAGGAATGAAAAATTTTGGTGAGAAATTTTATATAAAAATAAACGTTTTAGCTATTTTAATTTATGTATTTTCTAGGCAAAATAACCGATGCACAAAGAGGGAAATGTCCGACGAAAGAACAAAAAATTCATTTATTGAATTTTTTGGAGCTGAATATTGATTTTGCGAATGATAGGTAGGTTAATTTTGATTTTTCAAATTTTGCACTTAATTAAATGCTCCTCAATGGACAAAATTGCGGTTAGATTTGAGGTAAGTGTGGGGGAATTTTCCATTTAATTTATTTATCCAAAACTTAATTTTAGGAATTATGTTCGAGAGAAGAGTGCCTCCCTTAGAAGTGAAGAAAGCAGGAGTGGTGTTAATGGGCCTTGGTGGTGGTGTCCCTTATTACGCCACAGAGCATAGAGGGAGATGTTTGAGTGCAGAGATAGGTGTTAGTTAACATAGTTACAATGGCACAAGATATAATGTATAAATGCATTTATTATTTAATCAAACATTTTTTGTGTGAATTATTTGTATTTTACTTAAACTAAATTAAAACAGATATAAGCTTTCAAGAAAAGTGTGTTCTTATTAAATAATTTAATGTTTCTTTGCCTTGTAGAAGCACATTTTCCACAACTTCAATCAATCAAGCTGCTCATCTTCCAGTTCTTCTATTAGCAAAATTCTTCATAACGAATTTTCGTCCGCATAAGAATGTTATGCAGAACAGCACATGCATTTATAATTACCCCACTTCTTTCTGGCGAGTAATGAAGTATCCTTTCCTTGGAAATGCATCGGAACCTGCTTTTGAGAACACCGATGCACCGTTCTACGGCACTACTTGTCACTTTGTGGGACTTGTTGTATTGGTTTTCGGCTTTTGATTGTGCAGTGTGAAGTGGTTTCATCAACCACGGTTGAAGTGGATATCCACTAACACCCAAAAGCCAGAAATCTCGCTTTCCTTGTAGATATCTAAAAATAAAACCAATTATTATTAGAAACTTATTGAAAATTATTATTACAAAATATATAAAAGTATATAAATGTACCTGTTCTCTAACAAAGTCTTTAAAGCATATTTATATTGAATCAACATAAACATTTCTTATCACTATATAATCTATATTACATATAAATTTACTTATGCTGGTTCAACACTTTCATAATTTTCATAAGTCTTCATAAATCTTTAAATGAGATTAAAACTTAAGAGCTATCGGTTAAAGTTTTGAAAATGTAAATACTATAAATTTAAGTTATATGTTAGTTGGAATATGGTGTTCGATGAACATAGCCTACTAAGAGAAATTGACATATGTCAAATATATTTTCTTTTTGAAATATAGCAATAGATTTGTAAAATTTTCGCTACCATAGGTTTCTTTAAAACATATAGCACATAATAGTAAACAAAATTAAACAACTCCTTTAGCATATTTCAAGTAAAAATGAATAAAAAATATCCTAAAAGTGTTAATTTAAATATTTGCAAGCTTATAAAGAAATTTAAAAATTTAGAGGTAAGTGAAATTATTTGGGCATTTACTTCCTATAACGACTATTACAGGAGAATTCACATGCTTTTAAGAAAAATGAAAGATATATTTGGCGGGTTATTAATAGTAACAAAGATTATTGTGTTAGTCGTCATGAAATCAAAAGGCGCATTGAAGATTTAATTGAACATATTTCAGTAATTAATTATCAACAGCATTCTGAGTACTTGCGGGATTTATATATTCAAACAGCAAATCATCCATTATGTGTTAAGAATAAGCAGCCTGAGGTTTTTTGGGCTATATTAGGTTTTTTGCTAGAGCTTTCTTACAATCCTGTAAATGTTTTACGAACACAATCTAAAGTTCTTTTTCCAAATAATGTTGTTATTGATAAATCTTTACCAGCTGTTACTGAAAACCCAGAAAATAATAATAAAACAAATATCGACATATATGAGGAATCTGATCTAAGTGTAAGTCATATTTCTTTAAATTCAATAAATATCCATATAAAGCTTTTAATTAACAGGACTGGTCTGATTCTATCGGTAATCATGAAGAGGTCTCGGTAATCGAAACTAATAAATCTATTGAAAAATTGAAGGACAAAAATTTATCTCCAAATATTCTACCACCAAAAAGGAAAGAGCCATGGACAATTTTTAATCCAAAGAAAAACCTTCTAGAAGATATACAAAATTCATGGTGGCTTGACTAGTAGAAAATATAATTGAACTAGTAAATCATAAGCATTTTCCGGAATCAAAATAATAATTTTGTCTTTGAAAGATTTTAAAATTTTATGATGAAGATGTGAGTGAATAATTAATTAAATATTTTTTCATGTAAAATGTTAATTGGTAAGAGTCAAAAGATTTATTGCCATTTCGTAAACCGTTTATGCAAGCATTTTAAAAAATAAGTATAAATTTAATTATTGCTTTGTATTTTAAGATTTTAATTGTGTTAGAGTTCTCAATAGATTCTTGGACAAATTTTCTAAATATATTAATCAAAAAAGAAATTAGTATTTATAACAAGCAATTTATAGTCTTTTGTAGTTAAGAAAAATATTATTTGTGTAAGTTATTGGTTTTTCTTTTAATTTGTTTTACTTATCAAATTAAATTAAAATACATAATTATACATTATGAAAATCATAAAAGCAATTAATTAACGCAAATTACTTACAAAGCATCATAATAAATAATTGAAATCGATAGTTTACATAGTGTACTCAACTGCAAGAGTAGGTGAGGGCAGCTGTAATGTCGAACTTAGCAAGTGACGTATAATAAAATTAACCAACTGTTCCACCTAAAGTAATTTTTGTATGAAAAATTCTTGGGTTGGACAACGTTTATTACTACGTGAATTCAGGGATTGAAGAATTTGCTTGGATTATATGGCAGCCATAACAGGAATTCCGGATTTTTTTTGAAAAACGAAACACAACGAAAGTAATTTTTAAATTATTATTTAGATTTATATTAACCTCATAGTAGTAGAATATTAATTAGTTGGTCTATTTCAATCAATTGATTAATTGAATGTTATGTACGATAAACATGAAATATATGGGAGCATAATTATAATTATGAGTTGCCATGCTCATTTACCCAGTAAGAAATTCAGTTAGATGCCTTTTATAAAAATAAGTTAAAAAACTTTAGATTAATCTTTTCAGTAAGGTATAACTAAGCTGTTCATTAATTTTTTTGAATGTATAAACCAGCGGTGCGTAAACTGCGGGTTGTGACCCCCTAAGGGGTAGCAAGAAAAATTTTGAGGGTCGCCAAAAACTCACAAATTTATTTGTTACTTAAAAAATATAAAACTTTCCTTCAACGAGTATCAGGTAATATGAAAATAGTAGTAACTATAACTCTAATTATTCGTTATTATAACCCAAAATAGCAAAATGAATTTTAGTTTAACTGCATTGAAGATTTAAGCATTTAAAATTTAAGTGCGCACCCTTTTCTCACCTAAGCAATAACTTTGCTATAAACACAGCCTAGCTTGAAATTTTATTAATATAACCTCATTCTCCGAATGAAACGCTAATGGTTATTTCAGTCGCGCTTTTTTAATTAAATTTTTGTAATTTAAAGTACATTTTATAAAATTATGGCATTTATTAATCCTAATGATATGGTCGATGAAGACGCGGCAGACCTCCAATTTCCAAAAGGTAATTTTAACGCTTTATTTTATTTTAAGAAATATATAAATGATTGTGCTCTACACATGCGATTGCTCAATAGAAATTTGTCGTTTGTCAAGAGGTAAATTGTTTATGGAATTAAATGAAAATATTGTAGTCTTGGAAAACAGTCTGGTAAAGGTAATTAATATTAACAATGCATTTTGTACATAAACTTCTACCGATTACAAAAAATGCAATAGTGTTGTCAATACTGCTTTTTGAAAAACAAATTTCTAATATCCATAAAAAAAAACAAACAAAGTATCTGTTGTATAATAAATAGTACCTTTAGATTTTATCTCTTAATTAGGATGAAAAAGTCGAGTTTTATTATTTTTACCATACATAATATGTCACTCACTACTCGCTGTAGTGTCATTCTGATTATTAACAAAGAGCTCTGACATTTACTTTTGAACTAAACGTTGGAAAATTGATTTAAAGACAACTAGAAATTGTTAAATTTACAATATTTTCGTCTAAGTACAATAGTTGTTTCTATTAATTTAGCCAGTCAATATTAAATATTGCTACTTAAGCTCACTAAATATAATTAACCTACTATAACAGGAAATTTTACAGATAATGTTGAAAATGATATTTATTCAAATGAATTAGCTAATTACAAAACAGATAAATGGAAAAATTCTTCAAGCAAAATCATAAATCAGTTCCAAAGATGTTGCAGCTGTAATGTGACCGTTCAGGAGCCTTATATTAGCTGTGCAGAATGTTATAATTTAGTTTGTTTATTATGCTTTTCACGAGGAGCTGAAACCACGAATCATCTTAATACACATGCATATATAATACGAGATGATAATATGGAATTGTTTTCTGGTACAAATTGGAAAGCATCTGAAGAAAAAAAGCTCTTAGATTCTTTGCAAAATTTTGGTTACGGTAACTGGGATTCTATTGCAAAATCAATACAAACAAAAGTGGCCAAAGAATGTAAAGATCATTATCATTCTCAATATTTTAGTGGTATTTTTGAGAATTTATTAGGATTATCACAACATCATTATTTTCCTGTAAGGGTACCACATTTATATAAAATGAATTGTGTTGAACCTCCAAGATCGCTTGTCGAAATTTCATCAATAAATAATATGGCTGGTTATAAATGCGCAACGGGGGATTTTAAAACGCCTTATGATGCCACAGCTGAAAACATAATAAGTGATTTAGAATTAGAAAATTGGCCAGTTGGTTGGGAAAAACTAAGGGATGACTTGCATTTTTCTATTTTACGTGCATATAACAACCGTCTTGCGTAAGATTATTTCAAATATTCATAATCACACATTTTATATTAAATTGAGTTCCAAGTGATGCTTGTACATTTCAGTAGTATGAAGAAACTTAACAGGATTTAATCAATTGTTATTTTAAAACATTTGTAATGATGTAATAATCTTTTATTTATGAAAGTTTTAAATAATAGTCAAATGATAAGATTTTTGCAACGATATATTTTATCGTTTTGGAGAAAAATAATTTAAGAAATTTTTTTTTAAAGGAACTCAATTTAATAGCGCTGAGATTTTGCTATCGACAAATATGTGATTAATGAAAATAATTTTTCTCTTTTATAATTACTTTATACATAGAGAGCGAGTAAGACGGTATAGAATTATAAAGGCACACGGTCTTCTTATTTGTAACAAAACCGTCAAATGGCATTCTAAATATTCTACGATTCCAGAATACGACAAAAATTCAGGGAAATATATTAATGATAGTCGAATTTTTTCTTTTATGCAACTCCTTGATGGAATAACTTTTGATAGCTTATTGGAGTCCTTGCAGTATTTTAATGATTTACAAAAATATGTTTTAAGGTTAGTTTTCGAAAATTTTTCGTCCTAATATATAATTGTAAATTATATAGGTTATATGAAGCTCGACAAAATGGTATACGTACATTTATTGGTGCAAATATTTATAAAAAATTAAAATATAAACGTTTTTCTCAAACAAAAAATATAAAAATGGAACGATATGAAGAGCGAAATAATTGGCGTCACCTTATACAAGTTTTTTCAAATTCTAAATATCAAAAGAATTTATCCATCAATTCCTTAACAACACTACCCCAGTTGAAACGGAAGCCACCACCTCTTGATATTTTAGGTAATATATCTGCTAAATTATAAATGATTTCAAATTTTAATGTTAAGTCTCTTCAATTAGGATTGCCGGGATATAATAAACTCAGTGAGGATGAACGAAATCTATGTAGTATAGAGCGCATTGTTCCACAGGCCTTTTTAGATTATAAAGATATTCTCACTAATGAATACTCAAAATTAGGAAATCTACGCTTGGCAGATGCCAGAAAGCTTATTAAAATTGACGTTAATAAAACTAGAAAAATATATGATAATCTTATTAAAAATGGATTCATCAAAAATAAAGATTCAAAATTTTAACTTTTCTTTCACTGTTTGCAAAAAAATTTCTCTGTTTGTTGGAAAAAAAGATAAGCAGTAGTCGAAAACAAATCAGTTCTTTTTTTTTCATTGGATTTCAGTATCGCAGCGTTGTATTTGAATCAAATTATATCATATTTTTACGAGCTTTCCGCATGTGTTATTGCCAGCATTAATAATTAAAGATTAGTTTAATATTTTGTTGTAACACAAATAATAAATCCAAGTTTTAAATTTAATGTTTAAGAATTTGAAAATGCAGAAACTCTACTAATTAGTGAAGTTCATATGTTACTTGACCATCGGAAAAAACAAAATGAGTCCGCTGATGAAGAACAAGAATTTTCAGAAGTATTTATGAAGACATACAGCTACACAGATACCTTTAGAAAATTTAAGAACAAGGAGACCATTGCATCTGTGAGAAGGTATGTTTTTGTTTAATTTATAAAAAATTGTTTGAATTTAATCAGATTCAATTGTATGTTATACAAATCTGTGAGATTTAATTGTAATACATATCAAAGGATTTATAGTAATCTTCTTTTAAAATATTTCTTATACATTAATGCTTAATAACTAGCTTTGTTTTTACAACTAAAAATCACAAATAATAAATGTGTTTATTACAGTCTCCTAATGCAAAAAAAACTTCACAAATTTGAGCTCGCTGCACTTGGAAATTTGTGCCCGGAAGCTCCTGAGGAAGCAAAAGCTTTAATACCATCTCTTGAAGGACGCTTCGAAGATGAAGAATTTCGACAAATATTGGATGATATAGGAACAAAACGAAGTTTACAATACTAAAAAAAATATTTCTATGCCAAATCTTGTGTGATATTATTTGGCAAAACAAAATAATTCAAGACCAAAACTTTAGATAATATGAATTTTACTACGAAAAAAAGAAACCAAACACAAATAAATTAAACTCAAAAATGTATTCAGTAATTGCTAATAATAAAATAATTTTTTAAGTTAAAGTCTGACGATGAGTGTAGTAGTATTTGGTTTATCACTACATTAATAAAATTATTGGTTTGCTATTGTATGAAAAGGAATTATTTGTCCAGTTTTAAAAATATGGCTTTTCGTCGTCGCTCCAATATTCTGGTGTATTTTAAAGAAAAAAAAAGTTCAGTTTCTAGTTTCTAACATTTTTTTTTAAAGTTATTTCCCTGCAATATAATTTGGTGAATTTTTTATTTTTCATTACTATTTCTGTTTGCTTTCTTATCGTTGATTTGTAGTCTATTTTTTTATGTTACTTAATATTAAATGAATTCCTGTTTGCTTTTGTATAAATAGGAAGGTTTACAATGGGTTCAAGTCGTAAAGACTCACTTTTTTTCAGATACTTAATTTACCACACTGACAAGTTTTGCGTTTTACATGTTCATGAACAAGAAATAAAAAATAAAGAGATTTACAATTTATGCATATAGCTTCCGAGTTTAATGAGTGTCCTTTCAAAAGACAAAAAAATGGTAAATTTTAGTTGTTTATATATTGATTCAAAGAAAAATTTTCGTTTCTTGAAAATTAGAAAAAAGGTCAAAAAATACATTGTATTAATTGTTCTGAACTTCAGAAGTTCTTCTGTAATTTTTAGAATTGCACATAAGTATTTATTCACTCTAATCACTATCACAATGACCTTCTTTTAATAATTTAATCGTTTTTCGTGTTATAAGAAACAAAAGATGATCTTTGAAAATCTTAACTCTAGACTCTGAAACTTCAAAACAGCAGAAGAATTCAACAATGCAAAAGTATATCTGATACAAATTTACCCTTAAAATCCAGCTAATTTCAATATAGAGGAGTGATTAATTTTTGCTAAAGTAAATAAATTGTGAAAAAATAAACTTAGAAAATTTGAGAAATCAGAATAGTTGCAAAAAGAGCAATTTTATTCTTAAAAAATTTGGCTAAAAGCAGTGTGAAAATTTATATGGTAAGGAATTATTATTTATTTCGGGCTTTCAACCTTAAACCCTTAGGATCAGTCCCTAATTTTTCTATAACGTTGTCGTTTGGAAGTTTTCTTTGAATGGAAAACATTTACTATAATTTTCAAATTTTTAAAACATATTCGGGCTGCTTTTACTTATAGTAAAGATTCATAGACAAAACAAGGCAAATCAATATTGTTCTTAGCTTAAATATTGCCTAAATTTTGGAACATTTTATTACTTACATAGATGAATAATTTGGTTAAATGGTAAAATATTTCCGGATGAATCTAGTTCTTTTAATTTATGTTATCCATCTTTATTTATTTATTAAATGAGATTCTGTTTTCTATTTGACTGGGCAGCCATAAAAATTAAATGTTTAATTTTAACTATTGCAATGTAACTTAATTTGAGTATAGTGTCCTCCTTTAAATTTTATGTTTTGTACTTACAATCATGGTTAATTATACACTCTAATAATATTTAATTTTAATTTTTCGTTGAATTTATTTGGGTCAATAAAATAAGACCTTTTTAATAATTTATTAAAAAGCTTTATAATAATTCTGCTTTAATTCAAAATTTAAATTTTTAAACATTAATACAAAGAGAAGTAATATTCAACTTTATAACCGAAAAAAATTTGTTAAAAAACGTACAGTTAGAAAGTAGAGCAGTTCGACGCCACTTAATAAACTTGCCCCCATGAATAAGCTCAAAATTCCACCAACCATGACGACATAATCAAAATTTGGTCTAACTGCAAAACGGCGATATATTTGAGATGGTAGTCTTTGTAGTTTAATTTTTAAATTACGTTTTGTACTCTTTGCGATAAACCTGAAAAAGTATTTTTGTTACAAGTAGATTTTAGGACTACTTATACAAACTTTAAATAACGTCCAACAATTTCTACTTGTTGTGCATTACATGAAGGAAGGCAGTTGCACTTAAAGCCCTCAGAATACCAAGGCTGTAAAATTTTTGTACTTGGAAAAATAAGTTCATTTCTATCTATACACAAAAATCCATTATAATCACAGACAGGAGTTCTATTGTCTCCTAAAATATTAATTGAACAGAAATTATTATTAAAAATTTAAGACATGGCTGTGGTGCACACTGAAATTCAATGCTTAAATCTAACTTACACCATGATTGTTTCCCGCAAATCAAGTCCAGAAAACTAAATCCAAATTTAAAAGATGTTTCATTATTAAAGCGCCCGTTTCAATTATGAAAGATTTGGGCTTTAGCCCGAATGTAATGCTTACAAAATTCGATTTTGTGTAATGTATAAAATTATTAGCTGATGTATGCGAGAAACAGTCATTGTCTTAATTCGACTTTTGTAATCACGTCACGATTTACGTCGCGAAATTTAAATTTTTATATGTAAAGCACAAATATGAAAATATTTGATTACCTTTTTGTATCATATTAAAATGTGTACAGTTACACATTTTAAGTTGAGCATCTTTTATACAGTCTGTAACACATGCGCTATAACTATAAAATTTGAAGGATGATTGTTTTTGTTTTTCATCAGGAAAAATACATTTTCTTCTTGGTATAGAGATTTGTTTAACATCAGGATCATTTAAAGTATCTTGAACTGCTAATGAAATTGATTCGTCGTGGCCTTCGTGTTTTGCCAAAAATTGAAATGGTGACAAAAGGATGTTTGGGATATCATTTTCATTGAGTATATATACCTAAATGATAATTTAGAATAAAAGTGTTAAAACTGATATAAAAATTTTAATTATATATATAATCATAGCAAAAACATTAAAAGTTGCTGGTAGTCGCACAAAGGTGTGAAATTACTCATTTGAAGGTAACTTCCATTAGACAAACCTTTTTCCACTAGCAATCAAAGTTTGCTTACATTAGTAATAAGCACATCATTTTTAAACAAATTAGAAAAATAAGATTAGGCTGGATCCTAACTTAAAAAGATAACATGTCAAATATATAACAAAATCTTAAGAGTAAATCGGTGCTAAGCGCTAATAATTTGTTTTACAAGCATAATAATGGGTTCACACAAGTTCAATATTTCTATTCTGGATTATAGCTGTTGACTCAAGTCTATTCATTCTTTTTATTCAAAGAAGGATTAAATGTTGCAATGAAAAAGTCACTTTTGATTGTATTTTTATTCATACCCAGCCCAAAACTTTAAACAAAATATTGCCCATTAGATCCATTGAAATCCTAAGGAATTCTACTAAATCTTTCTCAGTTAGTTGATGATTTTCTAAAGTCATATTTTGTATTTTTGCTATTATTTTCTATGTTGGTGACTATTTTGGAATCTTTCACATATATGATCCTTAATATTTGGACGACAATTTCTGAATTCAACAGCTCATTTTATTACATCAATTTTTTTTTTGGTATGAAATTTCCTAAATATTGAAAATATCATCACTGCTCGATTTTCTATTTTTTCCATTTTTAAAAAAATCATGAAAATTCAATTCATGAACTTTGAACGCCTTGAATAATGTTCAAATGACAGAACTAAAATATTTATGAGATCCATAAATCTAATGTTAATTATACCAGATATTTTTTTGTTTCTATTATTTTAAAAACTAAATTTAGTTTCTTAATGTTTAAATAATTTATTTCGTTAGTATTATTTTTATTTAAACTAATACAATTTTTTAATTAAGAGAAAAATAAAAGGCTTACCGAAACTCCTTCGTTCAATATTATTTCCAATTCACCTCTTGGCCTACTCCAGTCAACATTCATGTTAAGCCAGTTTTTTGAATTTCTAGCAAAATATTTAATTAGCTTTTATTTTTAATTAAAATTTTTCATTTAACTAGCCTTTCTGTAATTTGGATACTATTTAATAAAAAACAATTACCAACAGTTGTCTTAAAAGGAAGAAAAAAATTACAACAGTTAAAACTTTGTCCCATCCATGAACAACGATCGAACAAATTGTAACAATTTGTTCTTATCTTAAAATAATAAAATTTTATTACTTCATCGAGTGCTCTAATTGAATTTCTAAATTTTGTTTTATTTTTACAACTAAATTTTTTTTTTTTTTTTTTTTATATTTAATTATATCAATTATGTTTATGTTATAATAACCTTTTCTGCAATTTCTTCGTATTTATCTTTAGGGCATTTCAAACAGTCTTTACAATCGATATAAGGGGAGCAATAAGGATTAAATGAATCAAAGCTGTAAAGATTTGGAAAAGTAGTTCTTAGTAGAAAGTCTATAATATCATATTTATTGATATCATCATTAGTAGGTCCTAATCTGGAAACGATTATCTTAGTTATGAACTTAATTAAATCAAAATGAAAAAATACTTTTCAACAAAATCATCTAATGCTGGATAAGATTTATGTGTGGATCCTAATTCGCATACTCCTATTGATGGAAATTGTGTTGAATGCTTTGGTGATATATTTTCAACTACCAGACTGATAGCATTCCTTTCAAAAGCAATTCTATAGTCTTGTATTAAATAAAATGATCCAAAAGTGGATAATGAAACACAAATTAACCAAAATATTCGTTCAATATAGTGATAGCTATAAAAACCAAAACTGATTTTCAATGGTAAAATTTAAATTGTAGTTGTTTTACTTTTCATCTGCAATATATTTGACCCCTGTTAGTGTGCAATTTAATGCATAATCTTTTATCACATTAATGCTACACTGGATGATTTTTTTTAAAAACATATTGTCAAGTACTAAAGTCTATTCATATTGTATCTAAAATGTTGCCTGTAAATATCATAAATTTTTAAAGCTATAAGTAATGGAAATTTCTTGTAATATTAAAAAATTAAATATTAGTAATAAACAGTAGAAAAAAGCTTTCATTTTTTTTTTAAAATAAAAAACTATGACCTATAATATCTTTTGTTAGAATTTTTTTTGCAAACTTCCATTAAAAAATATTTTCGTGACATGATAAGAATCATAATATTGATTATCCTTGGTTTGAAACAAGAATTAATTTTAGTATATACTGGAATTATGTTTATTTAATATTTTAATATTTTTCTATAAACTTGAAAATTATTCTTTGTATTAAATTCTTACTTAAGTAATTTTTAATCATTTTAAGAATTTTATTTTTGTCATATCCTTCTTATCTAATATTTAATATTTCCTAAATTAAGCTACCTTGAGAGGGGCCAGAATGAAGAGTTTAAATATGCGACGGTTAAAAAAATGTTTTTATGGCTGAGTTACAGCATTCTAGAAGGGATATAGAAAACATAGTATCATTAATATTAAACCACAGTTAAAAGTTACATTAACTGATCTAACTTACCTATCAAAAATTTACCAAATTTATATCAATATCTATTGAGAGGAAATTGAAAAATGTAGTCTTATAGACCTGTCCATCCTTAACAAGACAAATGAAAACCATTTGGCTAACTAGCGCTTTTTAAGTTTTATTTCTGCCTTAGAATACAATCTGAATTTACCAAATACTTGGGCTTGTATTTGGACTCAAAGCTGAATTGGAAACAACACATCAAGAAAAAGGTTACTCAAATAAAACTGAAAACGTTGAAATTAAAGTGGCTGATAGGGAATCACTCAAAGATGAAGCTGGCATATAAAAGGCTCATATATTTGACTGTGATAAAACCAATCTGGACATATGGCATCCAACTATGGGGATGTTCCTGCAAGTCCAACCGAGATATCGTCCAAAGGTGCCAGAATAAAGTTCTGCGACTTATGATTAGCGCTTACCGCTTCGTAACAAACAAGGAAATCCATGATGACCTAAACATCTCCAGTGTTGATCAAGAAATCCAACGATACGCCTCCAGGCATGAAAAAAAGCTGTTATATCATCCTAATATCGAAGCAATCCAGCTGCTAGATACAACTAATAAGAGTAGATGCTTAAAAAGGAGAAAACCTCATGACTTAACCTATTAGAACATCACAGCAAGGCAAGGATTAATGGATCCATTTCCTTAAGAACTAAGTAGAAATGTAATTAAGTATAAGTCAATATCATAAATACTATTAAATTAAATAAAATTAAGATTGTAGTAATCAGAACAGTAAAAAAAAAAAAAAAAAAAAAAAAAATACAATAAAAACTTTGACTGGATTAAAATGTAACGTAAAATTTTTATTAACTTAGGCTGCCTGCAGAGTGCCGGCTTACAGCCGAGCTGACACCGATTCCCATTGTGGTAGTCTAATCTTTGGTAGGCTTGCACTCTGAGCACTTTGGGCATATTCCTCTTGATTTACCCATAATGACTTTATAGTCTTCGGTATCGGAATCGGCGTCAGGAGTGATTCATCCTCACTGAAGGAATCGAAAGCTACATTTACATAGCTCTCGAGTTGCAGTTTGCCGAAGCAAAAAGTTCAAATTTAGTACCTACATTTCTTCGTTTCAAGTTGCATTTTAATCTGAAATACGCTTGTGATAGTTAGAATAAAAATGTCCTGTTTGATATTTGACGCTTTGGTTCAGTTTAATACATATACCAGCTAAAATTGTAGAAATATATTTAGATTTGTACTTTTGGGAGAAGGTAATATGGCCTTTGAGAACATTTCCTTAGTTTAACTATAATCTGCATTTGTATGGGTTTTACTTTAAAATATAAATAGGACCAATAAATACCTGAAATTAATTTTAAGAACACATACACAAGAGTCAATAAAAATTTAAATGCTTTCATGTAATTAAATATTTATGGGTATTGTAAATAGTTATTTGAGCCACTCAGAAGCCAATGTGGATAAGTCCATTTTTTCATTTTTTCTGATTTTTGAAAATTTTAATAGAATAAATAATATATTTCTTAGTTTTAAAAAGATTTACTCATTTTTTCATTTTTTGTAGGTCAAACAACCCTTTTCTTTATAACCTCTGAATGTGTAATATAATAATTTCAGAATCCATTGAGTATAAGTCCACTTCTTTACATTATTTTCTCACATCAACTTTAAAATAACAACAAAACTTTTCTTCTTCCTTCGATATATTTTAGTAACAATCAAACAACATCAATTTATAATAACTATCTGTTAATTCCACTTTCTAGGACACAGATTTGAAAAGAACGCCATTTATTTTGAGTTTTATGTACATGCTTTCTTTTAATACGTAATATCTAAACTTTGGTTGAAAAGTAATAATATTACGCTGAAGTGTTTGTGAATAATTGTTTTGCTGACTTAAAATAATACAAATTGATTTATTGTAAAGGTAGGAAAAATTAGGCTCTCGAGGTTCACAAGAAGAGTCATCGTGCCTAATTAAATATATTGAATTACATGCAAAGGATTCCCGAGATATAATAATGTATTCAAATTCGTGTACCGGACAGAACCGAAATATAAAAGTTGTTTTAAGTTTGCTGAAATTGATTCAGAGTGAAAGCATAAAAGTTGAATCAATTAAGCAAAAATTTTTGCTAAGCGGGCACATTTTTTTGCCCAACGCAGCTGATTTTGCAGTCATAGAAGCTCATGTGAAAAAAGCAGTATATTTATAATTCAAGTGGCTGGTATCACATAATTCAAAATAGTAAAAAAAAGAACAAAAAAGGAACCTTTCAGCCTTGCTGAAATCAGTTACCAAGATTTCCTGGCCACAAAACCATTGGAATTGGCTATTACTAACAGAAAAAAGACAACAAGTGGACTAATAGTCAATTGGCTTAATATGTGATGGATAAAACTAGATTAAGTTCAAATATAATTTTGACGAGGATGACACCTCACATGAAATTGACATAAAAAAATCAAAAAAGTTAGCGTTAAAAAATATAAATCAACCATTATTGTATCCTAATGGTAGAACAATTTCAAAAGAAACAAAAAAAGATATGATGATATTATAAAAATATATACCTCCAATAAAACACGACTTTTACAGGACATTAAGGACAACACGTGGAGATCAAAATTTGGAAAACTCTGAAGAAGAAGAAGACATTTGTTATGATGAATAAATATAAAACTGATGACAATAAATGGTATTGCTTAATTTTCACATAAATTTCTTAACTTTTTCAGTTGCCAAAAGGTATAAGTCCATAAGTTTTCATGATGCTGCCATTGTCCCAATAAATACTTACATTTTTATTTACACATTTTGAACATATCGCATTTTATTGTAAAGTCTACACTTTTCTGATCAAATTAATATATTGTTTTGATCAAAATAATATACCAGGAATTTTAAAAGTGAATGTATTAAAAAACATTAATTATCTCAATTTCGATTTTTTGGACTTATCCACATTGGCTTCTGAACGACTCATTTTTCCTGTATAAACTTCGTAGTATCCAACTGTGAAATTATGTTACAAACGTCATCTCACTAAACATTTCGCTCCCCTTCCCCAATTGATCCAGCATCCATATCGGCTACTTTTAAAAATAATTTTTACGATTAATTTATTATAATAAAATGAGTAATAGTAAATAAACTATTTGGATAAATCTAACAAAAGAATATCCATTGTTGTAGTTGTTGAACTATTTAAACATTTTTGGGCTTAAGTTTTGGAACAATTAACAACTACTCAAAAAACAAAACACAAGTTATTCTGAAAATAATTTTATTTGCGAAAAATTTTTCTTTTGCAATAACAGAAAGTGTAAAATTTTACGAAAAACTTTTGCTTAAAACTAATATCGCAATTTTTACTTAGGACTTAAAGAGTTTATTTCTAGATGATTCTAGTTTTGGTGTCATAAAAAAAAACAAAACATTCAACAAAAATAAAATTTGTATGTAATTAATTACAATTTAGTGTTGAAAACACCCCCCCTGGTGGTGTATAACAAATGCTTCTATTTTTGGAGTACACTATCCTACAAGCAACAAACAGCTAACTATAAAAATTAGTTGTAATAAAGCTTTGCAGCATATGTTCCTAATTTGATGGTATATTTGGTGATGGTTGAGACTGCATACCAAGGCTGTATAAAATAGTGTTTTTGTTAGAGTAATAGTACTACATCCTTCATGCTGCATGGCCGCTCTATGTTCATTTCTGATTACATGTATATATACACTATCAGAATCTATAAGGATTATTAGGAAATATTTTAATAATAATATATTTAAATTCATTTTTTTTTTCAGTTTTTCAATCAAGTCCTAGTCAAACTAATAATACCGTTATGAGAAAGGTAAAATTTATTGGTATTGATTCTGTTCCAATTTATGGAAGAAGTAAAACACAAGCTGTGGATAAAATATTCGGAATACAATGAATGCGAAAGCAAGTCGAAAATTAGTTTGTAAAATTTGGTCATTATTTTCAATGATTTAGTGTATTGTCTTATTGTTAGTAAAACTGACTTTTTTTCTTAATATCAGGCAATCTTTTTGTCATGATTTTTGCATAACAAAAAATTTGACCTATTTAAACTTTTTTCTTTGGGGTTTTTCTAATATATGAATAGTTTGAAGATAACTAAAAATCTCAAAAATAAAATTCAAGATGAAAAACATGAAATTAAGGAGTTATATATTTATAAAGTTCATTGAAAGTTACAAGCAATGAATAACTACTTGTAAAAAGGAGTTGTGTTGAATAATTAAGGAAATCAACCAACTAAATTATAATGTAAACAAAGAATCATAAAGACAATGTTTCTTTATTTAAAATGAACATCCTTAGAAGGCATTATATATGATATCTATTCAACACCTTTATTATATTTCAAAAATTCAAATTATTTCCTTACATATCTCTCATCTAAGGGCATTGAATTCTAAAATTTGAATACTATTGTTCCTTGAATTATTATTGACCATTTTTATAACAATTAGCAAAGTCTATGAATTGAATTAGATTAATTCATAAAACTTATAGTTTACCTGAATTGCTCGGAATACATGTATAATTTCCTGAATCAGATGGCATAACTCTTGAAATAAACAAATTGCTGGTCTTTGTTAGTTGCTCTGTTAAAATATTGATTCCTCCACGCTGTGAATAGTTTATTAATTCTCCATCTTTATACCAATATATGAAAGTGGGTGGGGCAGGTGCTTGAAATGCAATGCAAGTCAAATTGATGTTACTTCCGCTTTTGAAAAATAATTCCTTATTTGATAAAATTTTGGCTTTAGAAACTGAAAAAATAAAAATTTTGAATTCTATTTATTTGTTGATTTATTCGATAGTAATATGAAAAATTGATTTTTTTTTAAAAAATTCCAAATATTTTCTAACTGCTTACACTTAAATCTCTAATATGACTTTGTAGTTAGGAAAAATTACTTAATTAAAATTGAAAAATTTAAAAAAAATCTAAAAAATTTACGGCAGAAGCGAAAATTTAGTTTTATATTTTCTTTTATTAAATATTTGCATTATAAACGAAATTCTAAAGCATGTCAACATTTTACTATCATTAAATAATATATTTTAAGCTTAAATATATGAACCTGAATGTACCTTTTTAATCGTATGTTTATGATAAAAATGTTAACCAGTAAAAAATTCATCAATATAGCCAAATAGCCAATACGGTGATTTTTTCCCATTAACTGTTTTTCATTGACTATAGATGTTTATATTCTGTATTCAATCATTCTTGCCTTAATTTTTCTAATTAAAATTCGATTCCTAAAATGGAACGTGACAAAGTCTAGTGTCACGTTAGTTTTTCCCTATCAAATTTAACTAAATGTGATATACAAAATTTTATCTTTAAAAACATATTTAAAGTTTTGATGGGACAGTAATGGGTCAAGATTTATCCATTGATTAGTTGTTGTTTTATTAAAATTTTCCGAATATCAACTAAAAATATTGAAGAATAACCTTGAAGAAAGACTATTGTACAAAATAATCTAAAGTTTCTTTTTAAATGTTTTTCCAGTAACGCTTCCCAAAACGATTAAAGATCAATTCAAGAAGTTCAAGTATGTTTAACATTTGAAAAAATGGAAAAGATGAAAGGCGTAGATTCAAAATTTGGTTTAGGTGCTGACATAAAAAGTAAGCCATTTTTGTGAATTAGCATAAATAAGAGATATTTATCATGTCTCGTTTTTCGGGTTTTCCTTTTACGGAAACTCTTCCTCACGTTTAATACATTTCATATAATGATTTGGAAAAACTACACGTAAAGCTCAGAAGATAAAAAAATATTTTACTATTAAAATGTCAGTTGGTAACAATTCCAAATTGCTTTTATTTAACTTTAGAAAACTGAAAACGAAAAAGTTCGGTACATTAAATAGAAATTCTTGTAAACTTTATTTAGTATATTTTTTAACACAATCCAATAATCCAATAAGTAATTTAGAAGATATGACAATTTTTTACCATATATTATTTATGTATATCATCTTACTGGTAAGGGTTTCGTTAGTCAAAATTATAATTTGGTTTTAGTGGCCGTCAGAAATGTTTTTTTTGTTAAGGTACCCCCTTTTTGAATAGAAATTTGAAAAAATAGATTTTTGTTTTTCATATTTTCCAAGCTTAATTTTTTAAGAATATCTCTTTACGAGGATTTTTTAAAATTTATTCTTCGTCTACCTGTGATCGTGCTCCTTCTCGTAACCTTATATATATTTTGAAATACAATAACCGAAGGTCACCGCCATATGACCAGAAATGGGATTCTGTCTCGGTGAGAAGTCCGCATGAGAATGAGAAAGTCGGATTTTGACATATTTTCCATACATTATATGACTTCTCGTTAAGACAGAATCATTCGGGTATCCACTTTGGGTAACTTTACCCGAAACTTTAAACGCATTTTTCCAATTTAGTTCCAATTTATTATTGGGTTTGAAGCAAATGGTGAAAAATAAACAAGTTCTTGATGCTATATAATTTTTTATTTTAAAATTAATTTCCAAATCATAATTTTATTTGGAATTGGAGCATCATTTTTATGATATCCTTTATATATTTAAAAAGATCCATCGTCAATTAAATAGACTTAATAACTCAAACTTTTTCAAGGAAAACATGAATAAAGTTTGGCTTAGGATAACTATTAAAATCACCATCTTGAATATTTTTAGCATGACCAAGTGCTACGTTATGTTATCCTATTTCTACATGTTGTACTAACAGATAGATGTTTTTTGGTATAACTATTCAGTTATATAAACACACATGAATTCATATATGACAAATTCAATGTTGCGCACTTTCCTGCCTGTGGTAATTGAAACTAAAAAATTAAAAGTATTTTAATTTCTGAATATCTTGTAAGCTCACATAATTATTTTATCTTTTCATTAGCTTAAACAAATTGATTTTCTAATTGAAAATAATAGTTTTTCAATTGTAAAATAATGAGATAATTTTCATAATTTACTTACCAACAACAGATAAATGAAATGCTTGACTTATTTTAGGTTCAGTTGATACCTGACATTCATATATACCAGAATCATGAGGTTGTACAGAAACAATTTTTAAAATCCATTCATCTTTATCAAATATATGCATAGCTTGAAATCTTTGATCATTTGTATATGTCATATCTCCAATCGTTAGGATATGCAAATCAAGTTTACGTATCCAAGAAACCTATAATAATAAATAAAAATGACATTTTATTTATTTAGATATTTTCCAAAACCTTAACTTACGGCTCTATCTTTCAAGTTTCTAACACGACAATAAAAGAGAGCTGTTTTACCAATAATAGCAATTATATCGCGATTCGTAGTGTTCTCAAAATATGGTTCTAAGTTATTTTTCTCCAAAGAAATTGAATATTTTGTTGTAAAATTTGATGTAGATCCTGAAAAAGATTAAAATATAATAATAAGAATATCTTTGAACTATATTTGGTTTTTTTTTTTCAATTGAAATATATCCTTAGAAAATCAAGAAATTAATTAAACTCAGCTAGTGTAGCAAAAAATTTTATTATGTAAAATTAGATTTTTCACGCTTACAAAAAATACAAATTTTATTTTATATTTTTTGAACAGTATTCAACATATATTTTTTTATATAACAGAAATATTTTAAAGTTTAATATTGTTATCTATCATTTTCACTAGGAAATAATCAAATTTTCAATTTAACAAGTCTTTTTTTTCCACTATTGTCATTTATCCGATGCAGTCCCACTACAGTGGAAATTGTCTTTTTAGAAACACCTTGGATTGATTGCAATCATGACAAGTCAGTACTGTTATACTCCACTGCTTTTTTGCTGAGCTCAAAATATTATAAAATGAAAAGTCAACACAACCTTGACTAGTTGGTGTAAAAAATACCTTTTCATATTTAGAACAAAGTTACGGTTCGAAAGTTAAAAATTGATAGAATGCTGGCCATTGCTAGTTAATCCTACATTATTTCACCAAGTTCAGTATTTATCGATTTCATGCCTTCTGTTTTCCTTTAGTTTCGATAGTCAACTGTTTGAGTCTTTCCATTCCCTTTTTGATGTTTCTGAATAACCAACTTTGAAGTGATAAATTTTCTTTTTCTAAATGTTATGGAAGCATTTCAATTATTGTATTCAATGTGTATTGACTCGAAAAACTTGTCTCTACATCTTTACTTCCGATAAGAACTTATAAATTAATTTTTAATATCTATCTCAGCTAAACTTATATAACATATTTAACTTTAAAATTCGATTAATAAACCACCACTTAAAACTAGTTTATTTTTATTTTTTTATAAACTTTGTTACTATAATAATAAAAAAATAAAAGTGTGTACATTTAAATTGCTTTTTTAAAAAGCAATAAAATCAGATACAGATGCTTGAAAATGGTCCTAGGAATTGTCCGCAGCTATAAACATTTTAAATTTAATCAAACATTTCGCAGGATGCTTAAATTTTGTATTGAAAAATTCTAAAGCTGCTTATACCCCAGCCTGGGGGTATTTGCTTGAAACTGCAACAATGTCCACCTATCTATAACAGACTCTAGATTGAAGAAAAGTTTTAAATATGATAAACCTCTCACACTAAGAATAATTTACTTTTATAAAAGAAAATTACGAAATACGATACTATTTTTCTTTACGAGTAAAATAAAATTATAATTTTTTTTGAAATGCAAAATAATAAAAAAAATATTCAAAATTTTAAAATAAAAGAAAATTGGACTGGACATAACAAAAGCTTATCTTGTTTTTTATTGGAAAAGGTTTTCATGATTACTGCCTATTTACCAAAATTTATAACACAGCATAATCAAACAAAGCACATTTTTATTTAAATATATGATTTCTACAATGTATTGGCATGAATAAAAACCCTAAAATAATATTGGCAGGATTATTATATTAGAGTTAAAGGGGTAAAATAACTATAAACTTTATGTCTTTAAAAGGTATACTTACCGCTAGCTAACATTGAAATTAATCCCCAAGTGAATAAATACTCAAGCCGCATTTCATTACTTTAATTTGGTTTAAAATTTATAATTTAGAAAACGAAAGAAGCATTTATCACAAAATTATATTACACTTTTAGCACCAACAAAATATTTATGTCTATATATATATTTGCCTCACAATATTGGATATCTACAATATACAATCTAAATTAAGTAATACATTTACAATAATTTCAAGAATACTTTAGTGTTTTTGTTTAGAAAAATAATTGAAAAATACAACAGCACTTCTTTTTATTATTGCTAAAATTACTGCATTTTTAATTATTGATTTAAAAAAAAAAGTAAAATACCCGTCAAATTCAATAAATCTACATTTTTTCTTCAAAATTATCCAAAATATTCATCTACATCCTTAGGGAATGACCTAATAATTACTACTTCATTCAAGGAACTCTAAACTAGAATTTTATTTAACACTGCCACAAAATCTGCGCACATAAGGAAGTGCTTTCAAATTAATGTAAACCTAAAGTTTATCCTTAAAAAAAAAGAAGCTTCTACAAAGCTTTTAGTTAAGTTTCTGTATATATAGTATATTGTAAATAAACTAAGCGCGGTGCTTGTGATCTTACCAAGGTATAATAAGAAAAATTTTTTAGATTAAATAATATTTATTATTTCAGGATTTATTATTTGTTTGATTTTTATATCTATATTACACCCCAAACTTTGGGGAAGTCTTTTGAATAATTTACGTATAACCCTTGTTGTCGCAATTTTAAAGGTCAGCGGTTGGATGTCTCAATAAAAAAGAAAGGTGCAAACAACACTACCGAGCAGATTTCGGAATGAGAATCCATATTAAGTGCAATATATGGTATTTGGCTAACAAAGCGCTATTTTATTTTTTATAGTTTGGCATTATTTTTGTTCATAAGAAATATAATTCTGATTCTGTTTTTTAGACAAAAGTTTGTCTAATACACTATATTAGCTCTTGTATACTAAAAACGGTTCTCTGACATGACTAATACACCTTACTACAATAAATGGTGGTGATAAATGGTATGATGGAAATTTCAAAATAAGTGTCCAAATTATAAGCATTGAAATGTCTAATTAAGCTAAAATAAAGTTTTAAAAGTGTTTTAATTAATTAATTAAAAAACATAAAGACAAAATATGGCCTTAAAAGTATTAAATTTGTATTAAATAATCAAATAAATAATATATCTAAAGGTAAAATAGTATTTGACTTCAATTTTATTTGGTTGCACAGCCTCAAGACTCACAATAAATTTTCAACTTTCTCATCCAACAAGCTTTTAAAGCCTGTATGTCTAAACACGATTCTAACAGTCTATATATTAACAGTTCTTCATACAAAATTTCTCTCCGTATATTGTAATAGAGTGTATTAGTGTTTGTATAGCAAAAGTAATAAATAATAACTGCGCTTGGATTGGATCCATTTAATAAACATATACTTTATGTATTCTTACCTAAACTTCAAAGCTGAAAATGTTACTAAAAATATTAATATTGCTAGTATAAATAATTTTTTAAAACATCAATTGCTTCATGTTTTAAATAATTACATTATTTTAATTTAGTACTAATGTTTATTTTGGAAATATTTCAAAGCCCAGTTTTATTGTTAAAATACTTCATTAACTTATATTTTATTAAAATGTTTGGTTCTAAAGAAATCACATTTAATCTAGTTGAAATTGAAGCAAAAGTACGATGTATGTAACAAGAGACCCAGCCATCTGTCAATGAAAAAATAGAATATAATATTTTATAAACTTCAGTTTAAAATGTAAAAACCGAAGCCAAAATCTTTTGATTGAACACTAAGTACCCATTGGCCGAGTGATTAATTGGTTCATGTATTACTTGTAAGGAAAACTCATGAAGTTGCATAGTCTCCATTCCGTTAGTTGCCTTATTTTCAATTTTTACAATTTGAGCTCCACATAGTTCAGCCTGAAAATGTTTTTATGTATTTTGAATAAAATTTAAATACTTAAAATACCTTCTCGGAACAAATATCACACATCTTTGTTATTAACAAAAGAAGTACCATAATTGGTACTACTTTAATCAACAATTGAATGATTTCCATTGCAGAAAGCCTTTCAGTTTTGTCGATGGAAAACCAAAATACGTTTTTAAGTAATACAAAGAACCCACACAATATAATGAAAAAAATTGACCATCCAACAATATTGTTTGTTAAATTGGTAACAATCCAAATTTGTTTGTATATTTTTTTTAAAAGCAGAATTTCATTGATAGAAAATGGCTTACAACCACTTTTCATCTTCTCAAATTTTACATAGTTTTTTTTGGAAATAACATAAACGGATGCATTATTATTAACTGAATTAGAAATAATATCTAAATGATACAAGAAGATATTCAATCTTTTGATAGTAATACTGATGTAAAAAATAGACTGTAAAATTCTTAGAAACAAAGTAGTTGCTGAAAATATCAAAAAAGGATATGTTTTGGAAGCATTAGAGGTAAATTCACAAAATTGTGACATTAGATAGCCTATAAAAATACACAAAAAAATGACATTATTATTTTTAACTTTTTCATTTTGAAGTCCTCTATTGAAGAAAAATGAATCAATTTCAGCTAGAATTTTCAATAATTCTTTTTGTTCATTTCGTGTTATTAAGGCCTGAATCAATACAAAACAATGCGTAAACAAAAGCATTGCAAATAATAAGCTATCAAAAAAAGGAAAAAATTCATCTATATAAAAACATTTGTTAATAAAAAATCCGACAACAAATAAGGAAATTAGCACAATAACTTGTATAATTTGGTTAAATATTAGAATTATTTGAAATGTAAAATTTTCCGAATTAGGATTTAAACCAAAAATTTTAAATATAAATGTAACTAAACAACTGTTTTTGTCGAATTTGAATTTTAAAAAACTCATAATGGTTTTTTTTACAACAGTCTATCCCGCAATAAATAGAGTTCAAACTTCAACTGTTCAGTCTAATTCATTCATAACGTAAAGAATTTAAATGCGACCTTACGTGGAATAATTAATTTTTTGTTAAACAAATAAAATTTGATTGACATATGAAAACAAATTATATACTAAGAATACTACATTCTATCAGTGGTGATAGAGATAATCTATAAAATTAATATTTTTATGTAATCATAAATTTCCTTTATTCAAATGTTAAACAAAAAATAGAATCATTAATAAAAACTCATTTTAAATATTATCAAGGTTAAAAATCTTAAAACATTGATTTGATTTTTAATGGTTTTAATTAATTTTCAATTTTTAACAGCTGTCTAATAAATATAAAAATAGAAAATTCAAAAGAATGTTTCTTTGCTTAAATTTTTTTTAAAACAGTAGGTATTTAAATAAATATTATTTTAGAAATTTCAAAGCTTATTTGTCTTTTCAAATACTTTATACAAATACTGTTCTAATCTACTTTAAGATTTAATACAAAGAAATGGTATTATTACTCTCTTAAATTCAATTGGATTTCATTACTTAAATTACAAAAGTACACTCATAAATAAATTTAATTTAATTTTTTAGTAATCTTAACCTAAAATAATAGGAGTGGTTATAATATTTTGAGGATCAAAATGCTATGTAATCAATGATAGAATTATTTTTCTCCCTCTAACAAGCTGGAAGTTTTTTTTAGAGATCTCTTAACCGCTGGTTAACCAGAATCCGATATTTAATTTTCAAATATTTAAAACTCTAATCGTGAACAACCGTTTCATGATCACTAATTTCATTTAGATTCAATACTGACACATAAAAGCATTTTTTGAGCAGCCAATTTGAGACATTTCAATAAAAAGAATTAACTTTTTTCAAATTTAATATAAACTATACTACAAATTATTGTTTAAAATTTGAAATTTTTTTCCATTTTTTCACAATAAACAAAATATTATACGACTTTGCTTTTAAATATACCAAACAAATCTTGATTTCTTATCTTTTAAAAAAAATAGTGATGGCAATAATAATAGGAAACAATTATTTATTACGATCTAGGTATGATTGCAGTTAATTACTTTTTTACAAAAAAATTATCTAAAAAAATTATTTAGAATCTACAATCAGAATTTTATGAATATATAATTAATTTTAATCAAGAATATTTTTAAATCCAAATTTAAATTATTAAGTCCATGCAATTTTTTTTCGACCAAATTTCGGGCCACAGGATGATGAAGAATTAATACTAGTTGAAGATGGGATTTCGACAACAGATTCTGAACAAATATCAACATCTTTTGATTCTAAACTTTTTCTCGTTTCAAAAAGAAGTTTAAGTTTTTCATTTGAGTTTTCAATTACCTCCAGATGTTTTTCACGCATTTTAACTAAATCACTTTGTTGTTTTAGATTTTCCATTATTTTATATTCAAATATATTTTGCTGTTTATTAAGAATTTTTAGAATTATTTGTTCACGTAATTTCATTTGTTCACACCACGTCTCTTGCCATTTAAAAATATTTTGCTTTGCTTCTGATTCATACATTCTTTCAATCTCTTCATGTTTTTCTAATTCATGATGTTGTTGAATTCTTAATTTGTCTAATTGATTTGCTATTTCATCTTCGTTAATTATTTTTTTTACCCTTTGAAGGACATTTATATCTTCATTAAGATCGTCTTTAGAATTATTTGAGAATTGTTTAAGAGTTGATTTCACACGTTTTATGTTACAATATTTGTTAGAATCGCAAGGATAGTTACTTTTTCTTGAGATAATATTCGAAATTTCTTCATTTAAAATTTTTAATATTCTTTTGTAATTTTTTTCTTTTTTATGTAAGTCATCGAATTCAAAATCACGATCCTTTATTTCTTTTAAATGGTATTCTTGCAATTTTTTTAACTCCTTTATTTCAGATTCTATAAGGCATTTCTGCTCTCTTAGTAATTCCTGTTCTTTTCTAGTCTCCTCTTCTATTTGAAGTTGCCTTGCTTCAAACTCCTTCTTTTCCTTTTCAGCCTTGATTTGTTCTTCGATCTGTAAACAAAAAAAAAAAAACACTCTTAGTTAGTCTAATTTTGTAAAATATACTTTAATCGAAAGAGTGAATCACAAACCAATCAGTACAATAACACTTAAGAATTAATATTACGACAAATTGTTTTCTTTTGTTTGGCTTTAATAAAACAAGAAGCAATAATTTCGCAAACAAAAATTTGAACACTATTATTATCTGTCTTTATATCGATATTTATGTATTTAAGATCAATATAAGATCGATACATTTTAATTTTTAAAATTACCAACACTTTTACCAACAAATAAATCGTTAATTTATTTAAATGCATACCTTTTTGTCAAGCCAATTTAGCTTTGCTAAAGCAACATTTTCCTTTTTGCAATTAAATAAAATATTTTCATTCATTGATTCAGGTCTTAATTTTCCCAATAATTTAGATTCTAATTCTAATCTCCTTCTCTCGTTTTCAATTAATTTGCAATTTTCATTGACTCGTTCTAAAAGTGATATTGGCGCCTTTTTGAATCTATTTTTTCCATAGTTTTCTAGTTCTTGTTCAAGCATTCTAGTCTCATTTTGCATTAACATTGAAAGCTTTTGCTTTCTTTCCTCTAGTTGTATCTTATTTTTTTGAAAATCCAGTTCCTTTTTAATTCCATCTTCCTTTTGTTTACAATTTTTTTCATCTGTCCACGCCTCAAAATGTGAATTAACCTTACCCCAATGGTCAAAAAATTTACAAGCTTCAGCTAACTTTTCTTTACGTGATACTTCAGCTTCCCTACGTCGGGCATATATGGCTTCCATACGACTCTGCTTCATATTTATCTTTCATCTTAAATAAATTTTTTACTATTATAAAACTTATATTATATTCTTAGGTATATAACAAGCGTAAATACCTAAATTTAATTAAAGTGTGATGATTTTTTACTGTTTTAAATATCAATGAAGTCTAGACGACCATCTTGTTCGGACATTTTGAATTTAAGTGCAAACAAAATCCTCTATAAACCACGGATATTATGACTTTAATCGTAGATGTCTAAAAATGATTTTAGTGACAGGAAAAGACGATACTGTAAGAAATCTAATCAATAGATATAGAGATGTGAAATATTGTGAGATCCAGAAATTTTTCCATATGAATATGATCAGCTCTAATACTAACTTGCATGAAGATCTGATAGATTCAACGCTCGTTGCACTCGTTGCTAGTTCAAAAAAAGCGTATGTTATTTGTATTCATGAAATGTTGGAAAAATACTTTCAAGGTGCCCCAAAAGCAATTTACATCTCCATTAAAAGTACTAAATTTTGGACATATGTGTATGAACCAAAAAGAAAACGGATTTACCGATATAGAGCATCGCGAATAAAATTTATTCATCCACGAAGGTTTCCAAAAAAAATAGTATTTTTTTCATTAAAAGTGTTGCTATTGGGGATTAGAGAAAAATCAACTCTGAATAATATACTTCCATGCGAGAGAAAAAAATGTGACATCAAATAATTCTACTTATAATAATACTAAATCTTACACATCTTTACTAACAATCAGTTTTCTAAAGTTTGAAAGTAGAAAAAATGATGCACCCTATTTTCGGTAGCCTGGTTGTTTTGCTCTTGGCACGTGGTTATGCTCAAGGCTTAAAAGATTATTTTTAACGGTAATGAGTATTTAATACCCTCCTTTATATCTTTCACAAAATTCGAGGATTTATTCGTAAAAACGAGATTCACAAAACAATTCCTATTTTAATAAATATTTTGGTAGTGTTAAATATTATACATACTAAGTCAATACCCAAAATTAAAAGCTGAAAAGCTGGCAATAAGGCAATTATAATTATTAAATTACAGGATTTAATATTTTTTAAACGAAAAACATAAAATTATTTTGATTTAAAAAGAAATTAACTTAAATTGGTTTTTCCACACGAGTTGTGGACAATTTTTCCAAAATAAGGTCATACTATATATTTTTCCAATGATTATAGTTAAATCATATAAATACAAAAATAAATGTGGTACACTTACGAATGTATTCTGCAATTTATTTTAAAAAGAAAAGCAAGAAATTCTATAAAAAAACATTCCTGACGTTGGTAATCTAAAAATAGTTTTGCCAAAAATACAATTAAAATGGAAATGGGAACAAACTTTAGTTAAATAAATGGCAATCTCCGCGAGGTAATGTTATTTTACGTTTTAGATTTATGTTTTTTTTCATTTTAAAATCAATTGAATTATTAAAAATCATATGAATTATTTGAATAAAATAATATTAGTGTATTGATAATCAAAGCAAACGAAAAATTTAATAATCAAGCTGAAAATAAATAAAGTGAAAGAAAAATATTGTAAATATGTTGGCTTTGTATCAAAAAATTAATACGTTGAATGATTCTTAAAGTACTGAGTCATATTGAAAGATTATGGCTAGATATAAACTGAACATAAATTTGATATTTTTTTGAAACTATTCTTAATAATAAGTGAAAACCAACATTATATTTGTATAAAAATGTTTAGAATAGATTAAAAAAACCAAAAAATGCATCCGTAAAGTATTTTCAATATGTCACAGTGTGCCAAGTAATGTGTAAAATTAGTGAAATTTTTGATATTATCAATAGTAATTTAAGTAGGATCTTTTTATTATTGTTTTGCCTAAAATTATTACAAAAAAAAAACTTAAAATGCCAGTGAGTGGTTCATCCAAGCCTGTTAAAGAAAAAGAAAAAGCAAGTGGTTCAATTCGTCCACCATGGGTTAAAGATTGTGCACAAGCCTCAACAAATTCTGGTGTACCTTGGAGTTTACGTCCTACCCCATCAGAAATTGCAGCAAAAGAATATGGACAGGATACCCCACGAAAAGAAACCAAATTACAGTCAAGGGAAATTAAAGTTCCTGTAGTTACGGAAAAACAGAAAATAATAAAGCCATTATTAAAGCCAGTGGAAAAACGTGAAAAGGATATTCCGATTAAAAGTGAAAAAGACTTCTTAGGAGAAAAACCAAAATTACGACATGTCATTATTGATAAAGATAAAACGGCTACACAAAATAAAGAAAATGAACTTGAAATTCCCAAATTACGTCCTGTTTTACGTAAAACAACAAAAGTTGATGATGTTTCTGAAACAGATAGCCAAAAATCTTACACAACAACACCCGAATCAGTTTCTAAGGGAAGTTCCAGTGAAAGAGAAAATGGTAAGCTTTTCATATTTCTTTAATTACAAATAGGCCTATATAATGTTTGTGATATGTTGCTGAAGAATTTACTTAAATTCCAGTCTCACTTTTTACTCCCAAAATACAGATTTTTCTCTTAAATTCATACATCTCTGACTTAAATAATACAAGCGATCATTTGTTAATGGTTGTAAATAGGCCCTATATGTCCAACAGTTAACAATTATATAATTTCTATACGAGGAGATTTATAGGGAAAATTGTAGAATTAATAATGTGAAATTTTTAATTAATCTGGAAAAATCAAGGTTATTTTTCTCGTACCATTTTTACGAATTAGCTTTTGTCATAAAAATAAAGTTGTTGTGTTTCGGCGGATTTATTTATTTTTTTTAACACTGTTTTTTATTGTCAAAAATTTTTTTGAAAAAATTTACGAATTGTAAAAATAATACCCATGAAAATAGCGGTGAAACTGATGGAAAGAGCAGACATATGTATTTAATGATCGAATGAATAGAAATTTTACAATTTTAAGTTTATAAATTACATTTAGATGCCAGGATTAAAATTAACAATGAAAATTTTCTAGTTTTGGAAAAAATTTAAATTTTTTTGACTGTGTTGATCCTTTATCCATCATTTAATGGGACCAATACATTTTTAGGGTTTCCAAATCTTATTTGATATTCTTTACATGAAAATTTTTGTTGGTCTATCTGATACACTTATCTTAAATATGGGTGAATATTATGAATTTATGTTTGAAAACTGTTATTCAATATACTATAATTTTATTTTAAAAATAAATAATAGAATTCTTTCTGAGAAAGCTTTGAATTAGTTCAAGTTTGAATTCAAGTAAAACTTTTAAATTGCTATATCCCTTAAGCTACAAATATTTAAACTATTCACTTTCTAAACCATATTGTGAACTAATATAAACTATAAACTGCACCAAAATCAGCAATAAAAAAAACAATAACTTGAACACCCGAAATGCACATAGCGTGTTGATTAAAAGTTAATTTTTAGGTAAGAGTTGCAAGAGGCCAGAAATGAAAGCAAAGATTCCGAAGAAAGCTTTGCGAACTAATGTTCCCTATTTCAATATTTGCTTTCACTAATAGATTGAAGGAATATTATTTTTTTCCTAAGGGTCAGTTGCCTTTTCTAAATTTTATTTCATCCCTTACAAAAATTTCTTTCTTGTCACAGATGGCTTAGTCTAAAACTAAAAGTGGTCACTTAAAAAATGAAAATATGTCATAGATCATTAAAATCTACCCAATCCGTCTATTTAATGGGCTAAAATTTATTTTAAGGGAGTAAAAACTAAACGAATTTTAGGAATTGATCAATTATTTCAATTTGAGGTTGTTTTGTTTCTAATTTTTTTTTCCCAAATCAGAAAAAGAAATAGTATAAATATTTATTTTTTATAGTAAGGACTCAAAAGTAATATTTCAGAAATCCGTCTCAAAATTACAAACATATAAAAAACGAAAATTGGCAGAAAAATAAAGAGTGGGCGATGCTTGAAATTTTAAATAATATAATTTTAATTTTTTTATATATGTGTATTAATACTCAAAAATATTATTGCCAATTTGTTGATAGCGGTCTATAATACATTTTCGAAAAAAGAATTTTCTTAAATTATAAAATTATTTTTTGGAAATATTTTGCTACTGAAAAAATCTTTTTTTAAAAAAAAGAAGGTTTTTAGTAACAGTTTATTATAAATTCAAAGTTGTCAAGTATTAAACTATGAGAATATTTCTTTCTTTATTGTGCTGGCAATTATTTAGAATGAATATTTAGCAAAAATAAAATTCTGTAAGATTTATCATAAGCCAAATAATACAGCTCAAACTCAATTAATTAAAAAAGTATTTAACTGCATTTGTTTGACATTGATTAATTAAAAATCAACAAGCTCAAAAATGTCATACTTCCAGCTAACCCAAAATAAATATTTACTCAGTCTCTATAAATCTTTCAACCTACACATGAAAGTTTTATTCTGTGAAATGATACGATTATTAAAATTGATCTTAGATACTTTGTTTTCTTAATAAATAGCCTTGCTTAAAAATAATACTTCAAAATTGTATAAAAAAAAAAGAACATATTTTTTTTTATAATTTCGTTAGCTGGATTAAATTTTGATATTGATCTGAAATTTTTCTTGAACTTTTGGAAGAACTATCGCTACTACTACTATTACTACTAACGTTTTGTACTATTTGAACAGAGAAAAATTAAATGAGGTCTATTCTATAGACTAGACTACTAGACTTTTATCCCGCTTTATAATGAATTTACTTGTTCAATTTTACCTAAATAAAAAAATGGTTAAAATTTTGAGTTTGGGACAAACACAATAAACACCATCCAAGGATTATTAGTTCACTTTGCAAAATAAATTTATTTTGATAAAATTAATGTCTACTACAACATGGAAAGATGCTAAAAATATAAATATAAAATTATATAATTTATTTTATACTAAGTCAAAAATTTAATACATTTTTTGCAGTGATTTTCTAATTTATGGATTACGTCTCTGAAGTGATAATCTAAACGACTGTCGAAATATGAGTCCACGGCAGTTATTGTGTCCTTGTTGCATAAAAATCAATCTTAGAGGGGCCTATAGTTTGTTATAGTAGTTCATACTTTAATTCACTTATTTTTGCGATGATTTTTCAAGCTTCATAAAATTTTACCCTATATCAAACCCCTGACGTATTTTGGATCCTACTTTAATTCAAGATCATTGGGCTAGACTCAAGTCTTGTCTATAGTGATGAAACGACGAATACACTCGTCTTACTACTATATCTCTTTCGATTAAACGACGACCTTCTAAAGACATAACTTATATTTTTTAGTGTTAATAGATTCTTCGGCTTAGATCAACGTGAAGGACGTTTGATCATCTTTAACAATTATGCGACCACATTGGATTTTAACTGACAATCTTTCTAATATTTTAATTCTTTTCAACAATCGTTCATAAATATATTTTGGGTTTTACGCCTTTAACCCCTCGATATTTGAAAATACTGTGATTAGATGAAACTTCACACATGTTCATCAGATAGTATTACAATCTTTAAGAAATGAAAACGATGAATCCAAGAGCGACTTTTTTTATCGTACGACAAAAGTTGTTGAATATCCTATTGTACCCGGAAAACTGTTGTTTTCTCAATTTTATTTTAAAATTTATGGATTTTATTAAATAACTTAGAAAATCAAATTTGTAAACTAATAACATAAAATGTACGGCTTATTAGTATAAGTAATAATGGCCGTTTAGGGCCATTTAGGGTCGCATCATCCATACAAATTTGTATTTATAAATTTTTAAAATTTCTTTTAGTGCCAAAACCACCTCCACCACCGAGCTCCTCAGGAGCACCAGCCCCCCCACCACCGCCTGGCTTGGCACCGCCAGAAAATTTTAAAAAAGCACCATTAACAGAAAAACAGCAACAAATTATAGAGAAACTAAAAACAAGAGCTAGAAGAAGACCTGACTGGTCTGTCATGATGAAAGAAGTTGAAAGCGGAAGAAAGCTAAGACATGTGCAATGTAACGATAGGTAAGAACAAAAATTTTTTATTATTTTAAATTCAGAACACTTAAATTTATCTTAGATCAATGCCAATTATCACAACAAAATCAATGACAAAAGTTAGTGGAAAATTTGTATATGAAACAGAAAAAGCAAATGTACATAATGAATTATTACATCAAATCCAATCAGGGATTAAATTAAGGCCAACAAAATGTAATGATCGGAGTAAGCCTATTCTTGAAGGATTACGAAAATTCCGCCGCCAAATGACCATTGAAGAACAGATTCAAAAATCTGAATCTAGAGCAGTACTTAGCGAGGTACAAAAAAATTTTCCTAACATTTTTAAAAAAACCCAAGCAAAATATATAATTAAAAACTTAATTTACCTTTATTAAAATATTATTTAAAATAATTTCCGCAGTTTTTAGGTAAACTAGAAGCACGACATTGTGTCCTCTTTCATTTAGTAGGACTTTTTGACAAAAACTTGTCATTATTATTTGAAACAGCTACTTTTCTGTTTGAATTTCAAATTAAAATTGAGAAAGAAAATTTTGTTCCCTGAAGGTCGTTCTTCATATTTAAGAATTCACCTATTTGGCTTCTTAATAAATTAACTACATAACATTTTTAGTTTAACAACTAAAGATGAAATTACCTCGATTTGCGACCTTAAATCGTATATCAGAAATGAAAGACATGCAAGAGGATATTTATCCAAAACTAAAACAAACCAACCAAACCATGCAAGCTAACTATTGTAGATTACCTCGGGCATTTATCAGCACTTTTCCACTTAGCTTATTATTTGATTTCAGGCCTTTAGCAATTGTCACACACCGATGCAAAAAAAATCGTTTTCATTGTACTCAATAATCCACAAAAACTGCTCTGAGTTGGTGAAAGATGAATGGTTTTTTAAAATTCAAAAAAATTTTAGCAGTATACAAATGAAAAACTTGCATAGAAATAAGTGAGTGTAAAAAAAGTTTTTTTACATAGTTTAGCCCACTAGACATAATTTTATTTCTTAGAAAGACAATTGAGTTTTCGTAATGAAGGGTTCTTTGATTTGTCTACACTTCTTAAGAGCTTTTGAATTAATCATGAATTGAGTCGTTCAGAAGCCAATGTGGATAAGTCCAAAAAATCCAAACTGAGAAATTTAATGTTTCTTGATGCATTCATAATACATAACACATGTGGAGGCTATTAAAAAAAGGGGTTTTTGACCAACAAAAAATGAAAATATGAGTAAATCCTTTTAAGACTAGGAAATATATTATTTATTCTATTAAAATTTGCAAAAATCAGAAAATATGAAAAAATGGAAATTGAGAAAATTAATGTTTCTTAACGAATTCATAATACATAACACATGCAGAGGCTATTAAAAAAAGGGTTTTTTGACCTACAAAAAATTAAAGTATGAGTAAATCCTTTTAAGACTAAGAAATATATTATTTATTCTATTGAAATTTGCAAAAATCAGAAAATATGAAAAAATGGACTTATCCACATTGGCTTCTGAGCGACTCAATTATTAATCGCTTTGATAGACACAGAGAAATGCGTCTGTTAATTCAATTACATGAATTGAATGACCAGTAAAAGGAAATAACATAGAAAACTATTCCCCATTAATTTTTTAACAAATAAAAACTAGTCTTTATCAGATTAATTGGTTTTCCAACTATAAATCAGGCTGGCGAGGCGGCTGAAGATGAAAGTCAGGATGAAATGGATGACATTGACAAACTGCGTGATGATCTGCAAAGCACAAAACAACTTTTAGCATTGGAGTTGAGGAACAAGGAAGCGCAGGAACGGGAAAATAAAAGACTACTCTCACGAATAGCAAATTTAGAAGCTGAACTAGAACGTGAAAAACATAAAAATGTTAATAGTACTAATGGTTCAATCAAAAGTTCTGTAACAGACGAAGCTTTAGTGAAATCTTTAAAAGAAGATGCTGAGGAAGCACGTAAAGTCAGTAAAGAACTTGAAAAAAAATATAATGATGTGGCTGAGCAACTAGATATTGCAAAAAGTGAAATTCAGGATCAAAAACGCCAAATTAATGATTTCCAAAAAAAAATTGCTCAGTCTCAGGTAAGTTTCCTTACCGGTTTTATTATTTCGCTTTGGATTAATTAATGCAAATAATTTTTTAACAAGGGCATTTATAATATTAATAATAAAAAACCGCTTTTGGGCTTCTGCTACTCATATGAAGACCCCTATTCGTTGGATATATATCCACAAAAGGTAATTAGGCTTGCTATAAATCAAGTTAGGCACAAAGTAAAAATAGATTTGATTTTGCATGAACTTCTTAAAAACAACCAAAATCCTAAGAATTAATAAAATTTAATTATTTTAGGGAAATTCATCAACAGGCAATTCAAGGCGAACAAGTGAAGCTGTACAAAAAGAAAGCTCAATCGAAGCAGAGATTGAAGAAACAGAAAGTGAATCCGATGAAGATGATGAAAAAAAAGCTGAAAAAAAGGCTAAAAGAATCGCCAGGGAAGTTAAAATGCTAAAAAATAAATTGACCAAACTTGAAGAAAAACAAGCTGCAGCTAAAAAAGAACGTTTAAACCTGAGAGAAGCTATGAAAAAAAATCAAAATCTTTTAAAGTAAGAAATCATATTCCTATTAAAATTTTATGGAACCTACTTGAATTCTAGGGAGGAAAACCAAAACTTTAAGAAATTACAACTGGAAGTAGATAAAATGGCTTCAATGATGAAAGAGGCCAGCGACGATGAGGATGACGACGAAGAAGAGGAAGAAAGTGAAGAAGATACTGATAGCGAAGAATCGGATGATGAGTCTGAATCTACTAGTTCAGAGACGGAAAGTGAATCTGAACCTGAGGTTTTTGTATTGAGTTTAAAAAATATCAAAGTTTACACTTGCTTCATTTTTTAGAATGCATCTAATGACGATAAGAAGAAAATTTTAGAACCTAAAGTTAAACGGCTAGAAGGACGATTAACAGCTTTAAAGAAAGGAAACTATTTACTACAAGCTAATGTTGATCGCATTCAAGATGAAATTAATAAAATCAGAGAAAAATCTGTGACACTTAAAGCAGATTTAGATTCTGTTTTAACAGAACTCGGTTAAACAGATACAAATTTTATTTAAGTTTTATAATCATTGTAACTTCAATTAACACATATAATTAAATTTTTTGTGATTTATTTAACATTTCACTTTTATAGAACAAAATAAGAAAAAAATTATTTAATATACATGCCAAGATTATAAAAAATTTTTATTATTATAATAAGTTAACTCACCTGACAAAAATATACTTTATCAGTAATTATGCAAAACTGAAACACTTTTAAAAATTAAAAGAAATATATACCGCAAAATGACACATTTTGACAGATAATAGTTTTAACTTTCACATATAGGTAGCCAATTGTTAAAAAAAAGTATGCTAGGCCATGAAAAAAACATGAAAATTTTTCTCTAGCTAAATTTAAGTGTAAATTTCAAAATATCTAATTAATTATTCATCATTAAATAAAGAATGGATCATATTATTAATCTTTTAGGAAAAATTTTAGATTTACAAACAAGAAAAGAAAAAGAAATTAAAGGTCAAATATTGATTCTGGTCACGCATTCTAGATTTTAATATTTTCACTATAAATAATAAAATTACTACAACTGTTTGTTTCTAGGGTCAACAAAAGCGAAAAGGAGCCAGAATGTAACAGCTCACACAAACAAAGTAGTGAAATAATATTCTTATTTTACTATGGTTACCCGGTATCTTTATCCCTTTAACTAGGTAGTGTTACTTGTAAAAGATATACATATATCAAGCAGGTTTTTTCCAAGAATCGACTTTATCGATTCTTGTCGCCCAAAATTAAATTCTTAGCAAGAAAATTAAAAAAGTGTAAGAGATTTTAATATATATTTTAAAGAATATTTTTGAGTTTTACTTACGATAAATAAATATATATTAACATAAAAATATAAAGCATTCCTTTAACAAAACCTTTAATAATTATCATTACATTTATCAATCAATATATGCAGATGTCACGTAAATTCAAGACCTTCATATTTATATTCTGATGGAATTTTTTGCTCCTTCATTAAAATTTTTCCATTCGTATCAAATGCGCTAATATATGTTTTAGTTTGACCTTTGATTTCTTCACTTATTAGAGCTAATATTATGTTATCATCAGTATCAGGAATAAATTTGAAGCTTGAATAACCATGAGTAGGAATCAAATCTCCGATTCTGATTGTATTTATTTCGTTAAAATTCTCATCCGCTTTTATCAGAAAATTACATCCCATGAACTCATCTGTTGTTTCACTATACCTGGAAAAATAGAGTGTTAACCTTTTTAAATTTCATGAATTGAGTTCAATTTGAATTTCAGTGAAAGGGAAAAATAGTAAAAGTTAAAGCTAAAGATTTAAAATCAAATGCAATACTTTTATCATAGTTATTTTCAAAATTAGCAGGGTCCTTTTTAAGATTTTATAAAATATTTGTGAGGCATGAAATCTTTTGAAAGCTATGAAAAAGCTCTAATTCAATGTTAAATATCTATAAACTATCAAAAAAATAAGTAAAATGCCAATGTTTAAAGAAATGTAGCTGGTTCTAATCAGAACTAATGAATATGCTTGGAGCAATGTTGTAAAATTTTAATTTATATTTATCTGTTTCAAATTCCATAGCAGAACTTTTTATTGTATCATTTAAGCTTTTATAAAAATTAAGGACTTTATTAAAGGCTCAATCAAAATAGAAAAGATATTCGTCTTTTAAAATTTATTACAGGAATTTTTTAGTATAGAAAATTAAAATTTAGCAAAGGAATATAAACAATGTTGCACTTAAAAACAGCCTAAAATTTTTAGGTAAATCTTAAGTAATGCTTCATACATTTACCTTTCCTTAGAACATCGGCGTGGTAGGAAAAACCATGCTTTTTTCTTTTCTGACCACATTGCGGACTCGTGTATTACATAACCAGGCCAAGTTATTCCAATCGCTTTGCGTATTTTCTTAAAGTTTTTAGTCCAATTAATATGCCTTATCTTATGTAAAAAACTTCACATTATCATAGTTTTATTTGATTTTAAAAAAATACCTGCCCAATTGCATCAACAACTTTAACAAACATAGGATATTCATTTTCGAACTCTCCTTGACTGTTCGTCCATTCTTTACCCATTGATCCAACATACAAATTCTTATCTTTAACAGTCGCCCATTCTGATTTAAATCCTTTATTGGTAGTTCCGTCACCATCTGTTAAAATGACCCAGGGTAGAACTTTATTGTCTTTTATTTCATATATGATTCCAGTTCGGTCATCAAAAGTTAATAATTTGCCATTAAATACAACCAGTTCAGATAGTTCCATACTTCGATTTTTAAATGCAAAATTTGAAATAAGGTTTAAAGGTAGTCCAGATTCCCAGGATACAGATACTGTTTCCTTTGCTTGGTTATATGTTATAAAACCTTTCATATAAAAGCTGTGCCAAGTATTTGGCTCATTTTTGATATTCGAATTAGTGTCTAAATCTGCTACAATCCCGATTTTATGTACACGTAAACCTAAATAATTCAATTAAAAATTAATTATATTAGACCTTAATTTTTACCATTTATTATGACTGGAGAACTAAGAGGGTATGTAGCATTATAGATGATTTCAGGATGACTAGTTAAAGCCTTCGGTGATATTCGCAATGGTTTAACATAATAATAGACTAGAACTAAAGAGCTTAAGCCTAGGAATAATATAAATATATGATAATTTAAGCGGAATGTACGATTTCCCAGCCTATAAGTGGGTGGTGTTTGAAGTGATTGACGCCAATCCTTAATATTCATATCCTATATTTACAAATTTTCTAAAAAGAATCTGTCACTAATTTAAACCGTACATTACTTGCATTTGGAGGTTTTCGGTACATCCATAGCATAAAAAATATAAATACCAATATTTACAATACTTATATATTATTAAAACTTTAAAGTTTGTGTTTTCTAGCTGTTTATATACATGATTTCTACTAATTAAATATTATTGACGTAGACTTTTGCCAGTTTAACACTGACGTCAGTCCAATGTCCTAAACATAACCTAAAGTACTAGATATAAAACACTTTGAAATTGACATGAGTGCGTTCAGAATAACCAGAATTACATTTTGTAAGAACAACGATACAAAAATCAATTTATGAAAAAGACTTTTAAGAACTCGCATGAAAAAAGTTGAGCTCTACAGGTTCAACTGTTTCAAATTTTCATGAAGACACAATAACACAAATTCATTTGCAATAAATTTCATTTATTTTCACGAAACTCCGCAATAACAGCTAAAACTGTTTGTGTTTGTACGTAGTCAGTCTTATGTGCCAGAGTACAAGTGAGATGTTGCGATGCTACAGCTTATCGAAAAATACAATAGATTTGCATATTAAAATTATTTTCCGTGGAAAACGACTAATGAAAAGCATCCAATTTGAAAATTTGATTTTTTTAAAAAAATTTTAGTTAAAAAGTAAAATTCCCACTCAAATTAACTAATATAGTTGAATATATAATTTGGATAGTTAGTTAGAACCTGAGTTTTTCTGATACTAATTCAAACGTGAATTGGCCTATCTTGATTTCTGAGCTTTCGAAATTTTTTACCCTGCATGATTCAAAACAGAGGAAGAAGTAGTAAAAACTTTAATTGTAACTTTACCAACTTACATTATTATAAAAAATACATAAAAGTTGTGAAATTATTTATTTTCATTATAAATTATATTACATTTCATACTAACTCAACTATTCCTTCAAAATTATTATCAGATCTGCCATCTCCCTTATTAAAGTATGTTTTATACCTGAGAGAAATTGTTTTAATCTTAAAAAAAAAACAATAATTATTTGAGGAGTATACCTGTTTATGCTATGTGAAGCAGACCAAAACTCAGGAAGAAATTTTGGTTTCATAGTCTTTATGAAATGTTCTCTCCAAATTTTTTCTAATTCTAAGAGACCACCCGGACGTTTTTTAAATTCTTGTACGACTTGATCACCATGAGAAGCATAATTATCAACTTCTTTTCTACAAAAAGACATATTCGAGAAACCACGCATAAGCAAAATAAAATTTAAAAAAATTTAATAATTGATTTAAACTATATAAAAATATATATTATTTAGCTCTTAATTAAAGGCATTTGTAGACGAAAAGCCCCGTAATGATAAATATCTTTGTGTAATAAATTTAAGTTTATTTATTCATTACAGAAAACCAATAATAGCAATTCCAAACATAAAATTTTCTTTAATTTCCTCTGGAAAACCAAAAAGTCTACGATACCCAGTAGGGAAAATAGCTCCATTTCATCAATGAAAGTGAGTTACTTTTCAATCATAACACCTACTTTTTCGTGGAAAACATCAGTGAATTTAGTTCACAAATGGCCGCAATTCCCGTAATCATGACGGCTTTCTGCATGAAAATATAACTGCAAAGTAATTATGATTGCTACTTTCTGCATGCTGCATTAATGAATATTTCACAAGTGAATTTTCGACATGATTCACACATGAATTCATGCATGAGGATCTCTCTGATGAGTAATTTCCCTTCTGGGATAACTAAACAAAAATTAAGACTGTAGATCAGAGGACTCATTACGTTTAATTCCAAATTTTGAGCCACTATTAGTGAATCTTAAGCATTAAAATGAAGTGTTATTTTCAATCATATTAATATACAGATTTTAATTTACAAATGGTAATACTTACAGAATATTGGTATTTGCTATATTGACTAATATTTCATTACTTATATCTTCTTCGTTTGGATAATTATCACGAATTTTCTTTATAAGTTGAACTTTTCTTTCTTCTGGGATCCTCTCTGAGTTAAAGAGTAAAGCTCTTGCCGCTGATCGTAGGTTCCTAAGAAAAAAAGCTAATTAAATAAAGAAGGCTTTTAAACAGGAGTTTGCCTTAATTCAGAACTTTCGACAAATTTATTACTGCTTTTATTTGAAGAGGTATAAAGTTCTGCTAATTTTTGTTTGATTCTAACATCAGATATATTACTTATTTGATGACATCTTGGACATAGAAGTAAAACGTCATGCGACATATGGGATTTTAGAGCATCTTTTAATAACAATATTACTATTTATGAATAAACTATTATCGATATAAGTTTACCTGGAAAAAATTTACGGTATTCTCTTGGAACAACGTTCTTTCTAATAAAACAATCATGATTTCCACAAACAACACATTGATTTTTTTTAGGTGTTGTATAATATTTACCATCTTCACCAGTGCTTCTACCTGCTGGTTCAAAATTAAGCCGAGCTGTTAAAGGTTTTTCAGTAATTAGTTCTGCTAAATTTTGATTTATGTACCTTAAATATAAATTTAAGTGAAATCACTAATTTATCATTATTAAGAATAATAGTTTTAAACATAGTAAGTTCTTTCTATTTTCATAAGAATTTGATTACCTTATAATTGTAATAGTTCTATTTCAATTATATTTAATTTTCTTTCAATAGTTTTGAAGAACTGATTTTAGATAAAACCAGGAAGTTCACATAATATCTTTTAATCGTATTAATTAATTCATTAAGGTGTTTTTTTCGGAAAATTTTCTCTTGACAACTAACTTAATACTTTTTGAATATTTAACTTTTTTACAACTAAAAAATTGCTTTTGAAAAGTTGAAAGAAAAACTAAGTTTTTGGTATGATATGATATTTATATTAATTTCACGTGTATACTATAGTTAAATTGTTTTTAGAAAGACATTCAAAATTTTTGATTCTAAAAGAGAGTGTTTGTGATTCGTAAACGCTCAGCTGTGCATGAGTAAATATATGTTTCATCAGTTATTTGTGTTTATATATAAAATTTTTGGCTGAAGGCTTCATCTTTGAACATTGGCAGCATGCCTTATTAAATTATTTGATGTGATTTTCTTTAATATTTATAATGAACCACAGCAAATTGCTGTGTTTTTTATTAGAAAAGCTTAATATATCACAAAAATCTAAACAACATCAATTTTAAATTTCAGATTTAAAAATTTTATTAAATAATTGGAAAGAGCAGGCTTTAGATTTAGTAATTTAGTCATTTTTATGCAATAAAATGAATACTTACAATGTTATAGTTTATTATAAAAATTTTTCTAAGGGTAATAAAAATAAGTTCAAAAATCTCAAGATATGAATACAATTAAGATTTGTACTTGCTAACATTTAAATTATCATGTTTTTATAACTTAGGTAAGACTTAAAAATACGCCAGAAATTTACATATTTATTTATTTCTGATTTTTTCTCTAAAAGAAATATAAATCAAATTCGATTTATATTTCAAAAGGTCATATAATAAAAAATTTCTATTGGCTTCTTTAATACGAACACATATATAATAAAAAAATGTAAAAGCTATTTATCCAAAAATTAAAACTTACCATAAGGCTTTTTTCTTATCACATGTACACAAAACTTCATCATCTGGTGCGAGTAATAAACAGTTATCGTAATATCGTTTAGAGTTCTTGCTAACACCTCGAACCAGATCTTTTCTGTTAAAATTTGAAAATATTTTATAATTTTTTACAATATACATGTATTCAAAAAATTCAATGAAATGCAAGAAAGAATATTTATTTTTTTATGATGCTATTTTAGAAAATTAAGTACTACTTTTTTTTAATTTTAGAAAAAGTTCCGGATGGGTTATTTTAACAACTTTTTTTAGAAGTTACAATGGTTTCATTGGTGTAAATATTGAGATCTTCTAAACATTAAACTTAATGAAATATCGCGTAATGCTTTACTAATGATTTTTTTAAGGAAAAAATTACAATCACATTTATGGCTTGGGTCGATAAGTGTTATTTGGACTCTGTTCTACCCAAAGTAACTGTAACTTTTAGCTAGCTAAGCTTAAACGTGGCCCTACAAATAACTACTGATGTACAACAAAATAAGAAAATATAATTGCCGTTTGTAAAATAAATTTAAAAGGCAATTTACCCCCAATTTGGCATGAAAATATGTCATTGACAAAGCTCTTGTCAACGTAGGTTTTACGTTTGTGTACAGTTGAAGAAAGTAAAAACAAATTTTTTGCGTCGGTATATGACAATAGATATATCATGTATCCAAAGGACAGCAAGCACAACCATCATCTAGCAAGGTTACAGTCATAATATTCATTGTACTTTGTTCATCGATTACCTTGTGATATTTTTTCACATATAGAGACATTATTAGTAAATTCCCAGGGTCAATATGACATACAAAAAAAAGTAACCACGACTCACAAAAAAAAATATCATAAAATAAAATAATAGCAAAAACTATATTTACCTTAAAAAATTTTTACATTCGTTTGATTTTTCTTGTTTTCTAGGCCGTTTACTCAGGAATCCTTCAAAATATTTTATATCCAGAAAAGGGTCACATATTTCCAACATTTGTTGCCATTGTTTATTTTGACTCTGCCAAAATCGCCTAAAGATTTAAAAATTGGTTTATATGTAAATATTTGATTTGGCGATAACAACCTTTCAACTAATTTTTTAAATAAACGATTAAAAATTTCAACAGCTGCATGTGCATCATTGGCCGCATACCGTATTTGTCTTTGTGATAATACAGTTGCTTCCCAATCAGAACAGCTTACACGCCAATGTTTATCAAGTTCAATATCTAAGAACATTTTTGTCATACCACCTAATCCTTCGGCCTTGTATCCAGCTTTTACAGCAAGAAATCGTAAATCCAAGGTGCTTGCAACATTAACCCCATATTGACTAGATAATTTTTTAGCATCATCATATGGTACAATACCCGCTTTAAGAATTGTTTCATCTTCTAGTAAATCTCTTAATTCTTTTGGTACAATTTTTAAATGGCATAATCTAAATAAAACACAGTATCCGAGGTTAGAAGCTAATTGTAATAAAGCAACAGGACGTGGAGAACCATTCATAACAGTCCATTCACAGTCAAATCCAAGAACTTTATATTTAGAACAGTCTCTAAAATGATATTATTATTTTAAAGTTATTAAATAATAATAATTAAAACCTCTTAAGTTTATTCACAGCTATTTTACATTCTTGAATAGTTTCAACTATATGAACTTTTTGATTTCTCAAAGGGTTTTTGAGATCGCATACTTGACGAATTTTACTTAAAATTTTAAAACGATTTCGTAAAATAATATAAATAAATCCCAATCCTGCTCCTGTTAACAAAAAAGTCGGGAAATTACTTTTGCGGTTGTTTGACATATTCCTGTATTATATTTAATTTATAAAAAGCACTGTTTGACAAGTTGGCTTCTTCCCATTCTTTTTGTTTTTGAGTAAAATAAGCAACAGCAAAAGTATCAGAAAAATATTTTTTTTAAACTCATTTAACTTTAATCTAAATATGTATAAATACGCATTTAAATTTACATATATATGATTTATAAAACATGTCAATAGTCCAAATAGCCAGCGTATTTGCTAATTTTACCATTAAAATTATAAAAATTCATTAATCTTTCGTATAGCTATAGCTAAGAAATATAAATAAAAAAATGTTTTTGACATTTCTTAACACGTGAAGTTTCTATTTAAGCTTTATTATCACAAAAAATGAGAATAGAAACATGCTACTTTTGCTCGAGCAAAATTTATCCAGGACATGGGATTCAATTTGTTAGAAATGACTGTAAGGTAAGTATTTTTTATTACTAATTATAATAAAAAAGAAAAAGCAAAGGCTTAAGTATGTTTTATAAGAATGCTTCATTTTGTGTAGGATTTGAATTAAAAATTATCGTGCCAAGGATCAAGGAATAATGTTTTAAGGCTCATGATTGTATTTAAAAGAAAATACAAGTTTTTTTTACATAATTGAAAAGTTAAACAAGTTGAAATCAGTAGTATCAAACACCTGTATACGAATTTCATCATTGAAATGTATGATTAAATGTATTTTTTTCTAATTGGTTTACAGATCTTCAAATTCTGTCGCTCAAAATGTCATAAAGCCTTTAAAAGGAAGAAGAATCCACGTAAAGTTAGGTGGACTAAAGCATATCGTAAGGCTGCAGGAAAGGAGCTTTCAATTGATCCCAGTTTTGAATTCGAAAAAAGACGCAATGTTCCTGTAAAATATAACCGTGAAGTATGGGAAAATACTATTAAGGCTATTAAACGAGTTAAAGAAGTTAAAGAGAAACGTCAAAGACAATTTGTTATGGAACGTTTACGGAAAGGACGAGATGTTGAAATTGAAATGGATGTAAAGAATGTACAACGTAATATTGCTCTTATAAGATCACCAGCTGCAGGGCTTAAAGAAAGGCTTTCAATGGATGCCGAAATGATTGAGGAGGAGGAGGATAATGTTACTTGTAATAATGAACGTAAATTAGAGGAAAGTTTAGAAGAAAATCCTGTAGCAGAAGATACAGAAATGGTTTTAGTATAGTACATTTAACTAATACTAACAATTTATTATATAAATTCAACTTTTAAATATATGTTGAATATATATTTAAATTAAATTAATTTGAAAAAAAAAAAAAGATTTTAAGAAATTAACATGTTTTGGCTATTAATTAGTCTTACTATTAAGGAAAATACCCACTAGTGAGTCTCTGAACTATTACAGTGCACTAGTGAGAGGTAAAAATGGTTTTTCTTGTAAATTTCAAGAATAAAATTAGCAAAATCAAGAATAAAACGATAGCCATGTCTTATAATATCCTTACCACATGACCCCCCCTTATGTGCTTTTTGACTGTCATATACCATCTATAATTTGACGCTTCGGCTTAATATCAGGAGTACTAATACTTAAAATACTTAAAAGGGCTTTAATTATGATTGTCTGACTTCGCCTTACCCTTTTTGTTACTTATATAGTAAATAATGTTCCTTTTATCTGTAATATTCCACCATTCCAGAGATATAAAAAAATTTACTTATATTTAAAAAAGGTTAAATATAATGTAGAAAATACCTGGTTGAATCGGTTTCAGTGGGTTAAGTTTCTCCCTAAGGAGCGACACTTAAATTGATGTGCAAAAAAACGCAAGAACTTTCATCCACCTAACAGTTGTGTGATTGATTATTAGTTATAATTTTTTTTAAACTTACAATTAGAATAAAATATTTCAAACTAGTTCGTCATATTTAATTTTTTAAATGATTGCAAACTTATTTTTGATATTAATAAAGGCAATGGATTTAATCAACTAACAGAAATCAGAATTATAATTCTAAAATCAAGAAAGTAAATTCAATGTGAATACAAGGACGTTAAATATGTAAATCGCCCATTTCCGTGAGAGTCTTCGGTAAATTGTGCTCGCAATGAGTCAATGCTGTACTTTAGGGGTATTAAACAATAGCCAGAATAAATTGTCCACTTAACATTTGCCAATCAAAACTATTAGCTAATCAAATATGTATATAAACTTATATTTTACAACAATTAAATTAAAGAGCCTGGTATAGTATTTGGTTCCACTAATAGTTACCAGTAAATTTTAACCCGTCAGCCAAAGTGTTAAATAGATAGTGGAGTGTTTTAATATTGTAAAAATTTAACTTAATCTCATATTTTAATTAGTAATTCATTCAAGATTTGATACGATAGTTTATGTGTGAAATATTCATAAAATTTTTTAGACTAAACAATGATTTACAAAAGTACAGAGGATGTTATTGCTGATTTACCAAAATTTTCATTTGCTGACTATTTTGTTTTTATTTTAATGTTATTAATATGTATTTTCATTGGCATATATTTTGGTTTTTGGAAAAAATCAAAATCGGAAGCAGATTATCTAATGGGAGGAAGAAATATGTTAGTGTTTCCTATTGCACTCTCATTAGTCGCTAGGTAATACTTATGAATTGTGCAAATTAATTGCTTAAAGAACAAAAGGATTTTAGTTTTCTTTTTAAAAAAACAAATCAAGTTTCATTTCCGGTATAACACTACTTGGACTACCTACAGAAGTTTATTCATTTGGAATTCAATATGTGTACATTGCTGGTGGAGTAATTCTTATGGGCTTCGTGATGAGCTATATTTATCTTCCGGTATTTCAAAAACTAAAAGTTACTTCTACATATGAGGTGAGCTTTAATTCGGAAATAAATGGATATTTTATAATTTTTCTGACCAATAATTTTGCTCATAAAAAATTATTTATTGCATTGAAATATTAATATAAAAATCAGTTTGAGTCACTTTTAAAATACTTTTGAGTATTTAATTATTATAAATTTTCGAATTATTAACTTTCTCTTTAAACGTTATTTTAAATTATGGTTTAAAATATAATCATTCACTGAATTAATTGAAACATAATTACAAACTTATTCGTTTGAAATACATCTTTTAATAACTAATTCGAAACACTTTTATTAATTCATCATTTGAAATATATTCATTAATTAACTTACTTCAAGTCATATTTTTTAATTCCTTTTAAACTAACTGATTACTTGAAATCAATTTACCAACCATCGTTTACCCACTAGTAATTAGCAACTAACGTTTATCATCCACTAACCCTCTGATCAAAGCTATTCTTTAGTATAAAAAATTTGTGTTTTTAAATTGGTATAAATCAACTCCTTCTTTATATTAGTAGGACTATATAGTGGAGTTAGGAAATTCTGTTTAAAAAAATTAGATTGAAACGAACTTCATTTAAAATTACAATGGGGTATATTTGACGGCGCCTCAAGAACCTGACTCACTTTGTTTTTTAGGATAAATATTTCGAATTTTCTCCTTACCTGATGCCTCCTTAGCCTAAAAAACCAAAGTGAGTCAGTTTCTTGGAGCGCCGTCAAACATACCCCTATGGGTGCATTGAGTAAATTCTTTAGAATAATTTGAAGTTTGAACGTATATATCTATACAGATCTTAAAGATCGATATCTAAGAATAATGTTTACATACTTAATGCTAAATTCCTTTTTGAGAAATTCATCTTATAACCGTTCTTGGTACATAATTAATATATTTCAGCCAATATAGTTACGCATGCTGTAAAGAAAATTCCGTCTTCTTTTTTACCCATCTAACTTTTCTAAAGTTTTAACTTGAGACACTGGCCGAGTGATTTTTCACGGCGTCGTTATGTGACAAAAGATTAAGCATGTATCCACTAGCGATCGAAAACTCATAAATCAGCTGACAAGGTTTTGAGCTCGATATTTTGGAATACCCATTATATCCAGTTTAGCGACTACATTGAGAAAAGAAAAACCATTAACAGAGACTATTACATTGCGTTATTAAATTGATTTAAGAAAGAAATTGAAAAACTGGTCTGAAATGAAAAAGAAAAGAATGTTGCTTAATACAAAGACAAAGCATTATGACAAAGGTTATGGCTAAATTACATGAATTTAGTTTTAAGTCACGCCAGCAAGCAATGCATTCCACAGATCTGACCCATAGCAACCACTATATGTTCACGGATCTTAATAAAATGCTCCAGGAAAACAAATTTAGCTCCAAAAAATTAACCACAACCGAATATGAAGGTTAATTTAAATCCAAAAATTGATCGTATTGAAGTTGACAGAAATTATGTTGAAAAATTTAGTCGAACTTTGCCAAAGTTATTCAAATAAAAGAATACTGGATATCGAAGAAAAAATATACTTTTCATAAACTTTTGAATTGGATATTAAAACTTTTTTTTTTTTAATTTCACTTATTTAGTTTTGTTATATTCCAGTACCTGGAGTATCGTTTCGATCGCCGCTTGAGGATGTTTGGATCAATAATGTTTGTAATCATGAATGTATGTTTTGTATAAAAGTTAAACATAAAATTTAAATATAACTTAATATTTTAGATAGCCTACTTACCTATTGTTATATATGTACCAGCGCTAGCCTTTAATCAAGGTAAGATTTGTAATAAAAATAATGAACCTTAAAGAGAAGTTTTGAAAATTTACAGTGACTGCTGTTAATATTCATGTGATTACACCGGTTGTTTGCCTAGTATGTGTTTTTTACACATGTGCTGTAAGTTGTAATATATATTATTTAATAAAGTTGAAATTTATTAAAACCTTTTTCCCTGGAAATATTTTGAAATAATTACATTTTATTAGTTTTTTTTTAAGTTTTAATTTTTCTATTTTAACTTTACTTTATAAGACATTTGTTAGTAGGATATAATTACAAGCTGATTATGACGACGGCTATATCTAAGTAAATATTTTTTGGATATTAGGATTTTCTAAAATACTTTGAAAAAAAGTAATGCTCTTCCAAGAAATTTGAAATAAATTAATAAATTCACCTAAATTTTTGTTAATACTAAAATTAGAATCAAATTTTACAATTGGATAATATTCTCTATAACATTAAAAAATTTTAAACTTTATATTTCAAATTAAAGGTTATTATTTTTAAAAATTTATATAATATTTGATTAATTCAACCCACAAAATCTGAACTTATTGATATGCACATCATTGAAATAATTTTCTCAAAATATTTGTAAATATATGAAATTTCAAAAAAGTTTCAAAAATTTTTTATATAGGTTATTATGGTTTTGTGATCTCAGATAATTTTAGGCTGAGATATGGTGATCAACGTTAATTGGTTTTTTTTCAAAGATGACTTGGAAGATGCTTTGTCATTACTTTATAATTTGTACAAAAATTTGAAAGAATGTTGTTTAAATATTTCAAAATATTAACTTTCACTATATATCTAAAAACAATTTTTAAAAAAGTGTTAAAGTATTTTTATATTATTTTGATATTATAGGGAGGTTTAAAAGCGGTTGTGTGGACAGATGTAATTCAAACGTTTTCAATGTTTGGAGCTCTAATATTGGTAGCAATCAAAGGAAGTATAGATGTTGGTGGAGCTTCAGTAGTATTCCAAGAAGCTTGGAAAACCAAGCGTATTGAATTACCTGAGTAATATATATCCCAAAAAAAAAAACAGCAAAAAAAAATTTAAAAAATTTTTAACTTTATTAAAATTTTAGCTTTAATATTGACCCAACAATTCGCCATACGATTTGGTCCCAAGTAATCGGTGGATTTTTTTATTGGCTTCAAACAAATGCTGTAAGCCAAAACATGATTCAACGCTATTTAGCATTACCAAATTTAAAAGCTGGTAGAAAAGCATTATGGATCTTTATATGTGGAGTTATTATATTAATGATGCTATGCAGTTATAATGGCCTGCTTATTTATGCAACATATAAGCATTGTGATCCATTAACTACAAAGGTAAGGATATTTGCCTCTAATTATTTTGTGTCCTTTTACGAACTGACGGTGTCACACATTGTTTTTTTCAAGTAGTTCATTCATAATATCCCAATCGTTTCCCAATCAGAATCATAAAATCATAACTACATAAAATTTTTAAACAGTTAAAATTATCCAATTACACAACTATGGGAATGAAAGGATTCCTTGAATAATTTTGTTCTTTAGATTTTTAGAAAAAAACTAAATACATACTGTGTGCTGTCGCAGAAAGGATATTTGCATATCGTGTTATTTTGTAAAATTTTCGCTATAAATTGCCTGCGTGAAAATGAAATAAAATATCAATGTGACGTACCATAGCACAATTTAGGAAATTTAATATATTTTTACATTAAAAATCAGTTTTAGTAAATTCATTATTTTATCAATTAATTTTCTACTTTATTTTTATCACTTTGTTAAAATTTGATTTGATCAAAATTTCTAAATTATGTCCTACCCAAAAAATAAAATAAAATAATTTCGACAGCTTCTTGTATGTTAACAAATTGAAATTGAAAAACGTTTTCTATTTACTTTTTTTTTTATTTAAACCGAAAAATTTCTTTGTTAAACAAAATTTATATAAGTAATGAACTGTCGCTACATATGCAATTTTAAATAATAGTAAGCTTTAGTTATTAAATATTTAACAATATTAAGGAAACTTTTAGAATCATTCAAATGCTTTGAACAGAAAATAAATAAAAATTAAAAATAACATTAATTTTTTCTTTTTAGTTAGCTCGGGCTAGAGATCAACTTTTACCTCTTTTTGTTATGGATGTACTTGGAGGTTTTCCTGGCTTATCAGGACTTTTTATAGCCGGAGTTTTTAGTGCAGCTTTAAGTTCATTGTCAACATGTCTTAATTCAATGTCGGCTGTTGTTCTTGAAGATTTTTTTAAGCCCTTTGTTAAAAAACCCCTTTCGGATACTGCAGTTAATTGGATAATGAGATCAGTTGTAGTTGGAGTTGGGATTCTTTGTGTAGCACTAATTTATATTGTTGAAAAGATGGGAACTGTTTTACAACTAACTATGAGTCTTGAAGCAATTACAAATGGGCCATTATTAGGAATTTTTACAATTGGAATACTGATTCCTTGGATAAATGGAACCGTGAGTCGTCATTTTAACTTTTTTTAAAAAAATATCTTTATACCTAAATGATATTTAGTAAAAAGTTGAAGCAAAAATCTTCACTTCAAACAATGGTGCATTTTTTATTTAGTCGAAAGTTGAACATAAAAATTACTCCGGAAATAATATAATAATCTAAAATGGTGTACAAAAAGGAAAAGGCAAAATTTTCACCAAAGTTTATATTTAAAAAAAGCCCACACTGAGGTTGTAATCTTTTGGTCGTTAAGATCCTTCTTCTTTTTTTTAAAGAGCAAAAATGAAGAGTTATTATTTTTTATCGCTTTGTTATCAAATTATTATTTTTTATAACAATAATAAACTCAAATAAAATTTGAATATAGATTGCAATTTTTATTTTTCTTTTGAGTAGAGCGCTCTCACTGGTGGAATCGTAGGAGTTATATTTATGTCCTGGATTAGTTTGAACGCGCAATGGGCAATCGCCTCCGGGGCATTGAAGTTTCAATCAAAACATTTATCAACCGAAGAGTGTGATTATAACTTTAATAAAAATATGAATGGAACTAATATATACACAAATTCCAGGTAAAAATTTTGAAAAATTCATTAATTACAAAAAATTATTTAATTTGTTGCAAAAGCGATATTTTTCCTCTTTACCAAATATCTTACATGTGGTATACATTTCTTGGAACAACTGTTACAATTATAACTGCAAGTTTTTGTACATGGATATGGGGAGGCACGAATATTAATAATATTGACGCAAGTCTGATTTCTCCTATTATACAAAAATTTGTTTTTAAGGAGAATAAAACTAATTCAAATGTAAAAATTTGTTCTTTAACCAATCTTAAAACTAACATTAATACTTTTAGATCGAAATCAATAGAAGCAAAAATAAAAAAGGAAATGAATGCTTTGAATCAACTTTATAATATAGAAAAAATTCAAAACTAAAAATTATTTTTAAATAGCTGTTTAAATATTAAATAAAATAGGCGCCCAAAAGAGAAACAACTACTTTGAGTAACCATTATGGATTTAGTTATACATATAACATCAAAAATTAATAAAATAAAACAGTTATTTTAAAATATAGTTATTAAAGCAATATTTAAGCTTTCATTTTTCCTAAGCAAAAAAAGTTAGAAAAGAAATGGTATAAGTTTTTACTTCTTTAAAAAAAAGCATGTTACAATATTGTTGATTGAAAATATATATGGGTCCTAAATTGTAATTCGACCAAATTTTAATTAATCTTCAACAATACATCCTTTTCTTATTTGGAACATTCACTGACTTTGAAACTCATGGTTGCCCAAAACTATTAATGGAAATAAATTTAATTTTTTACACATTTATGTCCAGATTGATGAAAACAAGAATTGTTTTTCAGTACAAATCAAATTTCATAAACATAGTTAAATTAAAATTAATTGGTATGAAGTTGGCATAATTTTTAGTTTGCTCCGGTCTAGCCTTTTTCATCTGCTGTCTCCGTGACATGAACTAGATATTATTTGGCTTACTTTTCCTTTCTAAATTAGAGATATCAGACATACAAAGGGTAGGCCATCTAAAGGTGGACACCCAGTTAGTGCGTATATCTCAGCGGGTAACTTTTTTGACGTCAAAATGACGTACAAATGAATTTCACGCTGAAATATCCGCATATGAGGGGGAACTTTAGCGTGAGTCTATTTGACGTTTGAAAAAAAATATAGAAAGAAATATATTATAAAAAGAATAGAAATACGCGGAAAATTGAAAGTTCAAAATCCAACAATTTGCATGATACTTCGAATATTAGATTTGTATAGAAATAATATCACATAAATTACTCTTTTAAAATTTTCTCAATGACTATTAACAAATATACATCTAATAAATACAATATTTAATATTATTCTTAGTAAAATTGTGTCCTTATTTAATTAATATTATTTCCGTACCTTGGAGCGTGATCTCTGGCGCTTACTTTTTTTTGTTTTCTTTTTATGACATTTTTCTTTTTCGTAATATCGTGTACGAGTTTTACTTCTTTTGCTTTTATTACTCTTACGCGATTTGGTTTTTCCTTCTTTATTTTGTGCATAACTCTCATTGTTTTGATCAGAATTTTCAAAATAATTAGTTGTAATTGTTTTATCATTGAGTGTTTTGGAATAATGTTTATAATCACTAAAACTATCTGAATTTTTAGCATAAAAATTAGAGTCTAAATTCTTGTTAGTTTTTTTTTCGTGTTCAAATGATGTTTGTTGAAGCTCTTTTTTAATTTCTGTTTTTAAACTTTTATATACTTGACCATGCTTTTCTTCAAGCTTTTGAAATAGTTGTAATTTGGCTGAATCTGAAAAATTTTATACTAATTTTAATATCAAATCAATTTTTATGGCTCTTAACTTACTAATGACTTTTCCATATTTTTCGAATTCCCGCTTCGGAACAGGCTGTACCATAAATTCATTAAAAGTTTCTCTTATATTTTCAAGCGCTAATTTAACTATTACACGCCCAGCATGATCATCTAACCCCTCTATCTAAATGAGAAAACGTAAATTAAAGAAAAATATGCCAGTAACAAATTAATCGGCCGGGGACTCTAAACTGAAATCATACAACCGCCGTTATTGACGGGTAATAATATTGCATGATCTGTCCTTTACACAAGTTTTCAAAACAAATTTTATTATACGAACGGCCGATTTAGTGTTAATATAAATAATTATATGCCTCCTGATTTACCTGTCCATATAAATTTTTGAATTTTCCCGCCAGTATTTTTACACATGCACCTTTTTTTATACTTAATACTTCATTTTTCTCTGGAGCAACAAGTAAAACTTGCTGTTTAATCATTTTGTCGGCCCCTAAGCCCATTCCTTTAGGGCGCAATATGGGCGAATCATCATGAAAGTCAGTCTTACTTTTTATATTTTCTTCCCAACCCATTCCTCTTAGCATAGCTAAGCCAAACTGTGATATTGGAATTGACTCATAATCATCTAAAGTTGACTCCTTTGCCCCATCTAGAGGCAAGTTTTCTGGCTTTATAGATAAAACGGTTGTATCTATTGTAGCTTGTTGTGATCCAGCTAAAAGTTCTCGTATTGCTTTACTTTCAATTGTCTCGATTGGCAAAGATAAATGTTCCTTAGTATATTCTGCGGATATTCGAGGAAATAATGTATCGTTTTTACTTTGATCTCTGTCATTTAATAGTGATAATAAAGTTTTAGAGTTTTCTTTCATAGGGATAACTAAAGGTTCTTCTGGATCCTTCAACGTTTCACTAAAAATATAATCAAGAAATATATTTTGTTTGGATATAAAATACAGGAAGAAAATTTGAATTTAATATGACTTAAAAATACATACTTTATTAATTTGATTGATTGATTTTCTAAGCAACTTATCAGCTCAATGTTTTTTTCTGAATAATTTGATGGTGGTACATTCCGTTTCATTACTTTATTAAAACCAAAACTAATTTTTTTTGGCTCCATTTTTTACATTTGTTTTGAAAAAAAAGAATGTATATCATGAAATTGTTAAACTATTGAATACAAACACCTTTGGTTTACATTCTCTAAGCATTCTTTTTATTTTAAAACTTGTAATGCAGAAAAAAAAATAATTTTTGGCGTTTGATTGTTTTCTTCTTCTTCACTAAAATGATTATATTTATTAAAGCTATATATAAGGTGAAGTAGTTCTAAGCTTATTTGGCTAGAAGAGCTATAATAATGCATTTTCCTATGCTTCTAAAGTAACATTGTTGAGATAAATAGAATAGATAGCGTTCAAAACATTATTTTAGGTTAAAAATATTATTTTTAACTTTTGGATTAACGTTTTGGATAGCACTTTTATAGGAGTTTTATAGGAGTTTTGAGGAAATTTTACACTCAGAATAATATTGACTTAAAAAATTACATTATATATCTTTCAGATTGTACATTTAAAATAATTTTATTATATCTATAAAGCATAATTATATTTGGCGGTGCATCATGAAGCTGACTCACTTTGGTTTTTTAGGCTAGGGAGACACCATCAGGTAAAGGGAAAATTCAAAATATTTAGCCTAAAAACCAAAGTGAGTCAGCTTCATGATGCACCGTCAAATATAGCTGATTCATAACAAGTCAATTAATTTTGTATGTTAAAATTAGTTAGAGAGAAGAAATTATATATTTCCAATCAAAATGACAAATAATAATTAATAATATTCTCATATAAAATGTTATATTAGTAAAACATATCAAAATATGAACATAAGAAAGAAGAAAAGCTGTAAAATGTCTAAAATATTAGTATATACATATATTAGAAAGAAGAAAAGTTGTAAAGCGCCAAACTTTCAAGTGTGTTTTTATGTTTTTAAAGGTTTTTAGAGAAATTAAACTTAAAAATATTTAAAAAAACCGCAGCGAAGGAAATCCCAAACCGCATTTAATCGACTGTTTTTTTAAGTTTGACATTTTATGGTTTCTAACAAGTTTTATTATATTAAATTGGTTTACCGTAAGTAATAATGCATTATAAATGGAATCAAATTAGTTAAAAGGTACAAATTATATTTTTCGAAATAAGGACTTGTAATTTAATTATATTTCAGTCAATATACTTGTGAGTATAAACGCGCCTCAGAACTTCTATCCAAAAAAGCTCATCTAGAAACCAAAGTTAAAATGTTTTTAACCTAATGCCTGGGACTCACTAGCGCTTAGCGGCACAAAATTTAGTGCTAAATGCTAATGAGCCCATTTGTCTCCACTGATGTTCCACTCCACTGGTATATAAAAAAAACTCTCCATTTTTACTGTGCTAAGTCGTCTCCACACGCTAAGCGCTAGTGAGTCCCAGGCATAAGACAATGCTTTGAACGCTGTCTATTCTATTTATCTCAACAATATATTACTTTGAAAGCAAAAAACGTTGTTGAAGCGTAGTGTTGCTTAAAATCATTTTGACGTTTTCATTATAACTGAGCACTTTTGCCGGCATTAGGTTAATGTAATTCTTTTTTTTTAATAATTAATTTCATATAATTAAAAAAGTAAAATAAAATCATGGGAAAGTATTCGGTGGAGGATATAAAAATAATATTAAGAGCATTAATTATATCTAGTCCACGTGGTCTCACAGTTGAACTATTAGATCGTGATTTTAATGAATGTGAGGGAACTAATATTCCGTTTTATAATTTTGGTTTTACGTGTTTAGAAGATTTCTTACGCTCAATGCCAGATACATTATTGGTAAATTTACGTTCAATATATAAAAATATATTTCATTCAAAATTTATAATTAATAAATTAAATGTTTTTAGGTAAAAGGTACTGGTAGACGTGCGTCTATATGTGGAATATCCTCAGAAAAAACAAAACATATTGAAAAGATGGTATCAAAACAAAAGAATATCAAATCAGATCGGAAAATACTGGAAGTTACCCCTAAGTTAGTATGGTTTGAAAATTTTATACATACAAAAACTATACTTTATATATAGACTTATATTTAATAGAAAAAAAGTTATATTTTTATATTTTGATTGTTATTGCTTAACTGTTGACCATAAAATTATATTTTTTTTTTGTTTCAGAAATAAAACTCGGGAAAGTTTTGTAGCACCACCAAATAAGTTCAATGGAAATGTAACGCCAAATAACAATATAAATATTCCACCATCAAAACTTTTAAATACTCCTACAGTTCACTATAGACATAATGCTAATCGGATACTTCATAATATTAACCAAATAACTAGTCAAAATTACAGTCAACGAATAGATCCAAATTTTAATGCACTTTTACCGACACCTCAATATATTAATTTTTATAATTATATTCCTTTAATGGGAAATAGTGTAGCGCCTTATAATCACTATGACAAAAACTTTGTGAACCATCCGGGTAACAATTTTAATAATAGTACATACCATAATAGCAACTCTCCTCAAAATTTTAATAAATACAATCATACAAATCCTTATTCTTCATTAATTCCCAATTGTATATTACCTAATGCAGAAAGTAAATTTAATGCCCCAAAAGTAGAACCGGTAGCTAAAGTTGCGAATGGATATAATCATCCAAATGGTTTTCCTTCGTTAAATTCAAAATGTGGCTTACCTCATTATGAAGAAAGTAAATTTAATGCCCCAAAAGTAGAACCGGTAGCGAAAGTTTCGAATGAATATAACCATCCAAATGGTTATCCTTCGTTAAATTCAAAATGTGGCTTACCTCATTATGAAGAAAGTAAATTTAATGCCCCAAAAGTAGAACCGGTAGCTAAAGTTGCGAATGGATATAATCATCCAAATGGTTATCCTTCGTTAAATTCAAAATGTGGCTTACCTCATTATGAAGAAAGTAAATTTAATGCCCCAAAAGTAGAACCGGTAGCGAAAGTTTCGAATGAATATAATCATCCAAATGGTTATCCTTCGTTAAATTCAAAATGTGGCTTACCTCATTATGAAGAAAGTCAATTTAATGCCCTAAAAGTAGAACCGGTATCTAAAGTTTCGAATGAACGAAGTTTAATGCATGATATAAATATATCAGCACAGAGAAGAAATTTATTTACAAATGAAACTTCTACCGCAAATCCAATTATACATAATAATAATCAAATACCTGGCTCATTATTAAATAAAGAAGCTATAAATTATGAAAATAGTAAAAAGGAAAATAGATTAAGTGAAACTCTTGTTAATAATTCTAAATTTGTAAACACACACACTAATAATGTACCGTTAGATATAAAAAACCTTGATATACCAGAACCACAGTCTTCTTCAAAATTTTACCAATTTATAAATAAATCTCAAAACAGTTCTTTAATTGGAAAAGATTTGTCCCCTGATGATGACATAAATTTACAAAATTCAGAAAAAGAAAATGAGTTGGAGAAAGCTGTTCCCGAATTAAAAGAAGTAAATTTGATTTCTAAAAAGAAAATGTTTTAATTTAAAATTTTTTTTTAAGGATGATTCAATTTTTAAGTTAGATTTTCCTGAGGGATGTGCTAGTTTCGGATATAAGGTTAAATCAAAAAAATTAACCAAAGATATTTTATCTGAAGATTGGTTTGGAATTTATGTTACTGAGGTAAATTTAATTTGAGTTAATTTTTTGTTTGATTAAAAATAATAATGCTGTTTTAAAGGTACATAGTCCATATAACTTCTGGTTTTATTTTGCAAATGATTCTACAAATTTAGAGCAATTAATGCAAGAGTTAGAGTGAGTTGTTTAATTTATTAATAATTTTATTCTAACAAAAAATTGTTTTAATAATATAATAATTCTAACAACTAATTTTTCTGTTTTTTTAAAATATTTTTCTAGCGATTTTTATAGTAATCTCCCGTCTGATGAATACGTATTTTTAAAGCGTTATATAAAAGCAGGACAAATATGTGCCACAACTTATCAACGAGATTGGCATCGTGCAGAAATTTTAGAAACACCTTTTAATGATAGAGTTAAAGTAAGTAAAGTTAATTTATTTTCCTTTTTAGTAAAATTTTCTTTTATTTTCAATTCTAACAAAAATTCACATGTATAAAATTTTATATTTAGGTTTTTTTTATGGATTATGGTACAGTTGCTTATGTAAACGTTAATCAAATCAAATATTTGTTGATTGAATTTACAAAATTAGAACGATTTGCAAACCGTGCCAAGCTATCAGATATTAAACCCAGAGGAGAAAATTGGACAAGAGAAGCAACAACTAGTTTACTGTCTATGGTTAGTAATTTGCTTTTGTATGCAAGGGTTATGGATCTTGATTTAGAGGTAAAGTTTAAAAATAATTTTTTTTTTTAATTGGAATAAATTCTTATTTTATTGATCTGTAGGAAGATGCACTGTCTTTAACACTAATGGATACAAATGGTCCAAATGAAATACAAATTAATAACGCATTAGTTAAAAAAGGCCATGCAAATGTTTTTCGAAAAGTAAAATCTGATAATACTTTACAAGAACCAGTTAAGGTAAATTTTTTGTCAGGTCAAATATGCAGTGCAGCTTCATATCATTTTATGTTTAATGTTTTACAGAGTTAACAACAAAGGAACTAAAGGAATTTTTCGTTCAAATGTTGTTGAACAAATATTTGTATTTTATTATATTATAAAAACAATCAAAATATCCAAATAAGTGTAAAATGATATGAAGCATTAAATTTTATATTATATTTAGAATGATGATTTTTTTTTATTTAATATTCTTAGAAAAATTCATCAAGATATTTCCAAGGGTTATTCCCAACGTATGTATTATAATAATGTTTATAATATAATTATTCATAATGACGTAATTTGTAGATTTGATATGTTAGAAAAGGGGCACTATCCATCATTCGCCGAAATAGGTGATCTTTTAAAAAGTGGTGTTGATATTGATGATATTAAACAATGTAATGTTTTATGGAATGCAGAAGATGAAAAACTTTATGAATTGTGTAAAAATTTAACAAATTTTTCTTTTGATCATGAAATTGATACAACTGAATTAATAAAAACAGAAAATATTGATAGTGTTGAAAAGACAGTAAATTTAAATAACAGTATTAATCCATTTTTATATGATAGTGACGAAAACACTTCAAATTCTTCTGACAAACAAAGTACTATTGAACGAAATAGCATTGACTATCAAGAAAATTGTAATTTATTTCTAAATACTTTTGACATAGAAGGACAAAGTGCATTTAATGAGCATTTATCAACAAATAGTTATATGAATTTACATTCTTCATTAAATGATTTAAATATTTCCGAAAATTCGTATACTTTAAGAAAGAATATGGAAAATTATTTTTTTTGAAAATAGTTGTAAAAATTTGATTGATATATTTTTAAAAGTATAGGTTTAAGTTTTTTTCTTGCTAAATAAATTTGTTTAGTTAATATCATAATTTAAGGCTATCGGAAATCAGTGAAAAATTTGGCTGAGAAATGAACGTTAATATTCCTTTAATAAAAATACTAGAAAGGCTTGCTTTAAGTTTTAATTTTAAATTTTATCCCACTTAGTTAGCTGCAGAAACTTTTTTTATTTTAAAATTAAACCAACGAATTATAAAATAAAAATAAATTTTTATGTAAATGGCAGAGTCATCTATAGCTTTGTATTGAAACTAGCCAAGTTTTTACTATTTTTTGACAGTTTAATAATAATACATATATTTTTCGTTCTTTAAAAGTGATAAAAGTCTAATAAAGAAATTGTTCCTTGTTAAACGAAAAAATTTTAATAGTAATGTGTCAACAAAATGTTATATAATTGATTAAATTTACAATAAAATATGATATTATTTTTCTAATTTACTATTTAATTTTAGTTTTTAATAGCCGATGAAAAATTAATTACATATCAAATGGCTATTATAATAAATTATTCGTGTCAATCATACTGATAGAGAGAAAAGTAGTGAAATTTTAAACAAGAAATCTAAAATAAAATGTTGAAATAGCAAACTAAAAATGATACAAGAATTTCTGATGTATAGTATACTACACTTTAGTACACTGATGTATTTTAGTACACTACAGGTTATGATAATGCCGGATTGGTTACTGTGAGTGCTGTCTTGAAAACGGATAGTGAATTTAAATTATAAGTACCTATCGTTGCGATACCTGAGAAGTAAAATTATGGAATACTATCAACGAGTGTGCACCATTACACGAATTTGCTTATTTTTAGCAATTGCTGGAATTTTTGACGTAATGTTATTCCTTCTACAAGAGGTACACGTATGTATATTTGCAATTATTCCAAATATTTGATTTTATAGTTTTCTGCAAAATAATATTTCGTTTTATTCTACTATTTTTCAAAATTTTTAAACACTATATTTATAGATAGTTTAAAACGACAAAAATCAAAACGCGGTTAATCAAATATTGAGCAAAAAATTTTTTTATCCACAAACAAAATTATGTAACTCTGAGGTATTACGATTTAATTAAATTTGTTTATGTTATTATTCCCCATGTTAAAGCTTAGAGACCAAAATAGTATGTAAATAGAATTGTGCTAAAACATAGGAAACCTTAAAATAATATTGAAGACACTAATTTAAGATGTTACGTGTAATTTATAGACGGTAATGAAGTTGAAAAAGACTTTCATTTCTGAAAAAATAACATAAGAATTGATCATAGATTCAGGCACTTTATTACTTCTCCATTAGTCTAAAAGTCATTTGAAAGATTTTATATAAACCCCATATAATTTTTCATTTTTAGAATTCATCTAAATATGTTCGTCTTTTACAATCAAAATTATTGGCATACAATGATCACTACTCTCAAATTTTGAATAATACAGTACAAAAGACTTCAATCAGTAATCCTGGACTCAGTTACAATAAAATAACTACCGAAGATTTGAAATTCAATATAGAAGAATCGGATGTTATGGTTTTGTTACATATACAAAAAACTGGTGGTTCTTCCTTTGGTAGACATCTTATACATGACTTGGATTTAAAGGTAATCGAAGCAATTTACAATTTTTTTTTCTTCTTAATCCTACTTAAATATTAATCTAAATAAAGATATACCATAATTTTGTTTATTGTCTATTGTTTAAATTTTTTATTACTACTTTAATTTTTTTTTGTGTTTTGTAGAGACCATGTAAATGTTCATTGGGGCATAAACTTTGCGATTGTTTACGTCCAAAAAAAGTTGAAGTTTGGTTAATTTCACGTTATTCTACGGGCTGGCCGTGTGGTGTACACGCAGATTGGACTGAATTAACAAATTGTGTTGATCAGAAACTTAATAAACTAGAAGGCGAATCAGCAAAACGACGTTATTTTTATGTAACATTATTACGAGAACCAATAGATAGATATTTGTCTGAATTCTTAGAAATCAGAAGAGGTGTAACATGGAATGCATCAAAACATCGTTGCCTTGGACGTGAACCTACTGCTGAAGAGCTACCACCATGTTATAATGGTAAATATGCTAATTAATATTCAATAAAAAAATTGCAATAATTGGAAATTTGAATATTTAGTTTTTCTTTTAAATTTATGACTGCAAATATTTTTGATATATTTAAAATTCTTTTCATGTCATCTTATGATTTAGCCATTTAAAAGATTATATTTTAATTTTATTTCTTTGTATTGCTTAATTTTTATTCCTTAGCTGAAAGCTAACATATTGAGTTGAATACTAAAAAATATTTTTTAATTTTTTTTCAATAGGTTCATATTGGTTTAATGCAACCATTGAAAAATTTATTGGATGCGAAAGTAATTTAGCAGCCAACCGTCAGACGCGTATGTTGGCTGATTTAGCATTGATTGGATGTTATAACAAAAGTTTTATGGCAAAAAATAAACGAGATGAAATCATGTTGGCAAGTGCTCAACGAAATTTAGCTGGCATGGCATATTTTGGATTAACAGAATATCAAAAGGTTTGTCAAAACAGTAACTAGTTTTGTATATTATGGACTTCTTTGTGATCATATCAAATTTTCTTCAGGAATATTATAATGTTATCCCATTTATTATATGAAAGATATTTTTTCTAAAGCTTGATATAATAAGATATTTGAAAAATGTTTCCTTTAAATAAAGAATTATATTTGACAGTAATCAATGTATGAAATTCCTGCAAGATAAAATAATTTCAAGGTTACCACAATAAATATATATTTGATTGATATTTTTATTTATTTTATTTCTTCTAGATATCCAAATATGTATTTGAGGAGACATTTAATTTAAGATATTCTGTAAAATTTGAACAGAAAAATATAACAAAATCAATGAGAGTTTCGAATATTTTATCACCGAAGGAAAGAAAGCAAATTGAAAAAGTTAATGCTTTAGATATAAAGCTTTATTCATATGCCAAATCGCTTTTATTTCAAAGGTTTGTATATTTAGTTAAATGATGGAATATTAACAGTTACTTTTGAAATTCATGTTTTCTAAATTATATTAGCAAGTAATAAACTTTTGAAATAATTTTTTAGGTTTGAACTTCTCAAAGCCAAAGATAAAAATTTTAAGCAACGTTTTGAAAATTAGGATAATATTTACCGATACTAGCAATTTACCAAACATTAAATATAATTATTACTAATGAAATTCAAATAATGTGTGTACAAGTCATCCCTGAAATTCCTAAAATGTTGTGAAAATAAAAAATTATATTTTTAAACTGTTTTAAGCAAGAAATAATGTAAATGTAAATTATTATTATTAGTTTCATATTTTCCAAAAAATTATTGATCATATAATTGGTTAACAATTTTAAATCATAACTTTATATTATTTTGAAAACTAACAGCGAACTTTATCACATCCATTTGTTTTTGTTATAATTAAAATTATTGTTATATTAAAGTATTTACAATCAAGGACAATAATTATTATCTCCTCTAAGGTAAAAAAATAAATAGTTCTGTGTGATGAATCTTTATCTCTTTATTTCAAAATACTCTTCATGAAAGTAATGCCAAAATTGGTTGAAAGTCGCCGGAAGCAATTTTTGAGGAAAATATAAAAAGCAACTGCTACATTGCATTTTTTGTCGTTTGCATGAATAATTTGTGAAAAAGCGCGTCTATATAATGTATATCTAATAATTGAATTTTTTTTTCTAATAAATTAGTTATAAATAACAATAAGTAAAATTAGTGTAACAATAATAATGTCAAAGAATTTAACACATTTTAATTCTTTAAAGCAGAATTTAAAACGCAAAGAGGTAATTGAATACTTTCGAATACATATAAGTTTTTTATTTTTTTAAAAATAATATCCCTAATCGGATATGTTCAGTATAATCTTAACATAGTTAAGAATACATATAAAAACATTTATTTCAAAGCGAGTTGTTTAGAAATAGATTAATAAAAACATAAAGCAACCCCAGAAATTCATATTCAAATTTGATTTGATATTATATAGGGATATACCATATACATATAACTTCAGAATAAACTGATTTCAACTACTGAACTGAACATTAACTCAATTCAAAATTGAAATAAAAGCCGTTTTGCTAAAAAATAGAGCAAATGAGTTGATTAGAGCTGTTTTAAAATTACTCAATCTATGGCTGCACGATTAAAGAAATAAATTAATAATTTAGGTATTAAATCAAAATTTCACAATGAGAGATAATAATTTCATTTATGTTACATTACTAATATATAAAAATTACTTAATATATAATATCTAGAACTCATTAAAAACCAGTTATTCTCTCATATTTTAATTAAATAAAATAAATTGTAGTCTTATTTTTATTTAAAGTTTATTTAATTTCCATTTTTGTTTTTATATAATTTTAAACTGGATGTATACATTAGCGTTTTTGTAGGCGCTTTTGAGCCGCGCAACTGCAATAATTGTTTGACATTTTATAATTATATACAAATATGTAATTTATGCTAATTAATTTTAACATACAAAATTGATTTTTATCAATAATTATGCTTTATAAATATAATAAAATTATTTGAAATTTGTAATATAATTATTGCAGTCAATAATTCTTCTGAGTGTAAACTTGCCTTTAAACCTTCTACTAGCGCTATTATATATAACAGCGTTTTGACAGTATATTTATAATCATATGTTTTTCTAGTGTACTAAAAATGGCGTTGTGTGAAAAATATTGTATCATATGATATTTACTTTATTACTTAATTTTCCTTCAAGAATGTAGTTTTTTGCTAAGAAAAACATTTTTAGAAAACAATCAAAAGAGTAATTTATATTTAATTGCTAAAATTTGCAATGATAGTGTTTTGATGTTTATATTTTTCTAATTCATTATTAATTTTTATTGGGGGAAGAAAAATGAACTTTTTACTAAATGGCTATTATAATCAATTATTTAACTATCATTAATGGTGTTAAAAAGAAAAGTAAAAATCTTATTAACAATAAATTTAGAGAAATGTTATTAAAAAATAAAATTGAAAAACGATAGAAGCAATTAGGTTGAATGCATTTTGGTTAGTCAGTGCACCTCGGGAGCTATGATAATGCCTTCCTTGAAAACGGATAGTGAATTAAATTTACAAGTGCCTATCACTGTGATACCAGACAACAAGAATATGGAACACTATCCACGCATACGTACGTGCATACGAATTTGTTTATTTTTGGCAATTGCTGGAATTATTGGCTTTAGTTTATTCTGTTCGGAAGAGGTAAGTTTAATTAAACATTACTTACACTTTTATAAATATTTGCATTAATTATAAATATTTGCTTAAATTATTTTAATTAATAGTATGTGCAGCAAAGTAATTTAACCCGGAATTGTTTTATTGTTTTGTGCTATTTTTAGTGTTATTTATTTAAAGAACATTTGTTTTACTAAACTGCTTTATATTGATTTCATTCAAAAAATATACTTGAAGCTTTAAAAATTTAAATAAAAGTAATAATTTAACAATAAATTTAAAAGTATTTGGTTGTACATAATTTCTGGACTTAAGAAAAGTATTAAGAAATATATTGCAGAATTCATATTATCGGGTTGTTCGGAAAGTAATTTCGTTTTTTTTGGTGAAAATGAAAGACAATTTTCGTAGAATGAATACAGATTTTATTAAATTATATATTGTCCATTCTTATCCAACACCTTTTACCATCTTTCTGGTAGTAGCATGATTCCACGCTCATAAAATTTTTGGTCTTTGCTGGCAAAAAACTGATGCAGGTGATTTTTGACGTCTTCATTTGAGGTAAAGGTTTTACTATCCAAAAAATTTTGCAGTGACCGGAACAAATAATAATCCAAAGGCCCCAAATCTGGAGAATATGGTGGGTGTGGCAGTATATCCCATTCAAGCTGTAAAAGCTTTTGGCGAGTGACTAAACTTGAATGAGATATTGCATTATCTTGGTGGAACACTACACCTTTTCTGTTGATTAATTCTGGCCTTTTCTGTTGAAGTGCATCATTCAGTTTGTCCAGCTGATGACAGTAGACTTCCGAATTAATTGTTGTGCTATCCGGTAAAGGCTCAAAAAAAAACGATTCCTCTAAAATTCCACCAAACAGACACCATCACCTTTTTTTGATGGATTTTGGTTTTCGAAATGCTTTGAGCTTGTTCATCTTTTCTCGTCCATGATCTCTTGCATTTGACATTGTCATACACAATCCACTTTTTGTCTCTAGTAATGATGCGCTTCAAAAATGGATCGTTTTCGTGACGTTTGAGGAGCGAATCACAGATGTCAACGCGACGACACAAATTTATCTCCGTATATCGAGCTTTGAGGTTAAACCCAGGCTTTTCAGGTGGTCAGAAACAGTTGAATTCAATAGATTCAACCTCTCATTAATCTTGCATGTTGTTATTCGCTGGTTTGCATTAACTTATGCCTTTGTCGTGTCTTTATCAGCTTCAACCGGCCTTCCAGAACGTGGTGCATCTTCGACATCAAAATTGCCGGATCGAAATTTTGCAAACCAGTTCTGGCACTACCGTATTGTCACAACATCTTCTCCATACACATTTGTTAATTTTTTTCTGGGATGAACAGAATTTTTACCTTTTCTATAGTAAAAAAGTAAAATATGACAAAAATCCTGCTTATTGCTCTCTGTATTCAAAAGGGCACCAACCGAAAACTACTGCGTAAAATCAATTGAGCTTTTTCACACACAAGCCTTGCTATATCACCTGTCAAAACATATAATAATTATGGGGCGTAAATGCGAAGTTGCGAAAAAAAAATACAATTAAATACTCTGAAGGGAAAAAACGAAATGACTTTCCGAACAACCCAATAGTTTCATAAATGTCGAGAAGCCGATTACTGTGTTTTTTTTTCCTAATAATATACTTATTAGAACAGTTATATTAAAATTATTTTCCTTGTTTTTAACATTTCTAAATTTTATATATTTTATATATATATATTTTTATATTCCTTTGGTCTCGTATTTATGTTTTTTTTTGGGAAAAACATCATTCTATCAGCATCATTAATAATATTACTAAAGAAATTAAATTTTTTCTCTTTACTTTTTTTATTGATATTTTCCTTATTTTGTAGAGAAATGTTCTGTGAACGACCGTGGTAGAACTCTGAAGAGTTTTAAGACCAATTGTCTTGTCTAGATTCTTTCTATTGCCATTGTCTGATATAGTCTGTCCTTTTATGCTATTCATATGAAAAGAAATAAAACTCTTGTATTAATGAGTTTTACATAAAAGAAAAAATATAACAGATAAAAACGATGCGAAAAAACTCCTCTAATTATCTAGTTTTAATTTGTCACTGATTACACAGAATATATAATTATAATGAACATCTGTTAAGGTACATTCAAATAAAGCAAAAACTTTATCAGTTTCTTCCAAACACAAAATTTAGCCCCTTTGAGTTCTTGACAACTTTTATGCATTTAACCTTTTTGTAATTTTATTTTTAACACGTTAAAAATGTTTAAAAATCCTTTATGAAAGGAAACTAATACTACATACTATATCATTTACTATTTATATATCCATATATATATCAATCCCAATAAGTCTATGATAAATACGGTAGAACTTAGTAGAATCATTAGGCGGAAGTGGGCACTTAAGTGAAAATGACAAGAAAACACATGTTTGTCCTTATGGGTGTACAGAAAAATAAAACGAAAATTCTAAACAACAAAGGAAAAAAGATTTTTCTGCCCTCTTTGTAAGGCATTATTTTTGTTAACAAATGTAGTGCAAAGCCGCAAAAGTTGCTTTTGATCTTTAGAGGAATGAAAAAAAAAAAACGAAAAAATATACAATATAAAAGTACTCCTTCAGCATCAGGGAGATTTCCTTTAAGTATCAGCATTTTAGAAAAATTTAAAAATACTGCAATGACGTTGTTGCACTTTAAATTATTTGCTATTCCCCGTTTACGTGAGGAAGTAACCCTTCGAATTTTTCAGTACTTCAGTTTCTTATTGAAATTGTTTTTTTATTCTTTGCATCGAAAGAAGGGTAAATTTAGAATAAGAACTAAATTATTTTTATATTCTAAATATTTATATGTTCAGCTGTTGGATTTTGTTACTCGTTCTGTTTTATTCTAGCCAAATATTGATCGATATAAATGGATTGAGGTATGAATTATAAAAACTTCAATCTAATTTTTGTTTATCTAAAGGAAAAAAACTATATATGCTAAAGTTCTCTTTAAAAAAAGTGTAGTAATTAGAAAATCAAGGAATGCAAAATATGAAAACTGCTTTTGGTAATTTTCTTTCTTTGGCATAAAGATTGAAATGAAAAAGTTTTAAATACATATTACTTTTACTTTTCCTTTTATTAATACACATTTTCTGCCCTGATTACTAAGAATTAGGATTTTGGTAAAAGAATTTTTGAAAATGAAAGTCTGTTTGTTGGTTTTTTCTTTAAAATGAAAAATACTTCAATCAATTCAATAGAAAGACAGTTTCATTTTGCGTTTTGCTACTATTTTGGACAACAAATGTTTTCATTGTAAAAATTTAAATTTTGTAATAATTGTATCAAAATATCCAAACAAATAAAAATTTAAGAGGTTAATATCTCAAATACAATTTATTCATGAAAAAAAAGTCAAAATCAGAGAAAATTTATTTGATGTTTACAACAAGAAACTATTTTTTATTCTTTTAATTGAAAAAGACCACCTTAGTTGCTCACCATTAAAAAATCTATAATATGCTTCCACATTTATATTTTTCAGTAATCTCTTATTATTTTTTTTTATTTTAATATAGGCAATTATTTTCAAATAACTGATTAAAAAACTTTTTTACAAACCAAAAAAATATTTGCTGTTTTTATTTTAAAGTGCTTAGAGTTCAATACTAGGTCAAATAACATAATCTGCTTTTATGCTAAAAGATTATCACTTTTCTTTAGTAATTTGCAGGCTGTTTGGCTATATAAACGTTAAGGATGATGTTTTTAAGAGGAGATAAGTACAAGCAAGACGAGATGGTTAAAGGGAACTTATTTCAATTCATTATAGCTTAAAGTTAATTACTCTAATAATTATTTTATTTTTTGTCTTCTTTTACTATAGATTTAGGTTTGTGATTGGATTATTAATGAAAATCGAATAAAGGAACTTCTCTGGCAAGTTTCCGGCTAATGATATTTTTTGTTTTATTTTGATATTTCATTTCCTGCCCTTAAACATTGTTGTTATGGGTTATCGAATTATTGGTTCGATTAATACTCTAAGGTTAAACTTAATTTTCCTACTGAGATTTTCATATATAAATAAACAAGTATGGGACCTTTTTTTGTTTCATATTTTTTGATTTTATTTATTTCGAAATCGAACAAAGGGTACCGATATAAGTATTAAGTTATTTTAACTTTAGGAACAAATTTCTTTAACAAATTATTTTCACTGAATCTCAATTTTATAAATTTTAAAAACGGTTCAGATCTATCTGATTGTACTTTTGAATAGTATTTTAAAAAGTGTGTCAACAATGGAAATTTAGATTTTGTAGAAGTACGCTTGAATCTAAAAAATTATTGTTAGTACTTGATGAATTTAGGCTAAGTGTGTAGGTAATAGGCAATAATAACGTAGCAGAAGGCTTTCTGTTTTGAAGGAAATAGTACATAAGGACTGAAGATTCTAAACTTGAAGCTCATTCTGTGATTTTGTGTCATGGAATTTTTTAGGCATTTATTCAATGAAACTTTTTTCTATTCACTGGGGAATGCTCACCTTGACGAATCTAACTCATGCACGAAATTTGTATTTTATTCTTAAACACCAGAAAAAAACGGATATTTTGGCGCAGACATATACTTTTAAACATAAATGGCATATTAACGCGAAAACTTTTTAAAGCTGTAAAGCATGAATATATTCACGGAATATATCTGATTCTGCTGCGTTTACTTCGAATTGTTTTAACTTCAGGAAAATATAAATTTTAAAAAGAATACTTGTAATGTGATTTTTTAAAAATCTTCGAGTAATGTAATTTCTTGAGAAGGAAGTCTGGCTAATATTGTTAAAAATCTAACAAAAGTAATTATTTAATATCATTCTTACGATTTTTACATGATGTACATAAGATTTTTTCTATGAAATTAAGACAAAATAGAAAAAATTTAAAATTTTTATTTTAGATCCATGATTGAGTACAACTTTCTAAAATTTAATTTAAAATTTTGCATTTATTTATTTGGTTTTTGTTTTTTTAAAATACTTTAGTTATATAATTTTTAAAAATGATTTTATTACTTCTGATTTTTGTACAAAAGGATTGATAACAGAATCGACGAAAAAAATAATTATAACAAATATCCTATAAAAAAGCTCAGCAGTAAATTACATCTTTCTTAAAAAAAAAAAAGACATAAATTTCGTAGTAAAAAAACAGCAAAATATAAAATAAAAATTCCATTTCGCCTGATAAGACACATATTTTACGATTTCCTTTTTAGTATAAACAAAAATGCTTTTAGCTTAAGCTCTGAAAATACATTTTACGATTTTCATCCAATAAAACTTTGCTCCGGCTAATTTATATTCTAAAACATTTTTTTAAGGAAACAATTCATAGTTAAAATAATTAATCCCAAAAAGATCTATTAAATGATGTTTAGAAAGATTTTAAATGGTTTTGGCCTATATCCCATTAAGGTAGTAAATTTAAGCCTATATAAAAACAATTCTTATACTATTTTAAATAAATTCATATACAATTTCTTGAGCAATTATTATTCTTGTATTTTTATTTTACTGTATTACTTATAAATACGATCTATAATGTTCATATGAATAAAGTATGTTTATATATAAAATATTTCTGGTTTGTTGTTCTTTTTAAAAAACAAACTTTGAAATAAATGAAAAAATATATAAGCCCATAAAGTTAAATACTTTTATAAATTAATATTGTGGGTCATTTACCTCCCCTCATATCTTGCTTTGGTCTAGATGAGTAAAATGTGGAAAAATAACAAATGATCGGTCAAAATGACAATGCAACCCATTGGATAGCGCACATCAGATATGAAATTTTTGCATTAATTGAATACTAGGCAACTTGTATTTATAGTGCTGATCTCTCTCTATGTTAACTGTACAACTACAAATTTCTTTCATGGTGTGCAATGGTTTTTACAATTGAATTATTTTTACTTTGGCTTGATTTAATTGAAATTCTAATGAATATAAGTTTTGATGATATGAATAGACATTCTTAAAAACATTTTGTATTTTATTTTTAACAAAGCAAATATTTTATATTTTTTTTGTGCTGTCTTGTTATAAAAATTAAAGGAGAAAAAAGTCTAATATACTCTTTATTAAAATATATACTTCGAACAAATTTTTAAGAAAATCTTAATTTTTTTAAGTAATACTAAAACTTCTTTAAAAAAATCTACCACTTCTTTATTAATCTGAACAACGTATATTTTAAAAATAGTTTACACTTAAATGTATTTTGTTAATAGTAAAAGTCGTTTTGCTTCTTTTTCTTTTAAAGTAATAAAAAATTGTTATGCGAAAATTGATTAAACAAAATTTGACAGCTTCTCAATAATTACTCCAAATAGAGAAATGTGGACATGCTTTTGAACTTTTATTTGATATACATATATATATATCATATATATATATCATATATATATATCATATATATATATCATATATATATATCATATATATATATCATATATATATATCATATATATAAAACTGTACTGGCAGGCAGAGTCATATTTATGTTCGCCTGGTATTTTAGCTTCATATTCACAGCGAATTTAATTCACATAAGCATTTATTTCACTTTCGATTGTGACTAGGGTGTCATTATCAACAATTATTATATTTATAAATAATTATGTTTCAATTATTTGGTAATTAATTAAATTTCGGATGAAAATAGATTATCAATCCATATTTAATTATGTGTTTAATTTTTATATCTGAGAACATCTAAAATAGTAAATCTATAGATGCTCGCAATTTTTAAAAATGTTTTAACTAGGTAAAATTTTCTGTATACTAAAATTTTGAAAAGATAGATATTAAGAGTCTTAATTCAATAGTTTTTTTATTTATAAAATTTATTTAAAAGATCTAAAATATTTTTTGTTCTCAGAATTCATCAAAACATGATCAGATTATACAATCAAAATTTGTGGCATGTAATGATCATACCCTTCAAAGTTTCGACAATACAGTACAACAAACTTCAATTAATAATCCTGGACTTAGTTATGATGAAGTACTTACAGAAGATTTAAAATTCAATATAGAAGAATCGGATGTTATGGTTTTCTTACATATACAAAAAACTGGTGGTACTTCCTTTGGTAGACATCTTGTACATGACTTGGATTTAAAGGTAATAGAAGCAATTTACAATTTTTTTTTTTCCTAATCCTACTTAAATATGAATCTAAATAAAGATATACCATAATTTTGTTTATTGTCTATTGTTTAAATTTTTTATTACTACTTGAATTTTTATTTTGGTTTTGTAGAGACCTTGTAAATGTTCATGGGGGCATAAACGTTGTCATTGCTTACGTCCAAAAAAAGCTGAAGTTTGGCTTTTTTCACGTTATTCTACTGGTTGGCAGTGTGGTTTACATGCAGATTGGACTGAATTAACAAATTGTGTTGATCAAAAACTTAATGAACGAGAAGGCGAATCAGCAAAACGACGTTATTTTTATGTAACATTATTACGAGAACCAATAGATAGATATTTGTCTGAATTTCAGCATATCAGAAGAGGTGCAACATGGAATGCATCAAAACATCGTTGCCTTGGACGTGAACCTACTGCTGAAGAGCTACCACCATGTTATAATGGTGAATATGCTAATTAATATTCAATAAAAAAATTGCAATAATTGGAAATTTGAATATTTAGTTTTTCTTTTAAATTTATGACTGCAAATATTTTTGATATATTTAAAATTCTTTTCATGTCATCTTATGATTTATCCATTTAAAAGCTTATATTTTAATTTTATTTCTTTGTATTGCTTAATTTTTATTCCTTAGCTGAAAGCTAACATATTGAGTTGAATACTAAAAAATATTTTTTAATTTTTTTTCAATAGGTTCATATTGGTTTAATGCAACCATTGAAAAATTTATTGGATGCGAAAGTAATTTAGCAGCCAATCGTCAGACGCGTATGTTGGCTGATTTAGCATTGATTGGATGTTATAACAAAAGTTTTATGGCAAAAAATAAACGAGATGAAATCATGTTGGCAAGTGCTCAACGAAATTTAGCTGGCATGGCATATTTTGGATTAACAGAATATCAAAAGGTTTGTCAAAACAGTAACTAGTTTTGTAGATTATGGACTTCTTTGTGATCATATAGAATTTTCTTCAGGAACATTATAATGTTATGCCATTTATTATATGAGAGACATTTTTTGTAAAGCCTGATATAATAAGATATTTGAAAAATGTTTTCTTTAAATAAAGAATTATATTTGACAGTAATCAATGTACGAAATTCCTGCAAGATCAAATAATTTAAAAGTTACAACAATAAATATATTTGATTGATATTTATTTATTTTATTTTTTCTAGATATCTCAATATGTATTTGAGGAGACATTTAATTTAAGATATTCTGTACAATTTGAACAGAAAAATATAACAATATCAATGAATGTTTCAAATACTTTGTCACCGGAACAGAGAAAGCAAATTGAAAAAGTTAATGCGTTGGATATAAAGCTTTATTCATATGCTAAATCGCTTTTATTTCAAAGGTTTGTAAATTTATTTAAATGATGAAATACTAACAGTTACTTTTGAAATTCATGCTTTCTAAATTATATTAGTAAGTAATAAAATTTTTGAAATAATTTTTTAGATTTGAACATCTCAAAGCCAAAGATAAAAATTTTAAGCAACGTTTTGCAAATTTAGGATATATTAATCGACGCCATAAGAATGATGAATATAATTGGAACTAATGAAATTCAAATAATGTGGATATAGATCTTCATTGGAGTTCCTGATAAACTGTGAATTATCTATCATTATCTTAAAAATTGATTCTTTTAATATGAATCGGAGGTTATGTATCTTAAGTATGGAAAAATATATCTAGAATTGAATTTATTATTAAGACAGAAAAATAAACCAACTCGAAATTGGCTGTGCTATAATCTAGTTAAAAGGTAAGTAATTTAAGGTATTCAAGTTAATCGAATTGTTGAAATTTACGAAGAGAAATTGTGAGAAATGGTGGAAAAAAATTATATTTTTAAATTATTGTAATATAATTAAACCCTTAGTACAGTCCTGCACGTTTAATTGAAACCTTAGCAAGTAATATAAAAAAAATATGATAATATGTTTCTACGAGAATTGGAAGATACAGAAAAGCATATGGTAAATAAGCAATTAATTTTTTGTTATATTGTACGTTCATTCGTGGTCGAGGCCACACCCCTATGGTGACCGAATGATACGCACAATTCATCAGTTCCTTTGGCTGTGACTGTTGCGAGCTTGCGCGGCTATAGCGGTAGAGCGTAGGGGTGTGTCTTGTCACAACAACTGGGAGACATATCTCGCAAAAGAAAAAGCTGCGTTATGCAGCAGAAGGAGCACATGGTTCAAAAGAAACCGCGTCCAAGGGAGAGACTACACAAATGAGAGAAGAAATTAATGAGGGAATGTGCTACTGCAACATCCCTCTCAGACTAACGAGAGAAGCTCTTTAGGTCGTACACTAGATGGTGGGGCCGACACAACCTGAAAAAAAAAGGATAAGGAGATAGGTGGATTAGAACATCTCAAAGATACAATATTTTCTTTTTGTGTTCATTTATTTTTGAGAATCTATATATGTATATATTGTTTTGGATTGTTTAAATATTCAATACTAAATTTTATGCTTTCCTAAATACTAAAATTTTTTTTTTTTCTTTTTTTTATGTCCAAGTAAATTATGGATCAAACACTACAAAAAAAAAAACTTAAGCGAAATAAATTTTCCCACTGACTTTGTGGTTTCAGTACGGGATCATGTCAGGTTGAGGCTTAATCTTTTAAGATACTCAATATCTTCTTTTTCTTTTCCTTTTATTTAAACTGTTAAAATTCAAATTATGTTTACTAAATTTCTATATATACATAGACATATGTATATATATATATCTCATTTTTGTATATTCGTTCTTCAGTTTGTTTTTTTTCTCTCAATTACTTGCGGACATATTACAAATAAAAAAAAATTTAACTATTGATTCTAATAATTCTCTTGATTATTAATTACAAAAAAACATTCACTTTCATCTAAGATTATTCCAAGAAATTATTCAATTGATTAACCTAAATTGCTAATTTCTACTTTGAATACTTATCATTCAGAAAATGTTAAATTCCGCTTCACCATATCTTCTTATTCGTTAGTATTTATTCAAAAAAAAATTGCAGAAGATTTCCGGAACCACCATGCAATATTTATGCTCTTCTCCACTCGACACGAGCTCCTTTATTGTTGATAAGATCAAAATCCAATTTACATAGCATAATTGCGTATTTCATTGGTACGCAATAAAAAAAAATTTTCCTCTTTTCTGTAAATTTCTTTTTTTTGTTTTAAACCACTTTAAATCACTTTGTTTTATAAACTTTATGCATATGTACATATATCCATTTGTATTTAAGACTAGTTTAGTTTATTTACAAATTAAAATAAAAAAAAACGTAATCTATATTATGCCCAAAATTAATCTACTGAGATGAATATTTTCTTTCACTTTCTACACTGCATCCAAAACCAAACCTTGACTCCCTTGCCATCATTTATGAATTCTTGTAGCCAAATCAGTGTAAATAATAAGGTTGTTTTCAATGATTTAATAAAGCGGTTTGGTTAACTGAAGTTAACCTGAATCTACTTATTGAAACGATATTTATTTTTTTTCGTAATCACTTCCAATAATGCACAAAGCCCATAAATTTACAACAATTGCGGCTTCCCTGTTCGTTTCACACTAAGCATATGTATGCTTACATGTAAGCAATATTAGGTTATAATTTTAATATTAATATTATTTTGAATTTAATGTCAAAAAAAAGAAATTTAACACTTTTTTTTTCTTCGCTGATGTAAAAATCGTATTTGTCAATTTACAACTGTAACTACCATGTTTATTTTTACTCGATATTAATCTAGTCGTTCATGATGCTTATATTTTTATTATTTCCAGCAAGGCACAACTTAGCTCCTCTACACCAAAAACACGATTCTCCGCAAAGACCAAACTCGACTGACTCAAAAAAATGTTTTAGCAACCCATCCGATCGCCAATTTCCTTTTTTTTAATCAAAAAAAAAATAATAATAAAATTCTAAATTAAAAATCGGTGAAGTGTCCGACAATTCAGTGGACATATTTAACCTAGTATCAATGTGTAAGCAATTTGGGAACTTATTGCTTTAGGTCAATTACGTGTGTGACGCAATAAATCATTGTATCAATTAAGCGTGCTATACTGTAATTTTAAATAATTAACGTTACCTTCATATTCTCCGATACTTTTTGAAATAGACATCACAAATTTAGAAATAAAAAAAGAGTTAAACAGTAAAAAACTTTTAAATTACTGTTTTAGCAGTTTTTAAACACCATTTCAATTACTTAACTTTTATTAATTTTAAAGCTGTCCAAAGAATTAAAATTATATGTATACATTAAGTTTATTTTATTTTTGTAAATAATGAATTATAAATAATTGTAAAAAAATAATAGATATAAATCTAGCATGACAATAACCATGTCAAATAGTTAAACTTATTTTAAATTTTAATTTAGTGCCATCTTGAAATCAATAAATATATTTAATAATTCTAAAACGAACAGTAAAATTCTCTCTACTTTTAACTTACATAAATTTTGCTATTAGAAATTAAACACAAAGACAATAAAATTTTGTCATTTTATTCACTAACAAATTTTATTGTTTGGTTTTTTTATCTATAATAATTTTAAATATTGCCAATTAATATTTATATCCATTTCAATTGTATCTTTAAAATTAAAAATAATATGATTGCATAAAAAACGAAAAATTTTCATAATTCTGTACAGTTAAAAAAATGAAAGAAACCAAAAAAAAAAAAAATAAGATTATAAATTCAGTTTTATTAAATTGTTAAATAAAAAGCAATTATTATTGCTTAATTTCAACATAGCTTAAAAAGTTTATAACCAAAAATATTTTGGGTAGTTTCAATTATTCAAATTTAAATTATCCGTTGTAAATTCTATTTAAAAATTTAGAAAATAAATAAGCAATTGTTAAAAAAATTTTATTGCTTCTATATAGCAATAAAATTTAGTAATCTTTTTTGCTTATAACAGAAAAAAAAACAAACACTATAAAAATCAATAGTTATATTTTATACTTTTATAACCAGTTAGAGAACTAAGGAGATCCATCAGAACAAAAATATTTATTATTATAAGTTACTTTCACTGGATTAAATATAAGTAATGTAATAGCAGATATTATTTTACAAAGTTTGATTGCATAATTTAATTTTGAAAAATTAAAAATTGTGTTTTTGTTAATCTCCCTAAATCAAATATCCGCCTGGGCTATCATTCAATTGGTTTTGCCAATTAACATTATTTTTCACTATACTCTACTTACCCTTCTCAATTTCCTTAAATATCAGTTAAAAATGTCAACAAACACCTTCAAATACTTTTAGAAGAGGGTCGCATGAATTTAAATACTTAATTTTAAATCAAGGATCTAATTTTTAGGTAATTCATAATAAGGTAATAAGTATTTTTAATTTTTGACTCTTGTGTTTTGTTCGTTTTAGTAATATAAACAAAAATTGTAGATTTTTAATATATTAGCTTTGCTTTAACTAATGTACAAGGAATGTTTTCAAAACAGTGTTAAAAGTTAAATAAGTTTCTTTATTTCATGATATAGTTTTTAAAACTTTTTTATATTTTAGATTTGAATATGACCAGCTTTATACAAATGTAAAGCTAAAATTATATTCAGTCATCTAGTTCCTCGATGATGGGCACATTTTTTCTTAGTTAATAACTAATAAACCAATTTACTTAAAAAAACTATCAGAAGTTTTTATTTTTTGAATAAAATTTATTTTGCTTTTTTTCGTAATATTATTAAAAGACAAACAAATATTTGAACTAAAATATTTAAAATATATTAAAAAATTTATGCTGAAAACTGAAAATATTCCTCTTAATAAAATTAAAAAGCGTTAAAAAACCTTTTATTTTCAAAAAATGAGATTGATTAAATTAAATACAAAATATTTTTGTTTAAAACGTTCTTGAAATTTATTTTTGTAAAGTTTTACATAAAATATAACTTTAAATTTATTTTGAAAAATGAAAAGTTTCAAAGCTTGCATCTGTTCTCCTTCTTTTTCACTATTTTTTTTATAAAAAATAGATTGAATTATTTCGATTTTGTTTTGAAATTCCGGCTGGATTAGAATGATGATAAATTCATTTGAAATTTTTTGCATTCAAATATTAACTATTCGAACTTTAAAATAATAATAATTATTAAAAATAATTAATACTGGAGATTAGTATTGTTATTATATTTTTATAATAACTTTAGTGAAATTGAAAATGGAGGAAAAAATAAAAACAGAAAAATTCTTTGGAAACTAAACAAAAACTTTCAGTTGCCGATTTTTCAATAATTAGATGCGAGGATAAAATAAGCTTGAAATAATCAAGGGTGGTACAGTAAAATGAAACCATTATTTTTTTCTATATGTACGTGCCTTAATAAAATTTGTCGTAAAATTTTTTTTAAATAGTACTAGAGAAAAATGTTTAATGAACTTCATAAAAAATTCATTATTTTTTGTAACATTTTGATACATGTCGAATAAAATTTAAAGACATATTCCAAATTCCTTGTAATAACACCCACGTAGTGAATTTAAGAAATATTAACATTTCAGTATAAGTTTTCTTGTTTCTGCTAAAGCTTTTCACCATTTCGACTGCTACGAAATCCACCCCCGCTAATGGAAATCAATAAAAACTTTTATGACGTCAAGGCAAAATTCTAATCAAAAATTTTTCACCACTTTATATAATTTGTACTCATCAGTTATCTCACCTATACATAGAATTTATATCATATATACATATATATTTATCAATTTTCTATAGCGCATCTCTTATTTTATCATTTCTCTATACAATTATGGAAAATATTTATATATATATGAAAAAATATACACTTGTAGAAAAATGCGTAAGCTTTTCAATTTCACATTAGTATTAGTATCTATTGCTGATTGCCAGTCATTAAACGACAAAGAAAAATCTTTTCATTTCGTGTTTTTCAAAATTCGCATTTTTCCGTGTTAAAAATATTTCAAAACTAATTTCAATTAAATGAAATAAAATGTTTATTAAATTTTGTACAATATTAAAACTGTGATTTATATTATATTGGACTTATTTAAATAATTCAAATAGTTTTCACAGGATGAAGACGACAAAACATGGCGAAATTGAGAAAAAGCTAAAAAAGTGTTTGTGATTTAAAAATTAATTTTATAAAATTTGTGAAAAATAGGATTTTCTTTGAATCAAAAATGTTTTTTTGTGTGCAATGTTTAAACAGTTATTTAAAGTTAAAAAAGAAATATCTAAGCAATCGAAAGGGCTGTACAAGGAATTTTTAGTAAACCTAAATAAAAAATCAAAATTCCTGTTGCCTTTTTCTACTATTGTTGTTCAGCTCTAATATTTCTAACAATCTAAATATTTATTTGTAATAATTTTTTCATGAAATCTTAAAAATTTTAAAAGTTTTTGGGGAAAAGTTTATTTTTTTTTGGTTTTCAACCAACCATGAACTTTTATTTTATCATATTTTTTAGATGTGCTAGTAAAATTCTAAGAGGAAATGGAGGTCGTTGCGCTAACTTTTAGCTTAGTCCTTTTTCGTCCATTTCTATTAATTCATATGTGTATATATGAATGTATTCATATATGATATTCTCTTTTTGACTTTTTTTTATCTAATATGGAGGACATTTGTGACCTCTTGAACTCTGCTATTTGACAGGCTCTGACATGCGTGAAGAAATGAGCTTTTATCCTAGGTGATTTTTACGCTTTAAGAACACGTGGGCGCTCGTATATGTATCGATGTATTTGTATAATGTATACTTTTAATGTCAGTAGATTATTTGTAGCGTAATCATATTGTTGGTTTTATTATTTATGTAGGTATATATTTGTTTAAAATTTTTATAGTTTTGGTTATACTTTGAATTTGATTCTAATCTTTAACACAATAATGTGTTGTTTTGATTTTTGTACACTTGAACATTCGCCAAAATATAGTTTAGAATAGAGGAATCTCTAAATTTTAAATTTTATATTGTTAATAATAAATGTCAATATGGAAATAGAGCCTAGAACATGTAGGACATGCCTCATTGTTCAAATTTTACTTAAGAAATTTTATAAATATGTTTAGGTTTGTCTATTTTAGACTCAGCTAGGTTCATGTTTAATGATAAAAATGAGCTTCATTCAAAGTTTTTCATGCTGCAGCTAGTGCTTCGAAATAATTAAGCAGGATAAGAAAACTTTTTATTTAAAGTATGCCAATACCTCTTAATTTTTATAGCAGCTATCAACATTCGTGTACGTAGTCCTATAGGGATTAATAAATTTTTTTAAATCAAGAGGGAACTGTTTTGTTTGGTCTGCAGGCTTTAAATAGAGACATTATTGTAAGTAAATCTATTATTCGCTCTTAAGAAAGCAATTCCGTTAATGTCTTTTCCTGGTGGTTTATTTTCATTATCGCTATACACACTGATTCTTCCTGAAGCAGAATATTCAAAAATTAAGTTTGAGATTCTATGCCAAAAAAAATAGAAATACTTTCCAACTAAAGTTAACTATAAACACCTAATCACTATGGTTTTCAAAATTTCGCGTTTTGATTTCAAAATATTTAAATTTCTTATTTTATTGTATTAATAGTGTTTGTGTTTTAGTTTTAGCGATATCATGGGATAATAACCTAATAAGCGCAATTTAAAAAAATGGCAAAAATGATATATGAACGACAAAAATGTGTCATAAATATAGGAAGACATTTTTAGTTCAAAAGTTTAGTGTGAAATAGTCGAATGTAACAAGTGATTATAAAAAATACGCCCATAGTTCTAATAACAATGAAACGAACAGTGCGGGCGTATGAAATTATGGCGAGTTCTTGTTACTCAGTCCTGTAGCAGTAATATCAAAAATTCAAATTAAATTTCTAGGATATAAAAATTTAGAATAGAAAGCAAAACAAAGAAAAGAAACGAAAATCTTTAATTCATTTTAAAATTTAAGCAAATAATAAAACAATTATACCATATTTGGCAATTAATTTAACAAAAATGGACGAAATGCCTGATTTATCACATTTAACTGCTGAAGAACGTGCAATTATTGAGAATGTTATGATGAGACAGAAACAAGAAGAGGAGCAAGAAAATGAAATAATGAAGTAATTTATAACTTTATTAGAAAAATTTTCAACAAAATATTAAACCATAAATATATTCTCAAAAATTTTCTATAATTTTTTTCCATAGAAGAAAACAAGATGAAGTTGCTATATTAGAGGATACAATCCGACAACGTTCCGAACAGCAAAAGAAAGCTGGTGTAGAATTAGATGCTACTTGCCATATTTGCTTAAAAACAAAATTTGCAGATGGTGTTGGTCATATATGCCATTATTGTAATATTAGATGCTGTGCAAGATGTGGAGGGAAGGTTACTCTTCGGAGTAATAAGGTGAATATAGTTAGTAAAATAATTAATAGGAATTTTTGGTTATTTTAAAATTGCAATTTTTGTTTTACCTTTAATTAAATTTTGGTAACAATATTATTAAAAGAAATTCTGTTTTTTGATGTAAAGAAATATTTTTTAAGATTTATAATTTAAAAATTATTCGCCCCTATATGTCAAAAAGGATTTTTGTATTTTTTTAAATTTCTTAAAAATTTGTATACATGTTCTTTTTGAATAGGTTGAAGCCTATTCACTTTGAATATTAACCACCAAAATATTCCAACTAAGGATTTTTTCTTTAGATTCTTAAGCTTCAGATTTTTTTGTAATATTTTGTAAACTATTAAATTATATCTTTTTTAAGAAATTTATTAGCTAGTTGAATCTACATAAAAATTAACGTAGAAACAAAAGCTTTTGAGAACAGGGGACAGTAGAAAATTACGTTGCATCCATTTTGACGCAGTTTCAAAGAAAACTTTAAGTTATAAGCCTACTTTTTATTGCTTCTATAATTTTTTCTTTGAAAAATTCATGCATAAATCTTGAATCAATTTAAAGTGGCTGGGATAGTAGTTTAAAGTAAAGGAAAAATTAGTAGCAGTAGTACTAGTTTTAGGTCTATTGTGCTTCCCGATAGATATGCTATGACATGAAAACTCATCCCCAGTTCTCTTGCTAGAGTCAGAACATTTATAAAACTTAACCCCATTCTTCTAAAGCGAGGGACGTGACGAGAGAGAAAATGTTATGCACTTCGCAACTTGAAGCTACCCTCACTGTCAAATAGCAGGTGGATAGACTCCCACTTCATCTCCTGGCTGAATCTACATCTCGGAATCGTTAACTTAGCTTATTTATAAAGGTGCATTTTAAAAGGACCGTGTCCGTGATTAATCATGTCTATTGTATATGAAAAATACCTTGGACTATACCAATCTAGAAAATTAGATCCAGAACTTGACATTATTATCACAAGACCAGTCATTTAAATACTTTTTGAATACACTTATTGTGTAGATGATATTGAACTAATGCATCTTTCGCTTGAGTCCATTCTATGAAGTCTATCAGTCTGCTCGTTGCCTTCATTGTTTGCGTTGCCCTCATTAAAGTTAATGTGTCTTTTTTCTGCCAAGCACTGTAAACTTCTATAACAGCTCCAAGTAGTCAATGGCTTAGATTCTAAGCCTTATAATGATTGAGCTGTAGTAATATTTTGTAAGGGAGTGAAATTTTCGAAATATAATCTTTAATCTATAATCTTTCACCAAAAATATGGCAGCTACCGATCTCATATCGGTTTTATTTTCAGAATAATGTAGACAAATATTCCTCACTAGAATTTTTTTTCATTCGAAAAATGAGTGTGGTTTGATATTTTTAGATAATGAAATCATCTATTACCCAAAAAAGACGTAGCCAGGATACTTTTAAACAAATATTAAATAAAAGAAGGTGAAAAACTTTTCGGCTACAAAAGTCTAGACAAAGAGTTCAAATTTTGAACTATTGAAATGAATACTGGAACACACATTAGCATAACTTTGTTATTTTTTGATAGCTATCTCTCGTGCTTCAATTGCTATAACTTCGAAATCAAGCTTTTTTCATTGTTAAACTTTATTTCATAATACAAAAAGATACTACAAATTTTAGCTATTTTAGCAATATGTAAGCAATCTTTTTATTAAACTAATTTCTAAAGATAATCTCTAATAGAACAATATAACAAATTTCTTGATATATGTATATCTGAGATGTATTAAAAAAAATAAAAGAATTGCAGAATTTTTTCCAAAGTTACCAACTCAAGATTTATGATTAATGCATCAGTCGGTGATACATTTTTTAAACTATTTTTAACACTCGAAAGTAGCAAAACTTGGCAAAATTCTGCAGCGAAATTTTTCTATTTGAAGATAAAGTATTAGTAAAGGATAAAAAAAAAATAGATATATGAGAAACATGAAAAGTACACATAAATGAAAGGCTGCAAATTTTGACGCCAGGATTCTTGGAGACGTAACTACCGAAAAGTTGTTCACTCTTTGTTATATGGGTGGATATCTCTTATTTATCTTATAAACCTAGAACGTTGTGCTTTTTGAAATCACTTTAAAAAAATATTAAAAAAGGCATTTTATATATTTTTTGTTTAAATGTGCAATATATTTTTGGAACTACAAAGTTATATTATACATATTTAAAAAAGATACAGCAAATTTTATGCAAGTATTTTCGAGATACATTGAGTGCTTGAATTTTTTTTAGTTACCCCCACAAATTTTTATTTATTAAACCAAAATTTAACTAAAATGTAAATTTAGTTACATAATCTTCTCTAACTAAAAGCAACATATCTAAATAAATATTTAGTAAAATTCTTGTTCTTAGTTCAATCTATTAACACTGAGCTTTAACTTTAGGTATTCAAATTATAAAGTTGAATACAAATATAAAAAACTAAAAACTGAACAAAAGATTTATTTTTTTGTGAAATATTTAATTTAAATGCAGGTGCAACTATGCTTCAGGTGTTTTATTCTATAGAAAGTACTTTCATGAGTTTCACAACTGAAATTTGGCCAAAATGTGCATTGCTTTCCATTGAAGGTAGCGAAATAAGCACACGATTTATATTAGGTGACTAATTCATCTGAAAAGGGAATTATTTTTTATTATGCAAATTGCTTAACGTACGTATTACATGGCTACTAGTGCCTAAAATATAATTGAAATTTCAAATACCGAATAAATTTTTTAAATTGTTTGATATCGGGTACTATATAATTGTTAGATTATGGCAATCCTTTATATGAATCAGAACATATAAAAAGATGTGTGTTTCAGGTATAGTTTTTTAAAATTTCATGGTTTTTCGTCAACTCAACTACCACAATTAGGCCTAATAGTGTATTATTATTGAGTTATCCAGTTTTGATTAACACGAAGTAAGCAAAAGTTTTCGTACTTAGATTCTTGTTGAGCTTTGGTTCTAATCCAAGATCCTGACACAAAAAACTCCAAACCCAACTGTTGAGAACAAGGCCACATTTTTTTTTTATAGTTATCATAAATTAATTTTATCTATTGCTACTATGCTCTTATAAATAGGAGTTACATTTTATATGTGTTTGGTTGTTCGTCATCCAGTAATTAAACCCCACAAATATTCGCAATTGGCATTAAAAATACCGTTTGCTTTTTAGAAATTGTGACATAGAAATAGAATAGTCATAACATCAATAAAAATCATATTTTTTCTGGTTGAGGGGCATTTAGGATGATACTCCCGTAATTTTACTGGTTATACTATACTTGAAGTAAATCCTTTAAGTAAAATACATAATTTTTCTTTTCACTAATATATATAGTTAAGATGTTTTGGATATTCTTTTGATATATGGCAATGTTAACTTCAGAAAGTTTGAAAACAGTGAACAAATTAAGAGTTTGTTAGAATTAAAGCATTTACAATTACAAATTTATATTGTAAAACTGTCTTATTTGAAGTTTTTTTTCATTTTGTAAAGGTAAAAAGGTTATTAAGTAATTGTTTGTAATTAGATTCAAAATAAAACAACACATAAGATATTGCAATGTTTATTCTATTGAAACCGTTTTACAACTTAATTAATTTATAACTTCTTTTCTAACATAATTCTACATGTTCTACTCAGGCGCAAATTGTTTACTACGATCAACATATCGCTGGGCTGTGCATAGTATCATTTATTAGTATTATTTGGTGTATTGTGACAATTTGGTGATAGATCTTTTGAAGATCCTGTTCTTGGTTTTAAAAGCGACTACAATTACTAAAGTGTCTTCGCCAATATGCAATTACACTATTTGTCCGGTTAACCAGCCTTCGGAAGGTAAATTTTGATATCAGCTAGGTTCTTTGAAGAATACACATGTCTGTTGGCTGGAATGGTTTCTAAAATTATGGTTGTTCTATTTCCAATAAAACATGACCATCTACTCGGAAAATCATTGAGACACGCAATTAAGATTGTTTAATCTGTCCAGTCATAAATTTTTATTGATTCTGCCATTAATGCTGGAATAACTCGTTTTAATAATTTGGTTAGTAAATATGCCTTACATAATTCGAGTCGTGGCAAAGTAATCTGTTGATTATAGCTACTTTTGAACTTGCTGTTAATAACTTCTCTTATAGTTTCAATTCATCATGACCTATTCAGGCACAACTTGTTTACTATGATCAGCAGGAATAATGGCTATATAGTATAAAAATTCTAACTTTACATTTATACCACATTGATTATCATAATTTGAGTAGACATTTAATATTTTATGTTCTTCTAAAAAATGTGTTTAATTCGCGACAAATAATGATCAGTTTAGTAGAAAACTTCTTTTGTATTATCAATTGTAAATGCTTCAAAGTTATTATTATATAAGGAGGAAATATTTATTACAGTAAAAATATACAAAATTGTTTTGTTTATTCTGGAAAAGATAGTATTGATAGGTAAATTTCATGGAAAATCCTAGATTTGCTTAGTTTTTATTAAATATGCCCATTTATTAATTTAGACCTTATACTTTTAATTAATATATATTTAAACTTTTAAATAGTCTCTAACACTGAAAAAGTCAAAATGTACCTTCTAATATTTAATCTGACCTTTTTTTCTTTAAAAATATTAATAATTATTTTAATCTGAAATAAAATTGAAATACTAATTAAATTTATTAAAGGTAATTTGGGTTTGCATTCTTTGTCGCAAAAAGCAAGAGCTTTTATCAAAAACAGGACAATGGATACATAAGTCAGCAGGACAAGATGGATATATTAGACGAATTGAATCTGATGGTAGTACTGTAAGTCTTATTAAAAATTCATATATAAATAAAAAGTGTTAAAAACAATTAAAAATTTTTCTTATTATTTAAGACAATTGTTGATCCAAGAGATAATTTAGATAAACGTCCAAAATTAGAGCGTGCTAGAAGTGCAGCCGAAAAAGAAAATTTACCATTACAACGTACTGGTAGTGGTCTTAGGCGTCAATTTTCACATCAAGAATATACAGCTAGACGCTTATCAACATCTGATAGTGGTGTCGATGTTATTAGCCCTAGCCAATGGCATATGCAATCACAAAATCAGCAATGTTATTTACAACAGGGACAACAAATTCAACAACAAAATCAATTATATTCTGGGCAAAATTTTACAAAAGGATCAATTAATCAAGGTTCAATCCATCATAGAAATTTATATCCGGAAGATGATCCATCATTTTATCAGGTAATTAAATAAAATAGAAATACTTAAATTTTAAGACATTATAAATAAAATAAAGTATTTTAAATTTTGCTAAAAATTTTTATGAGATTTGTTGGATTTTTTTTTACAGAGCTTAGAAATGTTTAAACAAGTTTTCATTTTTTGAATGTTACTAGCCATTTTATTTTTCATAAAAGTGATTTGATTTGATTCTCTTAGTCGTTAATTTTCTAGTGGAAGTGCTAGCAGAGACTATATTTTGTATCGGTCTGCAATTTTTCTAGATAATCGACTAGGCCTATTAAACGAATTACCCAGTTTCTTACTCAAAAATCGAACAAAAAATGTTATTAACTTTTACCTATTTATTTTTCACTTAATTTTTAAGAATATAAAATTAGTAGCCCTAATATCCTTTATATCTTGCAATTTTTGCATAGATAAATGAAAATTGGAGTGGACTCACTAAAGTTCTTGTGTTCATGACAAAAAGTAAATGATAACAATTACAACTGTCAAATTTTATAAACATTGTATTTCATATAATTATATTAACAAATGTTACCATTTCTCACGTCAGATGATAAATTTCCTTTGACAATGAAGCAATGACTATCATACATTCATATAAATGAATTTAGTAGAAATGAGTCCATCGCCAAGCACTAATAAGTCCTGCCTATAAGAACGGAACAAAAATATATTTAAATAAAACTTTACAAGTGAAATTTGAAGCTTTTTAAAAAGAATAAAAAAATTGTATTTGCTGTTTCAACACTATGGATGAGACTGGATGTAACAATATAATCCTATATTAAAACAAAAGATGTGAGTGATATGAGCCCGCGACTTTAGCTCCAAAATAAATTAAATTAAATTAAGTTTATTTTAAAAGTAAACTACTTAAAATATTGGCCCAGCGGAATGAAAAACTCCTTCTGATCTCTTATTGTTCTAAATACTCAAAAGTTATTTCTCAAAAGTGAGAAATAATTTTCATTGAACGAAGAGGTAAAAACATTCGTAGAAGGGTATTTTGGTAGTCTCATAAATTAGAAGAACACTAAAAAATGTATTTAAGTTTTGAAACAGTATTTAAAATTATTAAGCTGTCACTAATGATAAAAAACTAACCAACCTAGTGGTTCTTACATTAATAAAGTAATTAATAATCATTTTATTTAATTAAACAGGGTGAAATAGATGGTCTAATGAGACAGCATCCACATCTTGTTCATCCAAGACAGCAACAAGAATATATAAATGAGCAATCAAAACATCTTTCTCAACAGATTGCTTCACAGCAACCTCAATTACCACAAGTGCCAGCAATACAATATAGTCAAATGCCAGAAACTGTATATCCCTCATCCGATAGTCAAAAGAAACATAAACGTTCACTTAGTGGACAGTATTCAGCACAACAAAGATCCTACAGTAGTTCAGAGGAGGATCTTAACTCAACACCTGACTATGAGGGTAAGTTAAAAATATTTTTCTAATAAGTATTTAGTAAGATTCAGTAAACAGTTAAATCAGTTTTTTTTCTCCTAAAAACTGGAAATAAAGTTTTGATTTGAAAGCAGTTAATTTAAAATATTTATATCAATGCTTTTTTATTTTATTTTAAGTTTTTTTAATGGGAATGAAGACGAAAAATAAAAAAAAAAGTAATAAATTTTTAGGGCTGACTATCCCTTAGCCTTAAAAAATATTGGATGACAATAATTTTGTCAATAGTTGTCAGAAAGCATACACTTTTCGTGAATTTCTTGAATTCACTATAGTTATCCATATCGTATCGGGTAAAACGACTCTGTATCAAAAACTAGTTCCATTTAGTTATATTGGGAATTACAAAATGAAAAAGGGTAAAAATATTACTTTACATGTTTTTTCGTGTTTAGTGAAAAACGGATATACATATAGGCTAACTAGTCTATAGCCTAGAGCGACAGCTTTTAGGGTCGGCTAAATTTGAAACCTAAGAAATATTTTTTTATTAGAAAAACAAAAATCATCTGTTGATCATTTGAATCGTTCATCATTTGATTTAAAATTGTAAATTGTCATAAAAGTTTGATTGATTACAAATATTTCAAAGTTGTTTGAGAACGGTTTTATGATTTCCAAGCTCTTTCAACAAATTTTTTTGTTCGAATGGTGAAACAAAAATAAGAGATTGGGTCTTATATTGAAAGAGTACAGGTAAAATTTATTATGGAATGTGCTTAGCATTTTGAGAAGATTTTGATGATTGGAAGAACACTAAAAGAATAGTGCAAAGTAATAATAGCGACAGCTACAAAAACTGCTTGTTGTCTTTAAAACTACGACAAAATTCCATGAATTCCATAAAAAAAAAAGAATTGACTGAATTAATAAACAGCAAAAATAATTATTGAAAAATTTTCTTAAAACAAGTCGTAAACTTAATTAAAAATTTATCGTCTCGAGGAGATACAAAAAAATGTTGATGTGTTTAGAGTGAAAACTATTTTATGTCCTTTGAACTTTTGGCCGATCATGATCCTTGAAATGCTCTGGAGAACGATCGTTTTTAGCATTAAAATGTAAAGAAAATTATTTGAGAACTTCTATCGGTCAAGATAGATTGAATGCATTATCGCTGAAAATGAAATCAGGGAGTCCATCAATTTTAATAATTTGCTTAAAAAATTTTCAAAAACTAAATATAGAAGGAATATTTTTCAAAATATTAATTAATAAAAAAACTTTCTGAATATTTTTAGCTTTATTTTTTTCGTTCCTTTCTTTCTTTTTTTTAATTTTAATTTAGTTAAGAAAATTTATTTGTGTGCATTTTGGCTTTGATAGTTGAACATTTTACAAGCTCCACGAAATCGTTAAAATCTTTTTTTTGAGAGAGGTTTCCGTTATATTTTAAAAAATGATGTATTTTTTTTTTATTCCATTGCCACAATTGATAACTAAAACAATTGTCATTATGGTTTTTGCTCTAAACACCAATGTAACTGATGTAATTAACATAAAAAATTTTCACTTAAGCCGTTATGGTTTATAATGATAGATAGTAGTCCTTTCTAGAATTATATGGAAGCTTTATAAATGCGTAGATTAAATTAGAAATTTTAATTTAATTATTTTTATTTATGTATGATTATTAAATTATTAATATAAACAATAATATTTGCAAATGAATTAATAAAGAAAACAGATATAAGAATATTATTGCTATAATATTTCAACGGAACTTGTTCAATGTTAATGGCAATGTTAATTTAATTAAATGGCGACCAGAAACTAGGCGCTTTTGCTATCCAAATTTATTCAATATTTTCTAATTTATTCAACACTTTATGAATTTGTTCATAAACTCTTACAATGTTGAATGTGGTTTGCTCTTAATATTGTTGATTTATATATTCTATTGGAATTTTATACCGATCCCTTAGAGCTTTTTTTTCTTTTTTATTGGCTAGAATCCAGTGACATTAGAACAGGACATTTTGCCAAGAAAAATGAACAAGAGTCTTATATAAAAATAAATGGATGCTGTGGCTTTTGAAATGCCTGCATTTGCCGGCCATGTAATAGAAATATTATATATATACATTATATAGAATACATAAGCATCAAAGTTCTTTATGCGGAGCGAAGTTGTAACAATTTTCTTTTCTTTTTCATGTTTTCGTAAAATATATTTAACGTTATTCAAAGAAAATTAATATGAGGACTGTATTTGTTTGTGTTCGGTTAAAAAGAGAAGATGTCAACATCTTGTATTAGCTACAGGGGATAATAATGGTAATGTTGGATTTTTGAGCCAACAAATTTTTCTATTTGACCTCGTTTTAATAAAGGCTAAACAGAAATTGATAAGAAGCTTAAAAAGATTCTTGCACCAGAAATCAGTATACTAGAAAATTTATTGACTGAGCTTAAGATAAGTTTATTGAATGTTGTATATATATAGAATTCTTGTTTTTCGAGTCTTCTTTTTATTATGGAAAATTGATTACTATGCTTGTGAATCGAATTTTATTTACGGCTGAATTAAAAAGAATTTTGTTGAAATATTAAAGCTTGTGGTTGAATTTCCAACCAATTAGATTTGTTTCGTATTCTTCTGCTATTTTCTATATTTAATTACTTTTAGCAGCAAAATTCCCAAGCAGTCGCAAACACTTTCTAGTTTATTTGATGGCTTTGCTATTGAATAATTGGAATAGTATAAAATTAGAAAAATATAGTCCTTTTACTGTCAAATTATACCATACTATAGGGACTAAAAATACAATTTAATTATAGTCTCATAGTCTTGTAACTTCTACTCTAATACCAAGCTATAGACTGAAAATCTAAGACATTATTCAAATATAGGATACAACTTTGACAAAGGTCAGGTTACAGGTATTGTCTTATGTCTCTTATTCTAATTTTTGTGGCTTTCTAAGTCGTAGCCTCTCTTAATGCTCAAACACAATACACGTGGTTGTGGAACAGAAGCGGAATTCATTCGGAATTCTACTTGCATTGTGTTTGAGCCTAGTGATTATTAAAATTAATTTTATTTCTTTATAAAAATCTTCTTTTGGCTTGACAATCAAAAACTAAAAGGTCAGTCAATAGTTTTTATTTTTCGCTTCCACTATGAAATCTTATACGATTGTTTCTAGGGGTTATAAATAAAGTCTTTCCTCTAATCTTTTTACAAATTAATGTAATTCTAAACTAAGTTTTTATAATATATCTTTTTTTAAATCACGATTTGCGTGACAAGGTCCATTTCTAAATATTTCGCAATTAAATAAATATATAATGGAGCTTTACCAAATATAAGAATTCTAAACAGCCATGACTTTGCCTATTTTTAATCTTACAAGTCTCCTTTTATGTAATTATACTTATATCTTATTAAAGATATTTCAAACAATTTACTGTCATTTTGTTGAATTAACAAACCGAGTATAGAGGTAAAAATAGCTGCCAGTTTTCGAAACTCTTTTTAAACTACTTTAATAATTTGCTTTGGGTTTGTAAGACACCTTAGAACTAATATGTAGTATATAAATTCTAATGCTGCTATTAAAAATTAAATTTTATAATAAGTAGTTTTATTATTTATTTAAAAGTAAAATTTGATTCAAGGATAAAATTTATAATAAATTGAGAAAAATCTCACCGCCCACAATAAAAGCTTATATCGCCCACTATGCAAGCAAGTCTTTACGTAAATGAATGAAAGCTTAAAAGAAAAGGATATAAATATTTGTAGATATGTTCTTTTTTTACCAAACCTGCCTTTGTGTGACATAAATTTACAAACGAACGAAATTCTTTTACCGAAACTTATGATTCAATGTCGCTGGTTTCTTTCGTTTTATATTTTAATTAAGTAAAAGTTACAGATGATTGATTTTAAGGCTAATGATTGGGTGAGTAGACTGTTGCATTTTAATACTTCGACGCATTTTGTACTGTAGATTTTTGCTCTGTGAAGTCATGTTAGAAGATTTTTAAATTTAAAATAAAGATTGGTTATTGGGTTTGATTTTAACCAACATAAATAACAATAATAACATTGTGGCTTTATATTTCTCTTAGAAAGGTTAATTCATTCTCTATTCTAATCAAATTTTTCATATTTATCCTGCTTTCTGGGAGTGATTTTTAAAATACTTCTCAAAGAACTGTTCAATCTACAAAAATGTTTACTTTTAGATGAAAATGTAATATGGTGGAAAAATATTAGAAATATTAATAACCGACAGAGTGCTAGTAAAAAGGAGAGCCTTATGAGTGATTTTTTGGCACTAGTTTTGTTATGAAATTTGAAAAACCTTTTGTACTTTGATGACAATGCAGTATACACAATTATACACAATAAATGATTATTTAAGAATAAATTCTCGGAAAGTAAAACTAATGAATGTAATTTACGTTTGGTGTCATCAGCTATAGACGCTAATTATATTAATGGAAGCGAAATCATGTTTTCGTATAAGCAGAACAATATTTTATATGTATATTTTGTTCTTAAAATTGAGTTTTCTTGCTTGAAATATTAATTTCAAATTTTCCTCTTGATTGTATGAGAAAATTGATATAAGAATATAATTCACATAAACAATTTTAAATATATTTTGGTTTGTAATTTATTTTGAAAATTTTGGCGCTGAATTAAAATTGCATAGGAAACTTTTTAAAAAGCTTTCTAGTATTCAGGGCCAAAACTTTTATTCGTATTGAAGTATTTTACATTTCTCTTTCATTCAATTCAACTTAACGAAACTTTATAGTGCGCAGTATCTATACACAATTAAAAAAGGATACAAATATAGTAAAAAATGAGAAAGTAGTGGGAAATATGAGAATAGGAGAAAAATATGTTGTTTTTTTTAATACCTTGAAAAAATTTTGATTGTAGTTTTAGTTTTTCTTAGGTTTTAGTTAAAATTTAACTCTCATTAAACAAACTAATATTTATAAAAAACGTACTATTTTTTTTTTTACAAAGCATTGATATAAATTAATATTTTCGTGTGTGTCTATGTGTATGTGATTGAGTATTATATACATTTTTACATTAATATATATGGGTTAGGATAGGTATAATTGCGCGAAACTATATATTTAACGAATTGAAGAGAAATAAAAGTAGAAATATTACTGCAAGTTTCACATGTTTAAGAACACCAGAACTTGTATTAAGCGTAATTTTTTTCGAGGTGAAATATAAAAAATCTTTTCTTTATTTTTGTCCTAAAAGAAAGTAAATAAATATTTGTATTTCTATTTACTTCAATAAGTTGAACTAAATTCGTAACAAATTGTACATTATTTAAGTTTTGTCGTTTTGTATGTTAAAAGTGCATAGTAAAACTTTTAAGTAAAAAAGTGAAAATCAAGTTTAATAATTAGAAAAAACAAATTATTTTATAAATAACTGAAAAATCTATTGTTTACATGTTAAACTTGTGTCACTATATATTTTAGATAAATCTATATAATAGATAAAAAACTAAAAAAATAAAGAAAATTAAAAATCATGAAAAAAATGGAATTATCGATAATTATTAAAAAAAATTTTTACGTGTACAAGTTTTAAAAATAGTTGAGTGGCTGTCGTGTAATTTAATCTGTCAAAAAGTGGGGAAAAAAACTGTGTTTTCTTTTCATTCGTTTCATTTTATTTGATTTACTATTTGTGTATGAATTTTGTGTGCATGATTTATCTAAAGCAGATATAAAAAACTTCGTTATAAAAGGTTCAAATATATACAATATATAAATTGCAAAAAAGACTATTAGTGTAATATTAATTTTCAAAAAATTTGAAAATAGAATATTTTGAGGTATATCTGATATATTAAATTAATAATTGATAATTGTTATGCTTAAAAAGATCTTAATTTTAACAGTATTAACCTAGATTACATTGAATGAATTATTGCATTTTACATGGACACTTGATCTTGTTTTTATTTATTCAAATTTCTTATAATTATTTTTAAGTTGTATTTGAATTCAAGACAAAAAAGAAAACAAGGTTGTTTTATTCATAGGCGATATCTTCTCATTTGAGGTTAAGTAGATTTCTTCTAGTTTTTTTTTTATTACCTTTTGAAGAAAATTAGTTTTACTTTTAGTTTAAAATTTAGGAATCGGTTTATTTGTTAGTTTTCCATTAAAATTAGATTTTATATAAATAATTATTTAGGATGATATATCTCATATATTAGTAGTTTTAAAAAAGGTTATAAAAGCAGTGTTTAAAGTTTAATTTTTCCATACACTGCCTGACCTTCCTGAATTATTGTGTCTACAATTGATCTTCTAGATTTCCAAACCATGACAAATAATTGTATTATCCTAAGGTATATTCTGTCCGATTTTCATTTACGAGAGATAAGATTTTTTCTTCAAAAAATTAAAGACCATTTTTGCTTGGAAATTTAAACTTTGCAAAAAAAATTTTCACTAAAATTTGAAAGCGACTTTCTTAGTACTTTAAAAAAAATCACTTAATCAACTTCTAGCTTAAACGTTTTTAACATATATACTGAAACGGTAGCTGTAATTTTACTCTTAAATTAAATAATATTCATATTATACAGTTTGAATTCATGGTTCCAATAATATTCAATGTCAATTTTAAAGTTGCTATTTGCCTAGGATGACATTACAAAATAGTTTGTTTTTTGTGTCAACTAAAAAAGTTAAAGTTTTTGTGAACATTTCATTTTATTAACCAAATTGATCCACATGTCATTTATTTAGTTTGATATACTTATATTTAAGTGACCTTTAAATATTATAAAATATTTTTATAGTATAGTTTGCCCTATTTTTAAGAAAGCATATGTGGCTTTGAATCAATTTAAATTTTGGGTAACTTTTCTAATTTGTTTGAAACTATCGATAATGTATGTCATATGATAAAAATTGGTTCAAAATAAACCATGTCCTTAAGTGCCTTTCGACTTATCGATGCCATAATTTGAGTAACAAGTGTCAATAAACCAATAGAAACGGGAACATTTATTATTCTCTTGAAGTCGTGCAAATATATTAAGTCGGTATCATGAAGATTTATCTCTTGTTTCTGATCCATGCTTATTATTAATTACATCTCAAAAATAGTTTCCTAATATTTATTAATTTTTTTTCATATTTTATAATGAATAAAATGCAATAATTCGATTAAGCTAGCATAAAAATTTAAATAAATGGCTAGAAAATTTTTAAAGAAAATTCTTTTGTTATAAATATTCCACTTTAAATATTTACACTATAATTTTTTTGTTTATTAGAATTGAAATGAAATTTTAAATTGAACATTTTCAGAAAAAGTTTTATATTGATTTTAAAATGTTGCTGCTCCCATTTAAAGAGTAATTAAATATTTCTTAAAATAATATATTAACTTTAAATAAATTAAGAAATAAGTTTTAAACTAAAATTAAAAAGTTAAAATAAAATCAAATGCGAACTACTCAAAAATATTATTTATCGTACAAACGATGATTTAATACAAAAATGATTATTTAAATTTATTAAAAAATGTTTGACAATATATTCTACAGTAGTATTTCCCTTTTACTTTATATATGCACAATCCTTAATATAAGTTGCTTTAAAAAAGCGAAAATAAAAGGCGTACAAAATACTTTCCTCATGCATTAAATACATTTTTACATGGAAGCCTTATATATTGATTTATAAAACCACCAGCTTAATAATTTGAAGGAAACAAGAAAACTTGGTTTTAGTGCCATGATCAAGAATTAAAGAACAGTCCATGCTGAAAAGTATTGCAAATTGAATAAATATAACTTTATTGGACTTCTTTAATTGTTTCATTTTTTTTGTTTTCTAATGTAATTTCAATATTAAAAGTTGAGAGATTTAAATTTACTTCAGACAAACTTGAAATCAAAAATAGAATTTAGACAGCAAAATTACAATCCCTTTATTGATTTAAGGATTCACTTTAAATCTAAGACAGATATATAAATATATATATTAAATCGTAATTTTTAGTAATATGTTGTCTTATTTTTATAAAATAAAAATTTTTCGCGTTTCAATGTCAAATGCTCTCACACATCTACGGAAATTTTCTGAAAGTAGCCTGTATGATAAATCCTAAAGTAGGCCTCAATGGTACTAAGGAAAATATTTTGAGCTTCAGGGATATATAATATCATAAGCATAAATTTTCTAAATTTTTGTTATTATTAACAAGACTTTTGCATAATGAATTTTTGAAAATTTTTTTAAATTCTTTGCTGTACTTTCATAGGAGAACACCAGTATTTTTCATAATTGCAAAGATAATGTAATTGAGTTTAATTAACAAAATTTTTGGTAATTTCCTTAAGGTATATTGAAAACCTTTCAAACTCTATTAAATTGTATATAAAATATTTTAAAATGTTTTCTAATAGCTGCTGTTATTTCTATAGAAAAGGTTGAAAGCCTCAGAAACATTTTTTTATTCTCATATTTCCTGATTTTTTTATGTCGAAAATATGATATAGGGGCCGAGTTAAGAAAAATAATGAGAGGATAAAAATTTAAAAGTTTTTTTTTAACTTATGGTCACACTAATACTTTAAGAGAAAAGTTAAAAATTGTAACTTAAGTATAGTAAAGTGTTTTCTATATAATGAAAATGATGTAAGAAGCTTAAAAGTACTCTTCATACAAGGACTAAAGTTTTTTTTTTATAAAAAAGGAAGATCCAATAATTTCTCTAATGACACAAATTTATGCAAATTTTAGCACACAAGTTGGTTAAAAGTTTGAATTTTTTATATAATTTTTAACCAAGATAGAGGAAAGTTTTTAATTTCACACTTCGTCATACTTTCAGCTATTCTTGTCTTTTGAAAATGTAATTAAAGGCTATGAAAACTCTTAAAATATAGATATTTATGGTTATATCAAATTTTAATTAATACAATTAATATGCCAAAAAAACCTGATTTTAACAAAAAATATAAATGAAAGCCCAAACTTATAGACGACAAACTTTTGTAGCTCAGATTAAATACAGATTTCGTTAAGCTTTTAACATATTGATTTTAGAAAATATTTATGTTTAAATTATTGTACAGAACTGCAGTGGTTGAAATCGAAAAGAATTCCTTCAACAGTCTCTAGTTGCATACAACCGCATACATAGTAAGCAACTCGTTTAGATTTTCTGACGGATTAAAATATTATAAATTAGTTTTCTTTAGGCACTATTTAAACAATTTTTGATATGTTGCAGAAATTTCCTGTTTCCTAGTTATCTTTTTGTGTGTTTAATAATTTTGGTTTAGTGATTTAGTGACACGCATTAGTCTCACAATTCTTGCATTGCTAATTTCAGAGTAATTAATATTTAAAAACATCTTTCATTTTTACGTTGACACCTTCCTGCGTTTGATATTTTTAAGCTCGTTAACCTCCTTATGGCAACTTTGGAATTGAACAAAAGCCTCAGTACACATTATCATGTAAAGTGGTCCCTTTAATTAAAAATTTGATTAAGAAACTTAAAAACAACTAAAAATATCCTCTTAAATTTTTTTAAATTTATTTATAAAACATAAAAGAAACAAAATTAGAAATATATTGTATAATAATTTTGAGTAGAATTAAAAACTTGTAATTAAATTGTAAAATTTTTTTGGAAAAAAAAATATGTTTTACGTTTACAGCAGGTAAATCGAAAATTTATGATACCCAATCCTGGTTAAATTCGAATCAAATCAATAATAGTCAACCATCTACAGATATAATTAGCTTTCATAATCAATATTATCAAAAAGTGAATCAAAATACGTCATCATTATTACCAATACAGCAAGAAATAAGAAAAAATTTTGTTGACGATAAATTAGATGTACAAAAAAAAAATATTTATAATCGTACAAATCACGATCGAAATAAAAGTGAATCATTTGAAGAACATAAATATAAGACATATCATAAATCAAATTCATTACAACAAAATCTTGTCTATCATCAAAATCCAGGAATAGTAATAGGTGATCAAAAAATTAATTCATATGAACGTTCTATTAGTAGTAATGAAACAAATTATAATCAATGTTGGGATGATAGAACATCATCATCATCACAAGATAATCGTCGTTTTACTGAACGTAGAAAAAAGACAGTAAGATTTGATGGACATGATGAGCCCCCAAATAATAATTGGGGGCATCATTCACAAAATTGGGAAAATGAAAGACAGGGTAGCCAAGATTCAGCAACTAAAGATTCAGGAATCGATACAAGCAGTACATTTACTAGCAGTGAAGATTCAAATCGTGGTGATATCCCAAAGGTATCTTAAAAATTTAATTTCTGGTTGAGGAATTATAATAAACCTTTTAATTTTTTTTTTCCAAAAAAAAAAATAAAATAATTAGGTGTATTAAGTTAAATAAAAATTTATGCTTTTAGTCTAAAAAATAATATTAGCTGTATTCAATTTATATGCAACAATTTTTATGTTAAATTTTTAATTTTTCAATTTATGATATGAATTTGCATCACTTAAACTATTTATTGTAGTGCTGTTTTCCGCATTTTTAATTTTTTGTCGCTATGATATTCTTTATATGTCTGTATTGCTTTTTGGTTTTTAGTTATTGTAGTAGAATTATTATCCTTCAAATTAGTCCTTTAGATGAGATGAATTTCGTATTAATAATTGTGGTTCTAATTTATTCAAATATAGTGAAATTTTGTGACGAAGCTAAATTTGCTGCCATTCGTATTCGGTTAAATATTTATGTACCATAAGTATAATTTGTTAAACATCATTTGGCGAAGTTCGAAGCATTTACGTTTTTTTATGATGGCGTTAAAATAATGCACGTTTACTAGCAATCATCTAAAAACAAACAATTATATTAGGTGTTTGTCCACTTATCATCCTGGTGGTATATTATTTAGTAGAAAAATAGAATGTAATTCTTTCAAGCTTTTTAAAACTTTTTATCGATCAAAGTGGTACAAAAATTTTTCCGTACACTTGTTGCTACCTTTTTGCGATTAAAACGGAACTAAAAATAGCAAGTGGCTTGCTTAGATTATTATGATTACATTAGATTTTAATGATCTAGCTTATTAATAAAAATAAATATTAACGTGTACTTTTTTTACCATTTTAGCTTGAAACTACTTTTCAAACATTACCGTCAAAAATTTTCTAATCGAAAGAAATTTAATTTAATTTTACAATTTTTATCTAAATTACTTATCTTTTTTATCAAAATTTTAAGTGATTTTCATCAATTTTGTATGAAAAAAATTCTTCTGGTGCAATAAATATAAGACCTTAAAATTTTTAACTCAAATGAAATATTTTTTTTTATAGAAATTATGTTTCACATGATTATTACCACCAAAAAAAATGTAATAAGTTCAAAAGCTTTCAGGCATTGTAATAATATTTTCGGTTTTAGTTTTTGTTGTAACAATTCTGTTAAAAACAAAAAATATTTAAATGTTGTTGTGATGAATGCAAAGAGTTTGTTCATGATGCATGCAAAACTTTTAAATTTTATATGTGTTAAAAGAACTTTATTGAAAATTTATGCTTAAGCAATGTTAAAAATTAAAATATTAGACAATTTTTTAAAAACATTAACAAATTTCAAATTCAAAGAGTCTGTTAGCTTAATGTGGAGTTTTTTAGATTTGGTTAGGAAATCTCTTAAGATATTGTTATTTAATTTTATTGACTATGACCGAAATGAGCAAAAATTCGTTTTTTTTACCCTTTGAGAAAATGTTTCTTATAATAATTCAATAAGTCATTTAATAAATATTTTACCTTTTTTTTGTTAAATTAATATTTATCAATCTTTTAGACTTTTGGAAATTACAGAAAGAGAAAATGTTTTATAGCCTCTAAAATCAAAGGAAAACCCAAAAATATTGCTTTCTAGAAATTTTTTTTTTAATTTTTCTGCTAGCTAGCATTACTTTCAAAGTTTGGTGGAAAATAAGAACGTTTCCCAAAGTATTAGGGCAGCTACGACAAATATTCGAAAGTTTTATGTTGTTTTCCAGTTAAACTTGAAAAGGTACTGTTAATGCGAGATTTTCTTCCTAATATTTAAACCAGCCAATTATTTTAGTATTAGATGCAATTAATTTTTGGTTAATAGGAGTTTTCCTTGGTTTTCCTTTATAATATTCAATGCTAGAAAAAGAAAGAGTAGGAATAAATACTTAAAATAAAAGCACCAGATAAAAGGCAATAGACTAATTTTTTTGAATAAATATTTTACACTAGAGCTTAATAAATTCATGAAATTTATGCAATTTATAATAATTTGTCTATACAAGTATGTGTTTGTGTGTAAAAATAATACTTTTAAAAGATTTATATAAATAGAAAAAGAAATTTTAAGTGTGCTGTCATTACCATTAATTTTTTTATAGATCAAAATAATTTTATAATAACTTTTCTATTAAACTTAAAGTTCAAGTTTTCTGTTAAATTTTCAAAAAAATCATAAATAAAAATTATTTAATGTTTTATATTTATTGTTGAATATTTTGTGAAATTTAAATTCCTTGTTTTGCTTTTAATAAATTATAAAAAGTTAAATAAAAACTAAACAGAATCCAGTGAATTGGCAAACTTCAGCTGATAATTCTCGGATGATTGGTCATATGATATTAAGAAAAAATTTTGATGGTGACGATATTCTAGGACTTAAAGTTATAGGTGGTCAGCCATTAGATTTAATTAATTATGATGGGAGTGTCAGTGTTGGAGCTATTGTTGAAAAAGTTAAACCTGGTTCAATTGCTGATATTGAAGGACATATACAACCAGGTAAAACTTTTGGTTTTTTATGTTTATATGCCTTCTTTTTTATATATTTAATATATGGTCAATAGCATGCTTAATTTTAATGTTTATTGTTGAATTTTCTATTCAAATATCTTAATAGAATTATAATTATTTTAATATGCAATTTCTATAAAAATGCATGTATAACAAGCTTTTTTCGCTCTTTATTCAATGGAAATTTTTCAAAATCATCGAAATATTATCTTAATTTTGCTGTACTAAAAAGCTATTGATGGTAATATAGATATGTGGTTCTATAAGTCAAAGATAATTAATTTTGTGTTGAAAATCTTTGTTAATCTTTCAAATGTAGTTTTAAACTAAATACAATGTGCTCTTTGATCATTGCCAAAATTATCAATTTTCTCGTATTTAACTTCTTTATACTTGAGAGTTCTTTAAACTTTTGAGATTTTTTAGACTTCTGCCACCTTTGTCTTTTATTTATTTTAAAGCCTTTCTGGGGAAACAGACAAAAATACGCTTCATGATATTTGATCGTATCTAGTTGCAACTCTTTTGAAATAGATTTCTCAAATTATTCTGAATTGAAGTTATCCATAGGTAGAGGAAAAACAATTTTAAAATATTTTTTGATGTCTTATGCCTGGGACTCACTAGCGCTTAGCGTGTGGAGACGACTTAGCACAGTAAAAATGGAGAGTTTGTTTTATATACCAGTGGAGTGGAACATCAGTGGAGACTAATGGACTCATTAGCATTTAGCACTAAATTTTGTGCCGCTAAGCGCTAGTGAGTCCCAGGCATTATGTGATTCAGCTTAACTTCAAACTCTTGCAGAATTTTATTTTCTTTCAACAAACTTATGCATTCATCTTAAAAATAAAGCTAAAGCTACGTTTAACACTTAATTTTCAACAATTATTTCAAATTTCTTGGCCAAAGATCCTTTTCCAATTGTGTCTTGGTAAATAAATTTTTTTGTTTTAAAAATAGTTTTGAAAATTTTCCATTTTTGAATTATTATTGCGTTATTTACTTATTAAATTTTTTTTTTCTATTTTACTTTTATTTTCAATTTACTTTAAAGTGCAAAAATAAAAATTCTCAGGGGATGAAATTATTGAATGGAATGGACAAACTTTATACAATAAAACAAGTGATGAAGTTTTTGAAATAATCACAGAGACTAAACATGAACCGCAAATTGAATTAATCGTAGCACGTTCAATTGGATGTTGTCGTCGGACTCAATTAACATCACGAAGACGATATGATTTTTCACCGACACATTATAGTAGAACAGGTACTCGGACGTATTAAATTTAGTTAAATATAAAACAAGAAAATTTATATTAAAAATATTGTAGCTATAGCTTTCAAAGCTAAATTATATAGTAAATAAGTTTTATTAAGTAAAAAAAAAGAAAAATAGTGTTTTTTAAGTGTGTTTTGTGATTAAATACAATGGGAGCAACAACAAAATAAACAATCAAAATTTATTTGAAAAAAATGTATTATTCTTAAACTAAAATTGACTTTTCCAATGTTGCCATTATTATTTTTTCAATCATAAATATAAATATAGCTTAAGCTCACACAGATACACATTTATTACACATGCACACAAAAAACACTATTTCCTTTTCATTGATTTTCAGCATTTGTTTTTCATTTTTTTCAACAAATTAAATATTAAATTTTTACATCACCAGAAAAAACTTGAAAACTAAATACGTTTTCTTTCTAAATATATTTTAGTTGACGTAATAGATGCACATCAGGATAAACCAAGTGTCCTAATTACATCACCAGGATCACCAGATTTACATGTAGTTGGACGTCATAAATCACTTGGTGGGGCTCGTTATGGTCATCGGCTAGGACCACTTGGTCCAACAATTATTGATCCAAATATTGATGGTAGAGTACAGATAAAACTAGGATATGAGACTGAAACATTGCAGCTAATTGTAACGATTATCTGTGCGACTGGCATAACACTTAGAGCAAATGGTGCTGCCAGAAATCCTTATGCAAAAGTTTTTATTTACATATATATATATATATTTATATTTTATTGTAATTTTTTTTTTTCAAGGTGTTCCTTTTACCTGATCGTGGTGATAAAGCAAAGCGACGTACAAAAACTTTAGCTAGCACAATAGAACCTCGTTGGGGTCAAACATTTATTTATTCTGGTCTAAGAAGATCCGATCTAAATAATCGTTTACTGGAGGTAAATTTTGTTGTTTTTAAATTTTATAACAGTAGTATAACATTTCATACATTTATTTAATGTATTATTCACATTATTTTTGTATATATGTATTTTGTGTTCTCAATTCTAGCCGTACATTAAGTGAATATATTATATAGACAAAGAAAACATTTAGTGGTGTTTCGAAAATTTTTTTATAACTATAAAGCGGGGTAGTTACAATAATTTCCAAATCAACAAATTTTCTCTCTCAACAAAATTTATATGTGCTCTGCTATTTTTTTCGTGTTCTAAAGGGTCTGGATGGAGTTTTGGCTGACGAAAAGTGTCAGAAAATATTGAATAATGGTTGCTTTCATTTGATTGTGACTGCCCAGGAATATCATGTATGGAGGCCCTTCCCTATTAAAAATAGTGTACATATTCCTATTTATTTTGATTCAGTCAAGAGAAGATTTTAAAAGTTGAGTAATGATATCTTTAAACTGAGAATTCTTTTAAAATTTTTGAAATCTTTATCGATGGTAAAAATCGCGCTTGGTCAGTTTTAAATAGCTCTATGCTCACCCACTTTATGTATAATTCTATGAAAATACACATACACAAGATGTGTGTCAATTTATCATACCCCTGCCAATATTTCAGTTCGAGAATGAATTAATTCTCACATCGCTCCGACGAATCAATAGTTCAAAAATGAATCAGAGAATGATTTGAAATTGAAATTTGAAAACGAACAAAACATTTCGTAGTTTGCAATTTGAGTTAACGATACGATTCTCAATGTTTTAGAATAAATGTTAGAATATTATGCGGTAGAAATGATGTGACAGTAATAACTTTTTTAAGTTGCAATATTCATAGGATTTCATTTACTCACTAATATCACATCCATGTAAACTTGTTAATTCAATTAATTTAAACTAAACCAAACTTTATCCCTTAACCAAAACTTTAGAATATCATAGAAATGTCAAACAATGTTTAAACATGGACATATGTACATAAGATATAGAAATTTATGTTTAATATTAATCTCAAACTTAGAGCGGTATATTATTGTTTCCCTCTTTTATTTAATTTTTTGTACTATTCAAAACACTTCAAGATTTCGTTGGTCTCAAACAAAAATCCAAAATCCTCAATTTAAACACCTTCATTTTTGCTTCAATTTTCTTGATGAAATGATAACAGTATTAAAAAATGCGCAAGTATTGATAATAAAAAATTATTTAATTTTTTAGATTACAGTCTGGGACTACGTCCGTTATGGTGCTAATGATTTTCTAGGAGAAATTCTTATTGAATTAGCATCACATTCGTTAGATGATGAAGCAGAATGGTATACATTGCATCCTCATCAGGAAACACCTAGCTATCTCGTAAGCTAATCAATCTTTAGATTAATAGATGTTGTTGTTTTTTTTTATTTTTCATTTTCATTTTCACCGAAAAGAAAAAAAATTCTAATACAGGGGTACAAATAGTCGTATTAAATCCGACAAATGTATCGTAGTCATTATTATTTATTATTTTTGTTTCGTTTTAATGAACGCACAATAATTTGGCAGTTATTAGTAGTATATTTTTTTAAGTATGACAATAATTTAGCTAGTTCATTTGTTTGTAAGTTTTTTTTTCTCTCCGAATATTAATAAAATTTTTTATGTACTCGAAAAGCTTAAATTTAAATCAATGTCAAATTATTTTGCGTTTTTTAATTATTTTGTTTAATAAATTGAATAAAACTTTAGCAGGATATATTATTTTGAGTTATTTGTTATTTTTTCAATATATGGATTGTGTTTTTTCTTTTTTAATTGTTTAATAATGAAGTTATTGTATAAAAATTACCTGCTATTACAATATGAAAGTCCTGTTTCACATAATTATTTGTGTAAGAAATTCAATATTTTTAATTTTCTTTTAAACACAAATAACACAATTTTCCCTCTATAGGTTTAGTTAGTATATTATCTAGGATATACTGTCAAATTATTGTATTGTATTGGAAGAACACATGATTTTTTTTATTATTATATTCGATTTGAGAGTTATTTAAAATCAAAGCTTTGACATTATTAGTTAAGAATAATCTTGTTTTTAAAACTCTTCTCCTAAAATAAAATTTTTATATTTCAATTTAAACGAAGAAACTCTTCTAAATATTCAAAATATTCAAACTTGTTAAGTATTTTAATTGTGACTTTTCCGAGCAGTTAATGTAATTTGATTTAGTTGAAAGCATAATAATTTATTTTATTAAATAGTAACATATTATTTCAATAAAGCTTTTCTTTATTCTGATTCGTTTTCAAATATTTCGAAAAAAGTAATTTTTCATTCATTAAAGAAAAATTCTTTTTCCGTGTAAAGTACGAATGCGATAATTTCCATTTGTTTATTTTTGAAGTGATAAACTTGTCACAATAATCACAATAAATAATATAAATAAGAAGTTAGATCATTTTTACTAAAATTGAATAAAAAATGAAACATAATTATAAAATTAAAATTTAATTGAGAATCTAATTGTTTATTGTAAGAATTACAAGCATTTAGAATGATTTTTAAATGATTCTCAAAAATCGACCTGAATTTATTTTTAGTTTATTTGTTTTTATATTAATTCATCATGATATAAAATTATCAAAGCGAACAATACAAAATTTTAGTTACGTAGAGACGATCGTAGCGAATTGGAAATGATCCTTACTTCGAATGATCACTTATCACCGCCAAGCACTATATCGCGCTTAAGTGACTCAGATACGACATCTGAGTGTGACATCGATGGAACAACAGCTGGCCGAGATGGTGCCAGTATTTCATCTTTAGGGAGCTCCTCAAGTCCACCGCCTGAGGTAAAATATCTGGATCGGTGGATGTTGTTTTTGTTTCCTTTTTTTATTTTGTTTTCTTTTTTTTTTCGTAAGTTTTCGTTAAACTTTAAATGTGTCTGTTTTGTGTGTTTATGTTCTTTCTTTCTAATTTTCATTTATATATTGAAAACTATTATCAACATGTAAACATATGGAAACCATCAAAAAAAACCTCAAAAACTATTTTTCTCCTCTAAATGTTACTATATAAAATCAAAAAAATTTTTTTTTTTTCATTTTTCGTCAAAAATTCTCAGCTACTAATTTTTGTATTTTATTCTCACTTCTGTGTTATTTATGTGCACTTAGAATTTATATATAAATAATTTGATATATAGCTATATAATCATTTTAATTTTGACTTTAAGTTTTTTGTATAGTTTGAAAAAGAAGAAACTAAAAACTCCTGAAAAACTTATTAAAGAGTTTTACACTGCGTGCACTTAAACTACTACTGCTGAAAGGCTGCACACAACACTGCAGTATACTTTTTGCACCAGCCTTTTTATTATTTAAATTTATTAAAACAAGTGTCAAGAGATTATTTATTAATTTCTGCTTTTCGAATGGATAATAATACTCGTACATTTTATAATTATTAAACTTAATGCAGGAACTGGGAACTATTATAAGGGACGTCACATACTTTTATTTTTCATGATCTTATAAAATACCTTATTTATCTTTCTATACTCATTTAATTGGACACAAAGTTATTTTTCTCATTTTAGTTTTTGTGCTAGGAACAGGTTGATTTTTTAAACAAAAATGTTTTGAGCATAATGTATTTTAATCCAAGCAGTTAACGAACTCTTAATTTAAGTTTTAATAGCTCATCTCAAAGTAGTTGAGATTTGATTGAAAGATTTCATTCTAGACATGACTAGAACTAAGAACGTATAATGTTTTGTAGAAATTTTCAATAATATCCACAGGCAATAACTGAGTTATGTAAAACTTACTTTTGGTTACTTACAATGTCGCTATGACAGGAACTAGGATAATTGAAAAAAAAATTTTTTTCGCAAAGTTGTGGCTATTTGAAGTCAAGAGACGTGTTTCGTACCACTTTTTTGACGTCTCCAAATATTTTTAAAATAGTAAAACTTAAAATTTTTTTATAATCCTAGTTCGTGCGATAGGGAAAAGTACAAAAAAGACTCACATCAATTTTCAAGTGAATCGGTTCCGTGGTACTTGAAAAATCATAGCGACTAGGTAGGTAGGTAGGCGCAGTATGAGCCATACAGCTATATTTCCAAAACTAATTTGAATTTTGAAAAATCATTTTAGGAGCGCTTTCCTAAAGACTTATGCTTTGAAAATATGAAAAAAAATCGATTTTATCAAATTTCTAGACCAGAATACCCCCTTAAAACATTTTTATTCCTTTTGTTTGCGAACTTTAATCGTAATAATCTAATTAAAATTGAGATATCCGTTTTTATGCTACTCTGTTAAGTTTAAATAAAACTAAAAGTATTTCTATTTTTAGGTAGTAACAAAAATGTTATGAAATCAATAAAAATTAGTATTTTTTCATTTAAATTCGGGCTTTAAACTATTTTTATACTATAATCAAATATTTTACTTAATTACTAAACTGTTTCAGCAATGGTAAATATTATATTGTATTATTGAATAAATTTTTAATAAATTTTTTTTTTCTCTTCAGAAACATCAATATTGAAATGATTTACTGATTACAAAAATAAAATTATTTAAAGTTTTTAATATAGTAAAATCTTCAAAAAAATGCAAATAAATCACCTAAAATTTAAGTTTAATTTATTTTAAATACAAAAATTACAATTACTTTGATGCACAATTTCAGTAGTTGGTAACAGCACAAAATATTTGGTACTTTTTCTAGAAATTTAAGATATTATACATATATTTAAAAAGATGAAGAAAAAACCTATATTTTGGAATAGTATTAACACAAACACATACATAACAATCTTTAATTAAGCAAAACATAAAAATAATAAATTGTATACATAATGAGCTTTTGAAATGCGGTAGAAAGTTTTATATAAGTGAAGTAAAACTAAAGTTAAATTATAAAATAAACAAAAAAACAAACTGCAAATGAAACAGTGCTTTTATGCTTCATTGTTTTGAAGACGCTTACACTGACAGCCTTGCAGCAGTTTTGATTTATTTGCATGCATTTTAGCCTAGTAATATTTAAATTTTATACTAAATGTAAAATTTTATCTGTACATATTATATATATATATATTGTATGCATATGCGTATGTATTGATATATTTTTTGAATAATTTCATAAAGATATTCTATTAAAACATTTACAGATTGATTCACAAGAACGACGTTCAAGACGCGATATGTCACCACAAGGTAGAAAACGTGTTGCTGGAATGGTAGCACGTGATTATCGTACTGTATCTGGTATTGGACAAAGTTATCATAATCAAGTATGGCTTGTAATTTATTTTTATTACAATTATTTTAAATAAAGTTATTTAATTGTAATTTTTTTTCCTTAAAACTATATCAACTATATAGCAACAGGGAACATCAGCCATATATAGTAGAAGTACTGGTGGTAGTAGTAGTATACAAAATAATTCTGGTATTATACCAATTAATCAACGAAGTCATTCAGCAGCACCGAGTGATAATTTTTTTCATTCCAATCAATATCATCGACATCATCATCATCGTCATAATCATCATCAGCATAGTAGTCCAAGACGAGGTTCATTGTCACCACCTGATGAGCGTTATATTGATTTTCCAGTGCTTCCACTTCATACTTATACCCCTAGATTTCAGTCAAGGTCAGCTACTGCTACACCAACTGGATCACCTAAGAAACGACAACTACCACAGGTTAATTGATTTTCATTGAAGAGTTAAAATAAAAAAAGAAATAACTTAAATAATTGCACAAATCTTTATAAAAGAATGTTTATTTTAGTATTTCACGAGTTATGCATAAAACGTGTTACAATTATTTAAGAAATTTGAAATAATTTTAAAAACACACTTTCACTGCATAAGACTCAACAACTCTGAGGCTGTAGGTATTCTAGGTCAGAGTTGCGCAAACTATTTTCACTGCCGACCCCCCTGTTTGTGTAAAATTTTCTCGTGACCCCTGGGGTTCACTATTTTCATATTACCTGATACTCGTTGAAGAAAAGTCTTATATTTTTTAAATAACAGATAAATTTTTGAGCTTTTGGTGACCCTCAAAATTTTTCTTACAACCCTTTTAGGTGGTCGCTACCCATAGTTTGCGTAGCTGAAATTAATACTTATTATAGTGATTCCAATTAAAGTAATTCAATCAAAGTAATTATATATTAAACTGTATCCAGTTTTGGGTTTTTAAATGAAGTATTGAAAAAAGTGGCCTTCCTAAATATACAGAAAGTAAGCCAATCTAAGTAGGCAGAGTAGCGACGATTTTCAAATAAAATCGCATACCTTCTCGAGGAAAATATGCTTGAAATGCATCTTGTGATGTAATCAAAAATTGTGATTGATTAAACTTTTATTCCTATCAATCATGAGCATTAGTATGAAATAAAATATTCAGAAGATTGCTATAAAGGGGGAAGGATGATTTTAACAGCAAAAGGGGAAATATAGTTGAAAATTATTTGACTTTTTTAACTTTACAAATCTTTGTAAACCTTAACTTAAAAACTAACTAAAAAATGTTAATTATATTTCAGGTACCACAAACATCAAGAAGTGCTATGATACGTGACCGTTTAGGTCATGAATTTGATGAGAGAGTCGGAAGTCGTTTTGGACGACATAGATCAAGACAAATCCATCATCAGGCAACTTATCGAAGTACTGGTATGGGTGGATGGGAACGTCATTATACTGGATTATCTGATAGTGATTTACATTCTATGGAATCACGACTGATACCAAGACATTCTTTATCACCAGATAAAGATTTTATGGGTGATTTTGGAGATTCTGATATGGAATCAGTGATAAGTGTAACCTCAAGTGCTTTTTCAACACAATCTGAACGACCACGTGGTTCACGTGGCTTAAGGTAAGCAAAAAAAAAAATAAGAAGAAATTATTTTTTTACTTAAATATATCTACGAAAAAAATATGGTTTTAGCAAAATATATTTTGATGTATATGTATATGTTTTTTTCTTCGATTCTTCTTTTTTACTATAAGAAATCGTCACAGAAGTTTATCATCATCAAACTGGTATCCACCTTATAGTGGTAATATTATACAACCAGCAAGTTTTGATGGAATTCAAATGAGTCAGACACAAACTACAGCAGCACAAAATAACTCAACAAATAGTTTCTTACCACAATATTTTCCAAAACTTTCCCAATTACCTAAGTGTTTTACTGATATTAGTTTTCTAAATATTCCAGCTAAAATTTTTAATACTAGCTCTTCAAATTATTCATTACGACGTCCAAATATTGAAGCTATTAAGCGCTATGCTAATCCAGTTTTTAATTTTTGTCAAAATGATCCATATTTTCAATTTAATCCTAACCAATTTAATAGTGATAGCTCAATTATAGAAAATAGTTGTCATCCAAGTAGCCTTTTACTTCTTAGAAAATCAACTCCTATTAATTCAAATTGTCCATCATTATCAGAGTTTTATCCATCATCAGAGCCTATACTGTCATCTATGGATCCATTCGTAAATGATATGATAGAATCACAATTTGTATATTCAGTTCCGAATACTGTAATGCCAGATTATAAGCCATATTTTGATGCTGTTGATATACAGCTACAAAAGAAAACGAATAGAAATGATAAAAACGTTTATTACTATAATAAATCCAAACATTCAATTCTTAAAAAACCGAAAACTAAAAATCTTAAATCTTTGGATGGATATTATTTATCGAAATCTTTGGATTATGAAGTGCCTATACATGATAGGTACAGTAAACAAAGTGAATATGACAGCCCAATAGAAAATAAACACTTTATTGGTAAAGTTAGAAAAAAATATAATTCCGAGTCAAATATACGTCAAACTTATTTTGGAGCTGTAGTAGATGAAAAAAATCCATTAAGTCATTCACATTCACTTGTTACTGATGATAAAGTCGTTAATATTATCTATGATTCAGATGTTGGATGGAAACGTAGTTCAATTATGACAGATATTTTTAAAAATAATTCAAAACGAAAATCTAGTATGAATCCCTTGATGTTTAATCGAAAAAAGCTTGACCGTACCACTCTATCTCTTGATTTACATAAACCATCAGAAATTCCAATAGAAAAAAAATCTTTAAGCTGTAAAAAAAAAGAAAATTCAAAAAAAAATAACTGTAATAATGTTTTTACACCAGAAAAAGAACATACTGTACATCCTGATGAATTTAATAAATTAAAATCAATAACTGATATTGTTGAAACAAGCAAAGATCAAACGAATGCACAAAATAAATACAATGAAAATTCATCACTAAGTATAGAGAAAGAATTTAATGATAAGAGAAAAGGGAATCATAGACATCAATCAAATAATTCTATAGCTGATAAAAGAAATCATAATTTAGATACTGAAAATTCATTAAAACATAAACGTAGTTCTTCTATTTGTAGTTATGCTAATTATGCTTATTCTTCCTCTTTTGCAAATTCCCATGATGTTGCGCTTAAATCCTATCAACATTCTCATCGGCAATCCTTTAGTGAATATGATGTAAGAGATCGTGTCATCAAAATACCATCGAATGATAGTAGTACAGGTGGTCGCAATAGTGGAAATAATGACCGTATTCGAGATCGTGATCGTATAGAAGTTAGTAGCGATCGTGATGATGGTAATTCATTTAGTCGTAGTTTATCAAATGCTGATCGGACACCTGATGATAAAGTTGGTAAGTAAACAATTTTATTTTATTTTATTTAATAAAAATGTTTAGCAATTACAATAAGTTTATTTGATTATTTTCTTTCTAAGGTCAGTTGAAAAGTTCGTATCGTTTTAAAGAAAAATAAATTTTTTTGGCAAAATTCGATTTTAGTATTCAATATAGTTGCTTTGGAGGGCGATACACCGATTGTAGCGATCTTCCAGCTGTTCGATACCATTTTGTAGAACGATTTGTATAAAACAGTTGAAGGTCACTTGAAGTCATTTAGATTAGATCGAAAATTTACTTTTAATCAGCGTTAAATATCGGGTGTTTTTATTTCGGAAGGTATTCCTTATGTAAATGAAAGACTTTTCTGCATTTACTTTCGTTTCAGATTTAGAAATGACTTCAAAATTTTTCTAATAATAAAAATAATAGTTTTCGAATATAAAACTTCCGGAGGTTTTTACAATTGATGGTAAAGAATTTGTTTACTTTTTTATTAAAAATCTTTTTTCTCTCTAGTTATCTGCTGGAAAAGTTTTTAGTGTTTTGATATTTAATATAATTTCAGTCCTTTCTAATATTTAGAAATAGTAAAATTTAATGTTTTATAAATCTTTTTAAATAACTTAATAACAAGAGTTATTTTTGATGATTAAGATATTTCAAATAAATAAACATAAAAAAATTATTAAATACTAAAACCTTTCAATAACATAAAATATTTTTTTAGATGGTAGTCTATCAGACACGGCTGTGAATATACAAACCATGGATTCGTCCAGACGTTCAGATGCACGTTCACCTCGAAGTGAAATAACAAGTAGAGAGCGAGATCGTTTTGGTACAGGAATGGGAAAAAAAAGTAATTCTACGTCACAGTTATCAGCCACAGGTATGCGCGAATAATTATGAAATTTTTATAATAATTTTACTTTTTAATTTAAAAAAAGTTTTTAAATATATTAAATATCTAAAATGAAAATACAAAAAATTAAATTTTTAAAAACAAAAAACTTTTAAAATGAAAAACCTCTTAAGGTCGGAAACGAAGAATCGGTTTCGGCAAAAGGGGCAAAAGTTCGTTTACAGTCCATAGAAGCGAAGAAGTGCTGCCAGGTGAGATGCGTGGAGCCTTGTCAAGAGGCTCTTCAGCATCTGATGATGGAGAAGGCAATTACGATGGGGACAGGTTCGCTCACAAATAGTATTATTTAGTTTTCTTGTTTTTTTTTTTTGAATTTTATTGCTAATTTTTAATTTTATTAAAATATTTTTATTTGAGAGTTGATCCATTGCGAAATAAAACAGAGAGAGAGAGAGAGAGAGACATGGGAAGACATTGATTTAATTTTTTCTAGTTTTCTGTTTGGTACAAATATTTTTTAGAAAACGAAGAACAGTATTTACAAGCTATATAAAGATATGATACAAAAATTAAACAATTATTTGATTTTTTTTGTTCCTAGATTTTGCTTTTAATGTTTTAGTTTTAAGAACTTTGATGTCGGAGAGTTGTCTGCTATTAAATATTTTATTTTAAATTAAATCTAATTAAAATTATTTATGTTTTTATTTTTTGCAAATGACTACAAAACAATTAGCTTTAGATGGTAATTCAAAGGAAATTTAAAACTATAAAAAATTTATAAACCCGGATATGGTTAAAAGAACAAAACTACTGAAAAGATATTGTAAAATTTTTTATTATATATAGAAATGGCTTGATTCGATTGTTTTCAAGTGCTTTACACTCTTCATTTATTAATTTTTCAATATAAAATGAAATATTTGAACAAAGTTTGATTTTAGGTGAACCCAAAAGAGTTTATTTTGTATAAATGCCTTTTTTGTAATTCTGAAACTTTGAACGACGAATTTGATCATTAAAATTTTACTAGCTTTATATTATGGTATTTTCTGCCTACATTTATGTATTTTGTAGAATATTTTTGTTAAACACCTAATTGAAAAGTATTTTATAAAAGACCAAAGAAATAAAAAATAATGGTTATCATTAATATTGAAAACCTTTTGAATTTGATTTTCTGAAAATATTTGAGTAACAGGTAATTTTAGCAAATAATTTTTCAAGTAGACTATGGAGTGTGTTCTTGTAATGTATACACTTTTTTTTATTATTGCTTTTAAGAGTTTCTTAACTTTTGTGAAGTATAATAAATTAAAAATTAAAAATCAAAAACTAAAAGAATTCTTATTGTCGAAATTTGAAAATTAACTTAATTTATATCTATCCAAAATACCTAACGTATTATATTTTAAATTTACGTAAATAGTAGAGCTTTAATTTGTGTAAATATTTCTCAAAAGGCATTAAACAAAAATGCGTTCTATATACAACAGAGAATTCGATATTTGACTGAGTCTGTCATATTTTCAGCCTTTTAATTAAAATTTTTTGCTCAAAACTTGTCCTTGTCAATTAGGATTCGTGTTTACTGCCCACAATAGCATAATTTTTAAACAAAATTATATGTAACGAGCATGAAAAACAACAAAATTGGCAACAAAAATAATTTCCATGCATTTGTATAACTTTTGAAGATAGTAAAAACAAATTTTTTAAAACAAACTTCTACTTTTTAAAAATTTGTTGGAAACATACAAACATAGAAATTGTTCATAATATTTTCAAAATCTATATAAATATATATTTAAATTTAAATGAAACAAAACAAGTTTTCTTTCAGTTTTTTAATTTTATTAAAGAAAATCAACTATTTTTTGATTCAATTATTTTGTGTTTTAAATTTTTTTTTTTTTTCAATTATATTGGTTACATAGACCAAGTACAAGCTATACCTTCTCAACATCGTGGACGTGGTTCGTCTGGAAGTATCCAAAGATCTGTTGAAGTAACTCCAACAACTTCACAAAGTTCATATCTTGCAGGAAGTCTCCATTCAATTTCAACAAGCTCAGATGGCTCATCGTAAGTTCATCGAATTTACCACAAAAAAAAAAAAACAAAGCACACAAAAAACTAAAAATTACAATAAATAACACATTTTAATTTTATTCTATTTTCTAGTTACTTTTGTTTTTTTTTTTGTTAAAATAAGCTAAATTATTATTAGCATTACCAGTCAAAATTCTTATTTGAATTTTGTACATTTTTGAAGAAGAAAATATACATTTTTAAATTTTTATTGGCAAAATTATAACTATTAATTTTATAAACTTTATCAAAAATCAAATAATTTTACTTATATGTAAATTTTGTGTATGATAATCTTTGTTGTAATTTTATTGGTGGTGAAATCGATGTTCTAAATGCTTTATTCACTATTTTCTTAACTAATTTCAGTGCTCTGCTCAGCTGTTGATGTATTCATTTAAATAATTTTTTTTTTTTATTACTGTTGTTGACTGCAAAAGCTAATTTTGACTATAAATGTATTAATATTTTTATAAAAATATTTTCTTAAGAAATGATGACAATTGCTAAAAAATAGGTTAGTTGAAAACTTACAATAAACAGAAAATTTAATAAACATACCCAACACTTTTTGAATTTTTTAGGGAGAAATGTAATTTAATTTGAAAGAGTAGAAAATTGCTATTTACAGAACTAATTTACATATTTTAAACTGTATCTTTTGAGTAAATAAAAAAATATTCATCTAAATAGCATTTGAAAAAATATAGTCCTATAATTTACTTCTTATAAAATTAGATTAAAGGCTCAAATGTACATATATTATCATTATTCAGTTGTATGTATTTGTCATTGTTAGATGAATTTCGATGTCATGGATATTGAGAGGTATTATAATTCCAGGCAATATCAACTTTAACAGTATTTTATTACAACAAAAAAAACCACAAAAGATGAAATTTTTAACATATTAATATCAATCAGGCAATAGAAAATCACCATCAATGGTAGAGAGATACTTTTCAGTCATTATATTTTTTATATTTTTATATATTAACTAAGCGATCAAATTTCAAACAATATAAAGAAATTATTTTACTATAGTCAAATAGAGCACAAAAGACTGCTTTTAATGTTATTATTTTGTTGAGTTTTCAATGTCGTCTTCAGTGTTGCATAATAAATATTGTCATTATACTATAAATTGTATGTTATGTATTTTTTTCAATTGCTTATTGTTTTTAGATTTAATGTCTTTGTCAATAAAAAGAAAAGTTTAAATTATATTTTTAGTTTTTACAAATTATTAAAAATAAACGTTCGCATGATACATTACTATCGGTGGGAAAATTTAAAAACAAACAATTTATAAATTGAAAATAAGCACACTTTACATATAAATATTACTCTATTCTTTTGAAGTCAAGAATTTTATTTATAACAAAAAAAAAAGAAGATATTGCTATAAAAAACAAATCTTCCTATTTCTTTCTATCTCTCCCTTTTATAAAATGTTTTTTAATACTCCTTTGTGTTCTTTTATTATTCATTTTTATTATTTCTTTTTTGACTTATATGTGTGTATTAGTTCCTTCTAAATGTTCTCTTTTTGATTTAAGATGATAGTAGACTTATTGATTATACCATAAATAAAAATATTAATCAAAATAAGCCTACTAAATCTTTAGTAATTTATATTTTAATATTTACCATATTACTTATAAATAATTTTATGTTTTAATACAAATACTAAATTTAGATGGTCACCATCCTTACGAATGAATGATGGTCAGTTATCTGATTTTATTGATGGATTAGGTCCTGGCCAACTAGTAGGAAGACAAGTTTTAGGTGCGCCTGCCTTAGGTGATATTCAGTTATCAATGTGCCATCAAAAAGGATATCTGGAAGTTGAAGTGATAAGAGCACGTGGCTTACAGGTTTATATGCTTACCAAAATATATAATACAATTTTTTACATAAAATAATTTTTTCAGGCAAAACCAGGCTCAAAATTACTTCCAGCTCCATATGTTAAAGTTTATTTAGTTTCGGGTAAAAAATGTATAGATAAAGCGAAAACAACGACTGCAAGACGAACCTTAGATCCTTTATATCAACAACAACTAGCATTTAGAGAACCATTCGGTGGATGCATATTACAAGTAAAAATGATATTTTTTGTTGTTAAATAATTGTAGTGTAAATTGATTAAATGTTAAAATTTATTATTACTTTAGTTACTAATAGCTTGAATTAACGTCAGACTATCCAAATCAATTTTATTTTATTTGTGTTTTTATGAACTTAAATCTTAAATACTGTACAAAATGTTTATTAAAAAGAAGAATTTTAATTTAATTTGGTTTTAAAATAAATTGAAAATGTTTTAAGTCAAACATTGATCGTATTACACTACTAAAATAGTGTATTTCTAACTTTTTAAAAAAAGTAATAGTACAAAATATTTTTAAAAAAATTTATTATATTAAATATTTTCCTATTTTTATTGTTTCAAATTCTTGTTTTTATTTTAGGTAACTGTCTGGGGTGATTATGGTAGAATGGAGAAAAAAGTATTTATGGGTGTTGCACAAATAATGTTAGATGATCTTAATTTATCAAATATTGTCATTGGATGGTATAAGCTGTTTGGAACAACGTCACTGGTCAGTGGTCCCCCTAGCTTGGGTCTATCTAGACGTTCATCAACGTTCACTTGATTCAATCAAACTTTAGAAATATGCACAATTTTGACGTCGTAATTTTATATTTATCATTATCATTAATATCATTAATAAATTTTAAATAATTCATTTTAATCAAAAAAAGGCAAAAAGTTTAGTTTAATTTTTGTTTTTAGTTTTTTAATGCTTTTTGGGTTTGTGTAAATTAACCAAAAAAAACAAATAAGAAAAGCTTACTCATATGGTTACTTTAAAAATCTAATAATAGTTTAAATAATTTGTCTTCTTTAGGGATTGTAAAAATGAATCATTTTATTAGCTGTACTCCTGCAAAACTTGCATTATTTTAAAAAAGTCCAACATTTTCAAATATTTCACAAAGAGAAGAAATTTTTTTAATATCAATACACTAAATCAGGCTGGCCCTTTATAATACAAGATAATGAGAATTATTCTTTTATTTACTTTAACGCATTTTATACTACAACTAGTATAATATTTTCTATAATTATCTTAAAGGCTTGCTCAGTGATATATAAAATTCCATGTCTTTAATAACATACTTTTTCAACATAATTTCTTTTTCGTATTTAACTCTTAAAAAATTTCTAGCTATAAATAAGTCTCATTTATTTTATCATGATAAAAAATTATAAATTAAATTTCTTAAATGCAACTACTTTTTTATAAAGCAAATTTAATAGTCATAAATAGTTATTTGCTATTCTATTAAACACTATTGAGCATAATTTGTAGACAATAAAATTTTAAATATTTCTTGTTCTATATTATTAAAAATTATTAATTTCTAATGCTTTTAGACTGAGAGGACAAATTTTTGTGATATATATAAATATATATAATTAAGTAATTATATGATTCATTTGATTAAAACCAATAGAAAAATAATATTTATAAAATGAGAAAGCTATTGCTTTATTGCATATAATTTTCTATCTAATTACAATATGCTTAGTAAATTCAACGATATACTCGCAAACTGTCCGTCATTTTACTAATACTATAGTCAAAACTAATTTTGTGTTTAAATCATTAAAATATTCATCGATTATTAAAAATAATATTAAATAGTAGGTATGTTTTTTTTTAGGCATGTTTTATTAATTATTTTTTATTAAATTAATAATCTCAGTTACATTCTTTTGAATTTAACACACAATTTTTTATTGGATTTTGGTTAGCTTGTTATTTATTTTAGATGCTTTAAGCATATTTATATTAAAAATATACAAAGTTAATAAAAAAATGTAGTTCTTTATGAAGGAAAACATATAAGTAATAAATATTATCTAAAGACAATTATGAATTGCATTAGATTTTTTAAAGGGGTCTTAAATATATATATATATACTATATTGTAAGTGATTGTTCTTTGTTTAAGAACTCAAAGAGTTGATATATTTTTCTTTAATTGTATTAAGCTATTGTTTCCTTTAATTTATTTATAATAAATGGAATCATAAAAAGGTTTTTCTCATAACAGCTACATTTTTTTATTAAACTTGCTTATTTTCTTTAGTGATATTTATAAATTGCTTTACTTAAAAACCACTAAATCCTTTACTTTTACCAAATAAATATAGAAATTAACTTTATATTTCTTTTTCCAGTAAAAGATATCATCTATAATAAACAAAAAAAAAGGTTTTATAAAAAAAGCATCATACGTATTTACAATATAAAACTAGAAAACTTTAGGTTAAATACCATCAAAGACTTTCTACTAATTAATTTGAATTTATAAAAATGACAAATACTAATTATAATACTAATGAAGAATTAAATCTGTAAAAATGTCTATATCAAATTAACAAAAAGGAATAAAATTTAATACTAGCTACACTCGCAATAGTCTTGGAAAAGCCTACAAAACTCAAACAAATTCTTATAAAAGATTTGTAAAGCAGTTAGCAAATTGTAAATAATATTTAATTAGCTAAAGTAAAAAATTAAACGCATTGAAAATAACTAAGCACACAAATAATAATATTTATGTATTAAGATTAATTTTTAAATAAAGGGTAAATATTTAAGAAGTTTAATCTAAAAAAATTGTAAAAATTCAAATGTGAAAAATAAATAATTAAATTAAATAACAAAAAAGTAATATTTATAACAAAGCAAACAAAAAATAAAAATGAAATTTACATCGAGCCTTCCGAAATGATTTAATTTTTAAAAAAAAGGAGAATACTTATAACATAAGAATAATTTAATTTAAAGGTTCAAACGAAATAAAAGTTGTAAAATAATATTAAAAATTATTTGTTGAGCAGGGCCAACAAATTGAAAAAAAAATAAAGACCTAAAATATAATTTAAGAGAACAAATATGTTAAATATATATAAAATACTACGATTATAGCTAAATTAATAAAAAAATATAAAAAAATAAAGATAAATAAATAAAACACTATGTTCATATTTTCATGTTTTGCTATATTGAAAATTTTTTAAAGTAAAATATCAATAAAGATAAATAATTTGTTGCTAAATATTATAAAAGAAATTTTTTTATTGAATGAATTTTAGTAAAATGTTGCATAAAATAAAATTTAACTAAGAAAATAATTATAAAAAATATTGATCTGCGTTAAAAGAATTTTAAAAAAGTTTTTTGTTTAAAAATATAGAATTTCCTACTAACCAATTTTTTTTTTTAAATTATTTTTGTTAAAATATTTGTTAGTTAACTAAAATCTTGTTTATGCAAATTTTTGATAGAAATTTGATTACAAACTGAAATAAAAAAAGAACCAAAAGACAAAATATTATTTAGAAGAGATAATAACTATGTATTTATTAATTTTCTGGCATTTAAATAACGGACAATCCTTTTAATTTTTAAATGATTTTTTCATTAAATCAAATGTAATAAATTATAAATTATAAGATAGTATTTTTTTCCGTGATTGCCTAAAACTTAATTTTCGCGATAATTTTTAAGGATAAAAAGAGAATTTAGGATTTTCAAAATAAAATTTGTTAAAAAATTCTAATAAAAATTTTATTTCATTTTAGTTAAATATTATGTGTCTTATATAGAAAAAGAATATTTAGGCAGAAACAAAACAAACAAATGCAAAAAGTTGATCAAAAAATTGTTGCGTGTTATATAAATATATCGGCTGCGCCAGTTTATACGGAAAATAAGATAAAAAGCTAGTTAGGATGAAATTTTTCCGTTTTTTAATTATTATCAATTTCATTTTTTTATAATAAATTTTTCAATTAACACACACTGCTATGTGATTAGTTTTTATTTTCAAGTAAATACTAAAATTTAAAGTTAATATATCAGAGATTTATATGAGGAAATCAACTAACCATACTTAATCTCACAGATACCCATGTCTTATAAAAGCTCTAGAAATGTGAAAAATATTAATAGTAGCTTGGAAAACGGAATCCGAAGAGATCAAGACTAATCCGCTATGATTCACCCAAAACCTGTTATTTCAGAAATATTATTCCAATATATTTTACCAAAATTTAATATTATTCAAACTAATCTCGGTTTCTAAGATCTGTGACGTTTGTTAATAAATATAATGTATTTTACTCTCTTCAATATTAAGGAGCAGGCAGATAGACATCTTTTCCACCTAACGGCAGTATCGGCCATTAAGTCTTTATTTTAAAGAGGTGCCTATTAAAGAAAATGAACCCAGTAGGGAAGTTGCTCTACTTCATCAATGAAAGAGAGCTTCTTTTCAGTCATACTTTCTCAGGGAAAACAACAATGAATTTAGTTTACAAATGGCTGCAAAAATTGATGCCATGACGATATTGTGCATGCTACATTAATGAATATTTTACAAGTGAACTTTCCGACATGATTCACACATGAACTCATGCATTAGAAACTCACTGATGAGTAATTTTTTTACTGGAGAAACGGCAATGAAATTCGTCAACATTCTAAAGACTCAAACACAATGCACGTGGTTGTGGAGCGAAAGCGTAGAGTTCCAAATGAATACCTATTCCACTCCGCAACCACGTACATTGTGTTTGAGCCTTAAATAGACCTTAATATTTTTTAACTTATTACGAGTATTTCACTGTTTTTATTTGTTGCAAAAGTAAATTTCTCTTTTTTCATTAATACTGGGATTTCAATACATTCCTTTTGAAAAAATGTAAAATTTACGATGCAAGCATCAGATCGATATATACAACATTAGTGTTATAGTTAAAAACTTATTTGGTGCCTCCCGTAGATATTAAAAAGTTAGGATAACCTTGAACTTCCGTATTACGTTTATGTACTATTTACAGTAATTATTAAAATTTATACTTTCCGGGTTATCAAACTTTATCTATTAGCAATAAAACTTAATATGTTATAAAAAATTTGACTGTCATTATCTTGGCTTTATTTTAATCATTTTAATTTCACAAGAAATTCTAATATGATAAAAATGATCTTGAAAATTGCTACTTATTAGTTTTTATTTATTAAACCCTAATCTATATATTTGTACTATTGAAATATACATATATATGAGAAATATGTATTTAAGTGGTTTTGCAACTAGAATAATATCCTCATTTGATTAGTTTTCTATCAATTTATGGCAAAATTAATGAAATGACATCAACTAAATTGTCTAGCTTGCCATATTTAGATCACTTTATCTCGAATTAATTAATGTTGCCTTCAGAAACATATTTTTTAACAATGAATATGAACCTTTAGTTAAGTTTTACAATTGAAGCAAATTGGAGCTAAACGATATGTTGTGTGCATAAATGTTTACAAAAATGCAAATATTTATATAATAATAGAACAATAAAAGGATATTATTTATATGTATAAAATGGGGTCTATTTTTTATTTGCGGTAAGCTATGACATTGACAAAGTTAGATTTAAAATGTGAATTCATTAATGCCAAATGTGTTATTTTAAATTATCCGTTCAAAACATCATTTTCCTAATTGTATTTTATTTAGTGTTGTTGGCTTTTGTTTTTGCTTTCAGGAAATTCATATTTTTTATTTTATTCTTATCTTACTGTAAACTAAAATTTTATATTCATTTTATGATATTTATTAAGGCAGTAACTCTTTTAATTGTTATTAAAATCATTATTTTATCTTAGGTATTTTTTATGGGTCGCTTGTGTACTTTTTTTCAAATGTGTCATCAGTTGTAAGTATCCATATAAAAATATTAACTAAAATGTATTAAAATTGGATGTAAAAATAAGTTTTTTTTAAATGTAAGTATAACGGTTAATTTACGTGTTTAGGTTTACGGTTACGCTGACGCTGATTTTGAGACTGAATATGTGGGCTTGCAAGATACTACGTAACAAGAAAAAAATGTGACTAAATAAATTTTTGTTTTTAGTAGAGTTAAAAATGGATTTGATCTCAATACATTTCCAGTTGAAATAGCAGCGTTTAACATAAAAACATTAGGATCCTAAATTAAAATGAATATTTCAGTAGGAAATACATTGCTGCAATTTAAGGGAAATTTTTTTTGTTGCATATAAATTAGAATTTTATTATTAAGGTTTTGTTACTAACAAATTAAAGAAAATAAAAAATTCTCAACAATAATATCATGAAAAACACTTATGCTTATGGAATTATTTTAAAAGACAAACTTTTCGTTTTTTCCTCTTTTTTTACCTTAAGGATGTTAATCTTAAATAAGATTAATATGTGAGAGCATAGGTTAAGGCCTGCATTTGGTAAAAAGGTTGCAAATTTTTACGGTAAAACTAGTTTGTTCAAATAAATAACTCATTTTGATTTTTCTCCAGAGAGGAAAATTTTATAGAAAGAATTTATGTGGAGATAAGAGTAATAATGTTAGTGTACACTTTGACATATTACACTAAGAAGTAGAAAAAAGCACAAAAATTATCCATTAAATTTTCAAAAATAATTTGTAGTTATGCTTATTATCATGAATCTCTGTCTTATACAAATTCTTATTGCGCCCTCAGTTAAACATTTGACTGGAAGGTTGTGAAAAAACTCTGGTTTCAAACACTCAAGTAATTGTTAGGTTCGGAACTATTATTACCAATATAAGTGTACTCGGCTTAACTCTACTGTTTGCGTATGCTTTCAGTTTTACACTTTTTTCAGACTTATAAGTTCTCAGAGGTCAGCAGATGTAAGTAAGAAGATTTATGCCTTAAGATTTATGCTAGAGCCAATAATGAATTTTTTTGGTAAAATTTTTAATTTCAGATAATATCATAGATGATTACCGACCCTGTAGTAATTGGAGGCTTGGGGATCCAGATCTAGATTATGACCTTATTAGAAGATATCGTTTAGAGCACCATAGAGATGCACATAATATTGAAGGCTCAAGCCCAAATCAAATTGCATACAGATTAAGTACATTATCAAACATGACATTAAAATCAACAAGTATATTTCCATACGGTGTTCCAAATGATTTCTCATTTGAATGCACCTATAGAACACCTTATCCACCAACAAATCCATGGCGTTTGTTTCATTTAGCCGACAAAGAAAGAAAATCAAAAATGAGCATTACAATGAGTCCAGCTGATAGTGCTATTATTCTAGCATTCCCAAATATTGATGGAAATTTAGAAACAGTCAGTTTTCAAGAGAAAACGGTAAAATTGTTTTGAAAAATAAATTAAAATTTTAAAATTACTAATAAATTTTTTGTAGTTGTTTGACAGATCATGGCATAAAATCATTATTGGTGTCAATCAAAATACAATCCGACTCTGGGTCGATTGTAGAATGATTACTGGTCAGAAAGGACAAACATTTCTTAGCATACCTTCAAGAGGAACAATTGAATATGTAGATGGATACATTTATGTGGCAGAGGATTTAGGTAGCTGGAGTACTGTTCCGGTACACTTATCTCATTTTCTTCTTTACGAACACTGAATATTTTTTGTTTTATAGATTGACTTGCAGTTGATGCTTTTTAGTTGTGATCCCTTAAGGGCACTGCGTGTTACGTGTGATGAGGTAAATGTAATTTATTTTTAACTTATTCATTGAAATATTTCTAAGTCTTAAAGCTTTAGAGCTTAGATTTGGCAGCACTTGAATCTATTCGGATCATTAGTGCCCCACCTGTTCAAGATTGTCAAGTACAATGCCCTAGAGGTCCCCCTGGAGCAAATGTAAGAAAAAATTACAGAAAATAAAGAATTTTATACATGAAAACTTTGTTGTTTAAATTTTGAAGGGCTTGCCAGGACTGAGAGGTTTTCCTGGCCCCCAAGGGTTGCCGGGTCCTCGCGGACCACCAGGATATGCCACCTTTTCAAATAATAATAACAACAAACACCTCACCGAAGCTGATGTAAAAGAAATTTGTTTAAATGTACTAAGAGGTACTCCACAAAAACTAAGTAAAACCTATATTTACGAATTTATTTTGTAGATTATATGATATGCCAAGTTGTACCACGAGGACCAGTTTCGTATGGGGAAAGTGCTTATATGATGCAACAACAACAAAGTAAAGGACCTGTAAATGGTTAAATATTTAAACAAATTATAGATTTTGTCCTATAGCTATATTTAAAATATAATTACTTTAATTTGACTATTGATTGATTAAAAATATATTTCTTTGTGAGTTTTTTTCAAAACTCCTGAAAACAGGAACTATTTTATTTTGCGTTAGTACCTATATAATAATCGAGCATTAGTGAACCATGAGTAAAATAAATAAATTTTTGTGTTCTTTGGCTGGGAAAGTGAAACAGTGAAAAGTTAATTAATAGCGCATGATAAGACCAAGAGCTTGTGATTCTTTTTAGTAACTTTTTGCTGTAAGGCTAGAAATTTTGCCAATATATACTGCGCGCCTTTTAATTCACCTGAAATGCGATGATATCCAGTGCTTATGCCGACTGTAAGTTTGGTTTTTGTGCAACAAGCTATAATTCCATCATTAAAAAATCTCTAGCCTTACAGTGGAAATGTTACCTAAAAAGTTCACGAGCTTTCAGTCTATTTTTCAATACATAATAAAGGCTAGGTGGCAACTATTATTGCTATTCTAAAAGAAAAAGGACTAGAATTTTGATTTCGTTTCGACTTTTAAAAAAAAACTACCCCTAGAATATTCAAATTCATAGGGCAGGTAAAGGAACTAAGTTTAGCTCAGAACTTTCACTTTTTTTAGGGATATAAATTCGATTACTTAATGGAAAGAGACCATTGACGTTGACAACTAAAATAATTAAAATCTGTTTTTAATTTTCAAATAAAGGAAAAAAAAAGAATTACTAAAATTCAATTGCCTAAGACAAGAATCACAGTTATAAATGTAATTAAATAGTAATTAGTTGTTTACAATAGGAAGTAATTATATGATTAAAAAATAAAAGACGATTGAATAAAATTTAACAATATATAAAATTGTAATCTGTTTAAATCTACTTACAAAACTAGATATTAACAATATGTTCGTTATAATTTACTTATAAATCAAGTAAACTCACTAATAACGATCAAATTATTAATAAATTACAATCTTTTGAACAATTATACAGTAATATAATTAATACTTAGTTTATATATATATATAAAAAAAAGAAGATAACAATAAAATAATTTATTGTAGCTGCATTTCAACACCAAGTTGTCCCGATGTTTTATTACAATCTTTTTGTCGAAATTTCGTTGAATACTTATAAAAATCAGACATTTCAAATGGTTTTGTCACTTCCTTATAAGGTACAATTATAGCCTGTTGTACAACTGTCATATTTTTTGGTGATTCAATTCGTATATCAGGTATATCTTTACTAATATTACCAACAGAGATACGATTATTTTTTGTTGTCATTACATTTAGATTATATTGGCCAGTGGGCGGTGATGTAATATTTTTTTGAATAATTATACCAGATAATTGTGAACCTAAAATATTATCTGAATTTTCTGGATTTAATATTGATGTTGATTGACTTAAATTAATTTGATCTTCTATTTTAGTTGATGGTAAACGATAACTATTATTAGACATTGATTGAGATGATAATTTTGTATTACGTTCTCTATAATTGTGATGTTTATGTGTATAATGATGATGGTGTCCAGAATTTAAATTATAATTATTATATGTTGGTGATATTGTGTGATGATGATTTGTTGGTGGTAAATTTGCTAAACTTGTTATCGGTGGTGACATATTATAACTATAAAGAGCAAGAGATCGTGGATTATTTTCAATATTTGGTGTTTTAGTTTTGATAAGTGGCCCATCTAAAGATGTCTCTAGCCTATAAAAGTATTATATTTAAATTTAAAAAATTTATATATATATTTATTTTTAAATATTTACATACCATTGTTTTTCTTTTGGTTTTTTACTTGTCTCACTACTCATTGAAGATATCGATATTTTATCAGTCATTTCATCTTTTGCCAGCATGCTTTCAAAATTACCAAGTGACGAAGATTTTGTTGGCTAAAATAATTAAAAAATTGTATTAAATTTTGAAATATTTATATAAATTATTTTGAAAACTTACTGCAGCTGGATTTGTTTTTTTAATTTTAGTTTGTTGCTGTGCACTTAATAGTTCATTACTAAAAATATATAAAAAAAAGGATACTTATTAATTAAATAGTATTATTTAACTATTATTATTTATGTACTAAAAGGACTTTAGGACTAATCTCTTGGTTAGTCTATTTTTATATTGGGGGTAGTCATTTGTTCCTCAGTTTCAACTAATTTAATTGAAGAACTGTACACTAATCAATATTTATGATTACTTAAGACTGTGATATTTTAATACGAGTTGCATTAATTGATTTTTTTTGTATGCATATAGAAAACAATTTTTGTTTTTTCTTTTCAATGGAAATACGACCACGTTAGATTTTAATAACTCAAGATTACGTTAATTAATTTTTCTGCAGTTTTTTTTCTAAAGTGACGCTTTTGAGATTAAAATCTAATTTCCGAATCAATTGAGGTCTCTATTTCGCTATATACTCTAGGATGTAGCAGCATAAAAGTATTCATATCAAATAAGCCTATAAAACGTGATTTTTGATAATTCCTTTGATTTAATGAATTTTCAGAATATGAAAGCTAGACAACAATCATTTTTTCGTTAAACATGTTTTGCTTGAAATGCACCTATACAGCAGGGAATATAAGAACGGCACCATTGCAAGGATGCTAATTTTCAGTCATTAATCTACTTTATTGGGAAAAACCTCAACGAAATTTAATGTAGATTAACCGCAAAAATCGTCATTCTGACTATTTTTTGGATGAAAAAATAGCTACGATTACTTTTTCTGCACCCTGTATTGATAAAGTTTTAATTGATAGACTTTTTTTAAGGCAAATTTTCTCTACTGCCTAATTAAATATTATCTTCAATGTTTTAGTTCAATTTTTTTTAGCTAAAATTTGTTTCAGTTGAAATTACAAAAAAAAAAAATAAAATGAAACCTAAAGAGTTGAAATAATCTAATTACAAAACATTAATTCTAAAGCAAAAAAAGAAAAGAAAAAGAAATCATTACCTATTTGAATCACTTGGACACCAAACACGTTCATTATTTGCCAATGTACGCCAATATCCTCCTAGACCAGATTGTTGTGTTAATTGGGGTTGATTATATTCACGATCAACAATTGTTGGTCGAATGCTTGTTATATCGAAATCGTCGTTTATATATCTCCGTGTATTATTATTATTAAGTGTGACATATTTATTTTTATCATTAGGTGAAATTATATAATGATATTGTTGATCATCAATATTTGTATGCGGATTATAATTCTGCTGTCTTATAACCCCACTAATTTTATCTAAGTTACCAGATATCCTATTACTATTGTACTTAATATTTGTACTTAAATTATTATAGCCAAAATCAGTTAAATCTTGATTATATGTCCTATTAATATCATTATCATTATATTTATGTTGTGATCGTGGACTCGAATATCTATTCTGTTGTTGTTGATGCTGAGAATGAATATAGTTTCCATATGAAGAATTGTTAGTTGAATTATTATTTTCATTTGAATGAAACGAAGAATTAACTACTAATCGATTGATATCATAATCACTCCGATGTGTTTTTAATGTTCTATCAAAATGTGTTGTAGTATTATTATAACCATCATTATGTTTTGTTGATGGTATTTTCATAGATTTTATTGAATTTCTTCTTTCAGGTATATAATAATCATTTATGGCATTTAAAGTTTCATATTTAGTTTTTGATGTAGTTGTCGGTGATTCACCAGTATAATGTACAATTGTTGGGGATTTTGTTAAATTTAAAGCAGTTGTCGATACTGATGATGAAGACGGTAATATTGCATTATTGTTTCGATTTGTAGGTTGCCCCAATGGACGTGTTTTTAGTAAGCTTAAATTATGATTAATACCAATCAGCTTATTCTGAGCTGCATCGTATTCAGCCTTATGTGTTTGCCGTATTGACTGAAAATATATGAATATATATATATATGTTTTTTAAATAAATAAAATCTAGAGTCGTAAAAGAAAAATATTTACTAGCCCGAAAAAAGTAATTAAGAATTTCTTTTAAATTATAGCATTTGCGATAAAACGTATTAGGGACGCAAATTGGTCTTCTCCCAAAACATTTCTCCTTTTTTATAAAAACTTTACCTTAGATATACTCGGATCATTTGCTAACTTGAATGCTGCATTACAAATATCTTGTTGAAATTTTTTATCTTGCAAAAGTTTTTGAGCAGTTTGTTGCTATAAATAAAATAATTTTATTATACAATTACATAAATAGATTATAAATCCATACATCTTTATAACTCATTAAGTCTTTAGATTTTAAGTTAGTTCCTATTTTACGTCTGAGGGTACTATTTTCATTTTCTGTATTATTGCTGCATGATTCTTTATTGTTATAACTTGCATTAATAATTTGAGCCTCCTAAAAGATATATTAAATGCATTTAATATGAGTTAATTAATTAAAGTTCTTTTTTAAAAAGAAATGCAAACAAAATCACTCACTTGTTTTTGTATTTGTTGTAATAAAATATTTTTCTCACTAAGTAATTTTTCAAGTTGAAGTTTTCTTTCTTTAAGTGCTTGAATTTTATTCCAATTTTTATTTTTATTTGTAGTTGCTTCAATTTCAACTTTTGACTGTTCTGAAACAGTTTCACTGGTGTTCTGGCAACCATTCTGTAAATTTGTTGTCTGTTCTTGAGATCTCATATCTTATGATTTTTTTAACCTTAAGGAGAAAAACCTAGTTTTAACCATAAAAAAATTTAAAAAAAATAAAACACAAAAAAAATAAAAGTTTTACTAACATATTTTTTATACAGCATAAATTTTGTATAATTTTGGACATTATGTCATGATTTTTTTCTGACAGTGATCAAAACTTAATTTTATTTGTTCTCTTTTTAAATAACTATTAAAACAGGATGAATTTGACTTTATTAAACTAAGAATTAAATTTTTAAAAAGTTTATTTATGGAATACACTTAAATAAATCAAAATTAAAACAAATTAAAATCTGAACGCTAAAAACAACAAGATCAGGTTTGACATATATATACACACAATGATACTACTACTGATGTAGTCAAATATATATATAGTATGCTTGTATGGGGATTAAGCATGAGCACTTTGCCATCTGTAAGAAATAATTGATACTTAAAGTTATAAGATCAAAGTTTTGTGTGACAATATGTGACAATATTTTATATATTTGGTTTTTGTGTTTTATGAAAAATTCTAATCGTTTTGCAAAAATGTTACATACAAAATTTTCTGTTTATTTGCACATGTTTACAAAATAAATATATTTTCTTTAATGTAAGCAAATTTTACTTTTAATTTTTGGCTGAAGTTAAGACCAAAACCAATTTCCAATTCCAGTAGTCTATGCACATTATGCTCATAATTCAATTTCTTTGCCAAATTTATAAAATTATTAATTGTAATTGCAATAAAACATGAATGTAATTAAAAGTATAAGAAGGGTAATATGTCCAAAACGCTAATCTAGACACCAAGTTATTATTTTAATATTATATTAATAGCAACAATTTTTAAGTATTGACTTAATTAAGTTAAAATTTATAAAAGTGCAATGAGCAACGAATTTTATTGCATTTTTCACTTCGTTAAGGTGCAAGCACAATGCATCTTACATCAAGGCTCATTAGTTTACTACTTCTCTTGGAAAAAGAAAAATTGTGTTAATATTGAATTATTTTTGCTACTCTACTACAAATCGTAATAAATTTCCTAAAAAAAGTATTCTTATCATATACAACAATAAAATTTGATTTAATTACACTGTTAAATTTGGGAGCGGTTTATCTATTAAAACTTTCAATACTAAAGGGGTAGTAAAAGCTTTTCTAGCGGTTATCCTTGCGCACTAGACAAGTTTTATAAAATTTTCATGGATATTATTCCAATAGAAACTCAACATATCAAATTTTTTGTGATAAAAATTACAATTTTTCTGTTTATTGACTAAGAATTTTATACTCAAATATTGCAACTAGATCAGTAATAATTTTATTTAAGTGAAAAACGTTAAAAATTTTATAAATAACTCGTGGGAAACAAATTTTTGCATGCTTAACTATAAATAATTTCACATAATACTTTGTGCATACATTAAATTTTATAAGTGAATTAATTAATTAAAATTGATATAAATAATAACAATATAGAATAATAATAACTAAAAATAAAAAGGAATCCAGAACTTTTAAAGATATACATTCACTTGCTAAATAATTATGACTGCAAATTAAAGCAATTTAAAGTGCGTAAATATTAAAAAGAATTTTAGCGTGACCATAAAATTAATAAGGGAGGATAAATATTTCAATAAATTATTAAGTACAGAGGGTGGGTTAAATTAGTTTTAGAAATTGAATGATTTTATCAAATTTTGAAAGCTGTTTAGAATGTGTTATTGATATGCGTGTGTGTGTATAAATATGTGTTCAAATATATATAAAATATTATTTAGTTGAGTAAATAGTCACATGGAGGAGAAATTGGCGCACATGTCGTTCTAATTGACAGTTTGATTTCACCAATAACGGAGTGAATTTAAATTTTTGCAGCAATTTTTGAGGGTGTCCAAATGAAAAATGTAAATTTTATTTGGTATGTTAACTATTTATATGAATTTTTATATACATAAATGATATTGTATTAAATTTTTCTCAATATTTCTTCTTGTTAATTGATATGATTTTAGACTAAAATTATATTTTTTCATCAAAAGTTAGAGTTTGTATCAAAAGAAAATAGTTTTTATTTGCTTATGAATTTATATATGATTTTTTATCTTTAATAATTTAAAAAAAAAAGCTTAGATGTATTCTCAAATAATATAAATTTAAATAATATTAGCGTGTTCTTGTGCAAGTTTAAATTAAAAATCCCTAAAATTTATTTTTGTGTTACTAGATTCTCTTCGTTTTTACTAAACAGCCCAAATATATTTTGTTGTAGTTAATCCTTAATCATAACATAATTTATCACAATCATACTTTAGCAAATAATACACTTGCATTGAAATTTTTTGAAGTAAAACAACAAATTTTTGGCTTAAGACTATATAGAATATATCCCTGTATGGAAAGTAGAGCTCTATTTCATCAATGAAAGAGAGCTATTTTTCTGTCACAAAGGTTACTTTGTCGAGGAAAACATCAATGAATTTAGTTAATAAATGGCCGCAAAGTTCGCCGTCATAGCGATTTTCTGCATGAAAATATGACTGAAAAGTATCTACCATATAATTTCTACTTTCTGTAGAATGATAGAGTAGTGAGCTTTTTAACATGATTCACACATAAATTCATGAATGAGAAATTCACTAAAGAATAATTTCAATAGTTAAAGACCAATTTCATAAGTAAAATGTGATCTGGCCATTAGTTAAAACCTCTTTATTTTCTAGCAATAATAAATATTACTTTTGTATAAATCTGTGGATCATAATTAAAATGTCATGTTTTTGTGATGTCTAGCATATATGACTATAAGATAGAAAGTTAGTCAGAAGAATTTATGCTGATTCCATGATATTTTTCACGTTAAAAGCATATTTATCACGATTTTCTTGACTTAATTAATATTAAAATTACTCTTAAGATCTTTAGCATAACCAAAAAAATTATCTGTACTTCAATTAAAAAAAATATACTTACGAAAATTGATAAAGCCAGTTTAAAAGTAAAAACAAAAGTGAGTATCTAAAACTACACTCATTGGTATGATCTGCTTAGCTTTTAGATTAGATAAAAGTTTTATATGCAATTTTCAACAAATTGCTCTTGAGAAATATTAAAATTTTCAAAATTTTTTTTAAAAAAATCAAGCGGTAGGAAAAAACTGCAGAAGCTTTCCTCAAATTTTTGCTTTTAAACTCTTTGTCTGCCATAGTTTCCATGTGTTTTTGTTTTATATAATAAATTTTTCAATTTGATTTTTATAATTGTTTCTAGAAATTTTTTCTGACTCTGCAGTCAAGTAGTTATTATTACATTCATCTTTTAAAATAAATTTTGTCCAATATTTTTCAATAACCTTTAAGCAAAAAATAAATTTATAGATTATGGCTTATATAGAAAGCTAAATAAAAGTTCCAAGAAAAGTTATGATCCTGAAACTGATTTTCTTATAGCTAAAGAATATTTATAAATGGGTTGGCAGAATTGTTATTGATCACAACTTCATCCCGTAAATAATAAAAACTTTATACAATATTTTATGCAAATAACTAGTTGTTTTTTTCAATTATCATTGAACATTTTAAGTCACTTTTTGTTGCCAATTTATGCCATAGATACAAAAACTTTCATATAATATCGATTTTATTGTTTCATATTTTGCTTCAATAAAATAAATAAAAATCCTGTCATGGCTTAGTTGTCTCTAATTTGTCCCAAAGGAATTTACAAGGGGCTCTATGAAATTTTATTGGTTGCTTTCTATTTGAGTTATTTTTCTATCAAATGTTTTTGGATAATTTAAAATATTAAATTGATATATATTAACAAAAAATAAGCTAAAAAACATTTTTGAAGAACATATTTATACCATTTTTCGGAATTTCTAATTAAAAGGATTACTTTTAGTACATCAGTTTGATGTAGAACAAAGATTTAAACAGTTATCGAAATGAAAATTTGATTCATTTATTTGAAAGTCTGTTTTTTGTTTTTGGATAAGAGGAAACTTAATTGATGCTAAAATTATGGAATAGTAATTGCAATTGTATTTTTTATTTTTATTGAATAAACTTGATTCTATATCAATTTATAAGGAAGTAATTGGGGGTCTATGATAAAATAATAACGTTATAAATCAACAATTACTTTAAATAAATTTTTTGTAAGCATAAACATTTCTATCTGTCAATAAATATAATTTATGCTCTATGAGTAATTCCTATATCTAACCCAATAGGAGAAAAAACTCATCAGTAATTTTTTCTTGCATTGATTCATGTCTAAATTAAAAATTAAAATTAAAATAAAAAGATAAAAGAGACATACTTCAGTTAAAAACTCTCCAGGTTAGTATCTTTGGTGGCCATTTCGAAAAAAAATTAATAAAATTTTTCAAAAAATATGCAGGTTGTTAGTTTATTTAAATTTTTCAAATATATTTTATTAACTTTCAAATTTTTTAATGTCTTTCCTTAACTTGACCTTTTACATCTTAAATCATTAAATTAAATTACTATGCATCTTCACAGAAGTTCATTTCGTTAAAGTTGGAGGGAAGGCTTTCATCTTTCCTTTCAAGTAATTTAACACTTAAAAAAACGCTATCATATATATCAAATCAATTAGAGAACCTTTTTTCTCATGGTAATCCCACTTCATATCTTTTAATTAGAACTAAACTATTAAAGAAAGTCAAATAGCATAATCTTATGTGAACATTTAATTTAAAAGAAATCTAAAAAGGCTTTTTTATGATAAATTTAAAGAAGTCTTGCCTTGAAGGATTTGCTTAATTTATTCTTAACCAAGGTCTTAAATTTAGTCCTAATATTTAATCAACTCGCTATCAAAAATAGAAACTTAGTTATGAAGAGAAGATTTACCAAATTGGATTGACACTTAATTGACAGTTATAAAAGTTTTGAAAACGTGCAGTGTTAACAGACCGACCGTTTAACTGGTTAATAGAGAAAAGTAGAAGATTTGTACTTAGGAAAAGTAAATTAATCGGTATTGACTACTGATTACAAAGAACAAAAGAAGAAGAAGATTAATGAAATGATAAATAATGATGACATAACGAACAAAATTTGAATAATTCATTGAGTTCATAACTTAAGACATTTTATATAAACTTTGATTCATTGCGATGAGATTTAAAGAAGCTTTTACCTTTAAATTTTTGTTTTTTGTTTTTGTATTTGTTGTTCAAAATAATATTTTTCAGTAAATCTTTCTTTAAATAAAATTACCGAGCTTAATTCTAATGTCAGAAGTGTTGACAATGTTGAATCATGTCAACTATAAATCAAAAAACTACAATTTATAATATTAGAATAAAAGATAGGAGTATCTATTTTACAAGTAGGGATATACTCGTGTTTTCATTACAAAATATATATTTTAACATATGAATATTTTTTCTAAAAATGAAGCTGTCAACTGTCATTTAATTTTGAAGATTTATTACAAGAATTTTTTTTTTTCCAAATTTTAACTTTGTTTTAGCAATAAAATTTTAGTCTGATTGAAAAGTAATTACATAGCTAAAAATTAACTTTAAACCAAGTAATTTTCCTAATGTTTTTGCCCTAAATATTTTGCTGATTCAGGTGAATAGTGAATGTCAGAGGAAATATGGCGCCAGAAACTACTTAGTTTCCAAATATATGTATATATTACTTTGAAATGTGGACTATAATCCATTTACCTTTGCCTTCGATCAAACAAAAAGGAGTTAGCTGCACCATTCAACTCGTCATTACCCTCTTTTTTTACCATTTGTATACATATAAAATTCCATAGACTATTTTGTACAGCTAAAAGTAATTGGAATGAAGTTGAATACCTGAGAAGGGTAGAAAATATTTTGCTAACTGGTACCAGCTAACACAAAATGTACGTTCATAATTTATATCCAATAAAAATGAATACATAAAGTCAAAAAAGTAGAAAAATAAAGAATAAATCAAAACCGATAATTTCGCGTGTTACTTTTGTATAAAACTTTTTTAAAGGATATTTTTTATATAAGTGGTACCTATATATGTTTGTAAAGTTTGCTTTTACTGAATATAATTTTTGAGCATGACAAACATTTTAAAATCGATTTTTACTTTCCCAAGGAGCTATGAAAATGAATATCCCTCTACTATAAGAATAATATGCATATAAGAAAAGTTATTAGGCAAAGTTATTTTTTAATATATTATTTGATTTTTATTAGGCTATAGAGGTGATAAAAATATAATTGCTTACAAATTGAGTCAATATGGAATAATTTATTTAATTATTTATTTATGTATAAGAGGTTATTAGGACGGATGTATAAAATGTCTCTAAAAGCGTATTGAAACTTATGAGATAAATTACGTAGAAAAAATATAAGAAATAAGCGTCATTGAGGGACTTTTCAACAGATTTTGATTTTATTTATGTAGTTATTAGGATAAGTTTTTTACTTGTAAAGCTTTCAAAAGAGCGTACAAGATTGTACTAAAGGACTGAAAAGAATAAACTTAAATTGGTTGTAACATCTCCTACTTTACTGAAGTATAGAAGTCAAAAGTATAGAAAACCGTAGATTTTGTTATGGGGCATAAATAAAGACTATCTTTTTACTATTTGATGTGAGAGAAATGTGGAAAATATCAAGATATTTTCTTCTTTAAAGGGGTTCTGCGATATATATATATATATATAAATAATAATAATATTTTACTAATTTTTTTGTTTAAGCTTATACAAAATCAAATGGGTTGTGAGAGTATGAGTAACCATACTTAAAGATTATTTAATTTCTTTGTTAGAAGGTGTGTGGAAAAATAGGCTTTGAAAGATGAATTCACTTTATAAGGCATTTAAACTAAATAAATTATATACCATAATTCCAGCTTCAAAATATTATCCAAAGGAATTTATTACTGATTGAAATGATCACGGCTCAATATATGGTAGGAAGAATAGTTTTTTAAATCATTTACTCCGAAATCAACAAACAAAATCTAGTAAAACTTAAGCTTACAAATTTTTAATTACAAGCAATGAGTATTACTTTTTGTTTAATAAATAATTTTATTTAATTTTATTTTTTAATATATATATAGGAATAAGAGCAAGTTAATAACTTGCATGCGAGTTAAATAACCTTCACATTTTTAAAAATTTCATAAAATTTCAAATTTCATAATTCAATCAAGTCCAAAGTGCGTTTTTATATGGGTGCTTTAGAGCAGCGTTTCTCAACCTTTTCTGGCCCGCGGACCGGTGAAATTTTTAAAAATCGTTTTGCGGACCAGTGGTTTTGTTAGGAATAAAACTTCCGCAGGTATTCAAGAACTAATACATAAGGTAACTGTAATTTTAATTTTTATTATCATAAATTAATATTTAAATATAATGATAACTAAGTACAAAAAAAGTCTATTTATGGCTAGACATATGAACATCTTACTACAGTTAGAAACGCAAAAAGATTTAGATCAAAGGAAAATGACTCAGGAACAGTTTCCATATGTCCGTTATCTAGACAAAAATTGTGATCAGTCAAAAACATTTTAAATAGTTGGTAAAAAAAAAGTGCTTAGTATGTTCTGCTAAATTTTCACGGACCGGCAAAAAAATTATACGAACCGGCAGCGGTCCGCGGACCAGCGGTTGAGAAACAGTGCTTTAGAGTGTTTTTTGGTCATGCGATCTGCAAACTGATCGCATGCTTTTCTTTCCTTTTGTGTTCATCTGCTTTGAGTTTATTTTGCTTTCGATAAAACTTAAATAACTTTTATAAACTTATAAAAATAAAAATTGTCATAAAAAATAAAAACTGTCTCATAATTAGGGTGTAATCCGTAGTGTAAGGGGTCTAAAAATTGCTCTCAGGAGAGATCAAAAAATATTTCGAACTAATTTTATCACTACTTGATTAGATTCTTACATGACCTGAATTTTATTTCGAAAAATTTGATTTTACCTTTTCTGAATGTATTCATCATGAGTTTATTGCAATTAAGTGCAATGCCGGTAAAATGTCATTTTCCTACTTTTGGATAAAATTAAGTGGTAAAAAGTTTATTTTCAATAATAAAAATATGCTTTGTTATTAGATTATGTTTTTAGTTTACGCTAGGTGTTAAAAAATAATGGTTATAATTGCCTTAAATTAAAAAAAAAAACAAGTAATCAAATGTATTGTTGTAACTTTTTATGTAGTTAAAGTGCATTTAGTATTTTTTCATTGTTTTTTTTTACATATTCCGTGCATAATTCATTCTGTCACTAAAGTCTATTACAGGTGTATTTAATGTTTTAAATACGAAACCAAGTTTTAATAAAACAAAACTAATTGCTAAAAAGTTAAATTTCAATAATTAAAATGTATTTAAGCATTAAAGTTTCATTTGATTACAATACTTATTCCACTTTTTTACAATTAATAAAAAGAAAAAGGGATCGGATGATTGTAAACATCAACCGGTGGATTCTAAATGTATTAGTGAGACTGAATAGAATTAGTAAATTCTTCCCTAATGAAAAAATTAGTTAATTTTTTATTTTTGATAAATATGGTAAGCCATTTTACTTATTTATTTTAAATATTTTAATCAAAAATATTAATTCATTATTTTATGATAGATAAATTTACATCTGTGAAGCGACATAATTTTAACTTTAATTTTTTCGTATTGTTTAGAGGTTTATTGGATGAACGTTATTTCCTTGCATAAATTTTCAAATTGATTATTTACTATTCAAACAGCCATATAAATTAAATTTTCAAACTTATAATCTGAAAAGGATTATCTTCTCTAATCTATAAACTTTCTCATTGCCTTCTAAGGAACTAAGGGCCCACATTTCACTTGAGTGAATTTATTCCAAGGTTTGTTCTTGAAAATTTTTTTGGTAAAACAACCGGGAAAATTTCTTTAAAGAATTTCATTGATTGATTTAAGTAATTATGTCATTTTAAGCAAAAAATTGACGGCTATAAGCATACCCAGTAGAAAATAGTGTCTACCTAATTGGGTAAAACATCAATGAATTTTGTTAATAAATTGCAGCAAATGGTATGGCTGAGTGGATGATATGCTTGAAAAGTAATTATGATGGCTATACTTTCTGCATATTGCATTAATAAATGCTTCACAAGTGAACTTTTGAATATGATTCGAGTAGTTATTTCCTTACTAGCATACAGGGGCGTATCGAGTGGGGGGTGTGGGTGTGACCCCCCCCCCCCCCCCCCCCAAAGCAGTTGGCAGTCGGCAAATCTCAGTTATTCTATCGTGCAATGATATCGGTAACTTGACATGGATTCACGAATTCTAGAATTTCTGAGACTAAATTTTATGAAGAATGATAGGTGTAACATTAATTTCTTTAATTGTTTTTTTACATTTTGCATTCGATTGTGAATATATGAGTTAGCACTTCCAAAAATATCTAATAGATTTTTGGTTGAAAGTGCTAATTAAATGATACCAAGTGAATCAAAATAGAGAGGAAGTAGTAATTATAGAAAACTTAATACTGATTATTTGTTCTATTAGAATGAACACTGCAGTCAGTTTTTAAATCACAGTGATTCAAGTCATAAATCATTGTGACAAAACACTGAATAAATAAGAGTTTATTGAGTAAGTGAAGAGACTTTCGCAGTAGCAGTTTCGAAGAATGCTGAACGATGGAGAATAATAAAATAAGTGCTTATCAAAAATTCCAATTTTGTAGATATAATGGTTTCGTTTGATTACTCATACCTTGTTTTATTTACTAATAAATTTTGAAATTTGGCGTTCAAAGTTTTTTCAATTCCATATTGAATAAATGTATCAAAATTCATAGTTTGGATTGATAAACTGCTCAGTTACACTAGATATCAGTCCTGAGCATAATTTTTCAAACCATCACAGAACACGTCATATACCAAAAAAGTATGATGAAGTTTTCACAAGCTGTATTGACGACAATATGAAAGAAACTTTTACAATGTTTGTACTTATTCAAAAAGTTTTCAAATTTCCAGTTAACAAAAGAAACGTCACGATTAAATTAATCAAACCTATTGTGCAATTAGACCCAACATTTTTCACAGAAGAACCAGAATGCTTGTTTGCTGAATTAGAAATTCTTTTGGATTCATATACAGAATGTACGAGTTTTGGAGATATTTCTAATATAGTGTTCAAATTGCGTAAGATTATTCCGTTGGCGCATAAGCTTCATTGTTGTATTTTTACTGCTCCAGTGATATCAGCTTCACGTGAATACTCTTTCAGTAAATTAATAACTAGTTTGGAATTATTTACGTACAACAATGGGGGATGATCTTTTGAATGTGTTGATGTTGTTTCATTCATCAAAAGATAATTTTGACGAAATCAGCCTACGTGAAGTCATTGAAAAATGATCGGTATTGAAACATCGCAGAGTTAAACTTTGACATCTATCATTCTATGGATAAGAAGCACTTATAGAAATAAGACAATGCTCATTGTGTACTTAAAACCTTTTTTAAGAATTATTTTTGCGATCGTTTAGCTGTGATAATTTCAAAAAATACTTTAGAGTAATTATTTGTTTTATATTTGTTTTGTTATAATAAAATTCCATAATAGCTAATTTGAACACACTGATATTATTATATTTCCACCCACATGCCACATATGCAGTCATTAAGTTTTCTGGGTAAATCGGCTTTTTTATACCCGTCACCCCCCCATGCTCAACACTCTCGCTATTGCCCTGCTAGCATAGCTCCATAATTTAACATCAAAAGATGCATATAATGGGAAAAATTCAAAAGTAGTTTTTCCTCTCAAATTTATTATTTTTATTATTCGTTTTTGTAACTTTTTCGAGATTTTTTCAACGTACCTTACATAATGAGAGAATATAAACTCCTTAATTTCATTAAAGTTTACTTTAACAGTTGAGGTTGATGGTATTCTTGAATTTTATTTGTTTGTTCTACAAAAAAGTATGCATTAGTTATTGAGATCCCATCGGAATAATTTTTGTTATAATTATAACAAATTCATAAAACGAAAATGAAATTTTGTACTTATTGTATATTTTCGGTTTGAATAATTTGCAAGTATTTTATGGAATCTAAAACTAGAATGAGTTTTAAGCTGATTCAGGACTTTAATCATATTAAATTATTTTATGGACCAGTTCTCAGTTTAAGTACTGAGCAATGTAAATGTAATCTATGTTTATATTTCCCCTGGAAGTTACTATGTTAAAAATGTATTGGAATGTTAGTAACATAAAATTTCGAGAAAATTAAATTTTGATGCTCTTTAGAGAAAGAGAAAAAGTCTCTAGTGAATAATTTTTAATAGTATTTCAACCTGAAAATCTATATATTAATACGCAAGGCGTTTTTTATACTCCCTTTTTAAGGTATTTATACTCAACCAATTTTACTCCAGCCGGTTTCATTCGAAAGGCGACGTCGACAAGATGTGCGAAATGAATAAATTATTCCGAAATTCCACAAATGTCACTCGCAAATGAGTGAAATTTTTTCCATATAAAATGAATGGAAGAGAAAAACAACAACAATATAAAGGCAAAATAGAGCCATTTTTTTTATATGAATATCTATATATTTATATATTAATAAGTAAGGCGTTTTTTTGTCCTTCATGTTAAATATTTTCCTTGGAATTAACATTAGCCTATCCTCGGTGCTTGTAGGGAACGTGTTAAATACTTTCCTTGGAATTAACATTAGCATAGCCATGGTGCTGGTAGGGAATGTAAGCACTTTTTGTCGAAAACAATATATTTTCAGTGATGAACTAAATACAAGCTTGGCCACACTAACAGAAATGATGATTAACACTGGGGTCGTTAAAATTAAAAATTAATTAAATTTTTCCCGCTGATTGTTGAAATTTTCTCAAATAGGGCCAACATTTGCTGCTATAAATGGGTACATTAAGGATAAGATATTTTGAGTCTCTGCAAAAAGATTTTTCTAACCTCATTTGAGACGAATCAAATATTTTTCAACATGAAAATAAATGGAAACAATAAATCAATTTGGTTTTTAATTTTGAAATATTTGTAACGATAATCGCTGTGTAAACCCTGTGTGGCTTGATTAAATTTTCCATTCTACTACTACATATATACCATATATACATATATAACTAATGATATTCGTATAAATAGTAAAGAAATAAGAAATAATATTATTGAAAGTATTCCAACTATTAAGAGAAATATTAGTGAAAATTCCTCCCAAAGAAAAAAATTATTTATTATTAACTTAATAATTGAGCATTACACAAATGATTTTTTATACTTTAACGTATGAATTGGTCCTAAAGGAATATTACCGTGCATAATATTTAGTAAAGGGTGGCTAAAATTTTGATTGCGTGAATAAAACAAAAAGATTTAGTTCTTAGAAAGGAGCGTGTTTAGCATTAATGAAGCCTTTAATTATACTTCATATATAGAGAAATTGCTGTTGCTATCCGTAAAGGATCATCAATTTTTTTTTGTTGTTCTTGTTGTTTTTCGTTTTTATTTTTCATTGAATATTTCTCAATATAAAAAAAGAATATTATACAAGCTGAGTTTCAATATGTTTTAATTATTCGTTTAACCACAGGATAAATGGTTGAAGCCTTTAAAATCTATTATCGCTCAAAATCACACCAGGGTATCGTATAATTTAGGTATTTGATTATTAAAGCAGAAATACTAAGCATGGCTACCTATCAAATTCATAAAAGGTTAACTGCAATCGAAACAACAGGATTTTTTCATGCATCAGGGATACGTGAATAAATAATTAACACTAATTATTCGATTTAATAATTTATTCTTAATTAGAAATTTTATGTGTGTAACATAGATAGAGGACTTGTATTTGATTGAAATATTTTATTTAGAAAATGCAAAATTTTGAAAATAAAATTAAAACTATAGAAATAATTTTTTAGTTTCAGTTAAATTTATTGTAAATGTTTATCTGTAAATATATTTGCGTTGTGTTTTTTTGTATATCTGTCGCTAAAAAGTGTAACACCTTGTATTTTCATTAACAATGAACACATTATTTGCTTTAGAAAAGCAGCATGATATATATTTCCATTTGTTTGCCGGAAGTGCTTCTTATATCGGATAAAAAGAACACGAGAATGATGTCGTAAGCAAATGTTGTTTGATTGTTTCGTTTTGACATTTGTTATTGCAACATCTCTGTTAAATTGCTGATATAGAAATTTCAACTAGGGACGTGGATCGCTTGAACTCAGTGAAGTTTAGCATGGTGCAGCCACAATGTGAGAAATTATCCGTTCTATAAGGAAGTTGATTTGTGCAAATGTTACATGATATACCATGAGATTCAGAGATTCTATTTTAATTAAAAATGATCACATCCTTGCAGTTGTTTTAGTTGATTTTAGAATGGTTGAATTATTTCTTTTGATTTAGCCTTCGAAAAGTTCGGAAATTAGTTTTTGAGCCTGTTAAGATGTTGGTTTGCGTTCGAGTATACTAAATCACAGAATTCGCTTTCAACTGTCAATATAATCATCCCATTTGAAATTGTGTTATTTAATCATTTCGGTTTGCTGCTCCAAATACAGTCACATATTATTAAATGTATTTGATCGACTTGATGGATTTGTAGTATTCCCCACTGATGTGGGATGTGCTTCTTTATGTGACGAGTTTGCAATATTCTACCTATTGAATACATTGCTTATTTTTAAGTCATTTTTTGTCCTACATCCTTAGTGCTTCGCTGTTGCCACAGTTGATATCCATCGTTGTTACTTATAGATTCTTGCCATAAGTCTCATTGGTATCGTTTGGTACAGTATTTGGAAGCCAAGAAACTTCCAATTTTGATTTGACTTTTATTTATTTTAGTCTCAAACTCAAAATATCAGGCCAAATGTTGATTCTATTTTTGAAAAGCACAAGAAAAAAGAAAACTTGAACCTTTTTTACAACTCTTTGTTGTGCTTACATATAAGGATCCTTATAAGATTTATTTAATATTTTCTTAGCATTATTGCATAAAAATTCATTGGACAGAGATTGCATCTAAGCTAAATTTGAATAAAAAAAAATTCACTAAACCCATAAAAACTTACTATAAACACACAAGCTATGCCTGTGGCAAAAAAAATATACATTATAGCAGCCAATGGTTAATTTGATTAACAGTTTTTTAATTTACTTTTCGAAAAAAAAAAGACAAATTGAAAAACTTATATGAAAATGTAAAAAACTGAGTTGATCAAAGGAATGATGTCATTAGATTTTTCCAATTTCAAGCAGAAATCAAAAGAAATCATTTTTCATTTTTTATGGAATCTATTTAATTAATACTTTGCTCATGAAAGATGGGTGAACTACTCAAAAGAAAAATTTACTCTAATTAAAATAATTTTCAAGAATAAACCGTTCAAACACTATATGCATACGAATAATAACAAAATGCTGCATCTAAGAAGTATGAATCAATTTTTTTGTTGATGAAATCGCCCTCGAGGTCAAGGAAAGTTAATTGATTGAAATTAACGTTAGCTACTGAGTTGAATTACGTCTCTTAAAATCGTTTTTCTTGTAAGGAAAATATAATTGTTTTTTTTTGTTTGTTTGTTTTTTGTGATTGTTTTGCTGTTTTATTATAATTATTGTTTTGTTCTCCTCAACTTTTTCTTATGCTTCTCATTATCATTTTTTTATATCTGAAACTAAACAAAAAATCTTTTGATTATTTTAGTAATGCTCTGATTTGCTCTCAATTTGATTTGATTACAACGGTTATTAGAAAGTGAACTAAAATTGAAGTCAGATTTTAGATAAAATAGATTTAAAAACTATGATTTATTCTTTGTTTTGTGTTATCCTATTAGATGAGCTTAGACAATAGAATTTGTAGTGTAATGAAATTTTCTTCGATTCAGTGTTTTAATAGTGTATTGCTTTTATTTTGTCTACGTTCCTAGTATATAATGGACTTGAACAATGAATATTACACAGAAAAACAATTTTATGATGAGTCAAATTTTAATATTAAATTTTGGTGTTTTCCTTATTTATTTTTTAATTTTTTATTTATTTTGTAGTTTTATTTACAGTTTCGTAAGATTTAAAGTATCGAAATGCTGATCAGCGAAAGCGTGACCCACTGACGAAAATAGGGGATAATCAGAAGGAGAAAGGTTTCGTGAATAAGTGAGAATAGATATTCTTTCCCAGTAGAGTATGTCTTCATTGTTTTGGATCATTATTTACGTTTGTGATTATGTATTATCGTGGAGGAAAATCAGTTGCTGGTGTTAACAGTGGGCATTTCTAATTTCATTAACTTTTGGCAGTTCATAGTAGACGATATCCCGTTGATAACACACTGAGTACATATTTTTGTCTTTCTTCCGAAGCGACTTGATCTCAGAAAAGATGTGAATGGAAAGGAATACAACTCATGTTTTATTTTTACATTTCAAATTCTCAAAATATACCCACTTTCCTTTACCTAGGCGAAATCACATGAAGGAATGACTTTCTGTTTGTGTGGCAAGCAAGATTTTGTATGTTTTTTGGCACTGTAAACGCACTATAACCTGTTATATATTTGTCAGTTATTGCTCAAAAATAATTTATTAATGTTAAAGTCTATTTCACGGTTAATAACTCCATTTTATTACCAATGAGCTACTGTTATCTAGGGATTGTCATCATCATCATGATTTTACTCTTCGTTTAAGATCTTCTTTTCCATTATGCAACTGCGTATTTAGAACCTTTGACCAAAAAGTCACGATACTAAATAAACAAAAATATTTTTATTCAGAATTGGAATTTATTTTTTTTTTTTTTTTGATTTTTGACACAGTTTAGACTTTTATTCCAACGCTTTTATAATATTTTAGTTCCTATTTTATTAAATTGGTATGAAATATCTGCCACAACATACATATAACATGCTACAGTTTCTTAATGGAGAATTTCTTTTCTTTTTACCATATCTTGTATTTTGTCTTTCAAATTATCTCTTAATCCACAGTAATAATTCCTGTTTATATTATTTTTCGATATATTTACCGTCGACTGTTTGGTTCTTGAGGTGCTGAAATTGACTTTCGGATGTTTATTTTCAGTCAGAAGTGTATCGATTTAATTCCATAGTGAAGGGATACATTAAAGAATTAAAGAATTACTATTTTTGGTCAATTTTAAGTAAACGTTCTATTAATTTAAGTTGGAAAAGATTAATAGAAAGCCTGATTGGAGTTAGTTTATATTCAATTAAATTAAATAAAAGGACGATGATCTAATTCTAATACAAAGAAGATATTCTTCCTGAAATTTCAATCTAGTTAGAATTTTAATATCTTTGAAGCAAGGAAAAGAAAACCAAAAACTGGTGACTAACCTATCGTCTTCTTAAGAGCTGATTTTCCCCACAGGGAAAATAAGGATTTGAAGAGCTTATGAAAAGAATCTATGCTTCTTATTAGAATTTTGGTTTTGTCAGGATTGTATCATGTACGAGAAAAGGAATGTATTTTCGGTTCCAAGCGTCTGATTTGTTTGAAAAAGTAAACAAAATATTATTTTTGTTTTAAAACATCAAACAAAAATAATATAAAAAGCACAAATTTTAAAACTGTTAACTTTTATAACATTTTAACGTATCTGATTTCAACACAAAATGCCTTCTTTAGTTTTGTATAACAAGAAATCCTAATCTGGAATTCTGCCATTGTACTTAGCTTATTAAGCACGTCTGTTGAAGAAAAAATATTATTTTTTTCTTTTCGATTCTTCTCAATTCTTTGACTGACTAAGGAAAAATAAAACAACAATAAAAATTTGCTCCTATTGATTTTCAATTATTCTACATTTTCTATTTGCCAATTTTCTATTTATCGTAATAAAAACATAACATAATTTGAAGGTAATTTTTCATTTAATAAATAATTAATTTGATTTCCTTTAATGAAAATTAAAAATCAATAAAGCGTGATAAATTCTTTGAGTGTAGAATTTTTTGTTAAAGTTTTTCAATACAAATATAATTGCGCTATATTTTGCGTTAAAAGTATGCTATAAATCTGGCTGCATTATAATGGTAAAGTACTGAGAAGATAATTCATCTGGTTTTTATTCTCTTTACTGAAACAACATAGGAAATATAAGTTTATTAAAGCCAAGGATAATCATAATCCACAAGTAAATAGAAGTTCTTATTGTCTGATGACTTTGTAATTGTTAATTTGGTTAAACAAGTTTTACTTGATAGTCGTCCTGTTTTTCGTTACTGCTGTTATATAGTACTCGTAATTATGGTTAAATTAAGTTTTTTCTCGAGTTAAAATGTAGTAAATATTCTAAGAAGGATTTATAATGTCAACACAATGCTAGGATCTTAAATTATCATGGTTTATTGATTTTTTGTGTTTTAAAAATTTATAAACAGGCTTCATTCATGGGCTTGTGTGCACTAAAAGAATACCCACAAATGCAATGTAAATTTTCCTTTAATACGGTGTAAAAGTATGTGTTGTTTTGTACTCTATTCTTGCTATCCAAACATTTCTAGATTAATGAGAAAAAGTTGTTAAAATATTTTAAAAAAATTGCATTATTAATTTTTATTGATCCATCCTTAAAATAAATTGCTGAGTTTTCCAAGCTTTATGAGTTAAAATTTTAATTAATTACTTTTTTCTTGTAATATTAAAAAATACACATAGATTAAATTTTTTGTTTGTATATTTATTGGGTCATGGTACTCAAATTCAGAGAATAAAATTTTGTTTGGGCTTCTATTAATCATAGATATCAAAGAATCAAAGCTCTAACTAGGTTCATAGGGGTTAAGTTTTACTAAATAAGTTGAATTCAAAATCTCCAAGTCTTTTGTCTTAGCATCTATTTCCTCAAAGACAAGTTTAATGAGACAGAGTAAGTTTTGGGACATAGTGTTCTATTCTATTCTATTATTAACGAAAGAGAGCTAATTTCCGATCATAACGGTTACTTTCTGAAGATAAGATCAATAAATTTTGTTTTGTGATGACCACAAAACTAGCGGTCTTGGTTATCTTCTGCATACTTTCTTAGTGAATTATTCATAGGTGACCCCTAAAAACCTGACTTTATGAAAAATGATTAACTGTACATTTATGGACTGTTTAAAAAAGAAATACGTTGTCTCTTTTACCTCACGATTAAATTTACAGCTTGTTATCGATACCTTGTCTATTTTATACGGGCCTCATTATCAACCAAGGCAATATATAAAGGATAGTTATATCCCGTTCTCATGTCTTCTTAACATTTTCCTTTTTGTACTTGGATAATTTTTAGGATTGTGTTTAATAAGTAGACTGAGTCCATAAGAGAGTTCTTGTACCAGAAATAGCAATACTGCTTCAGTATATATATAGAGTAGAGATATTGGTAGTTTATTGTACTTTCAAAAGTATTAGTGGGACACTTAAGTCGTCTTACTTTTTCAGCAATTGGACTACTACTTCATTAAAATAAGGATGCATATCAACGCTTGATAGAAGCATAAAATAAGTTTCGGTTACAATTATGGCCTGCGAAAAGCAATCGGGTTGGTTTTTTCGTAACAAATTTCAAGTGGTAGCTCCAAGACGGCTTCTGGTACATGACTACCCCTAAAACCTTAATCTCATTACTCAATTATGCGATTCAAATATAATGAATTCAAATGAAATGAAATTTTTTTTAAAATTGTGGTAGTTATTACCAACAAACATTGACAAAAATTGTCTACTAATTTTAAATTCTTATATTGGGTGTAATGCTGAGTAAGTTTTTTCCTCAATCTTTTTTTATTTTTAGTAAATTTTACTTTAAAAATCATCAAATATTAAAAAAGGTTATGGAAAATGCAAGTAAAAGGAAACATCTGATATATATTCTCTTAGCTCTATGGACTCTTAAAAATAAAATTTTTTGTATAATAAATTCAAAGGAAAAATTTCAATAAGAAATTGATTCTGGTTTTAATTTTTTGTAGAATTCTTGTCACGTTATTTTCAAATTTTTCTTTTTTTTTTGGTTAAAAACCTTCAATTATTTTCCTAAAACACTAAATAAAATTTAAAAGGGACGGCTTGAAATATTTTATTAGATAGTTTAAAACTAAATTTCCATATTTGAATAGTAATTACTTGCTCAAGGAGTTATTCTAATAACAGTTAGCATGTATCCAAAATAATTTGTCGCAATTAAAGTAATTTTGTTGCCATAGTATCAGATTATGGCCAAACAATAAACCGAATTTTAGCTATTTTAATATGACGCAGAGGAATAAATTTGGCCTTGACATAGATTTGTATAAATTATTTTATTTTTTTCGTACATTAATTTTAGTTAAATTCAGAAAGAAGTATTTTTTCTTACAATATTTTGATTTAATTAAGATAAATAAAAATTATTGATATTCCCTTTTGATTATTAAAAAGTCAAAGCAAATATTTAACATTTATGACAAAAAAAAAATATTTTTACCTGAAATTAATAAAAGGAAATATGAATAATATACCGCTCCTAGAATTTATATAGACATTAATTTTGTTTTCCATAATTAAGCATAAAATATTTTTATGTTCTTAGCTACTTTCCGTATTTACAAAAAAAAGAAGATATTTAAGCTTAACTAAAGTCTAGCAATAGAATTCGCTTTGTTTTACACTAGAATAAGTACCACAGGATAAAACAGCACTTTAACGTGTGTGTCTAAGGTAAAGTCTATGACTTTGGGTGTTGTGGATGCGAGATTTAGCTACTTTATTTATTTGCGCGACTTTGACAGAACTTTTACCATTTGGACGGTAAATTTCATCAAAATTTATCACTAAAATATTTTAAAGTCTATAAATTTGCTAGAATTCTTAGCCTTATGGATTTTCGCAATAGTCTCAGTCATAAGGGTTTTTATAGCAAGAAAATTGGTAAGAAACTATTGATGAAAAAGAAACTAAAATTTTTACTACGTGCTGTAAGAATGATTAATTTCTTGGCTCTCGTCAGGCAAGATATAATATCTTGTAGAAAGAAGAAAAGAAATACGAAACAATGATATGAAAGATAATTGGAAGGGCCATACTGATTACTTGAAATGCTACATTTTTTTTTTAAATAAAAGAATTCGTTTTTTCGTTCTTCTCTTTCTCACTCAACTAGTGTGGAAGCGACTTTAAGAGATTTTTGATTGTTAAACCTAGTAATCCCATACATTTGAGTGACAAGTGTCCATAAATCTTATAAAAATGGGAAAAGTCGCTAGTCGATTGAAATCCAGCAAATATGTATATGAATTTTCTGAAAGTATCAATTACTATGAAGGTTTCAGTTTGCCAAATAGTTACTTATTTGTCTTTGAGAGGTTATTTTAAAAAGAGGCACTTATGCATGCATCCCATGATCTAAAAGAAAAGGAAGAAGACAAATTAAATAAAACTATTTTTTTTATTCCTTTCATTCATAAAATATTATGAGATATATTCTCTCTACTGTATCTTTTTTATCACCTATTGACCTATTGAAAACCTATTAAAAAAGTGTAACAACTGATTTTAAATTTTATTTTGAACTCTTTAAACCAATCAAGAAAATTTACACAACTGAATGACTGAAATAAAAAATAATTAGTTACAAAAATCTAATAAATAATCTCACGATATTGTTTGTTTCTGCTGTTAATAAAAAAAAAAAGTAAATCAGAAAAATTCTTAACGGATTTAGTAACTGCATGAAATTTCGCTCCAATTCTTTAAAAATAATTTTTCGGATACGCTTTTCAATTTCTTAGTTTCAAATAAATTATCCTATTGATAAATTTTTTAACAGTCAATTAGTTTATTATGAATAGAGTAGTAGCTAATTTTATAAAATTAGTGTCCTTTAGTTACCAAGATTAAAAATAACCAACGTGAAAAACATAAAATAGAATTAAAAATCGATAGACATGAATGTCGACAAATTATTTTGGCAGGTAAGTTCACTGACCTATTTATAAAAAGAAATATGGTAACACTATTTTTTGTCCCTAAAATTTCTATGGCTTGTTTTTTTATAAACACTATAATCCTTCATAAAGCTTCGGTTTTGTTACCTTAATTTTAGTAAGGAGTGATATTTATTTTTGGTTCAATATAATCATGATGCAAATGTATATATACATATATATATATATATATATATATATATATATATGTTACGCATGAGAGACACATGCCAGACATGTAACCTGCGGAAACATAATTGGATTCATATTTATATGTATATATTTATATATATTTATATCCTTCAAAAAAGGCATTTTATTCACACACAAACAATGCTATACTATAGTAATCAATTGTTATCGATATAGCCATAAAAGACAGTTATGCAGGTGAACTTAACAAAAAAGTAATGTTAAGGTTTAGGATACATTCATTTCCTTCCTAGTTTGTATGTGTATTTCTATACCATATGTGCCCTGCTCCCTTTAGTTTTCTTCCTACGGAGTACTTATATATATATAAATCCAATATATGTACAATAAATTATTCTCTGTATACCTAAACATATGTATATAACTTTAAGCACATTGCATATAACAGACTGAAGGTGAAATTTGAACTCAGGTGTGACGAGGGCAGCTGCTGTCACAAGTCGACGCTTTAATCAATTGAACACCATCAGCTAACTAACCCAGTGTTTGATTGATTTAATCAGTTAAATCCAATTGTCACTGGAATTTATTAAAGCTTTGTAGATAATCTTCCCAGCAATTAGATATGATGGACCTTTGAAAATTTAATTTCGTTTTGGTATCTTTAACTGTTGAACATTTAAAAAATTAAACAATTGTTTTTAATTTTATATAAAATTATATCATGCCTAATTTGGTTATTTAAAAAAAGTTTTTTCTAACTAGATGTAATAATTTAACAGTTTTTTATAAGGTTAGAAATTTTGACTTATTTAAGATTGAAAAAAATGTTAATCTATAAAAAGTAGTGTTTTATTAAATAAGATTTTTTCCTTTTTATGAATTTTTATCGACGATTTGAAATAATTCTAAAAAAATATCTGTAGATGTCTCGATTAAAGCTTATTAGTATCCGGCGGTACAATGACAATTGATATCCACAGAATTAAGTATTGTCAAATGTCTCTTTCTTGAGTACAAGTTCATGGTAATTAGCTTAGAAATACTATTTATTATTTGGTATTTGTAATCAGTTATACGCTGTAAATATGCTGATGTTAAAATACGTTCATGGATAGAGAATAGTTTTCATTGAGAGGCTTGAAATTTACACTACTATGGTTATGTGACTTGATGTATTAAAATAAAGTTTTCCCAATCAGGTCTTTGATTAATCAACTGATCTCCGTATTTGATAAACATTTTCTCAATAGCTTTTCACTTATTAGAAACTTATCTGGACTAGGTATTAATTTTTACATAAGGTATAGAATCTAATTCACATGTATCCATTCTCAGTGCTTGGTTGACAGATATGTTTACTCTGAGAGCTACTCATACCTGCACGAGAATCGTAGCATAATAATTAATACCATTTCTAGATGAGCGTAATGAAAAGAGATTGAAAATTTTCGTACTTCCAAAGCAATTATGCCTATTATAATAGTCACATGTGAAGATTATGTCTGCGCTTTCACCAATATAGGCCAATTGTGTGATTTTTCTTGACTATTTAATAGATGCATTCGTTTAGTCTTATGCAGAGTTTTCTTCTCATACGCTCGCTTTGTGTAGGTTCATTTTCTTTGACTCTTGTCCATAGCTAACATATTTGTTAGACATTACCTTTTTTATATAAATGATTTAATTATTTATTAGAGATGTTGAATTCAAAGGATCACATTCTACAAAAGTTAGAGTACAACATATCAATTTTATTAAGGTTTTAAATATTTGCTTAGATATAAAAAATCTATTCCTTTCGCAACATAGAAATGCTTTTTTGGCTGCTCTAAGCTATATAAAACCGAATCAATTAGGACTCTAAAAATCTTTAGGCTCTAAGCAAGGGAGTTCAGAAGATACAAAAACAAACAAATATCCTACTCGAAAAAAGCTTATTTTTTGTTTTGTTTTGCCTTTATTTGAAATAAAGTTATATTACATAAGATTTATATGATGCAATTTAATCATCGGATCCGCTTTCATACAAACACAACAATTTTTAATTTTTATTGCGCTCTATTTTCGTGTCAAAGCAACTGTCGAATAAAATATACATGACAACATGTTTGTATTACATGAGTTTCAAAAATTTTAATTAATATTAATGAAAATACATATATTTTTTTTTTTATATTTTGCAGAGACTGCAGTACATTCATGACTGAAAGAATGTTTTTTTACAGTATATCAAGTGAAAAAATTCAAAATTCAAGGCATAGAGTACAATTAGACTAATTACCTAAATATCTCGGGTGAGTACTTTACAATTTTGTTGTTGTTTTAAGAAGTTAAGAAAAAACTATGTACTAGGACTAAGAGTATAACAGAAATTTTTCCACTTTTCAATTCAAAGTCACTATTAAGTGTGCTGTTACTAGAAATTCTTTTATACACTGAAGCAACTTAAGATTTTTGTGTCAGTATATATAATTGAGAAGTGCAGAAGTTTATGTATGATGTTGCGACTGCTCCACCAAATTGAAACCGACTTTTTATTTCTAAAATTAAATTAAAAATATCTTAAGATAAAGTTAAATAGTTAATGGCTACATAAAAGATACCAAATTTTGCAGGAAATCAATCAACTTGGTTTGAGAACTTGTATTTTTCAGCTGTTTCCTCATTAGAAACTCTAATTTGCCAATCAAAAATCTTAGTTTCGTTGATTTAAAACTAATTTTTGGTTTTCTTCCATGATATAAATTTAGAAAGTCTAATATTGCATGTTTCGTTTTATGGTATTCGAACTTTGGTTCTCCAATCAAAAACGATATGAGAAGCATTACATTAGATTTTTTGTTATATTTTCTAAATAAAGGGCATAGGTTTTTATTTTGTCTTTCAAAAGTTATTTTTACGTGCAATAAATATAGATTTATGTATTTATGTATGTATGAAAATGGGTAACAGAGTTATACAGAAAAAATCCAAACAAAAACATAATCTTACATGGCCTTCTCTTAAATGTTAGATAAAAAGAAACGTTAACTTGAACACTTTATTAAACCTTTAAAAAAATAATTTAAAAATAATTTTAGTTTTCTTAGTTTTAAAAAGAACCATAAAAGTATTTTTTTATACAAGAATTCTTCCAGTTAAATTAATGAAAATCTTTTGAATACTTTAATATTCCTAAATTACTGACCAAACGTAGCTATTTTGCTTGTGGCTACTACTGCTTAGAATGTGCTAAATATTAAACTATCGAAACAGTTTATTTAAAGGAATTTAAAACTAATAAAACTATATTATTTTTATTTCTTGATAAATTTACACCACAAATTCAGGCAGCTGTTAAATTTTTCTTTGCTTGTTTTATTTGAATAGAATCACCTGGCACTTATTGGTATTAGCAGGTAAACAACTTCCTGCCACGCGGATATAATAAATATCATCCCCTTTTCCTTGTTTTTTTTTTATTTTTATCTCATATGCCACTCAAATCTAAACCTCCGTTTCTTTAATAATGATTTACAGTAAATTAACATTTGTATTGTCGGTCTTTTTAAGCTTTTACATCAAAACTGATAAAAAACAAAAAGCTTTCGTATGTATGTTTTCCACTTTTCATGCTTGCCGCCATTTTATTCAGACATTTGAATGGCGCACAACTAATTCAGCAGCACTTGCAGAAGTTGAGAGCTCAGTTGAAACGAAGACTTCGTGTGTTGATCATCGTTGGATTTGTTTATTTTTTTATTTTCTGAAAATATAAGTAGTTTAAAGATTTAACGGATAAAGAAAATATTTAGAAAATTAAGTTTGATACATAAATATATTTATGTATATATTTTTTGTTTTTGAATTTTAATAATACTTCCTAATTTGTGAGTTTTTTTAAAAAAAGTTTTTGGAATTTTTTTTTAAAAAATCCAAAAAATCATCATTAAACCACCTGCAAGTGTTTTATTTAGCAGCTGTTTTATATACTTTAACTGCCAGCTGTTTTTAAATGTGATTTAAGCCGATTGTAAACTTTTTTTCGCGATATTTTTTGATTTATAGTGACTTAATATTTGTGTAAATTTTAAAATTAAATAAAAAAATATTTTTCTTACAAAAACTGACATATTACAAAGAATTATTTTTTCTTAAATTAATTTTGTTAGCTAAGGGCATTAGCCCTGTCCAATTTGAAAATTTTTTTATTATCTGTGTACTATTCCAGTATAAAGCGATTAACGGATTTTTGTGATAAAAAAAAGAAAAAGGGAAATTTCTAAAAGAAGTGATTTATAACTAGTGTTTTATTCATTTTTCATTATATCCTTAGGTAATTGATAATATTTTCCTATGATCACAATACAAAGCAGAACGAAAAAAGAAACAACTTTATAGGTAAATATCATCGAGTGAATCCTCTTAAAAATATTTTTTTTTCTGTTTATCTTTTAAATCAATTTCAGTTTGTAATTTGATTTCTTTGAAATTGGTGTTAGTTTAAGTATCAAATTTTCCTTTATATAATTTCGTTTATTAACACTCTCGGTTAAGAAATCAAAAGAAGAAACTTTGCTTATATATTGAAAATAATTTTGTAATCAAATTGTAAAATGACGTAATCTCTTTTTAATTTGTATTGTTTTCTTTTTTTTTAAATATATTTTTTTTTATCTAAACTTGTGGAGTCATTTAAGACAATTAATGTAAAACTATAAAATCAAACCAAGCCTGAATATTTTACTTTTTGATGTGGATTCATGGCTTAAGTAAAAAATCTGATGTGTGTTACACACGATAAACAATACTTAATGTTATTGTTTTTCTTTTGTTATAGTTTTTTAATTTTTTTTTTTTATTTTGATTTCAAATGAGAGTAACTAAAATTAAAATTTGATTGTTTTTGTACTAGTTTTAAAGTATTGTTTCAAATATATTGTTCTGCGTTTTAAATCTACAACAAAAAAAAAATTATTACGTGTAGCACGAAAACTTTTTAAATGAGAGTTTTAAAAAGGAAATTTTGCTCTAATTTTATTTTATATAAAAAATTTACATGCCAATAACTCTATTGTTTCTTAGGTTGAACTGTTTAAGATAATTAAGATTTTTATGAGCATATTTGATTAATTAAACTAAGGCTTAGTCCAATGCTTATTACTTTTTTTTTCTAACAAATAAAATTTTTATGTGGCTTAGTGCTACATAGTTTTGCAAATTTTAGTGCTTTATATATATTGTATATACATATTTAACATATGTCGAAATTACATATGACAAAAAAAAACCTTTAATACCGAAAATAAGGAATATTATCCTAGAAGGCTTGCTATAAAAACAGAATTATATTGGTTTGAAGCTTGTAATAGAAATATAAAAATTAACTAGTGAATAGTAGTAAATTTAAAAAAATGGACTTATAATTTCTATTTAGCTGTCAAAGGATAGTTGTTCCACTAGCTCAAATTTAAATTGAGGTCTTAACTGTTTAAACATGTATTTTCTAACCATGTCTTTATTTTATAATAAATTGATATATTATTTTTGATTATTCAGTCAAAAATTTTTGTGTTAAACGAATTAATTTCTTATTCGAAATCAGCTTCACATCCTAAAAAAAATTTAAAAAATATACTGAACATTTTTTAATCCAAAATTAAAGTTACGGAGCGGAAGCTGAATTCATTCAGAATTTTACTTTGCTGTCACCGCTTCCGCTCCGCAACCGAGTGCATTGTGTTTGAGCCTTAAGATCCGATATCTGATCGGATTTCCAATTTAAATTTTAAAAGCCCTGTTTTTTCTGTAAGGAGCTATTTTTAAAACTATGTTAAAGAAAATATTATTTATCCTATCTACTTATCTTAAATATAATTTATAACTATCTAATTGAAAATTTTTAAAATTTAAAACTTTTCTATTTTGGTTAAAATGTCTTTATTATCAATTTATTTTAATTTTTCTTATCAGCAGTTATTACAATAATGTTTATTACATTTCTTGATTTTTTTTTCAAGAATTCCATATGGGTATTTATACATACATTTCATTAAAACCTGACTGATTTCATTTCTTGAAGCTTCTTTCACTCCAGCTCCTAGTAAATCTGATTATTTCCACAGGATAAATGCTTCCTTTAACAAGAAATATGTATAAGGAACAAGAAGTTTTGTTAATTTTGACAAAGTAACACCAAGTGTCTCGGTGATAAAACTCTATTTTAAAAATGTTTGATTTTTGTTTAACTCTTTGTACAAAATTTTGGAACATGTGATCCCATTTAGAACTATTTAGCATTTAAGACCATATCTTTTGTTTTTCATTTCTGATGTAGCTATGATAATTATATTTTTTACTTTTATACATTTTAATTCTGTAATAAATAAATTACCAAAAATTTGACTCTAAAGGTCTTGAATAAGAATGGAATAATTTCTCTCTTTGATATCTTTTTAATCTATTAAAATATTTATCGTTTTCTACAATTTTTATGAAATCAGAAGTTCAAATGAAACACAAGTCTATGTATACTAAACCTGGAATTTTATTTTTCCTATTCAAATAGGAGCTACAATAAAAATTTCACATATTCAGCCTGAGATTTGTAACTATAACGTTGTTGTTGTTCTTAATCTTATTCTGAATATCAGAATCTAGATGTAAACTAATTTTCTCTTCGCTCGAAATTAGTATTTTAATTATAAATTTTCTTTTTAAATTGGTTTACCATACCTTGTAGTATGGCATATTAAAGTATTTCTTTCGATTAGCACGTTTTATGAGAGATTGGTGATACCAATAGAAATATTAAGCCATATAACTTCTATCATCTTAATTTAAGTTACCATTTTTTATTTTTTAAGTAGTTCATCAAATAAATTAATAGTATTTGTTTATTTATGTTTTTATTATTTTTCTAGATTCTAGCACTTTACGATTAACATAAACACAAATTTAAAATCTTCTAAAAAAAAAAATTAAAGCTTAAAAACAGTTGCATTTGTTTGTGATGGTCACACCTTTTGTTCTTTAAAAAAACTATGCCTGAATTTAATGGTAGCTAAATTTAATATATACCGCTATGATGTGTGAAATTTGTACCCTTCAGTGATTTTTTACAATATTAACTTTAAATGTTTTATATTGTATTAATTTTTCGGGTATTATTTTAGATTTCATTGTACCGTTATAAAAAATATTTATTTTTTTTTTTTTTCATATCCCAAATAAATTTCACTGTATTCAGGTCAAGATTATTTCCCAAAAGTCATCCTTTAACATATTAAAAAGAAAATACCGTGTTTTTCATAATAGTTTAACTGTTGTTTGATTTTAATAACTTTGTTGTTAAATAAGAAAAATTTTTAATTATTTTTTAATTTGGTTGGTTTCGTCAAAGTTGAAGGCTCCAACTCAAATTATTTTCAATTTTTTTTAAAGGGTTAGACTTAATTTTGCTTTTTATATAAAAACTTCAGCTTTTAAGTTATTAATTCTAATTTCATATACAACAATTTTGTCGTTTTCCATACATACATACAAACAAACTCTATACAATTCACTTTCACCTAATGCTGCTGCCCTGCCCCTATATAAGAATATAAAAATTACCTAGTACAGTAGAGATCTTGGTTTAAATGTTGTTCCACTGTATTTATGACCCACTCAACTTAAAAGAAAGTAATTGTATAGAGATCAAGACTTTCACGGTTGCAAAAAAAAAAGAAACGAAACAAAATGTAATCATTTAGATTACCTAAAAGCCCTTTCGAGTAAAAATGAAAACAAAAAAAAAACTGGTATAAAATTGGTGTAATTAACACAAATAAAACATTTTAGAGAAACGTAACAAGATTTTGTGGACTGCGAAGATAGTAATTGTAGGTTTCCAAGTTGAAAATTTGGACTGTAGAATTTTTTGCTTCATTTTATTTTATTGAAGAAAAATAATTTGAGTAAATTGAAAGTTAGATAATTCAGAAAGTTAAATATTCCTGAAGGTGTTTCATTGAAAACAAAAGAAAAAATAATTTTAATAGAAAAAATTAAAAACTTTGTTTGAATACAAAGAGAAGTAAATCAAATTAGAATGAAAAACCTGATAGAAATCTTAAAAATATGAATCCAGGTAGGTTAGAAAATATTTTACTAAATGTAGAGAAAAATTAGGTGACCTCTAGTTGAATTCGTTTTTCTAACTCCAAAGAAATTCAAAATTGTCCAAAATTCAAAAGGTTCTTTTCATACACAATGCACACCAATGCTATATAAAATTATCACGTATAAACATTTATATGACACTAGAAAATAGAATTTTTAATGTTTTTTACTAAAAGAAAGAGATTAGATCTTATTAAAATGAAAATATTCAGAAAAAAACAAAAGGAAACGTAAATGAATTTCTAAAATTTTAGAGAGATCGGTGTTAGTGTGTTTATCTTTGCTTATCTTAAAGACTCCCAAAAATGTTCCGAAAAGTTCTCGATTTGATTTATTGAAATTAAATAACAAAACTAATCAAAATTATATCTAGGAACAGATCTTTTAGACTGTTCAAATAGATCTTACTTGAGTAGAGACAGATCTTAGTTGAGTAGCTTTTCTTGCAATTTTAAATACTTCAAGACCGTTTTGATTGGTATGGTTGTGTTAGTGAGGTGTACAGTTGAAAGGTTTAGCTAGAAAACATGAATCTTTTACAAATTTCTACTGTGCGCATCCCTTATAATATAAAAGAGCTCTCTTATTTCCTTAAAAATCTCTAAAAAAGAAAAAATAATTACAAATTTGTAATTAGCTGAGCTGAGCTAGCTGAGAGAAGAAAAAAAATAAAACGATCATCACAGTTTTATTATATTTATAAATAACTAATTTCATACACTCTGAATTTTTTAAGTTTACTCTTTTGTCTTGTTCTTTTACATCATAACAAAAGACTTTAAAATGTGTTTCAATTTGAAAAAAATAGAGAATTAGCTAAAATTTTCTAATTTTCTATATATCGTGATGAATATTAAGTTGCTATCAAAACACGCAAAATGTTAATGTTATTTTGTTTGACCACAGCATGTTTCCGAAAAGGATATCTATTGTACTTTATATCCTCATGCCATTCTTAAAATCAATTATGTCACTCGTAAACACTGGAATAGGTAAAAAAAAGTTGTAACTTACAATTAGTACTTCTTTTATTAAATTAAAAGTTTTAGTTAACATTTTATCGAGCTTAAAGCAAAATTTAAAATACGTTTTTTTTTTTAAAGCTAATTAATTCTTTGGATTAACACAAAAGCAATAACACATTATATAAAATTTTTTAGGCCTTTAATGATTCGATTACACTAGTCTACAAAAAAACACTTTTTTTTTGTAACATGAAAACTTTTAACTAATTATGCTTAGAACAAGGTTAAGGATAATAGAATTGATATTAGAATATTTGATACACGAATAGTTTTGTTGAAATATGTGTTTGTTTGTTTTTTTAAAAAATACAGATTTTAACGACAATATGAAGCTAATAAATAGTATTACAGTATTTATTTAAATGCTATCTTAAGATTTTCTTCTGTATTTTGCTTCTAGTGTGTCCCGTTGTAATGTCCAACAGTAATCCGCCAGCATGCGTGGACTCAACTTCCCCTGATATCGTTTTTCCATTGTAGAAATTTCCTGATGGAACCTCTCACCATGTTCATCGCTGACGGAACCCAAATTTTCAGGAAAGAAGTCCAAATGTGAATGTAGGAAGTGTATTTTCAAAGACATGTTGCAGCCTAAATTCTTATAAGCTATTAAAAGTTCTTCAACAATACTTTCATAGTCATTTGATCGGTGATTCCCAAGAAAATTTGAAGTTACTTTTATAAAAGACTCCCAAGCTAATTTTTCCAGATTATTAAGTTTTTCTTTAAATATATCGTCTTTTATCAATTTTCTTATTTGAGGGCCTATAAAAATGCCTTCTTTAATCTTCGCGTCACTCATTTTAGGAAATTTTTCTTTTAAATATGAAAATCCAACACCAGCTCGATCCATTGCTTTCACGAAGTTTTTCATAAGGCCTAATTTTATATGTAAAGGTGGTAAAAAGACATCATTAGGCTGTACTAATGGAGTATTTTTAATATTTTTTTGTCCTGGGGTAAGAGATTCTCTTATTGGCCAGTCTCTTTTAACATAATGATTTTTGTGGTCTCTGCTGTCCCATTCACAAATAAAACAACAGAATTTTGTATATCCTGTTTGCAATCCTAAAGTAAGGGCAATGATCTTTAAATCCCCACAAATTTTCCACTTATGTTCGTTGTATTGGATCTTTTCCAATATAAATTTAATGGTTTCATAGGACTCTTTCATGTTAACAGCTACAACTATTGGTACTGAGGGAAGTTCATTACCGATATGTAAAAGAACAGCCTTTAAACTTGTTTTTGACCCGTCAATAAATAAGCGCCACTCATTTGTTTTATATTTTATACCCAAAACAGTCATTAAGCCATAGACATTATTACAGAAGACCAGATCTTTATTTTGTGAAAAAAATTTCCTTAGATCTTCATCTCGATCTCGAAAGTGACATACTCTTGTCATCGGTTGCAACAAACTCCATCCTTTCAATCGAGACGCCAAAAGTTCTGCCTGTTGCTTGGACAATTTTAAATCACGAACCAAATCATTAAGGTCTTCTTGAGATATTAAATGCAACTCGTGAGATGAGGAAGCTTCTTGAAAGTCAGGATCTAACTCGGCGCTTTCGACTTCTTCCAACGAAGGTGACAGATCTGAACTTTGAGGTGGTTCTGGTATGGGTAATTCTTCACTGTGAAGGACCGGTTTTTTTGCAGATGACAGATCAGGATACTTAACTTGTTTTTTGGTTTTATTTGTAATACCTTTTGTATCAGTAAGACAAAAATAACAGTCTGATGAATGGTTCGTGGGCTCCGTCCAAATCATAGGGATTCCAAAAGGCATAGATCGAGATCCTTTGGCCCATCCAGTAAGTTGGCTTACACATGTCACACAACAGATGTGAGGAACCCATGCTTTATCTTGTTGTCCGACAGCAAAGCCAAAATATTGCTTATATAAGCTGGTAACTAATGGTGTCAAATTTCTCCGCTGATTTTTGAAAGTAACTTTTCCACAAATATAACAAAACTTATTAGCATCATTTTTACACTTTCTTGACATTGTTAAAGATTCACTTAACTATAAAACACAATTGAAAAATCTTCAGTTCACCAAATTAATATAATCCTTGCGACTAGGCAGTTTTGTGGAACTAATGACAACAATTCGTAATCTGTAAGCAAATTTTTCATTTAAAATGGAGGTAGTTATTTTTGAAAATCCTTTTATTAGCTAATCTACCTGCTTTTATTGCAGCATATACTTTATAAAAGTTTCTCTTTAGTGCAAAAGGTAAAGAGACACTCCTTTTGTAAAAAGGTATGTATCGAAATGATACATACTCGGTTTTTCCTTAAGGTAGCTGTAACACAGAAACTAGACCTGATCAAATCAAAATAAATATGGTGTTATAATGAGGGCAGGTAAGCACTTTAAAATTCGTAAGCAGTTTTCTTGTTGCAAAATTTTGTTGACTAGTGTTATCATAAGATTTTTAAAGACTCTGGAAGCGAATAAAAGGAGTTCTTAAGAAATTTAATTTTGCATTAAGAAATCCAAACATAACTAAATTAATTCAAATGAACTACTATTGATTTGCTAATGCAGTATTTTTGCTTTTATTATTAGTGTTAGAGTTACGTCGCCTGTACTATAAGTTTTATTGAAAGTTTAGCAAAAATTTTAGAGATTAATTTTCAACTAACTTGTATTTTGCGGTAATTGTACAAATTAGGCTTGCCATGTTTTCATAGAAGTAAACTTTTCACTAAAAGCCAAAAGTAATAGTTATGATTTTTTATTATCCTTTATATATGGCGTATCCTGTTTTGGATAATTTGTTACGAAAACAAAATTCAATTATTTGTTAATCTTTTATTTTTGCATAATATTTAATTAAAGTTATCCATTATTTTTTTTTCATAAAATTGAAAAAAAATTAAGTTGATAAGTCACAGGACCATTCATAACTTACTGAGTAGAAAAGGAAATGAAACTGAGAGTTTTTTAATTAAATATTTCTTTTTGTTTTTTGTTTACTGCTCCCTTAAATTTTATTTCTACGTTAGGGAACATATATAAACTGTTTTTGACTTGTAATAGGGGTGCAGTTATAAAGGTATAAGGTGTGGTGGGTTCATTGTCCAGCCCGTTAATACTATATGTTAATGTCTAAAGGATATGATAGAAGAGTGAAGAAAAAAAGATTAAAAAAAAAGTTTTTACTGTGCAAAGTAAAACGAAAAGGAATAGTCATTCAATTACATATTTAATCAGTTAAATAAACTGATTTGGTTCAAAGAAAAGCTTCACATATGACAAGATATAATTTGTTTCGAGTTTTAATATAAAAAAAAGAAATAAATAAAAAAAAACTTCGTTAACATGATTAAATGGAATTAATCGATAAAAATTTAATATCCTTTTAGGGTTTTTAGAGGAATAGAACAAAACTGATGGAAAATCAAAAATAATAAATTTTACAAAATATAAAAAAGCATCCAAGCAAAGGTCAAAGAAAATTAAAATTGTAAATAAGTGTAACAAGAAAGATTTTTTTTTTGTGTTTTGAGAAATAAAAGCTGAGGACAGATTATGCTTTAGTAAAATACAAGAATAGGAAATGAAATATAGTTATTTAGGGTTTTTTTTTCAAAAATTCGATTTTAATATTTTGTGAGATTAAAAAGAAAAAAATATTTTCCATTGTGTAAAGTTGTGGTTAAATGATTTAAAAAGCAAACGTTAAATATTTCAAAGTGTTTTATTAAAATAAGAAGAATTTAAAAAATTAAAATACGAAATAGCAAATATTTTACTCAAAGTTTACCCAATTGGTTTTTAAATATGCGGAAATCTTTTTAATCAAACCGCGATTTGCTTTGACTTTATTTAAATACGAAAAATCAGTCAATTCAAAAATATGTCATGTGTAGATAGATAATATTAATCTTTTTCTGTTTTATGCCATAGTTAAAAAAAGTGATACTCATATGCTTGCGAAAAAATTTTTTTGAATCTTAGGCTGCCCACAGAGTTCCAGCTTACAGCCGAGCTGACACCGATTCCCATTGTGATTGGTAGGCTTGCACTCTGAACACTTTGAGCTTATTCCTATTGATTTACCCATAACGACTTTATAGTCTTAGGTATAGGTAGGTATCCAGCCTTAGACTGCTCACAAAGTGACAGCTTAAAGTCGACCTGACACGAATCTCGATACCTAAGACTATAAAGTCGTTATGGGTAAATCAATAGGAATCTATATTGAAAGTTTTTAGAGTACAAGCCTACCAAAGATTAGACTATTGTAGTGGGAATCGTTGTCAGCTCGGCTGTAAGCCGGCACTCTGTAGTGTACGCTTGCTTACACTGAGCAAAAAAAACCTTTTTATAAATTTATATGCATTCAAATTATGAAGCAAGAATTTTTGCACGAGATAGTTATAAGTCGTGAATTTCTTATTATATTAATCAGTAATGATCTTACTAAACTACTGCCACAGTAATAATTAAGAGCTTGTTCAAGTGTTAATTAAAAACATAATTTTGAATATATTTCTATTAATTATTGCTAGGATTTGCTATTTTTTCATTTGTAAATAACTCTTTAATTACATACCAAAAAGCTAGTTAAACACATTAAAGTAATTTTCACTAATTAAACTACTCCTGATAATCCTATTTTATTTATACAGTTCATCAAATCCACTCAGTTTTTGTTTAATTTTATTTTTGTCTTAAAAGTAATAAAGAAAATAAAAATACTGGAAATATTGTAGTTGTAGCCAGTGGCAGGTGTATTCAAGCATATTAAGTTGTATGAAAAATTAATGTTACCCTTACATTATTACTAATTTTCCACCTGCTGTTCATAAAGTAGATGTTAAGTAACACAGGTGAATATTTACCTTTAAGTTATTTATATGTATGTAGGATATACTTTTGTCAATTTTACAAGGTCTCTATGAAGGTAAATATTTAAGTGAGTATAGTTTTCTAAAGGTAACCACATCTATTGTAATTCTTTTGTGGTTCGTAGTTGGTTTTTTTTAAGTAAAATATCTGTTCACAGTTTGTTTTCCTCTATCTTCAACTTGTATGTGTGAATATCATATACTTTTTTATTTTGAGATAAAAGAACACTGAACAATAATTTCTGAACAGTTGACAGAAATATGTGGTAAAATGATTTGAATTTGCTGTACATTCAATCCTTATTTTTCACTCATATATGTATATATACATTTATGCATACATCCTTTAAGCACGTGCTTTCTCAAAGAAATACCACTGCAATCCTAATGAATGTACAGCTTTGCTATCGGTGGGACCATGGGCACAAGATTCTTCTGCAGTGTTTACATGGATTCCATGTCAATGCGCTGAACATAGTATATACCTACTATCCCCCCTCTCATCTTTATAGCTTGTTGGCTGGCTATGGCCACCCCAAAAAGCATTGAAATGATTTTGTTATGTAGCAATTTTATGAATTTTTTTAAGACAAATAAAAAAAAAATATAAATAAAAAGAAATAATAAAAATAATTTAGTTCACCCTATGTTTTGTAATTGCTGGAAACGACATAGAGTGCATACTTCAAAAAGGAGCTAAAGGATTCAGCATGTGCATTAGGTTAGGAGGGCTATTGCATTTCTTTCTGTGGCAGGCAATTGCAGTTATTGCATATAAATTTACACATTTATATATATATACATATGTTTATATTATTTGGCTTATAACAAGCCTTGTTTGATAATTATTAGAAGAATGTTTGTTCATTGTGTTTGTGCTTGTTCGGGTGAGCGGTTGAAGTTTGGGTTAACCCTTTTCGTAGTATATATACAATACCTTTGATTGCACTCACTTTGAGTTCATTTTAATAGGGATAAAAACTGCTTTTGTTTAGAATTTTTTCTGAGAAATTCATGTACTTTTTAATTGTGTAATATAATAAGGATACATTTCAATTAATGTTTTGAATGAAATTATTCAGGCTTTATAAAATGCGTAAAAAATTAAAGGCGAGAAATACAGTATTCATTTACCAAAGAGCTACGATATTTTTAGTGCAAAAAGAGCAAATACATTTAAGGATTTAATCAATAAAAAATGTTGTCAATAGTTTGTTTTCATATATAGGGAAAGCTATAATGGAAATTTGTTAACTTCGGGTATTTTTAATTGGTTAAAATTATTACTTCCCTTGTGATTTAGCAAAATAACTGTAAAATAAAAACAAAGGTAACCAAACTCAACACATAATATTTTATGTTTATTCATATTTATATTTAATAGAGATATATGTTCTCATCCGAAACGGCTACTCATTTATTGATTTTTTAAATTTTTTGTTTATTTATAGAAGAGAAAAGAAATCATAGTCATTTCAATGACTGACATTTAGTAGCTCCATGCTACATAAAGTCGGTTTTTTATACAAGAAAGCTTAGCTTTTGGATCTTTTGGAAATTCGAAAGCGCACATTATGCTTATTTTTGCCATCTGGAACATTTTATTTTTTTATTAACAGTTGCTGATCAATTTCATAGAGGTAGAAAAAGTCGCGCAAATTTATTAAATGAATTAAAGGGGTTTTGATAAATATCACATTCTTTAGTTTTAGCTTGCTAAAGACTCATAGGCATTATTTTATACATTTTTAGAATAAACATAAAAACAACAATACGAAGTTCTATTTGGTAACAATACAACAGTATAAAAATTGTAATTTAGTTTTGAATTCATGACATATAACTTCGTTTTCTATATTCTTATTGTTAGATGAGAAAGAAATTTTCGAAATCAATTCACCAGAGGCGATTATTGATATTGATTATAACAAGAAAATACCTAAATAAAATAAAATTGAATATGTTTCTTTAACAAAAGGATTTTTTTTACAGTAAAGTTTTTTTATAGACCAAATTTTGAAGGAAAAATATTTAAAAAACAAAAAATAAGTATAAAATTGGTTAAATCTCTTTTAGTTTGAATTCTAAGTATGTTGGCTATTGTTAGCATAAAAACGTTATTCTATTTTATTGTTAAATACAACAAAAATTTATTTAATGAACTCAATATTTTCAAAAGGCGGACTTCCTTTGCATTTATATGCATAACTTCATTACAACTCCATATTTTTACTTAACATATAGGAATAAGTAATAATGTGGTATGTATAGTTAACCTTATTATATTCACCATATGGATTCGAAATATAACATACTCTATGCAAGTAATTAATAACAATTAAGACGCAAAAGAATATAAACCAGAGAATTATATAATAGATAGGCAGAATAACGACCAGACATATATTTCCATTAGAGAGGGTCTTAGATCTAATATGCAAGAAGCAATGTAACATGAGTACCGCAACACACAGCACGTCATGACGCTTAAAACCACTTTCAAAGTTTCTACTAATGTTTAGAATGATATTTTTTTTTTGTCTTTTTTCTTTATCTTCATTTGTTATTACTTTGTTTTTATATTCCGTGGTTACATGGCAGATTTTTTTATTGTATACTTTAAAAATAAAACAAAATCAGTTCTTTTTTTTTCTATTTGTAAGCTTTAATATACAGAAAATATTATTCTCATGGTCTATTGATGGTTTGGTTAGAGAATTACTCTGCGCTAGATAATACATAAAACTTCTTTAAACCCACACTTTATCTATTTTCAAAGATATATTTCTATAGTAATGCTAGATTACTAGAAGTTAAATGAGATTTTTGCTTCGTTGTGCTTACCATGATAAAAATATATCATTGGATAGCTCTTTTTTTCCATCGTCTTACATATCATTTATTTTTATATACTTTACATACATATATATAAATATTAAATGTATGTGTTGCCAAGTACACCTTACGAAATTTTAATTCTAATAAAATTTCAAATACTTAAAAGTTTTTAACAAAGAAATAAATTTCTTCAAATCGAAAACGCTGAAGTTGAATAAGCTGTGATTGCAAAATTTTACCTTTAGATATAAACATAAAAAACTGATTCCTATGCTGATAATACAAAAAACAAAAATGCACTTTCAGTCGAATAAAGGAGGAAGTAATTAATTACCTTTGACGTCCTGCAATTTAATTACATTTATAGGTAGTTCTTTTGAAAACCGACACCTTGTTATTTTGATGAAACTTCATGGGAAATGTAAATTTCAATTTCAATTTAAAAAATTAAAACCACAATCTTACTGAAATAAATTCACGCAAAGAGCTTGATGTTTTTTTTTAATCTTCACATTAATTAGTTTTAATGAATAACAAGTCGTTTCTTTATTTGATTAAACCTTTAGTACATACGATAAAAAGTTTATCGTTATAAAATTGGGTTATATAGTATAGCTCAAAAGAAATAGTACTAATCAAATGATTTTGTGTGGATAATTATTTTTTACCACATTTTTCTTTTAGTTAATTTAGAACAGTCGTCTAGAGTGACATATGTACTAAAATTTAACTTGATGTCAGGTTTACAGTATCGAAAAGAAATACTTAAAAAATCACTTCCTTTACAGAACTTATATATTTAATTATTATTTTCTAAGAGCAATAGAAAAATCTTCTAGAAGAAAGGAGAAAAATTTCTTGAAAGTGTATAGCAGTAAAATCTGCTATACATAATACACGCGATTGCGAAGCGGAAGCGGAAGCAGAATTCATTCGGAATTCTACTTTGCTGTCACCGCTTTCTCTCGCCTTCGCCTTAAGAGAAGAATGCGTATTCTGTCTAGTTCTATCTCTAACGATGAAAGGACGAACATAACACACACATCTGAAGGTGTAATTGTTTAAACTGAAATCTTAGTCAATGGAAGATGATGGATAAAATAAAAAGTAGCAGGAGGTTTTTTATGGTATTTAAGGATTTAATTTTAAGTTTTTAAAATAAGCATGATTTTTTTTTTTATTGAAAACCATGAACAGCTAAATTTTGTTGTTACTTTAGAGATTCTGAGTTTATTAAGGTTTAGCTTCTGTTAAACATAGCCCGAATGCCATAGAATATAGAGAGATATCCTCTTGATTTCTTACCTTTGTATTATGGAGGATATTCAATTTAAGATCAATAACAGGGGCATTCTCATTTTCAGCTACTACAGTAAAAAAGTTTCTCTGCGAATCAGTATGGTGTGGATTTTGTTATGGCTAAAGTAGTTTTTACGAATCGTGCCTTTGGTACTCTTTTACAATCAGATCAAAATATGGTCATCTTTTCTCAAATAAACTAAATTTTTTCGGTGAGGGTTGAGAGGATTTTGGTTTCTAAGAGAAGTAAAACTGTCTCGAATAACAACAATTTAGAAATATTCTTTATGGAATATTATTCTGGCTTATGCTGAGGTTCTGTCTTGTTCAGGATCCCTAAAGCTCTTATATTTTTAATCCAAAATATTGGCAAAATTTGATTACTTTTATTAGTTATGTTTTTTATGTTAATGTATGTTAAAGTGTAGTATTCAAATTTTAGGGAAAATTTTATTTGTAATAATTCATAAAAATTTAACGTTTTGCCCTTTTTTATTGAAACTTGTCACATAAGAAATATAAGTAAAGTTTTTACTTTCACGATTATTTGATCAAAAAAAAAAAAAGAGAAAAAATTCAGTATCTGGAACTAGACGCGATCATATTTGGTAGAACTTAAATATCGCATAACTTTCTGGGAATCGTAGCTATTTCCATATGTAGGTGAATTGGCTGTTTGGTAAAGTTTTATCCAAATTAAAAAGGAGTAAGTCTCTACTATGAGAGTAACTAAAAAATATTTAGTAATTCTTTTCATTGGGACCTATAAAACTATAATTTTCATAAATATCAAAGTAATTTAATTTCACTTTTGGTTAAAGTCAATTAATTTAAGAGAAATATTAATAGATACATGCTTTTAAATGGACAAAATTAGATCTTAATAGTTAATTTAAGGACAATAACAAAGTTGTATCGTTTAACATATCTTTCATTAATTATTAAATAATAAAAAAATAAAAAAGAAGGGGGTGATATAAGATAAGAAGAAACTTTGAAAATTGACAGTTATTATGAGAAATTAAAGTTTTAATAATCAAAAAGTTGTGGAAAATATCTTGCAAACATGCAAAGCAGAAAACTTTAATTTATCTAACAAAATTTAATCAAAATGAAAAATTTTTAATCTAGAATATTGTTAACAAAGTTTCTATCCTTAAAGACGAATTTTAAATTTTTTATCTAAGGACTTTCTACAAAAAAAGCATAACCATTAATGATTTATTGAAAACCAAATCAAGATACTTTAAATACAATAAATTGTCATTAGATCAAAACGTATCACTTGTGTGGATTTTTCCTTTTATCAAAATATTGAACGTTTTTATTTATTATTCAAATTAACAAGAATGACTTGCTTCATTTATTTTACTACCTGTATACAATATTTAAGATATCTTTTGTTTATCTGAAACTCTTAAATTTGATTGCTAAATAAGAGATAATTTTGTGCTTATTTTTTGGAAAAAGTTTATTTTGGTTACTATCGAAAAATGAATCTTTTGAATTAATGTGAAATTTGAAATAGTTGAAAGAAAAAAATAATAGAAATGTTTAACATCACTTAAACGGAATGTCTGTTTGGCATTTAGCTAAATATCTGAAAACGTACGTAGATGGATGAGTACTAAATTTTAAAATATATAAATTCACATGATTAGGATTAAAGTAGAAAACTTATGTAGACTTATGTAGATTGGTATTATTACCCGACTTAACGTTTAGTTAGTTTTTAAAACAAATAATTTTACTCATATCTAAGCTATATAATAACAGAACAATTTTTTAAGTAGTGATAATTTTAGTTTTACAATAAATTCAATTTAAAACGTTATAAGTTATAAGATGAGTGTTTTCTTCAGGTTATAGTTCTGAAATCAAGTCAAAAAAGATACTATAACACGTATAATGTATAACACGTGGATACACGTGCGTCGAAATTGAGTAAAATTCTCGAGAATCTTAGTTTGTTGAGGGTTTTCTTCTTTGAAATTTGTTTTCCTTAACACAAATATGGTTTTTTTTGTTTTTATTATATGCTTCTATTTAACTTACATTATCTGTTTGCCTGTGCCACTCAAATTGACACACTTAATGACTTTCAAAAGATTTTTTGAATTTTTGCAAGGATATTTTATAATTTAAACATTTATATAAAAATTGAACATGAACAATGGCTTAGCTTAGACCATAAAATCTCTAAACTTCATTTTTACAGCACTAAATTAACTCCTATAACTTACAATTAGAAATTTTTTTATGGTGTGCTTGGTTGCCTAGAAGTTTTGAAAATTATGTAAATTTGTTGTGATTAACATCACTGGTTAAAGTGTATGGAATCTTCGAGCTCAATTTTGATGCACTAAATTGATTTTTACAAATTTGAAATTTTTCAAAAATTGAAAACAAAATTGAAAAACACAACTAAAAGGTGAAACTCACTAGTATCACTTAGGCTATAACCATATGTGTCTGATTACTGAACTGCAGCCTGCTTTATTAACTCAAAAGGTTTTTTCCTCTTCAGCCGTCTGGTGAGGTTTGCGTTATTATGAAGCTTAATAGCTTCATCGTTGATGTGTTGGCGAAGTCGTAACTCATGACTCTTAGCATATTTTTCTATAGTCAGTGTCTATTTCAAGATGCTTTTGTAGATCAATGTTTTTAATGTACCTAGGAGCATTAACAATGCTCCTAATTACCTTATTTTGAAATCGCTGAATGAGGAATAAAATGCTTTTCCTAGCATATCCCTACAGTTGGATGCCATATGTCCATACGGGCTTAAGTAGTATTTTATTTTATTGTGTTTTGACACATTAATGCAGTAAAATTTGGTTGAAATATTTTAATTTCCTTTTATTTATAAAAAATTCTTTTAGTTTACTGAAAATTCATTATTTAATTAACATTTTCGTTTGTTTGCATTGCACAGGACTTTAGTTTTCTTGGCTCTTTTCAATTAACCGTTTCACTTTTAATTGCCAATTAATACCTTAATTTTATCTTAAGTTTATCTTCTGTTTTTGGGAACCACTTTTATGTGTTCTTGTTTTATCTAGAGCTTTGAGTTGTTCTTAGTGTTTCGTACCAACTTATTTATAATTCACACTTTTAAGGGTTGAAATTTTTTTAATTAAATGATTTTTTTTAACCTTAATTTAGTCTGAATGCTTTTTACAAGTTCTAAGCTAAGTTAAATTTTAAAGAAAATTGTTGTTGGTGGAATTGTTTTTATGAGTTAAAAATTTACTCGTAATCCAAATCTTTTAAATTGTTTTCTTAGATTTTTATTTAAAACAAAAAATATGCTGGTTATTATCTCAAAGATTTGGACACTATTATATTTTGTAATTTCTATCCTAGTTTTTACTTAAATTGGCCTTAAACTTTTGCCTATTATAAAAATGGCCTTAACCATTGTTTTAAGCAAAATACTTTCTTTGCAATATCCTTTTGTTTGTTTTATAGTGCTTTGAAAATTATTTTGAATGTAAATTGAGATTATTGTTATTTAACCACAAATAAAAACATTTGTCTATGGTTGGTATATATCTTTTAAGGTATTGTTTATTATAAATAGTATCTTTTGTTTATAAATATTTTCTTAACTAAGTTAAAGTTTTGTTAAGGAACTTGGTTTTTAAGAATCATAACTTTAGAATTGAAAGAAATTTTGCTTTTGTTAAACTAAGACTTGTAATTATTTTTGTTTATTTTTTTATCCTTATGAAAGGAATATAAATATTTTATTTGTTTTGTCTCTATCAATAAAATACACTTTGATTTAAAGTGCTATTTTTTCATTTCCCAATAGAGTTGTTTTCTTTGTTTCCTCTAATTTTAGTTTGTCGTTGTCTTTATTAACTCTATAATATTCAATACTAGATCTTATTTAAAAAATGATGTAATACCTAAGTAGCGGATGTGCCAAGCCACTGAACATGCTAATTTTACTTAAATTCCATATTTTATTTTATCTTCTTTCTATATTTGTATATATTTAAATGGTTTTTGTCAATTTATTTAAGTCGGGGTTGGAGCTATTAAAGAATATAACAATGGAATAAAATCACATGCCAAACCTTTTTGCTTAACGAAATTTACCGTCATTGTGACTAAGGAAACAAAATAATTGTTTATAACCATCGATCAATGGATCAACAAAATAGATAAAATTTGTTATTATCCCGGTAGTAGTTAAATTACTAGCTTTGTCCTGGTGAAAACCCTTTCAAGCGAAGAATTGATAGCGACAAGAGGTAATTATGTTCTCAGGCCATTTGACATGCAATATAAACGCTAAAGTATTTGTCTTCTGGTTGACAACTATGCTATTCTTTGCTAATTCTAATATTAAGTTGTTGATAGTTTGATGATATTAGAATGGTAAAAAATTGTTTGCGTGTACAATTATTTGTACTGTCTAAAATCGATGGGTATACACATCTTCAGGTATATAATTAAAGCTTCATAGATTTGATTATGTGAATGTGGTCTGGATAAAAATCGATTTTTTTATTTTTTTCATAATAAGCTTAGAAAGGACGTCAAATAAAACAATAAAAATGACTATTAACTCAACATAGATTAGTGGCATGTGCGTTTCATTGTTAACTTCTTGCTAAGCTACATAATTTTTTTGATTTTCATGTTACCAGTAGCTATTAAGTTTATTTTTGTTGTTTTAATTTTTTTTTTCGTTTTTATTACCGAATTATCAATTAAGTTTTTATATAAAAATATAGTTTCGCTCTATAGATTTATGGTAAACCTTAAAAGTTTCTAAATTTTTTACCATTGAAATAATAATTTTCATTTATTATTTCCAAGGTGAGATTGATTTCTTGTAAGAGCTCACCATATTTTTGATCGTATAATAAGGTCTTAAAAATACGTAACTTTAAAGAATATATATTAATATCAAATGTGAATGTAAGTAAGCATTATTGATTTATACTAAAAAAACAACAAAAATGAAAGATGTATATGTGTTAAGTAAGCATCAAAATAGGAACAAAAAAATTAAATTAAATTTTTTATAAAGCATAAATACTATATATTACGAGCTAGTTAATAATTTAAATAAGCTTTATAAATCAGGACTCTCAACATTATATTTCATTGCGTGTTTAGACGAATATAATTGAATTTATTATCTGGAAATTAATTTAAATAACTCACTTTTAAGTTAGAAGTCTAAGAAGGTCAAGTAAAAAATGAAAAAAACCTTTTTTTTTTATAGTAACAGCACTAAAATGAATGTAAGTCATATATTATGAGAAAGTAGGAAAGGTTGCTATATTTCAAAAATGTAACGAATATGTTTTTTACAGGAAAATATTGAGTTGTAGTGCTTAGCTTTTTAAATTTTTTTTAAAGTTATTGCCAAAAAGTATTTTGATTTGAAAGGTCTTTAGCTGAATCAAGAGGTTGAAAAATACTTTTAATAATTTTAATAATTCGTCTATGCTTTTAATTTTGTAAAATGGTTTCATTTTTTCTTAAGGAGAGGGTAAGGTATTTAATTTTTTTTTTGCCAATTTTTTTAAATTAATGTGCAGCATCTTAAAAATTTTATGTCAAAAGTTCAAGTCGATCGGAGTAAAATTACCGATGTTTTTACGATTTGAACATCCTTTGCTCTAGAGCAACTAATGAATGAGCAAAAATTTAAAGCATTTTTCGGAGACTTGTTATCTTCGAAATCTGGTGTACACGATAACTCCAAATCTACTAAAGCGATCGTTTTGAAATTTTGCACATTACTTTTTGTCATAATTTTCCAGCTAACATGGAGAACTTTTTTTTTTTTAAAAATAGGTCGATTTTTTAAGCGAAAATCGATATTTTGACTCCTAAAGGCCACCAAAATATAAACATTGAAAAAATACCCCTCGAAAAACATCTCGAAAAAACATCTCCTTTAACAAATAACTTTTGAATTTTTTGTTTTAGATGATTCTGTTGCGAGTTGTGTTGCACAACGCAAAACCGTTTTTCTGCAAGGCGCTTCAAGATATTCACTGTCACTCAGTCACTCATTAACATTTTGAAATGGAAATTTAAAAAAATATTGTTCAAATGTTGTGTTATTATATAAAAATGAAAAAAATAAACCAGAATTAGCTATATCGCAAAAAAAATTCTCGAATTCTCTGTTCAAAATATTATTATTCGTCAATTTTTGACTGAAATAAATAGCAAAAACAAAATCTATGAACTCTACATGGATCCAGTTTACATTGCAAACGCTTTGCCGAATAGTTGTAAAAAATTTTTTGTCGTCATTTCGAAATTTGTTCAGAAATATTTGCCAAACTTTAGATTTATTGGTAACAGGAGTACTAAATATATATTTTTTTAAAATAATCAAATTTAAATTTTTTATAAAAAATATTATGCTAGCTGCTAACACCAATGATCCCTTAAAATAGAAAATATCGATTAAGAAAAAATTCATTTTATTATCATGTGCTAATTTTTTATAATATTAAAACATGAACTAACCACAAAAGTTATACCAAACAATATCAAATTCCCAAAGGGGTTTCATGGCCTTCAATATTCGACGACATATTTCACCACAAACTTTTTAATGACAAAACCCTTTCATCTCAAATATCATATGAATAACAAATAAGACTGAATTACCTTAGATGAAATAATTTCACTTAGAGTCTGATATACCTTGTTCCATATAATTTTACAATATTACAATTTGTTGTAGTTTAGATGTTAGGTATCTGAGGTTTTTGAGTCAGAGGAAAAATTTAATAAATTATAAATATTAAAGTTAATTTTGGCTATAAAGTTGAAGAAAACTTAAACAAAGTTTTGAAAAGTTGTTCTGTTGAAATTTAATAATACTTATAGAAATTTTATTACTTCTAATTTGATTGCGAGATGTTTGTAATCCAAAGAAGAATGATTGAAGAAAAAATTAAAAATTGAGGTAAATAAAATAACGATGAAAAGTTTTGATAGCTGATTTAAAAAACTAAATTACTTTTAGGTGAGTAGTTGTATTTAAATGTCTAATTAACGCTAGGTCATTTAGAAGAACTTCAGTTATAAAGGTGGGCACTCACTTAGTGCGTATATCTCAGCCGGTAACTTTTTTGATGTACAAATGAACTTCACGCTGAAATATCCACATATGAGGGGGAACTTTAGCGAGAGTCTATGACGTCATAAAAGTTACCCGCTGAGATATACGCACTAAGTGAGTGCCCACCTTAAGACAAAATATATGCGCGACATAATTAAGTAGGAGTTACCTTCTTCTTTTTTATTAAATATTTTTGGGTGTACTATTTTTTGCTGAATTCACAAATGCTTTTAGCTTAAAAAAAGCAAAAAATTCCTATAATTATCGTATATCCTATGACCTATAAAAATAAACTTATTTTTATTAATTTTAAGCACAACAAATGATGTTTTGTTGTTGAAAGAGTAATACTAAGTGAGTAAAGGCTTACACTGTAGATGCACACTGCCTAAATTAGGTGACAATGCTCGGGCTTACGAAGGAAACTGGTTAACTACCAACTCAGAAAAGTGTATCAAATTGCTTCAAAAATTCAATTAGTACATAATTTTGTTGATAAGCCATTTAAATGTTTTGTTAGATCTAGCATTAAAAGTTTCCTTACTGATATATGATATCATCTCATGAAGGAAATTTTTTTAGGGTTAATTTGAATGTTGTCCTTTTTCACACCTGAAAAAATTTTATTTCATAAAAACATTCATACCCATACTTCAAATATTGTCATATTCTAGGGTTGACAATTTTCTATGTTATTGAGTTTCCTACTTTAATAATGCGAACTAGCAGAAATTAGACACGGTTCAGCTGACATCCTAAAAAAAAATCTTTTTATTTTTATTCAAAAAATAAAAGTCCTAGTGGTCAAATGTATATCTTGTATCGAACTATTTGCAAAATTCTATTTACTTTACGTGTTCAATCAGACCTATATGGGTCTTCTAGTCTCATCACAATATAGAAAGTTATGGATTAATTGAACGTACACATCCTAAAGGAAATCGTACATCTAATAAGATACTATTATCTATTAAAGATATTATGACTGGGAAGTATAGTTACTAGTATCAAGGTCATTATTTTTCCTATTAGGTTTTAAAAAAAAGACATTTAAGCTATAAAACCGGAAAAGGTTAATGATGGTGAAATCAAATCGTGTTAAACAATTTAATTAAAAGGAGCTAAATTTCAGACTGAATTTTTATACCTTATACAAATTCTGAGTGATTATTTAGGGATTCGGAAAGTAAACAAAAAATTGGTTTTTAATTTTTATTTAAATTGAATTTTGTTCCATTTCAGAATTATTCTAGTTAGTAAAATTTAAATTAGTTTAATTAGTAAATGATCATAAAATCATGTCCTATATATGTATATATTTCTTTTTTCAACATTGAACAAAAGAAAAGAATTAATTTCACAGAATATGTCACTGTCGCTAAACCACAGAACAACAGTTAAATGTGCGAAATTCCCACAATTATTTCATACTCTTTTATTAAACAAAACCTGCTTGAAATTCTTTAAGTTTAACAGATTCTCCAAAGAAACCACATTCAATGAAAACACAGCAAAGAAAGAAAAAAAAACAATAAGAAAAAAGACAGAGCAATGTCTTGCAATGAAATTTAATGTTGTATAAAACATTCATTTGACTCGTAAGACGATGACTACTCTTTTTTTTAGTGATGAACTATATACACAAAGCTGAATTAAAATTAAATAAAACAGCATTGCGGAGGCTGATAAAAATTAAGAAAAATTAAAACTTAACTCAGCCTACACATTCAGCTAAATAATTGACCCATTTTTGTGATATTAACTTTAACTAATCTTTACTTATACACTTAAAAACATATGCAATTTAAAAATAAAACTGAATATTTTAGCAGTTTGTAGAGATCATCAAATAATATTGACATATCATGTGTATTATATCCTTATCAGAACTTAAAAGAATAAATTATAATTTATATAAAATATTATTGTTGAATTATTAGTAAAATTATCCTTTGTAAAGTTTGTTTAGACTATTTAATATTAGAATGCCTAAGGGTTGAAAATTTATTAACTGAAAACTGAAAAAGGGTTAGTTATTTTATAGAATTTAAAATCAAATTACTTCGAAAGGGATTTCAAAATTTATTTTTAAAGTAAAGGATAATCAAAAAGTTTAATTATAAGTTACAAATTATGATTAAAATTTGTCAGATAGCAGAAACAAGTAAGTTACATAATAAGAAAAAACTAAACCGAAACTAACCCAAATTTAGTTATATGCTTGTATTTAATAAAAATTTTGGCAAAAACAAAATTATTGGTATTGGTATATCATCTAAAGTGAATAGGGTGAAATATTTTTCCCGGGTCTTCTACAAACAGAATAACATTATTCTATATTGAATCCGTAGACAATGCAAAAATAAAGAAATCTACTATTAGCACTTCGTTAGCAATTTTTAAGGTTTCCTTTGTCTGTATTGGATGATATCCAAACTTTTCTTGATTCTGTTAGTTATTTTTAGTGACAAATAAAAAAAGGTTTTCTTTACTCAGTATTAGTAGACTTTGAAATTTTAAAGTTTCCCTAAAACCATGCAAGTGTTTGATGGTATTCCTTTTTTAAAAAAATCGACTGTTTTTTTTGTTTTGTGCAGACTTAAGACAAAATTAACTTTGCAATAATATATTTCCTTTAAGGAAAATGGGGAACCGTAATCAATGAAAGGGAACTACTTTGTAGCTGTAATGACGACTTTTGTTATTGAATTTTATTATAAAATGGCTGCAATGGCGAGCCTGACCATTTTTTCCATAAAAATGTCGCTGAAAGGGCTACTTTGTGCATACATTTTTCATTTGTGCATTGTTTTACCATAAGTACGAAGGAAATCTTAAAGAAAATACTTGTTAAAAATCGAATGAGACAAATTACTGTTTGGCGTGATTTTTAGACCCTGACAAATATTTACTGTAAATCAAATTGAAAATTAATTTAAGAGACTTTTAAGTGTGATACCCCTTAAAGAAATTCAAAAAGAAAGGTTAATAAAATTAAAGAAAAACTATTGTAAAATGGGACTTTCCTTAAAAGAGGTTTTTGGCTGAGTGGTGGTGGTGTTTTGATAAATTAATTAAGTGGGAATAAAAAACTAGTTTATTTGCGTGTCATGAGAAAAATGAAAAATTACACTAGTCTACAAATTTTGGGCTTATTTCATGCACCTCAAAATAAATATATTTTTTAGGTTAATTTTGGGTCACTGAATCCGAAAATTATAACCGTTTTTTTTCAAAGAAGCGATTTTAAGATATTTTCAAAAAACGTGTTTCTTGGGTGTATTTGTTGAAAAGGGTTCAATTACATTAATTATAAACTATTATATTAAAAGTGTATGAAATTGTGTCACTCTCACCAGAAATTTTATTTAACAAAGTTTTGAGTTCAGCTATAGAACTTCCAAATTAAAAACTAATATTTATTTTTTCTTGTTTAATATAAAAAGTCTTTGTCTATTATGAAAATAACTATTTTTTACTTTTAAAACATTTCCACTTTATTCAATATTTTAAAATATTCAAAAAACTTTTAATTTGACTTTAAATGTTTTCAATAAACTAAATTAATGTTTTAATAATGCTTAATTCTGATTTTGTAAAAAGATTTTCTGTAGAGAAAAAGTATTACATTAAACGAAGTCCTCGAAACTTTATTATGCTGGCTATACTCCTTTTTAAAGAAACTTTATTTTTTTAGTTTTAGTTTATTTATATATTTTGCAAATATTTGCAAAAGCATAAAAAGTGCTAAATACATTTTATAGTTGTAATTTCTTTTATAGACGCATCGCTTTTTGTTTTCTAAATTTATGTAATTTTCATCCTAAAGTTTTACTTGAATTCTTTTTTAGGTTCTATATGAAATGGAATTTAATTCATTTGAAAATCTATGACTAAAACTTTTATATATTTTACCAAATGTCCTGTTAATCTAAAGCCATAAATTTTCAATTGGATTCATATCCGAAGCTTTGATATTTTCATGCTGTCTTGCTAAGGTAAAGTCATCTATTTTTTTGGTAATTCAAAGCTTAGTAGTCTTACATTTGATCTTCTTTTCCTTAGTCGTCGCATTAACTTAATTCCAGAAAAGTTTTTATTAAAGTTAGTCTATAGCTATTATTTTGTTTGTTGTTTTCCTTTATTTGTTATCTAATAAATTTCTTTTTGGAGCTTATAACATTATTTTAATCTTCAGCAATCTTGCACTCAATTGCTTAGTTTTATCCTTATCGTTTTTAATTTTAATTTATTTTTGTGTAATTTATTTATTTAAATTCTTTTATGTCATATGAAAATCTGACTAAAGTGCATGTATAACTAACCCGTACTTGGCACCATTCAAAACCCAGGGAAACTTTTGGACTCTACTGTAGGTAAACTAATTGGCCAAGTTTCATAAAAATACCGTCGAAGGTTTGAGCAATCTGTTCTTTAAAGACACGTATTGCTAAAGAACATAGCTTTCCTCATGTTCAAGTACTACAAATTAAAATATAAAATGGGCTGGGGTGCTTTACACCCCATTGTGCCAAATAAGGATTAATTTCACATTGATATTGTTATTTTCACACTGTGCAAGGTTTAAGCACAGAAGGAGCCACGGCAAATGATACAAAAAGATAGTATAGTATTATTAGTAGCATTGTGTTTCAGAGTACATATGCATGAAGTCTGTTATAATTTTTCTTTATTCAAAAACTATATTTTAGAATTGAACATTTTCCATACCGATAATACTGTTAAAAATTACAGTTTTTGAAAATCCAAACATACTTATAGCAAACATATTACACTCTCTGAAAAGCTATGTACATATATGATAAATTTATTGCATTACGTTTGGTATACAGTGTCCTCTCAATAAATCCCTGACATTCTATCAACTAATACGAAAATCCTCACTTTTTAAACCAAAAGAATGCAATATAGAAAATTAATTGCTATACTGTTTTTGCTATATTTTTGTTGTTATGAAAATGGAAAGTGTTTTCAGACATTTTAAAATGTGAAAAACCAGCAAAAACGCCTAAGCCAGACGACTTAAAGTATGAACAAAATGGCGGTAGTTTCCTCATTATCTCCGAGCTGATTTTTAGATATGTTTTAGGGAATATTATAAGTAATCATTATTTGACATAGCCAGACACTTCTCGTCGGCCAAAGGCTCAGCCAGACACTTTAAAATGTGAAAAAACAGCAAAAAGCAGCAAAAAACAGCAAAAGCTTTCACTATTTTATTCGTACTAAAAAGATGCATCTGAAACTCAACTTTTCTAATATTTTTTTCATTAATTCTAATAGAATTTATTTTTCTTATACTTACAGATGTTACAGATGACGTAAATGCTGGCGTTTGAAAAAGGATAAAAACAACTTTAGATAAAATTTTAAATTTAAAATAAATTGCAAAAAAAAGCCATCACCATTTCGTCAATCGCGATTAAACGAAGGCCAACGCTGCCGCAGACGCCAGCGAGTGCCCCACAGGTGTTATCACCAAAGCGTCAGTGTTCAACTGTGACACAATTTACAACAGCTGCCGCCGCAGCAGCAGCAGCAGCCGCCGCCGCTGCATTTTCAAAAGCAATATATCAGCCACAACAAATACAATCTACAACAATTAATCAATTGATTCCTTATCAAGGACATTTGCTAACAACACTGGCATCCAATAAAATTGCTGCAAATTTAACTGGAGCAGCACCAATAAGTGCCGTTACCAGCGCAAATATAATAAATTCTAATAATACAAACTCAAATTCAAATAATTGTGAAATTAATAATATTATTAATAATAATAATAATAATAATAATAATAACGTGAAAACTATGGAAAATCAAATGAATCTTGCCCCACTTGGATTGTCACAGAGTATGGATTCCGTGAATACGGCTAGCAATGAAGAAGAAGTGAGTACTTTTTTTTTAAATTATTTTTTTGCTTTGCTTTCTAAAACGTAATCAACAAAGAAATATTTGGTCGTCCTTCTTTTTACACGTAAAATCAATTCATTTTGTGCAGTAAGAAACTTATAATTCTGAATAAAATTCCTTTGGTTATAATGAAATCAAAAAAAATGAAAAAAGAAAAAAAAAATTAATTCAATTAAGTAAAAGTTCCTTAAGAGATTTATTATTCAAGGGATTTTTTGTTTTTAGTCGAAAATTGGGATAAGAGCATTTGAGGATGTTGAGCTCATTGACTAGCTGCCTTGTTCACTTGAGAGTACTTTTAAGCTTCAAATAAATCACTACTCAAAGGTGCATTATTTTTTTTGTTATTTCGTTTTTAATAAGCCTAAAAAAAAAATGTAAAGAGGAATATCAAAAAAAGCACTTCTCTTTGAATCCTTTCTTAGAAAAATAGAAAATTGAAGTTATTTAAATAGATTTTTGTAGAATTTTAAGAATTTTCATTGGTATATAACGAAACGTGAGGATTTAAGAAAATATTTTCAGATGAGAATTTGAAATTTAGTTAAAAAAGCTTTCAAATTTTGAGTAGAAGATTTTGAAAGAATGTTTTAATTTTTCTAAATGTATTTGTGTGGGTGCACTAAAAATAATTTTTTCACTTATTTGAAAAATGAATTTTGATCCTAGAAAATTTATTCAAGAAATAAGAAAAAATTATTGAACCAATGTAGAAATAATTACATTAAAAAAAACTGATAATTAAGTAAAGCTGTAAATTGAAAATTACTCAATTTCAAGAAATTTCTTTTCTTTTTTCTCAAATCAAAAAAGTATATTCTTCATGTATATTTTGTTGTTGTTTAAGTATAACAATAAATTTTGTTATTATAATGATATAGTGGAAATTATCGCAAAAGTAGGCCTTCACTTTAATTCTAAGCTACCAGGTACCATTAATGTTCTTGGATAAACCCTGAGTGGGTTCAGTACCCTTATTATGTTCGTGTTATTATTATTTTCCATGTAACAGCAGTCACTATTACCTGACCATTTTCTAACACCACCTGCTCTCATAACTTATTTTAGTTTCATCTATATTTATGGACTCTGCCTCTTGAGCTATGTGTAATAAATATACAGTTAAAGTATTTTATTCATCTATAAAGATATCTCTAAGGAATTTTGTATGAAATCTTCTAAGACTTCATAGTCCTATACTTGTTTTCTGGTCTGCCCCAATCTCATAAATGTTGTAGACTGTTAGTTCTACATAAATAAAATTTTCATTAAAATTTTGTAAGGATTTCTAATTGGATTCAATATTAAGTAATGTAAATTTGTGTCATATTTGTTAATAACTTTGACAACAGTTATATCCCAGGTGATATTCTATTCTGGTTTTTTAAAACCATATATGACCTGATGACAAATAAATTTACCTAGCTATAAAGGTAAAAACGGTATAGGCGAAATATGTAGATATAAAAAAACTTGTATATCGGTTTAAAAATGTGGCAGCACTTTAACTTTATAAAAAATGCAAAACTTCGTTAAAAATTCCATTTCTGAGCTATTCAAGCAATTTAATAATTCCTAGGCCATTATTTTTGTAAGAAAATTTTGCAAGCCATATGAAAATGTTAGATGCGAAGAAATTGTGCCATTCTATTAAAAGTTTTATGATAATTAAAACGGAAGTTTTAAAGTTGTGATAAGAAATAAATTGTTTTATCTTTTGGGGTACTACTAGAGAAGAGTTTTAGACTTATATGACATTCTTTTCAAATAGAGCATATATATGTATATATATATATATATTTGGCAAGGCGGAACGTCATATCTATCGATAAACATTTTGTTATTTTACTAGTGAAAACAAAACTTAAATATCTTTTGGCCTTGGCAATTTATTTTTTTAGATGCTAGGGTCCAATAGTTTTATATCAATTCTTGTTAGACTGTTTTGTTTTTTCTTTTGAAAACTTGCTGAATATATGTATGTGATTTTTTTTATATACATAATTAAGATGTGATTAATTATTTGTTAGTTTTAAAATTTAAGGTTCATTGATTAAGTGTTTTATGTTGTTAGAAATAACTTTATGTTTAAGTTAATCATTTGCATAGAAAGATTAAAAGAAAACTGTGTTAATTAGTTTTCAATCATCAAAGTACTTTCGTAAGTGAACTATAAACGATAAGCAATTTCAATTGATTTCAGTATAAATTATTGAAGTGGTATACTGCTTCTATCCAGAGTAGAAAGGTTAGTCTGCTTGTACATGATTAGTACTTTTCAAAAGTCAACCCACTCCTGCATTAGAGAAAATTGTATGCCTTCTTCCTTTGGATGTTTTTTTTTTTTTAAATAAAATAGTATGGAAGTAAGCACAAGTTGAAAATAAATTCAGGTATTTAAGCTGATTCTTAAGTGAATTTTGATTGCCCGCCGATTATATTAGTTAAATAGACACCACATGAGCAGAGTTACAGATTATTATAGAAGGCCTTTTTAAAGGAATTTGATGCTAAAAATTTTACATAGATACTGTTGGGTTTCAAATTCCCTCCATTTGTTTTCTCCTTCTTGAGTTTATAATTTAAACAAAGTCTAGTTTTTCTCGCTGCACGTTCTTCACTAGATCCTGTACGAATCTCCTCAATTTCCTTTCCTAGTTGAATCTGTATATCAACCAATGTATTACTTTTTCACAGCTGAATATTCTTAAAATCTCTTCAATCAACCACTTCAACTTCTGAAAAAATTCTTCTCGAATTAAGACTCTTCCAAACTAAAAACCTTTTGAAATTTTTCTAATCTCTATTCTGAGTTGACTTTTCAACTCAAAGCCGTGTATAATCGATACCAAAGTATTTGCTTCTAGATAGCTGGCCAAGGGCTTGAAACTGTGGTCCATATGGGAGCGAATTTTTATCATGTAACTTATGAATACCATTCATTCAATCAATCAGTCTCTTACAAATGGTACTATCTCTTGCCGCTTAAAGTCACGAAAATTTATGAAATTCCTCTAAGTTGCTAGAAGTCGCTGCTATAAGGAATGCGGCTTAAGACGCTAAAACAATTTAAATATTGAGTACAACAAACATGATAAAACTCTATGCTACATGTCACATGTTGATATTATTTCCGAATTAATGTTCCGAATCAAAGTTATTTTCGGATATAATATTGTCAAAAGGAATTAGAAATTATTGTATAAAGATTTCGGCTTGTTCTTGACTTATTATAAACCAGAGCCTGTTCTTCTTTGGATACAGTCGAGAAAGAGGTTGTTCAATTTCAAGGTATATTTTTAATACAATGGATAATCAGAGCATAGTCGACTTAAATTCATTTTTAATTTTATTTCTTTTGATTATATTTTTGAGAAGAAGACTTAGATATGTGAATAATGTTTATATAATAATTCAGTACTCAAATGGCTTAAACTTAGTCTCATAAAAACCTAAAACTTCGTAGCTACTATTTTGAATTTCCTTTTGTATTACTTGACTGATAGTCTGGTTATTAGGAAAAATATCTCTGAAAGTATAGTAAATTTTTGATTTCACTAGAGAAATTTTTTTTTAATTATCCAAAAACTCATTACGACCAACATAACTTCTACTATTGTGGTTAAAAAGCTTTTATCTTTTTTTCCTAAAATTACTACATACATTTTCGTTTTTTCAAGAAATGTATATTTTTCAATATTAAATATGATAATTAAAGTTAATTATAAGCCTTTCTAAATAATTGAATTAAAGCCATTTCAAATTTCACCTGAAATTTCCTGAAATTTCCTGTAATCTTAAAGAAATTTTTAATAAAATTTCGTAAATACTAAAAATCATGAATTTTATTGAAATAAATCTTTAAAATTATTTTCATACTAGTAAACACCACAAAATGGATTTATGTGATACGATTATCATAAATTCTACTTATGTGGCAAAATTCTACTTAAATAGCAAACAAAACTAGATAAAAGATATTAGATCACAAAATCACTTATTTGAAGAAACAAAAAAAAAATCAAGAAGAAGAAAGATACATACAAATGTTTTTCTTATCTGAAAGACTTCTCCCATGAGATGCATTTGCTAGGATATTCAAAAAATATATTCTCTACCAAGCAAAATCCTTTTTACAACTGTTCCAATGGGAAGTTTTATTTAAGTAGCAAAGTGTTTCTAGATTTTAACTTAGAAGTTTTGGATATCATTTGGTTTCATCCGAATTTTAGTTTATTTATGAGCTATCAAATACTGTTTTTAAATATAAACAGACTAAAAATTTTTTTTAGTGCATTTCATGATCCCTTATGTGATAAAATAAAAAAGTTTTTACCTTTAAAATCTCTAGAGATTAAGAAAAAGTGATTTTATTTGTTTAGTCTTATATTGATCAAATTTAATATCCCTATAAATTTAATACTATAAAAGTTGACTTAGGCTAATACTTTAAAAAGGGATGAAAAACTTAATTTTATATAATATACTTTAGTTTTTTGTTTTTTGTTAATTTTTAAAATTTAAAATGTTTTTGATTGCTGTCAAAAGATTATAAGAAAATCATTTTATATTGCTTCAATTTAACCTAGGTCTTTAACGTCAGTTGCTTGAAAACCTAAATCGTTTAAAACGTGATAAACAGGTCTAATTAATTTAAGAAAATGAACACTTTTTTATTTTGTTAAAACTGGAATATAATATCAAAAATTTTATGATTTGATTAAACTTTGCTTTTATTATAAAATTTTTGCACTAATATTCTTATTTGTTCAAAATATACTTTTTGCTTTATTTTAAGAGCTTTACTTTAAGGCTAAATGAATTTTAATATCTTGAAATTACAACTTATGTTGACAAAAGGACCAACTCGGATATGATTACCTAGTTAGAAAAGTGTAAGATTCCTCATGTTCCCTTCAAAAAACTTGTGATAGTATCCCAATCCAAATCTGAATAAACCACGTTCAAACAAATATCACTAATCTCTATTGGAAATATAAAAACAATGAAATAATATTATTGTTCTTTGCGGTAAGTTTATTATTTCAAACTGTTAAATTTATTTCTGTTCTTATTTCTAATTTTTATTAAAAAATATTGCATGACTCTCTCATGTTATAAGGTGCAAAAAAAAGAAGAAGTGAAATCAATTGTAGCCTCAAGAGATTATCTTATTCCTAACAATAAAATTAAATTTATCATTTTATAGACTTCTAAAAAAATTTATTTCTCAAAAAATTTTAACTGAATTAAAATAAAGCCAAAAACGATTTGAAATAAATTTGGTTCAATGTGACAAATGTCCATAAACCAATTCCTATAAAAGTATATTTTTTTGATCAATTGGGAATCCTAAGTTCAAAAATCCACTTCAAACTTTCCTCGATTCAATCAATATTTAATTCATATAAAGAAAAGAAAAATTCCCAGGCGGAAATTTTTCTACACCTTTTTTTGGCTTTGTTTCTTAAATAAAGGTTGTATCAATTTCAGTTTTTCTTTAACCCCAGAATGTCAGCGTTAGGACGATTAAAGATTAATAAGTCTGGAATAGGTTGTAGCCATAACATCAGAAAATTTATTCATACCAACAGACAAAGAGTTACCGAAATTGAATAGAAATTATTAAAGAACTGAATCCTACAACGGCTACTTTAGATTTCAAAATAATTTTAATATTTGATAAACTAAGGCAAGAAGTTGAATTCTTTTTGCTCATTTTTCTTTTTGTTCTTCAAAGTGGATAACGTTGTTTTTATCCTTTTTTTTGTTTTTTGTTTTTTCTTATTTAACTTTATTAAATAAAATTCCTACAAGAAAAATAGATAAAATTTCGAAGAAAGCATCTCAAGTTTGACTTTACTAGTGATGTCTTAAAAGTTTTATTGCTATATACATTTATTACCTAGAATATGTATTCTAAAGAGATTCCTAAATTTGTAATTTGGGAAAATGTTATTAAGGATGACAATTTGATGTTTACTTTCTTCTAAAAAGTTTTACATGAATATTTAAGAATATGTAAGGCATTCCGTACTACTCTTTAAATTATATGCGGCTAAAGTATCAAACTGTTTTCATTTTAAATTGCTTAAAGGCAACTTGGTGCTAAATAGAGTAAGTAGACTGGAAAATTGGTTTCTGTTCCTTTTTAAGAAATATCCAGAGTTAGCTATTAAATATGTTTACAGAAAAAATGCTTAAACGTGATCCCTAATTTTGAAATTTTTATTTACAAATTTTCTTACTGGTATTTACCATTTTTCAAAGTAATTTATTTTATTTTTTATTGAATTTATGACTTTATATTTACTCGTATAGTTAGAAGTTTAAGGTATAAATATGTAAAAGATTTTTCTTTTGAAGTATAAAAATTTTTTCCATATGATATGTAGTTTATTGATAATCAAGGATAAAAGGTTCTTCATCAAGTATTTTAACTTATTGCAACTACGTGTCATAGATTTAAATAACAGAACGTAAGCAATAAAGTGAGACTACCATTGAAAAAATGAAAATAAATAATATGAAATACATATAAACATGGCAAAAAAATGGATCACTAAGCAATAATATTAGTTTGAACTTTAATTCAAACTTTAATTAGGTCAAATGTTTAGTATATAACAGGGGTTCCCAAAGTGTGCGTCGCGACGTCCAAGTTATAAGATGATTTTAAGAGTTTTCCTTAATAATAAATAAAGTAATCTTAATGCATGTTAGAGCAAGCTCAGTTTTTTTTTAAAGAAGGGCGTCACGAAAGAATTGAAGTCTGTAATGGGCGTCGAAGGTATAAAAAGATTGGGAACCTCCGGTATATAAGAAATGAAAAATTGTCAATAAGCCAGAGTTTAAATTGAAATTTCTTTAATTAAAGACTGTTTTATTCCAGCCAAAACTTTTAATTAAGAAAAGTTTTCCCTCTTATTATAATATATTTCCCAGATTTATTTGGGCTTATATATGATCAAACACCAACTTCTACCAGCTAAGACTTTTGATCATGTAGAGCTTCACTTTATAATTAAAATATTCTTTTTGAACCAAGACAAACCTAATCTGGCTAAAACTTTGGTGTTCATATATACGTGGAAAATCCCGACATAGAGATAAGCTTCTAACCTGTCTTAACACTGGCTTGAACCAGCCAATGTCTTTTAAACAGGGTCCTATTTCTTAGATCTTGTAATGATTGATGCTAGTGAAAGCTAAAAGACTGCAAAAATATCACAAAAAATATTTAAAATGATTGTAAAATAAATGACGAACAGAATAAGTGACAAACGTTTAAAATATTTTCTTCTTTGAAAAGATAATAAAAAATTGTAATGATTTTAAGCTTATCAAAGTTTCCAAAACTTATTTTACTAAGTTTTCTTTGATTTTTGTAATGTATGTTTTTGTTTGTTTAGAATTCCTAAAGTGAAAATTTTGGATTTTTATCTTACTCAATTCAAATAAATTTTCAGTTATCTATCCATAGCTTCAAAAAGAAAGAATATAGAATATAGAAGTCAGTGGAAAGGGATTTGACACAATATTTTCGACAAGTTGAACTTTCAGAAAAAAATTTTAAAAAAAATTCGAAAAAAGAAGTTTTAAAACCTTACAATCCCCATAATTGTTTATTTGAAACGCCCAAAGAAAACCTAAATAGCCTGCTATTTTTTGAATTTCAATATAATTGCCATTAGCCGTATTATTGTCAAACATTTTTTGACTATAAGTGTCCATTATTAATAGTATTAATAAAAACAAAAACTTTTAGCTACATAATCTTAAATTGAAAATACATGAAAAACTTATATATCATTGATTGATGGCTTCAAAAAGACAAAAAGTAAATGTCAATTGTAATTAACTTCATTAAAAAGCTACTGTCTTAATTATCTAAGTAACTGGTTATTGTAGTAAAGGTTTTTTTTTTTTAATTGCATATAATTAAAGTAGACATAATGAATAATAATTATCTACAATGTATTTGCTGAAACTTAATTCTACCTTCTTAATATTTAATAAAATGATATCTTAAAAGGAAATTGATCAAGTTTAATGTCGTCTTTGAAAAACCTTGTAACAACAAAAATCGCCTACATTCAACTAGTATTTTACATAATCACAACAAGGCTAAATTGAATATGGAATCATTTTTCTATAAATATCAATATTTAATATAATTTTTTTAATACTCACAATGTTACTATTGTTATTGTGGTTGTTTTATGTGCTTACTACATTCATCTTTTCACTACGATTATTTCCCAACAAAAGTTAACAAATTGCGTAATCCTACAAAAGGATTGCTAATTGGTATATGGTACTCTGGCTCCGGCTGGAAAAATGATCTCTTGTTTGAAGCTTTCATTTTGTTTCGAAATTTGTCAGAATGTAAAGTTTTTCAATTTAAACACTTTTCGCTTTATCCTGTTTTTTTTGTTTTAAGTACATTCTACTATATCCAGAATTTTTAATTGAATTTATTAAAAGCTTTGCTTGAATATTGTATTTGAATGCTATTTATTTTGTAGTGAAATTAAAAGAAAATATGTTAACAGGAAAGTTGATGAATAGGAAGGGACTTGTTGAAAAAAAACAATATATTAATTATTAAACTACAGATTGACAGCCAGTAAGTTTTTAGCAATTGCTTACGTGAGTAAAATCCACGTCAAGTGAAGAGAATTTTTTCTTTGACCTATCCAAAAATTTCATTTAATTAAACCTAAAATACTTATATACATATATAATACTTCTCTTGCACATGTATTTAATTATTTATTTATTCATTAAGGCTAATTGCATTGTTATTAATTCATATTTTTAAGTATCTTATATATTGTCGTCAGGGGATTTTGAAAGGATGACAACAAATAAATTAAGGTCAAACTATGAATAACTAATTTGGATTTGTGTGTTTTAAAAAGATATGATATGATTTATTATAAGAAAAAGTTTATGTCACTTAATATTTATAACAAAACTTATACACTTAACAATAGAACGGTTTATAATTGGCTTAAAAATAAAAACATGAAATTTTTTTTATTTTACTCAACACAAACAAATTAGAGTATAATATATGTATTTGTAGTCCTTTTTTAAGTTTCATAACTATTCAGTTTATTTTGTTCTTTAATTAGATTATCAACAAATTTCAACTTTGATATATTTTTATTCTTTTTCGAAACGAATCGTTTGGTGTTTTCTTGAAATCCCGGTTTTTTACCTGTAGTTACATCTAAAAGATTTTAAATATCGATTTGCGATTTATTACTAAGCTTCACATCAGTTGAAGTTGTTTGAAAATTGAAAATATTTTTTTTCCGTCATGAACTTTTAATGGATTTCTAAATAATTTTCTCAAAATTTAATATTAAATTATAAGCCCGATACCACTTATCACTCTATTATTTTCCAAGAAGATATCTCCTTCACTTCACATTGATCACATTATACCTGAACTAAACAAAAATTTTTGCTTTGGTCATTGATTCTTTTGATATAAGACTCTTTTAGAAATTACCTGCAATTCTAGACAATGGAAGTTGGGTAAAATGAGTAAAACATATACACAACAAGTTGTCAAAATATACAGCACATAATTCTATGTCGTATATTTGAAGATAATTAACTTATGAAAAAAATACAAACATAAATGGCAATAGAATAGAAATAATAGAATAATAATAGAATAGAAAGTTTATTGTTTTTTGGTTTTTTTAAATCAAAATGTGGAAAAAGAAGAATATAAATAAACGGAAAGTATATATTTCGAAAAGTAGCTCGAAAGAGTTATGATCCTTATTCTCTAAAATTTAATTATTTAATATCTTCTCCTTCTCTTTTTTCGGGCAAAAATTATATGGTTCTTCTAAGAGAAATTATATAAACATAAAAAACTCTTGTAATTTACTATCATTAAAAAAATCACAAAGTTTTCAAACTTATCATAAAAGTATGTATATGACATTATTAACTAGAGAAGTGCTTTTAAACTCAAATATTGGCATGTATAATTTTCAATTACTCGTATAATATTTGAGCTCTGCAAACTTCCTCTAATTTTAGACTAACTCAAGAGAAGAGATTCTTAAATTACATTATAAATAATAAACTTGATCACGATCCTAAATTGATGAGGAAAACAATAATAATAATAATAACAAAAAAAAAAAAAAACCAAAAGATTTTTGTCGAACTGTTTTACTTCATATCATTCAACCCCATAAATTGCGGTTTGAAATAATTTAGCGCTACATTGACTTCATGTTCATATCCTTCCACGACAAACTTTGATTTATTCAATCGACAGCGTGTAATTCTGAATAGAACCCCTTCAAACAATTGAACAATAGATGAAGCTTAAGCTTCCAACAACCCCTCTGTCATTGGTTTCACCTTACCACCCACTTAATCCTTTGACTTTTAAATCTATTGGGCATCTACAAGTTGAACTTGCTGAAGAGAGAATAAACTCAAGTATGGTTGAGAACAATTAAAGTACCAAGGTTCAGTTCAGAAAAAAATTTGACTTATTGTTGTATTGTAATTGTATATTATGTAGATATTGCATTTTTTTTATTAAAATTTTGCTTTATTAAAAAAACTCGAATATTTTCTAAATATAGGCAAGAATTATTCAAAAATAATAAAACATATGTTTTATAAAAGACCAAAAAAAGAAGAATTTTATTAGAGAATTAAACTAATGGCAACAAAATATCAATGAATGCCTTTAAAATTAAAGAAAAGGTTTATAAGAGATGTACTAAATTCCTGTTTTTAAATTTTTTTCCATTCAGAAGAAATTTTTGTTGCATCCGAAAAGAGACAAATAATAAAAAAAAAATATTAATATTATCCAGAAGTTAACAGCTTGGCAACGAAATAATAAAATTAGACAAAATAATGCTTAATCAAAAGATTTAATTGGATATTAATTGAAAAACTTTGATACCTAAGGTCAAACTAATCATATCTGTAACTTGGAAATTAATTCCATATGTTATCAAGTCATTATGTTTTTTTTTTGTTATCAAAAATTTTTGGTCATTTTTTACAATAGGGTCCCAAAATAGCATCTGGTTATAATTGTATAGGCATTAATACTTTTGTTGAAATTTGATAAGCATGTAAGGTTTCTGCCGGAAATCATTTTAATATGACTTCAAGAAACCTTTTTAAAACAAAATTTTATTATAGTCTACCTTAAATTAAGCTACCTTTAGGTTTTACTGCCAATTGATTTCCATTTGAAAAGAAACTAATCAAAAAATTCAAGGTTAGATAGTTGTTAGTTGAATAGCTGGTAACATTAATATCTAAAGCTAATAAAAGTTGTTCGTTTTAATTATTTATCTGTATTTTGAAAAATTTAATTATAAATTTGTTAATTCTATAAATTGACAGAAACTTACAAAGTGGTTAAAAGAATTTTGCATGTACAGCAGCCAAAATATGGAGCAAAGAAGTGCTTCGGCTTTTATTAAAATAACTAGAAAAAAATGTATAATTGAGTAATAATTAACTTTTTTGGCAAGGGGAAAGGTTTATTACATACCTAACTATAGGCTAGTCATTTAGACTTTAGACTGTCATAGGGACAGTTTGACGAGCTTTATGCCTACTTTTTCATAGAAATAATCATTTAATGGCCTTCATAAATTACACATACAAATAAATGATTTCTATTTTAATTTCATGCGTACCAAATACGTAAATTTTAACAAATTTTTGGCTTTTTATGTTCCAATTATAAAAGCAAAAATTTCAATGAGAATTAAATTTTGAAGGTTCACTAACTTTTCCACGTGTTTACAGTTTTGTTATATGCTTTTTCCGTTAACGATTTAAATTATATTAGATTTTATTTTATAAAAAAAATCAGTAAAATTACATTAAATTTACTTAATTCTTAATTCTTTTATAAATTTTTCAAAGCTTTTTATTATCCTCTTATTTATATTTTATTCATTTTTTTTAGCATGAAATTTTACAATCACAATAACTCTAAATTAAATTGTAACAAATTGCAATATAATAAATCTAATGAACTAATTTAGCATTTATAATTTGGAATTAAAATAGTTTATATAGAAAATTAATTGTTGAATAGGCCAAAATTAAATTTTTGAAAATATATAAACGTGTTTGGCACTAATGCAGTTTTAGCAGGCAACTAATCGTTTTGGCATTTATCGCTGACACATTAGGAATATATTAGATATATTTTTACCAAATTGTAATTTATCCTTGTCGGTAAAATATTTTGTAATTTATATCTCTTTTAGGTAGAATTTTATTTGTATTAAAATTTAAATTATATTTTGGACTTATACTTATCTAATTTTTGTTGACGTTTATTATGTCTCTTTTTGTAATAATAATTTTTAGTTTTAACTTTATTTTAAAGCCAAATTTTCGTAAACAATTTTTCATAGTATTCAATTTACTTACTGTAAGTAAACGATGAAGCAGATAACTAGCCATTACAGAGAACTTTAGGCAAATAGATGGGATATGTCTGAACAAAATTTCTATTTTATTGATTAAAATACAACTTCAGCATTATAAAATAATTGTTTTTTTTTAATGTATTTCATTATATTTCATTGTTTGATTTAGAGTGAAGGTACTAACCCAGGCAATACATTTCTTGCTTTAGTTTAACTTTACAATATTTTGCACTTAAAGATTAAAGATGATTGCTAAAAAGATAAGTAAAAAATAAAAAAGTAATGGGATCAACCCAGGGAAAAACTGACACTTTTAACAAACAGGCCTCTACTATTCATCAAATTCATTGATGAATAATATGAATCTTTTTTGCCCTTTTTTTTAATACGACGGGGAGTGTTGTTCTTATACTACAAGAAAATCATTAATTTATCCATATCCCTTTGCACTTTGTCTTATCCTCAAAGAAAATTAGTGCTAAAAATCAAATATTATAATTAGTTTGCTTAAATCTTATTATATAACTACTATATATAATAGTAAGTAAACTTATTTTACCATATTCACTAAATTTAAATGTCAATGATCATGATTTTGTTAAAACACTTACGTTAAGCGTACATACTTACCTTGTATGTGTTTGTAGAATAAGCATTTGCGTCCTTATGAATGGATAAAGATATTTGCACTACTTTGGTTATACTTCAGTTAAAAGATATAAGAGCGTCTTCTCTCATAAGGCTCTTAGGAAATTTCCTTTTGGGACTAATCTAATTAAAGTGCAAAAATAATCAGATCAATAGTCAGAGCATGCTATGTCAGAAATTTTGGAAAACAAAACAAGTATAAATGCTCCAAGTACCTGGATTTTATTTAATTATAACTTTTGAGCGGTTTTTCTTTATTTTTCTCTGTTCTAGTGCATTACTACATATGTACTTCTTTCGAAAACTTGATGTCTGTCAAGTTGTTTTGGAAAAGCAATGTTGCTGAGTATTGACAAAACTGGATATATTAACCCTTAAAGAATGGATGCTGCAATATAGACAGCATGTGATGAGATTTTATAAGATTTTCACTTCAGTATCCTTTTGTATGGACATATATGTTCATATACTACCTATTATTACTGTAAGTTTCAATAAAATCCAATAAAGAGATATCAATTATGCACCTCTTCTCGGTCTAAAAACAAAGCACTTAAAAAAGTCCGTCGATCTCCGGTCGAATCGGGTCATTGTTTCTCATTCCATTGGGCTTATTCCAGAGGGCTAGAAACTTCTAAAAAGTTGTATTTACAATAAAAATTCAATTTAGCTAAAAAATTGTTTTTCGAAGCTTTTTAAAATTCTTTTAGTGGGGGAAATTATTATTTCATTAACTATGTTCCTTGAAGCTTTAATTAACGGTACAAATATTGTCATTTTTATTCCTTATTTTTTTTCTAGGTCTTAATATTCGATATATATACATCAGATATAATTAGTTCAAAATCTAATCTATTATTGTAATTTTTTTTCAATTTTTATTTTATTCATAATTTGTGTACATTTAAAAGATTTTATTTTTAAAACTGTGTCTGAATTTTTTATTTATTTGAAATAAAATTTCTGACTTCACAAAATAAATTCTTTTGAATTATAAAATTAATCCGAAACTCTTTTGCTTTATTGTTCTACAATTTTATATTATTTATTTTTTAAATATTTATACGAAGTACTTCTGATATCCCTTCAACAATAAATTGTGTAGTAATAATTTATTTGAATTACTCTGATATTCAGGGAATAAGAAAGCTTTTTATTCACTTTTTATTGTTAATTATTCCTAAAAGTATGCAGTTCTGTTCCCTAAGTAAAAAAGCTAGCAGTTAACTTTAAAAAAGAATTCAAAGTGAATCTTAATTATTTTCCTTAAAACTCAAAAGGTTTTAAAGTAAGTACGATCCCAAGTAAATGTGTTCTAGTATTAGAAAAAGTTTTTTAAGCAGAAAAACAAATTAAATTTAATATTTATATGCTACCTTTCAAAGTTCACCTTTCATATATAACCCAACTTTTGTTAGAGCTATAAATTGCGGCATGCATAAATGGATCGCTTAAATCACTTCGTGTATGCAGAAACTTAACTAAAAAAAATACATATGTATCCCCTTAGGGTATGGTGACTCAGCTCACTCAATTTGTTTGTCCCAGTTTTTTCTCTTCTGTTTTCTTTTTTTTTTTGTCCTACATCAATGAGCCATACATTATGCAATTTTTTAAAAAGAACTTTCAAATTTATGCATCAGAAAATATACCATCATATATTTACAAATGAAAGGATTCTAGTCATAACAAAACGTTTTAAGATCAAATCGATTTTAAAGACGATATAAAAATGTTTAATGGTAATGGCTAAAAGATAAAGCGAATGAACTTTTGTATTTTAAATTCTTATTAACTTGTCACAATCGTTGAAATCTTGTAGTTACAATTCCATAAATTTCAATAAGTTGGCTACAGTCCAATAATATGCCAGGTCCAAACGAAAATTTGTCATTACTCTATTGAATGTACAATTCAAGTAATGCCTTTACCCTTTGTATAGAAATATATAAAATATCAACGCTCTGATAAATTTTTTTCTAAAGAGAATTTTTTATGTATGCAAATTGTAAGAAAGCCATAGAAAACACGATAAGCGGCTACATATGTATATGTATATACATTTTGTCTTTTGATGCTGTGATTTCATAAATTTGGTTATGTTGTCTGGATTTCGATAAAGACCCAACTGACAGAAATGAATTAATGACAACAAACTCTGAAATTGGATGGATATTAGACTGCATGATATCATGTCGTCAAAATTCAACAAACTTATTCGTAGTTCTGCGGCAACAGAAATTGATGAGGAGTATGCGCACGTATAGTTGGGTGGTAATATTTATTATTTTTTTATGTTAGGTTGAATTTTAATTATTTGGACAGTATTTGTATGTAAGTTACCAGGATATGAAGTAAAAAGTTATATGATTTGAGTAATATGGGAAAAAATGTTAAAATTTGGAAACAACATTTTTTGTTTTTATCATTTTAGCGATTAATATTAATTTGAAGCTGAAATTGTCGTCAAAAATTTCACATTTGACATATGTCTATTAAAATTAAAATCATGAAAATTTATGCCATGATTATCACTGTTTTTCCGATTGAAAAGAAGAGTTTTTTTGATTTTTTTATTGTATCATTTCTATGCCCTTTCTATGATAGCAATTTTAAATTGCGATATGTTCAAAATTTATCAATAAATATTTAATGCTAAATTTTATTCACGATTGAATAGGTAAATTTAAGCAATTATTGAAATTTCTTTAGATTGAGTCTGATTGTCTTAACCAATTCAAAGCTTGTTTACTATTATAATCAATTACATTGAGTTATTTTACTTTTTTCATGCATAAATATTTATCTCTTACAAAAACTATTCTCACAAGCACTAAAATTATTTTAAATAGCATAAAATAGGATCTCACGATAATTGTCAGTACCGAAAGTGATGGATATAGATTATAGTAGAAAATTTTACAATTTTAAATCAATTCCAATTCTTTAATGATATTTTATAGTTTTACCTACTTTTATTGTTAAGAATTTGTATAATAATTCTAAATAATTTGTAAATTGCACGCGATTGTTATGTATAATTATTGGTCGTTAAATTCATCAATCGAATAACTAAATTGACAATAAAATAGGCTTTGATTTAATCTAAAGATATCAGATATAAAAGTTTCACGTGACTTAAGTTTTTTCTTATTAGAAAAAAGTGTGTGAATATTCGTTTTATCAATATTGGTTGCCCTTGATTATCGACCTATACTAATTTTAATAATGAATTGAAAAATTAATATCTCGTTAATACAATTTTTGAAATAAAAACCACGTTTTCGTGACATTATAATGTTAACCATGCCACTAGTTTAATAGAAAGTAGTATAAAAAACAAATTGCTTAACTTGTAAAAGTGTGAGACACCTTGAGATTTAACAAATATAAAGAAATTCAATTTCTTTCTTTGATATTATCAAAATTCTGTTGTTAAAACTTAACATCAAACTTGCTTTTTCTTCAGTTCTGATATTTTTTTTCGCCAATATAAGAGTTGCTAACTCTAAAAACATAAAATGCATAAACCGTGTATCCGTGTAGAGCACCACATAATTTTTCTTTGCTAAAGTTGTAACCTTGTAAGAAATTCACAACATAAAATTTTTTGCGAATGTGATAAATATTGGGAAACACTCTAATTTTTCACAAATACAAAGTCAAATTTGTTTATTTTTTATTTATTTTACACCTTCAGAACAATTATATGTTATAAAATTAAAATTAATTCCATACTTCAATTGATAGATTTTCTACATAAATAGCCAAAGTTTTGAATTCTTTGTAATTTCACTAACAATTTCTTTGTAAGATTTTTGTCTTTTTCTGAACAATACAGTAGAATTTCCTTTGATCCGAAACCCCCTAAATTTTTAAATACACCAACAAATTTCTACTTGTTCATTTACTAATAGGATTATATTATAATGTCCTCAAAATGAAAAGGATCATTAATTAGATTATCTAAATAAGGTATTATATTCATAGAACCGAAAAAATTTAAGGTAAACTCCTTATATATTAAAACTTAATTTAACTTATAAATCATAAAATAATCTTATGATACCGCTATTAAATTGATTAACTGATTTCCTTTTTTAAAATTAAATAAAGCTTTCCACAATTAAATTATTAAAGCATGACCTAACAAACGGGAGCATCGCGATTCGATGAGATTTTTGAACTTGATCGATAGACCATGCTATAAACTGTAGGCAGCCATTTTAACATTCAGAAGCATGAAAAATTGCTCAATTGAATTATTGGAAATAAAATTTTTCTTATACCCAATATATCAAAATAAAAAATTAAACAAAACAAAATACCACAAGAAAAGTACATCATGTGACTCAAACTTAAAATAACTAAAGGCGAAGGTAAAATTGTTTGTCATTTATTTTGACACAGTACTTTGATCGGTAGTACATTGACTGCAACTGTGGTTATTACTTGTATTCTTTGTATTTTTGAATGAAGTCAATTAACATATAATTACAGTGAACATAAGGTTCTAAAAAGGAAAATGAAAAATGAAGTAAAAAAAAAACCATACTACTTAATTTGCTATAAAAGGTGATTGTATAACTTTATACCAATGGAAAAACATTGAATTTCCGCACCAGTGCTTAGTCTACCATATTTCCTGTGAGTAACTCTCTTGTGATCTATGCTTGGCTTAAGTTCTTTAGATTCTCCCTGGTGCTTAAATTATAGAACGCGTGACTGTAGAATAGTTCAACTTGAACTAATTAAGGTCTATGGTTAGCTACCTTTGATGGCAACGAGTAATTCTTCAAGTTGTAATAATTTAAAAAGTTTTATCCAAATTAATACTTTTATGTTTAATAAAAGTTTTCAAAATGTTTAATGATCGTTACAATTAATATTGCTTAGCTACATATTTAAAATTTAAATTAGAAATTGTCGTCAATTAATTTTGATGTCTGTATTTTGATTAATTTTTGAGTATTTAGACTTTTCGGTCATTTGACATAGTAAGATTTTTTGACTCAAATATATTGAACAAGTCAAAGTCATTGTGTAGAGTAGCCTGAAATATGCTCTATGTAAATTTAATGAATTAAAAATATTAAGTTGTTTTTGTTACACTTAAGACAAACATTTTAGTAGACTTTTGTGAATATAAAATCAATGTTTAATGGATATATAGGTAGCTATGTATGTATATCTATGTAAGTTGCACTACTGCTTGACCTTTATTATATTTAGTAATGATTGAAACTCCATTTTTACACATATAAAATGATATTTCGTTAATCCATAAAATCGATAGGTATAAATTTTATGTTTATTGTTGTTGCTCAAAGAGTAGCGTAAGACTAAAGACTTAAAAACAATGCATACGGCTGCGAAACGAAAGTGGAATTCATTCGGAATTCTTCTCTGCTGTCACCACTTGCATTGTATTTGAGTCTTAAAAACTAAAATTTTTGAAAAAAACTTGATGGCAGAGAAAACATTTAAGGTTAATACAAGTTTAGGGTGGGTCAAACCATTTCAATTAAATGCAAACTAATATAAGAAAGTTCTTAACATTTAAGGGTAGAAAATCTAAGAAAAAATTCACGACATACATATATATCAAGCTAACATTATAAAATTTAATGCTATGTGTATAAGAATTTCATTAAAATCTTTAGGGACGTTTTGGAGTAAAAATTTTCACAAAAGTCGAAATTATAGGATATAATTTTTCTTATTTTACACGAATACCAGATGACTTTAAGTATACATAAAACAAAACATCAATAATATGACATATTTTCATTGTCCAATTTTTCATTTTCTTTTATATCAATTTTCAATCGACTGCTAAAGCCTTTAACAATTTTTGTGTTTTTATGTCGGAAAAGAGATAAAGAGTAAATATTGATTTTATTTTATTCAACTCTATTAATAGATTTAAAAGGTTTGCTTATATTAACGGAAGGAAATAAAATTTTCCGAAAATATTTTTTCATTGTCAGCGTATAAATTGTCTATAAAACTCTGCTATCAAACGGATATGAGAAATTTTAATAGATAAACTAAAGTTCCTGTAATACAAAGACTATCCTTCTTTTTTTTTCGCATATATGTATAAGAAATATATGAAGGATAATAGAATTATATTAATAATTTTGTTCTAATTTGACTTAATAATTTTGTATTATTCTACATAGATAGTCGACCAGAAATATTTTTATAAATTGTGATTAGATGAAATATAAGTGGTTAAATTTAAAGGATAATTTGAGGCACTATACCCTCCACGTAGGAAAATACTCTACCATATTTGCGTTGCATATGATGTATTTTCCTCAACTATGCGAATTAACTTGAGTTTATTTAGTAATCTAGTATTTCTTTTTTGAAATGTTAAGGAATAACTCTTTTTCAGTCAAGTCTACATTAACCAACTATTCAAGCAGATTAATGTGATATAAGTCAAAAGAGATCTTTTTTACCAAATGGTTTTATGTAAAGTCAAAGTGCTGTTTGGATATGGAATTAAACCCCGTAGTTCTCGATTAAGTTAATTTTACTACTCTCGTATTATAATCAACTGGTTATGAATGTGATATAAGGTCTTGCACATTAAGATCCCATTAATATAATTAACTACTAGACATCTTAAGCCGTGATCCTTATGGAAACAACTGTGATTTTGACTTATCAATGTCATATAGCGATATGTGGATAGACATTTGATTGCGTTACTGTCATTTTGCAGCGCAAATTTTAATCAATCAAAATACTTCTGAGTGTAATCGCACCTCATATCGCCTATATGGTAATGTTGCTGTCCAAATCGCTAATGGGGTATATTTGAAGGCACCTCAAGAACCTGACTCACTTTGGTTTTTAGGCTAATTATTTCGAATTTTCCCCTTACCCGATGTCTCCCTAGGCTAAAAAACCAAAGTGAGTCAGGTTCTTGAGGTGCCGTCAAATGTACCCCAATAATTCTTTTGTGGGTATCGAAGGAACAGTTTAATTCAAATTTTTGCCTAGAATGGTTGTTCAAAGCTTTTTAGCAACGTAAAATCAGTGAATGCAGCATGACGACCAACTACTATAGCAAAGGATTAAGGCCTAAGTATACATTCATTTATTCATTTTTTTCTTTATTATTGTTGATCATTGTTTTTATTTTTTGTTAAAACATTATCAATAAAAAAGAACAAAAATGTTATTATAAGGACTTTGGGTCGTTTGAGTTACAAAATATTATTATTTATTAATGTATTATAAAATCATCTAAATCTAAAATATAACCATCTATTCGGTTACGTAGGAAACGATAAACGACAATTCATTAACAAAATAAGTTTTCTGTAGAGGCAGGGTTAACCTGAAGTGACAATAAGGAAAATTTTTTTAATTTATTTAAAGCAACTTTAATATATTCGATTGTAATACTTACAAAAATTAAGTTGACTTTTGTGTGTTTATTCAAAAAAAATAATGTTTGCGATAAAAACACGCCAGTAATTTGGTTAAAATTTAATTCAAAGAATTAATCTAAAAGCATTGTTTTCAGATAAATAAGCTTTCTTGATGGAACTAGGAAATTCGACAACCTAACCTAAATATGTTTTTATCTTTTTAGTGTATCATCTCCCAAAACTCCATCGTTTTTCTCGCAATGTAAGATTAAAATGATTTCGGAAAATATAAATAATTATGTTTTTGATTGAATTAAGTGGCTTAAAAACAAACTTTTTCAGTATTAGTTCATTTATAATGTTTACTCTTTCCAAATAAAAGTTTATTTTTTAAAAGTACTTTTTGTTACCTTCCAAATTCTTGCAACTACCACTTCACACATATTAAATGACAAATGACTTTTCTGCTCTTAAAAACCAACTTTAAGGAAAGTTTACAAAGTACTTAATGTAATACAAAAAACTTTTAACACTGCTAGCCACATGTTGAACCATATTGAACTTTAAATTCTACTAATATAAAGTTTTTGACGTTGAATTGTGTTAGAGAAAAGAAAAAATAATGTAAATTATATAACTTAGAATAAAAGGGAATATGATTACAAAAAAGGTTGTTGATATTATAAAATACTCTAAAGAAATATGTGTGAAGTGTGAAAAGTTTATCTTAAGGCTACCATCTGTTTAACTTATGGTCGTCTCGTTAGTTTTATCTTTTATTTTGAACTAGCTCAGTAGTGTTGAACTGTGCATAGAAAAAGTTATACATATATTAAAAATACTAGTTGTAATTTAGATAAATTTAATCATATTTTAGTTTTTAGTATTTTGAAGCAAAGGGTAAGTCCTATTAATAACTGACCCAGTTTAATTTCAATATTTTAATTTTACTGAAGTATATATAAAGATATTAAAGAACTATATACTCATTATTCTTTCTAAATGTCTCTTTTTTATAAGCTAGCCTTGGAGGTAAATTTATTTAAGATAAAAGAAAAAGATAAGAAAAAGTTTTTGTTATTTTACGATTGTATATATTTAGCTATTATTTAAAGCCATAATAGTATTTTTATGTAAAATTTATGTGTCATGAATATACCCTTAATATAATATAAATCTGTATTTTGTATTGATATTCTGTGCTTTACGTTGGATATTGTTAGGATTGAAAGTTATTCCAAGAAGAAGAAGGATTAAGAGACTAATTAGATACTTAAGATTTAAAAGTAAATTTTCAAACAAACCATTGATAAAGATATAGCTATGAAGCAATAACTAGTACCAAAAAAAGGAGTCAATTTAACATACTCGTTAAAGAGTGGAACAGATCAAATCTTAAAATCGATTGTTATACATCAAAATATCAAATTTGCATTTACTTTTTAATATGATGATAATGATTTAGCATGATAAATGTGCAGATTGAGTATATTCAAAAATTTTATTCGCAAATTAATCCTTTCATCTGATTCCACCAGAAAGTTGATGAACTTTTATGTAACATATGCGAATCTAGCATAATTGAATATAATATAAAAATTTAACTTGGTTTTTAAAGTGTAAAATTGGGCAAGTACAATAATATAATGTATTGTATTTTAGATGGTTTGAATAATGACGCAATTGTTTTTCCTGCTTTAATAGACAATTAATTTTCATAGTTGTCTTTAAAGGACACTACTTGCTTGAAATTTTTAAAATTTGATATTTTTTTTGCATTTTCGATAATTTGTACCCTTTCAAATAACATTTCAAAATTTAAAGTGTAAATCGCAAATAGTTTTTAATTGTAAGTTACATCCTTCTAAAGAGCAGTTGCTCCTATGTTAGAAAGGTATACGTTAGGAATTACTACGTATTTCAAAATTGTGACAGCTACTTAGTTTTAAAAGCGTTTTTCTCAAAACTACTTTTGCAGCTGTAACTCGATACCAAATCATCCGACCGTTTTGATTCTTGTTTTAGTATATTTTGTACTTGTTTTTCCATACCACCCACTAGCATTTTTATGATTGGATAAAAAACGTAATTTTTCCAGGCCAAAAATCATCAGATTTTTAGCAAAATTTCAAATTTTTTTTCTTTTAAAAGTCGCCATTTTGTTGCATTTTAATTTTTTTTCATAATCCTAATAAAAATTTTCTAGTTTAATGATCTTTTTGTTATTTCTGATTTTGAGCACTCTGAAAGCACGAATGATGAATAAATTGCTGAAAAACATATATTTTTATTTCAAAAAATTACAATGCATTTCTTATTCATGCAAAAATATATCTGCTAAATTTCAAAACATTCGGTACAATATTTTTTTTAAAAAGAATTCACAAACATCACCTTTTTCACCTACCAGGACTACCAATAACTACCACAACTAACCAATAACTAAAAATATTTCTATTTCCAATAATTATATTAAGCTATATTAATTGCTACAGTAAATAAATTAATTTTTCTATAAAATATTTACATAATTGAAAATTATCAACAGTTTCAACTTAATTATAAATTCTATCAAATTTCTATAGTAAACAGGATAACATATTTGTTTAATTATTGAATTGATTTTAAAATTGTGTTCAAATCCAAATGAACAGAGAATTCAAGTCAACAAAGAAAGTTCATAATCTAAAATTGAATATTCAAGAATTACCTTTCAATATAAAATTGATTCGATATGGTTGCCATTCATTAGTAACAATAAACAAAAGTAATAAATTCAGGGTATATGACTTTTAAAGTAATATAAGAGGCCCTTAAATAATAAATATCAAATGTGGAAAACATTTTTTTTCAAATTATTGTTAATCATCAATTATTATTTAATAGATAAATTTAATTATAAATTCATTTTAGGGATAATTATATTATCTTCCCCTACAATACAGCTAGACAAAGATTTCCTACTTTATTTTTGAATAACTTAACCGAATAAGTTAACCAAAGTTCGCATTATTAATATTTATTTATTTTCATCCTACAGTTTAAATATTCAATTCCCTTCTATTAAATTTCTAGTTCGCATTATACCATATGAGATTCACTAGAAAAATTTTAATTAAATTTTGAAATGGATTCATATGTAAATGGGCTTTTAATTATTCATCAATTAATTCTATATTTAGCCTTTTCATGATTTTTAAAAAAATGTTTGCACCTGTATTATTCACACTTCTATAATATTCCTTAAAATAAAGACAAATAAAACTTCTTGTGCCACTTCTATGAGAAACTTCAATGAAATTTCAAGATTTTGTTGCATTCTTGTAAGGACTACCGACCTAATTTTATAAAATGTGTATAGTTAATTATTTCATGTTTTTATATTACTAAAAAATTCTTGAGTGTATGTTCTTATATGATGTTTAAATATTTTTTAATCCTAAATCAAGAAAATAATTTACTTAAAAAATTATTACTTTATTGTAGTAATTGGTTCTGGGATTAGAAGCTGATTGAGTTAGAATAAACTATGTTTCAAGTATTTACACTCTTGTTTTAGTTCTATCAAATTTACAAGGATTTTATATTTTTGCGAGAATTTGCATAAAAAATATAGCTTGCTCCTGGCTATCCTATTGGATTTGTTTGTTGATTTTTTGTCTGTTGTATTCTTGATTTAAGTTTTCCTATTAATATGAAAATTATCTACGCGGATCAAGTTACATCATTAGAAACGGTTTTTCAGAGAACCTTTTGCCAACTAGTTTTATTAATTATTAAATTAATTTTTACCTTGTGGGACAACTAATATTTATATACAAAAATTTTTTTCAATTTTGAATTGAACATGCAGTTTAGGTATTGATTTGTATTGAGGAGAATAAAAGCAGGAATCATCTCATCATGCTTTTTTGAACAGTTGGTAGTAATCCTGTGAACGCGCCTGAGGTGATGTACAATAAAATTTTACTATGAAGACTACTATAATTGAATTTTTAAATATGTATTGATAAGATGTTAAGTGAGAGACATCAATATATTTGTCAATATATTCGTTATTTTAGGCGTGATTTGATCAGTTAAAAGTATTGAACAAAGCTCATTCTAAAAGTTAGTAATCGTGAGCTTACAATATTTTAATTTTTTTAGGTATCAAAAAAACAATTATCCTCACTTTTACATTCAATTTTAATATTTCTAAGATCTATCTATCTGCCTAGGATTTGTGTGCTGTTTATTGAAAAGCATTTGACACCATATAACGAGAGTCCTTATCGTAAAGACTCTAGGCATGAAACAAAAAAATTAGTATGTTATGTAATAATAATGATACTTACAAAAAAAAAAAAAAATACGCGTTCTAAGTTAAAACAAAAGGTATAAGCTTACCACAAGAAGATATGATTTGTTGCTTTGTATATAATGCTGCATTCCAATTATTTAATGCTTATTTTTTGCACGTACATATATATAAGTATATATGAATTAGTTTTATACAAAATAGATCAAGACTTGCTTTTTACCATAGAAAACCAACTCTATGATGACTAGACGCCTGCTATATTATACCTATATTTATATATACTTAAAGTTTCCTTGGAAACATTTGTTCTTCAGGATCAAAAGAAATTTTTTTTCATTTATAAAATTTTAGCTTTCTTCTTACCTGATAGCTAACTTTAGCAATTTTAATATACAAAAACATTATATGCTTTGCCAAAACTTGGGATTGGCGTGTCTATTGTTCCTTTGTTTCACCAAAACACAAAATTTTTTAGTGTCATAGAAATATTTAAGAATAAACGAATCATTTAATTTTCTAAGTATAGCAGTAAACTAAAGAATTCAACTTGAGATTCTCCCAAAATTCTTTTAATAATAATTTTATTTTATGTATGTAGTCTTTTTTCAGTAAAAATAATAAAAACTTCTAGTCAACTCATGAGACAAACTCTCACTTTCTATAGAAAATTGTCAAAATGAATCGTTAAATATCAAAACAAATTGGATAGGATTACACATCAGTAGTTGACATAGTAAGGTAATATTTCTCACTTCATCCTTAAAATTATTTATTCAAATGATAGACTCAATCTATTTCAATGATTTCGAATGAGAAGGGTATTTTCTAGATTAATTATACGGATAACTACGGTTTCAGTTATTTCTATAAGTTGTAAAAATAGAAAATATATCCTTTTCATATGATTTATTTTATTGTATTCGAAACATCATTGCCATTTATAGGATATTGTTTGTATTTAATATTAACATATGTTGATTCAAGTATGATTATGATATTAATTAATCTTAATTTTAATTAGATTTGTAATTTGAAGAGTTTCAGGGATCCAATAAAACAAAATAAACAAGTTAATTAATTATGAAGTGAGAATAGTAAATAAGTTTAGATAATTTCTGAATGTGATGAATTTCTAAACACTAGTAAGCAAAAATGATAATTAAAATAGATTTTTAAATTCACTTTAAACATTAGATAGTGAGTAGTAACCAGTAAGTAGTGACCAACCGTCCTCCTTTTGGAAGGACAGTCCTCCTTTTCTAAGCTTTGTCCTCCCTTGAAAAGTGTCCTCCCAAACGTCCTCCTTTTCGATATTATTGCATTTTATTCATATTTAAGCTTCTATTTTTCACCAAACTACTCAAAAAATTGAAGGTGATCACATTTCAGCTACAGAAGTAAGTCTTATTTTGAATGACGTTATCCTTTATTATAAATCTCGTTTTGAAGAAAAATTTTTACCTTTTAATTGTAAAAAAAAAACTGATAAATTTGGAGGAATCAAATCCAGGCATAATGAAAAAGTTTATCAAAGAAGCCCAAAATTTTTATCAAACATACTTTCAGTATATTGAAGAATGGTTTGAAACAAAATTTACCAGTAATAACAGTTTAAATGGTGTTTTTTAACTTCATCGCCAGTACATTGGGCAGATATTGAATCTTGTGTCCAGTTTTTATCTAACGAAATGCCAAAGATTAAAATAGATGACAATTGCCTCTTTGAAGAAATTAGAAAACTAAATGTATATTTAAATTCCGAAGAAAGATTACAAGGGGAAAATAATCACGTTGAAATTGATCGAAGATGGGTCGAAATATTCAGCCATTACAAAAATGAATATATTCCATGCAAAAATTTATTTATTCTTATACAATTTACGTTGTGCTGCCCTAGAACTACTGCAGCAGTTGAAAGAGTCTTTTCAAATGCTAATATGATTTTTGGACTTCTGAAAAATCAAAATTAAATGTAGAAACTCTATAGAGCTATAACTGCAGCCCTTACGGTAAAATTTAATCTAAAGCATATGTCTTGTTCAGATATTTCTAATATGTTGTTAGAAAACGAAACATTGAAAAAAACTATTCATAGCATAGAAAAGTACCAATTTAAATAAAAATTTAATGATCACATATAAATATATTGTCTTATTGTTAGTATCACCTTCCAATAAAACTTTTGAAACAATTTTTTTTATTCAATTTATTTTTGTCCTCCTTTTCATTGGAAAAAGTTGGCCATCTTAACATTACTGTGTTCTGTATGAATTTAAATTTTTATTTTTTACTCTGTGAAGCGATTTTACTGTTTCAAGTGTTGTTCATTTTTAAAATGTGTCTTTAGTAATTTGAATTCACCTTCAATAAATTCTTTGGTACTCTCACCCTAACAAAATTGATCAATGGCAATTCAATTTTTTCTCGAGTTTGATTATCACATTATTTTTTCAAAATTTGTGCTAGTAATACCGTTTTCAGACCGTTTAAATTTTTTTAAACTAAAAGCCTCCTGCTACAAAAATTTCAGGTGATATTAAATTTATTTAATTTTGTGTATAAAATAAATATTTAGAATATTTAGAATTATATTAAGCGAGCAAAAGCTTACATTATCAAATAAATAAAAATCTATGTCAAAAAAATTCTACTAGCTAAATGCCGTATAACTTCTATTTTAAATTGACCAACAAGTAAAATGGACCCTGTCATTAAATGAATAAAAATCAGGAATTAGTGCAGCAATTATGATGTTTTTTCTTAAATTTCACTTCTACGACGTTATCCTTAGTAATTTTCAGAAACAATGAAAGGAAATTAATAATTAGCAAATCTTAAGTACCGGATAGTGTTCAACAAATCTATACAGAACCAAGAAAGGTTGGACGGTAAAAAATATGTTGTTGTTGTTGCTGTTAAAAAACAAAACAAAAGAACAAAATGATGCCATGTGATATCAAATCAAGTTCGTAGTATATAATATCAAAAATTACATAAGACTACGGTAATGTTTAAGTTTGGATCAAGGTGGAACACTTTGAATGCAACACTTGATCAGTCAACCAGAAACTGCCATTCTATTGTATATTCAAATGGAAATCATCGACATTAATCTCAACAATAAGTTACTTGTAAAATGATAATAAATATATGTTATTCCCATTAAGACGCATTCCGATTATAATAATCAAAGGGAGATCTTTTAGGATGGCTGTTGTACATATTTTAGTAAATGGCATTTTCTTTTACACTTCTTCATCCATAAGCAAGTAAATTTTTGTTCAAATTGACCTTGATAAAGAAATTTAATTCTTTTATATTTTGTTTTTAATGTATTTTACATACGGGTTTCTTTGTACCATTTTTAATGACTACAAAAGATGCTGTTTCAAGTTTTTCTGCGAAGCTATTTGATTATTATTCCTACTAAGTTTTTTACTTGCGGGCGTAATGTAAAAAATAAGTTAAATTTTAGCACACTTTATACATTTTTTGTTTGATTTTTTTATAAGTTTTTGTTCTTCGAAAATATTGAATTTCAAGGAAATATAATATCAAAATACATACTATCCCTTTTTGGGTTATAATTACACCCTTTTGTAAACACTTAGAGTTTTTGTCTGATTATTTTAGTAACAGCAAAGTGCTTCAAAAATTCTTGTTTCCTCGAAAAATCTTTGAATCCTTTGAAGTACATTGGGTTAATTTTATATTATACCTATAAATAAATATATTTTTTGGTATATTATATTTAAAGAACAGGATCTTTACTGTATATATTTTAAAAATGTTTACTACTATATTTAAAAAAGATTAAGACATAAAAATTAGTTTTTATTTAAGTGAAGTAACAAATAAAAACGTGATTACTATATATATATATATATATATATATATATATATATATATGTACATGTTGTCCTTATGAATATATTTTTAGTATTTATGTAAGAAATTTGGATAAGTTAAGAAAACCCTTGAATAAATGTTATGTATAAAAATAAATTTATAAAAAATGTCACTGTTTGGAATATAATTCTTCCATGTTTGGTCAATAATAGACCAAATAATACCATTTAAAGAGGACAATTTTTTAAAGATCTCTTTATATAAAAAATTTGCTAGATTCGAGAAATCAAAATAACTTTTTCGGATATAAAATTTATATTAAAATTGTTTATTTTTGTACATACATTTTATAACCTAATCCTTAAATTTATTGATCGTATATGAAATATTTTTTATTCTTTAAATTAACTAAACATATTTAAAGAGGGTAGCACTTATTGATTTTTATATATGTATTTTTGGAAATAGTGGGCGTAGTTAAGGAGCAATTTATGAATATTCTAACAAAATATTTTATTCAAATTTAGTATTTTGTTGCTATTAAATTTTCATTTGAATATGTTCTATTTGAACGCCATAATGATTTCTTCAAGAGTTTCAATAAGACCAACTCCAAGTGATAATAAAAAATTTATATACATACATGAAGAAATAAGGGACTAAAAGTATCTGGTATAGAAAATGACATATGCTTCGTTTTTCAAATCGTAAATCGTATATAATCACTTTTCATAGCCCCTCTTAAAAAACTTACTGCTTTTTTCATAGTTCTAAATTTAAGCTGAAATTAAGTTAATTTAAAGTTAAATTTTTTAATGCACTGACACGCAAAGTTAGTAATAGCACTTTACATAAAAAGACAATCTTTGATGGTTCATATAGATTTCATAAAAATTTGCTCAGTTATCTGGGCTTAGTGTATACCACCTATAGCAGTTTCTTATATTTTTCAGGATCTATTTCCTTTCATGAGTTTTACATATCTTGGAAATATTAAGTATAAGAAATGTTTTTGAACAAAATTTCTTAAGATTTATCACAATATTCAAAATAATCTTTGTATAGCTCAAATTCAAATCCATTTCAAATACTTTTAATTTTAATTTAGATCATAGCCTCTATAAATGTTTAAAGTCATTTTCAATGTATTATTTCCTTTAATGAATTCAAATTATTGCAATTTAAGAATTTTCCCATATATCAAGATGTCAAATATTATTAGTAAAGAAAAATACTTTTTAAAAAATGTTCACAGCTTCATTTCACTTGCTGAAGTCAAAGCCAAAAAAGGAAACTATAAGTAGCAATTTCTGTTAGTATAACATAAATAATTAATAAATTGATATCATGACTAAAAAGGTTTGGAAGAAATAGATTGAAGGCAAAGATAAAAACAAAAAACAAAAGTATAAAAATCCAAACAACAACTCAAGATAGAATTCATAAATAATAATTTAATCACTGAGAGCATTTAATTTAGGTCATCCGACAGAATCAAGCAACCAAGCCTGAAATGGTAATTAATTAGAGGATTGCTCATTTTTGTTTTTCTTTGTATCCACTGGACCTCGACATTTTTCTATTTCAATATAAAAATATTCATTTAAAATGAGAATAATACCCTTTTACCGTCAAATGTTTTATTTAAAATAATTTTCATAAAGTCTGTTAAATTTTAAGACGGATGTCTGAAAATATCTCTTATAGTCTACATGATTTTTATTTTAGTAGTTTAAAATTTTGCAAAACAAAATGTAAAAAAAAGAACTATTTATTTATTTATGTTGAAAGAAATGTTAATTAAGAATTCAAGTAAAAAAATGCAAAATCCTTTGCTAAGTCTGCTGTAAATTTTTTAAAGGTTTAACTGGCCTGATTTTTTTCTTCCTTATCCTTTCTAGGCACGCATTCATTTAAATATAGTACTGATGTAAATAAATTCTATGAAATTTTTATACTTTATCTTGCGGCCTTTTCAGGTAGTGAAATATTTTTCAAGTGAATAGAATATTATAATGGGCTTCCTGGATGTTGGTTACCGTGTTCTTATTTTAAAGAGACCACAAAGATATTTTTTTAGGAGTTTATGAATTTTTGGTTCTATGTCGAGAAAAGAATTACATATTTTTGGCGAATTTTTTCCACAGTAAAGAGAATTGAGGTTTCTATTTGTAAAATTTTAAATATCTCTTAATTTATAACTAGGTCCTGTTTAAATTTTGAATATAACTGATTAAAGTCATTATATATAAACAATATTTTCCTTTTATATGCCTTGGAATAATATTAGAAATTGAAATAGCTAAAATACCCTAAGATGGTCCTTCCACTTTAGGAAATTTTAAAAAAATCAGCGTTTTACTAATAATTTCTTAGTATTCATAGGCACTAAACTATGTAGTGACTAGGCATTTAAACGATTTCGCACATTGCTGTCAGGAAATTGTGCTCTAAACTTGGTTTCAGTTGATTATATGCATAGCGTGTTTTTCTCTTGAAAGGGTATAAAAAATAGTGACATAAAATTGATGATAATAGAGTAAAATTTATTGTTGTATATCAAAGGCCTAAATTTTTGAGCTCAAGAAATCTAAGGCTGGTTGACTGAACTCAGCTAAAAAAATTCTTAGAAATAAATATTAAAGCACGTCATTTGTATCAAAGGGTTTGTATTTTTTATAAATGCAAATATCTTAAAGTTGTCAAAAAAGGTTTTGTTCGTATTTGTGACTTGAGGTTTTTTTTAAATTTTGCTTTTCCGTTGAAAACCTTTTAACAGTTTTAATAGATGTATTATTCTAAAATGATCTCGTTCAATTGAAAATTTGTTACATAATCGCTAACAGAAGCTAAAATATTTTATAGAAAAATGTCTATTTCTCTTTTCGAAAGCAGATTACAAAGGAAAAACTGTCCTGCTCTTTTCTAAATTATGCTTTCATGACAAAATAACAGTTTTACAGTTATTTAACAGATATATTTACTAAAATGTCTATTATTGTGACTTTTGTCATCCATGTCTTGCTTAGGTATTTTTAGCCAGAAGTCTCTGAAATACTTCTTGAGTGCTTATATTGAACAGAAGATATTTAGGTGTGTACTAAATTAGCATCACTTTGAGCTCATTATTGTCTACATCTTCATCACAAAAACCTATGTTTGAGTTAATTTCAAGAAAAAAACTGAATGTTTTGTAAACAATTCTATATCATTTTTAAATATATATTTTGGTGCATTAATGTGACGTTACTTAGGCCTTAACTTAGTTAAAATAATTTCCAAAGAGTTAATGATAATTACTATCTTTAAAATACTCTTACCTGATTACAGTTTTAACCTTAAGTCCTGATAAGACTTGCCTAAGTTTGTTATCAGGGTTACTTAGGGTTACGAATTGTTAATAACAATTGTGAATAACGTTAAAGACGCCTTCATTCTCTTTCAGGCATGCCTAATTAAGCAAAGAACAAACTGACTTTACAATGTAATTTTTCTAATACGTATATTATGTATTGTTTACTATCCTAGGTAAAATTAGATATACTATTTATAAAAATATCAATTTTGATATTTAAGTTAAATAAAATAACTGAGAATTTTCAGCAAAGTTTTTATTTCTTTCAACTTTCAAACTTGTTAGTTCACGTACTCTTTTTAATATTTCAAAAAAAATAAAAAGTTTTTTGTAACATGTTTACTGTAACACTTAAGTTTTTTCCAATGATAACTGAACTATTGAGTATAAGTCATTTAGGCAAGCCTTAGCCTTACGAGTGCTTTTTCTAAACATGCCTTTTACTTGCCTAAACAATTAAATGTTGAAATTTCCTTATTTACCATAGATGAATATGCTTTGTTTAATATAAAACTAGATGATAAAAACTTAATTCCATCAGAAATTTAATTCGAATTTTTGGAATTAATCCATAAATTTCACTTCTATGACCGGTGAAATTAGCAACTTCATAAGCTTACGTTGATTGATTCACTCTTGAGTTTTTCAAATTTAGCCTTTTTCTTATTATAGCATTTTCCTCAAAACGAAGTAAGAGCAAACACTCTTCTATTTATTTTTCTTTTAAGGAGCTATGCAAATCAAATAATGATTTGTTTTCATTTCAAATAAAAAATTATAATCTTTAGATTTCATAGAACTCTGGATAAGAAATCATTTAAAAATTATATTGTATTTACATACCTCTAGATATGTTTTGCTTTATATTTATTCAACGAAACTACTAGATGAGCTATACAAAAACTCAAATAACTTTTATATCAAATTATTGCATGAGTTTATTGAAAAAGAATTCTAAAAAATTCGTAAATTTCATTTTAAGTCCTCTTATTTTCTCAAATTCTATGACCTTAAAGAATATTAAAATTTTCAATTTATGATTTAGATAACGAGTTGAATAAAAAAAATTATAAAAGAAGTTCTAACTTAGATATCTGATTAATTGTGTTAAGTATTTAAAACGTATTGGAGTAATTACCAAATTCATAAACTTTTCTTAACTGTTAAAAAAAAAATTATTCGTAATGATAAAATGTGAAAAATTTTGGTTTTTTTTTTGCGATATTATTTCAAAGAATTGACAACTATGCAATATCAAATAAAATTTTTTATTATTTTTTATAGGTAAGGACACTTTTTGTCAGTGGCCTACCAATGGATGCAAAACCAAGAGAATTATATCTATTATTTAGAGCATATGAGGTAAATTCTTTACTCTAAAAATATAGCACTAAATTCTAATGAAATTTATTTTTATTAGGGATATGAAGGATCTTTACTTAAAGTAACCAGTAAAAATGGAAAAACTGCTTCGGTAAGTATCTATTAAAAGTTTTGTTATTTAAAATTATTCTTAAAAATTAATAAAATATTTAATTTTCTAAATAAATAGCCAGTTGGATTTGTTACATTCCATACACGTGCTGGAGCTGAAGCAGCTAAACAAGATTTACAGGTAAAAACGAACATTTTTAAAATTTTTGTATTTTTTTACTATAAATTAAATAGTTTAAAAAAATGCATATTTTTTAAAATTTATATTTGCGTTAATAACGTGCATGGCATATAACTTAATTAGGTTGTTTTATTTTTTTATATTTAAAATTAATTGTAAAAGAAACAAAATGAATTTTTTTAGTTCATTGAAATTTTATTTGAAAAACTTAACATTTGTTGCAAATCTGGATTTCTTCTAGGCAGTCAAGTCAATTCATCAATAACTAGAACTATTGTTCTCTTTTTGTTACGTTTCTTTGAAAAATGGTGTTTTTTTTTTATCTTTTCCATAATTAATGGATATCCCAATGAAATGATTCTTTTTTCATTTTAGAACTTGTTAAATCTTATTGATGTGCTAGTTGAAAGCCTGAATACTATAGATCAAAGCAATTGATTGTCAAAATGTGTTAATGTTTAGTAAATATAATATATGGCTTTGGACATTCCAAAGAAAGCGATTTTCATGTCCAATTTTGCTATATTTTTATTAAGAAGAAATTATTCTTTTCTTTTAAAGTCCGGCTTCAACTATTTACAATATTTTAATATTTCGTAAACTATTTAGTTTTCCAATTTAGCCATACATTTTGAAGCATAAATATTTTCGTCATTTATTTTGGTGGCAACATTTTTTATAATATTTGAACCAAATATTCATTGGTCTTTAATCGTCTTATCGTGTCTCTTTTTTGAGCTCAACTTGAGTCCATTTTACTAACTATTCTCATAGTTTGTAATTATTTACTTATATTTGATCGAAAAATCTTAATTCAATAATTTTTTTGAATCTATTTATTTGAATATCATCATTTTACTGTGAAATCGATCGATCATATACAGCTTTTATGTCTTTAGGAAAAAGCATTTAACAAATTTTATAAACATTAAGTATGAAAATCAAAAAAATTCTATAAGATTTCCTTAATAAAATTAATAGAATAGTAAAAAAAGCTTGAGTACAAAAAAAATCATCTTAGCAAAAACTTTCACACTTTTTTGTTACGTATTAAGATAAAATTTATTATTTTCTATTTTACGTGTAAATTTAGTTTAAAATTAATTAAGTTTGTGTCATGCACATGTCAGTACATAATTTATTCAATGACAATAATAAATGAAAAACTCAGAAAAAACAAAAAATAATAAAAATTTGTATAATAATCACGAACACTTATCTCACACACCTCTAACAAATGTGCAACTGCAAATATAACAAAAAATTTAAATAAAATAAATGATAAATTTAGTTTCGCGTGCATTGAATGTTAGTTTTAGAAAAATATATATTTTTATAATTGTAAAACAAAAATACAAACAAAGAAAAAAATTCAAATATATTTAAAACAAAAAACCACAACAATTAACGTTTTGCATGATATTATTGAAAGATTTTGTAGCTTCCTGTTATAAATTTTAAATTGCATTTGCACATCTACACATCCCCAAATTATCTAATTAAATATAAACACATATAATAATGCTATTTGTAAATCACCATTTCATCCCTCATCTTCTTTCCTTTATTTTTGTCTATACCTATTTAAATTATTCAGGATTATATTCTAACACACAAACCGCAATAATTTATGCTTTAAAAATTTAAAATTAAAATAAAATTTGTTTCAAACGACAATCACTGGTTTATAACTTTGCGTTACTCCCAATTTGAAAATATTCAAACAAAAATTTGAATATATTGATAAAATCTAATTTAAAGTATCAGCGTTTTTTGTTGCATTATTTTCATTTAATTTGCTATAATTTCCTATGTATACATATATTTGTGTATAGAATTTTTCCTAATACACCCTTAGACCTATATTAGTAGGTAACAAAAATCATAATTGTACTCATAATTTTATATATTTTGTATTCAAGAGCAAATTTATTTTAATCTATAAAAACAGATTGTCAGCGCACAAATTTTCTTTGTTTTTCAATACGTTTGGAAATCATCAAGGATATAATTTCTATATTTATTTACGAATTACATATACTCACTTTTTTTCTCCCTTAGGGTTATCAATATTGAATTTCCTTCACATTTTTCCAATATGAATCATTTCGTCATTTAAAACAGAGGCAGTAGGGTAGATAGTTTTTATACAATAGGGGTTATGATTGCGGACAATCAACTTTCTTAAGCCTAACATAGTCACGGATACAGTCTCCGATTCACCTATTTTTCCTGCAAGAAAATCTATCACAATCTGGTTCAAAAGTTTTATTTCAATGTAGCTTATTACTGCTACTGTAGCTGCATTTGTTGTTTTGGTCTGCGTTAGGCTTTAGACGTCTTAACGTTTTTACCTTAATTACAGCTATAACATTCTTAGCTAAGTATATGAATTGATCTTCTTAATCGGTTCACTTGTCGGAGATTCAATGATGTACTAATTCAGAGGGAAATATTTAAATTAGGCACTAAATTAATGTGTAATTGAGTTGAAAATTAAAGGTTTTATTTAATATAATCTCAAAATTCAACACAACTCTCTTTTGGAATATTTAAAGTGCGATGTCTCAAGATTCAACAAATACTTTACTATAAATTCTATTATTCTTTTATCTGACGTAATACTATTTGAACGAAAAAATATTTAATGATTGGCTAAACTAGAATTAAAATCTTTGTGAAAACAGTAGTTTTTTTTTATGTAATTAACATTTAATTGGTTAATTTTTTTTTGTCATGACGGTTTTGAACCTCTGTATATAAATTTTTCCATCAAAATAATAAAAATTAAATTTGAGATAGATTATTTAATTGTACCAAAGACAAGCTGAACGCTCTTTATTTAGGCTTAATTCTACTGGAAATGATTATGTTTGAATTTAGCGTCATGACAATGAATAATAGTCTGATCTATTGTTATACAATGACGCATAAAAAGCAATTTAGGTATTACCCTAATTAACCAAAAATCAGTTGGATAGTTTTGTTAATTGTTGTCATCTCTGTTTTTCATTCTAATATGTGTATTATTCTTGACTAGTCAAACCTAGAAATTTTTAGTTTTATTTATAACTCTAACGAGACAATTTATTTTTTCTTTGATGAATTCAAAATAAAAAAAACTAAATAGGATTTAACAAAAGCTTATATAAAAAAAAAATTCAAACTAAAAAGAATCTCACTTTTTTTGTTAATTTATATTTTTTAATAACAAAAAACAAAAAAAAAAACAAAAAAACTAAAACACACCTTTACAACAAAAAACGCTATGCCCTCATTTGCAGCAGGGTGTCCGTTTTGATCCCGATATGCCCCAAACAATTCGCTTGGAATTTGCAAAGAGTAACACAAAAGTGAGCAAACCTAAACCACAGCCCAATACAGCGACAACAGCTGCACATCCTGCATTGATGCACCCACTCACTGGACGTAAGTACACAAAAATTAGACAAAACTGTTAAATAGAAAATAGCACAAATAATATTTGTATATTTTTCTGTTTTATTTTTATAAGCACTTTGCATTTTATCCTTGTCACTTATTTTGTTTGTATGAAAAATTGCAATAATGTTTTCATTAATAGTTTTTATTTTGGTTTAGGTTTGAAAACTTGAATTCCAGTTCATACAAATCTTTTTTTATACCAAAAAAATACCTTATTTTTGTTTAGTTTCATTTTTTCAAGTATTTTAAAAATGGGTAAAAAGAAAATGTTTTTTTTTGAAATTTCTGAAAATATTAAATAACAAAATTTGTTTTTAAATTTTGTAGATATTTCTTTTTCTATTTTACTGTTTTTTATATTTGTTTGTGACAAAAAAAAATTATATATGAATACAGATTTGGGTACACCATTCTTTCCTGGGGGTCATGAATTATGGCATCATCCTTTAGCATTTTCAGCGGCAGCAGCTGAATTGCCAGGAGCAGCAGCATTACAGCATGCAACATTAGTACATCCAGCACTGCATCCTCAAGTACCAGTTAGGTCTTATCTTTGACTAAATACAGATAAGGTACTTGAACAGCCTATGCAACAAGTAAATCAAAAAACTAATATACCTTTTTTTTTTATTTTGATTTTAATGAATTTTTATACCTTATTTTAGACACAATTAACAATGTCACATCCAACAGCAATACATCCAGCATCAATGCATGTCTCAGCTGGTCTACCGGCTGGACATCATTTTTTACCAAGTCCAGCATTGGCCAGCCCTGTTGGTTCGGCTGGTAATTCACATCCACCAAATCCTCCATTAGCAGCAAATGCACCATGTTCAACACTATTTGTAGCCAATTTGGGCCAATTTGTTTCCGAACATGAACTTAAAGAAGTTTTTTCAAGGTAAGTGTAGTTCATAAAAAAATGTATTTTTTTTTATATTCGAAGAAAAACAAAAAAAAGTCAAAACACATTCACATTCCTTCCATTTTAAAATACTATTGATTTTATTTACTTTTATTTTTATTTTCAACTATATAAATTATTAAAAATTTACACTGTTCTTAGAAGTTATTTGTTGTAGTGCGACAACACTGTTGAAAGAACTAAACTATTTGCAAGGAAAAATTTGAAAATTTTAATGCACCAATTTATACGAGATATACGACACTCGTGTTAAATTTATTAAAATCAATTAAGGGTACCAAATATGTTTATTTTGACTGTAATGTTTTTCTGAAAACTTTTCTCTGTTTTATTGTAAAGCCATCTCTGGCTATAAATTACAGCAAGAACATAATTTACTCTTTTGACGCTTAAAACTTGGTTTGATTAATAATTAAAATGATTCTTTTCTCCTAATATTTTTTTGTTTTTATAAACTAAATCACATACACTATCATTTAATTCTAAAGAATTTAATAATGAAAAAATATTAAGAATCAAATTTCGCTCATCAGCTTGCAGGTGATTGAGCCCTTGAATGCCATGTTAGTTGGTAGCTTGAAAATTTTAACATTGTTTTTTTTCTATTCAAAATTGTATTATACTTTTATAAATTTTTCGCGAAAATAGCAGATAATATTTTACATATTAAAGAAATTTACTTCATTTTGCTTCAGAGTGTCGTTAAAATAATTTATTTTATAGAATGGAAATAATAGTTTAAGATTTCCCCGTTAAAAATAAAATTAATAAATAAATATATTTGGTACTTGCATTACCTATTAAAGTTAAATATTATCCTTTTTTATTATACTGCACAGAACACCATAAAAATAATAAAAACTAAAAACTAATTATTTTATTTCTTTAGTAAAATTTTGTCCTTTCCTTTTTCTCAGAAAATTTAAAATTGATGTTGTTACATTTTAAGGCGTGTCCTTAAATAAATTTTATTAAGAGCCATACGTACTATAAATAATTCTTGTTATAATATCAAAAACTATAGAAAACTCATTTTACTATTTTTTTCCTTTTTTATTTGGTAAGAGGTTTTGAAAGTGGCAATTAGTAACCTCTTTACTGAATAAAAAGTTAAATATAACTTTCTATGTGTAGGTAAAAGGCTATTTCTTTGAAAGAGAAGTTTTTAAATACTGCAAACAGTGCGTATGACTCTTTAATTCTACAACTAACTAAAATTTTATAATTTTTGTTAATGCTTTTTGTTTGATAATTTTGAAGCTTTCTTCAAAAATAAAAAACGAGAAACAAAAATATTTTTCTTTTTCTTTTTTTTTTATTTTGTCCTTATTCGTAACACATTATTGCACAGTTTGCCTGGCTTTTGTCGCCTTCGAATGCACAATAAAGGTCCGCACAACACGGGTAGTAGCAATCCTGTAGCATTTATTGAATTTAAAGATGTGGCCAGTGCTTGTATAGCAATGAACAGGACTCAGGGCAAATATTTGCTTTCATCTGATCGGGGATCTATACGTATTGAATTTGCTAAATCCAAAATGATAACTGATACTATATCACCAGCACTAACGGCAACAATCCAGCCTATATCAGCACTACACCATCACAATTATCACCAACATCACCATATTAGAGAAGTATGTATATGTTTAATGGTTTTTAATTTTTTATTATTTTTATTTTTTCATATGTATATTTGAAAAATCTTTTTCTTGTTTTTATTTTTGATATTTTTTTTGCATTGTACTTTTGAATGCTTTTAGCTAAATATTTTTATTGTAAATCTATTTATGTAATTTAAATATATATATATAAATATATATATTTATAATTCTTTTTAATTCTTTTCGATAGTTTATGGTATGTTTTTGTTTTTTGACTAAATTTAGAAATTTATAATTAAGTATTAGCAGTCTAAAAAATTTTAATCAATTTGAATGAAAACATATCCAAAATATAATTACTATCACTGAGCATCATTTTCCTTATTTTATTGCTTGACTATAACTTTAAAACATTTTCAGGTAAAATATAAAATAAATGTTTATTTTTTTTATTATATTCGGTTTTTAAAAGTTAAATTAAAATTAAATCGTATCTGTAATCTTTAAAAGTTTTTAACGGCAATCAGTTTAACAAGTTGTGGACGGTGCAGTTTTTTCTATTTCGCTTCATTGGGCGGCACTAGAAATCGTACTTTGCTTTACGTGGCGGTGCCTTGCGCAAAATATTTTTTAGCAAAATTGAAAGTAAATTTCAATAAAAAAATTATTTTAAAGTATTTTTCATTTACAAAACTATAGCCGATATGTACCACCGGTGGTACACGCCATTCTCAACGTGTTAAATAACTCAGAAAAATTAATATTCTTAATTCAATTAAAGAAGAAATAGATAAAAGACTTAATCAATAATTACATTACTTTAGAGGTCCATTTTAAAAAAATGTCGACATAGCCAATAGATTTGGCTAGTTTTTATACCAATCTACATATTGCTCACTTTGGGTTCAAGATGTGGTCCAACGCATTTTGCTGATTCTACCTGGAGTATTTTAACATTAATAAACATGTAATAAACAATTTTTCACAAGTCTAACGAACTGTAAAAATTATAAACTTGCTTACTACTCTTTTAAAACATCAAAGTAGAAAATAATGCACCCTTTTTTTTAGCAAGCTATGAGATTAACTCTCAGGCATTTTTAGAAGCTCTTGACTTGTAGATGTTTTTAAGTGATTTTAGAATGTCTAAAAAAACAATTTTTTTGAGAGGAAAATAATTTTCTTTGTTAAATAATATAATATTCGGTATTCCTATTAGTAATAAAAGCTTTATTCGCCTCAATTTATAATATAGAAGAGATAAATTAAATTCTCTTATTTACTATCCATTAGGAATTATTTTAAAATGACATATAAAGGTTTGGTTTAAAATAAACTTATTCACACAAACGAAATTTTCAAAGTAAAATTATTATATATACCTGTTTTTTTCAATTGTATAGAGGAGCTGGTATGGAAACACAACAAGATATGTTGAACAAGAAAACTGAACGTGAATTACATTCATTTTTAATGACACCAACTTGACCCATTTCAGCCGAAGGAAGTTTATGTATGTTACCAGCAGCAACTTATGTAGCTGCCTAAAACAAGACAAAAATTAAATAAATAAATATATTAATAAACTTCAAAAAATTTAAAGTAAACAGCATATACCAAAAAAATACTAAATTGGAATACGTATACATATTGATTGTATATAAATAAAATTGAACGGCATAATTTCTTTAAAAATTTATTAAAATTAAAAGGAAAAAAACAAAATCAACAAAATATAATGACAAAAAATTCTAACATATCAGTAAAAATTAAGTCTAAACTAGATTGAAAGAAAAAATTAAAAATATAAAATTTTATTAGAATTTAAGAAGCAAGTGATGCAACAATGCATATCAATTTCATTCATTGGAATTTAAAAAATTGAAAAGCCAGTAAATCAATTGGAAAATATATATATTCAAGAAGATATATATATACAGAAAACAAGCTTTATTGTTTTTAGATTATCATATTTAATGTAGTTGATTACATAAATAGGAAAGCAAAAAATAACAATTAAAACATTTACATATCTGAACGTGTACTTAGGCAAAAAACTTTGCCATATAAGAATTGATACGAAAAAGAGAATATATATATATATATACATAAGAAACAATCATTTTTTAAAAAAGAAAATCTAAATTTAGGAAAATTAACTTCAAAGGTATTTTTTCTTTTGGTTTAATAAGAGTATAAGAGCTATTCTTATGAAAAACGTTTACCCGAACTATGTGTGAAATATATTTTGAACATTCTTTTATTAACAATAATTCATTCCAAAGTTGTTTTAATTTTTTTTTCATGTTCAGAACAAAATATTATTAGAGTATTGTGAAAAATATTTAAAAATTTTGCTGCATTTTTTCATACTTTACTTATTTTAAATAGCAACTAATATTACATTTAATTTTGATAGTTTTAAAGTGTAACTTTAACAAATTTTTTAACTTTTGTTAACCTTTTAACTTATTATATTTTTATGTCATTAAGATGTTTAAAAACTCAGTCCAAAAGTAACGGAACTTATAATTTTTTTAAAACTAAAACTATTCTAATTCATACATGCTAAGCCCCTCAAAGTAGACGAGAATCGGTTTCGTACTCTTATGACATTACTTTTATATTAAAATCCTAAAATACCTCTGAAACTTGTTGTAAAAAATAGCTTTTAGCTTTTATATTGAGGGTGGAAGATCATGACAGTCTTGTTTTCAAATAATGCAATTTATTTACAATAAGTAACGTGTACACAAATAAATTTTCTAGAGGCGATTTTTTCGTCTCAAGTCTAGAAATTTAGATTGAATTATTTCACGCAAGCGTTGTAATAATCATCAACGTCTAATTTGTCAATTGCAAAAAATTATCGTGTGCTATGCAGTTGAAAATAAAATAATCACCTTAGTCATATATTAGACAAAACTTGTCAGGCCTTTTTTTTTAGCTTTGATAATTCAGGATACTTTCTTTTAAACTTTACAATGTCTTTAGCGCTATAATGGTAGAGCTATGACTTTTGACAGGTTGATATGAAATTTCTGAGCAGGCTGTTTTCAATCTAAATTCTAGATTTTAGAAAAAATTTTTAACCGATCTACAACGTTACAACCAAATAATAACATGATGGAATTTTTTGGTTGCTCATTAATTTTTTAGTCTTTGACGCCATTTTAAAAACGATTATATTACTATTTAGCTCATGATATACACATACAAATATCAGACTAACATTAATTAATAACAAAACATGACTCCTTATGTCAGGAGTGTTGAAAACAAGAGTATTTATTCTTATTAAATAATGAAGTTTACCAAATTTAAAATTATAACTGCAAAAATACACAAAATTCTTCTTAATTATTTTATATTTGTGCAAAAGAATGATCATTAGGGCTGTGTATAGTTTTGTATATAAATTTAATTTAAAGAACATGGCTAAGTTTTTAATATTATTTTTAAGTTTTAATTGCCTTATAAAATCAATATTAATGTAATTAATTCATTGATTAGTTTCCAAAGGGATTTTGAGTGATAGATAAAAAAAATGGTTTATTCATTAAAATATTTTAAATAGTGCAAATATAAAAAAGGAAGGCATATGCCCGCAATTTAAAAATCTTTTAAATCTGACACCTTAAATCTATGAGTGTAAATTCTTCTTACAATCCAAAAATTGTTATATCCCTCGAATAATTTTTCTAATTATTTTAAATTAACTAGAAGAAATATTTTCTATTTATAATTTAATTGAGTTTTTTCTTATAAATTCAACTGAATCCTCAAACACTTGATGAAATAAAATTTTATAAAAATCATTAGAAAATAAAAATCATATTTATATTTAATACTCAAGATTTCTTTTACTTGTATATAACAGTTGTTGTTTTTTTTAGTAACATTAATAAATAAAACTAGTTTATAACACTAAATTGCAGTAAAATTATTAAACATTTCACATTACATTTTGTATTTATTTAAAAATTATAAATTTAGTTTTAGTAAACTTAATAGAATCTTAATACTTTTTAAAAAAGTTTATATAAAAATGAATATTGTTTAAAAATTTAATTTTATCTTTGCTTTCTAAAACAAAAAAGAAAAAAAAATTATAATTGTGTAGAAAAAAGTGAAAAATAAAATTACTTAGTAAATTAAAAGCTTAACCGAATGTGCCCTTTAAATAGCTCTCTTTCTAGTAAAATAAAATCAGAAATCAAGAATTCTGATGAATTAAAATTGTAAAATTTAATAAAATTAAATTAAATATTTAGACCTAAGTTAAATAAAAAAAAACTTTAACATTAAAAATATAAAAAAAAATACCTTTTCAAATATAGAGAGGTTTCATATGAAATTTTAAAAGATTTAAAATATGAAACAAAGTTATATCTATATTATAAAATATTTAGAATAATATCAATATATACTATATATATATTTTTAATAATTAATTTTATTTACTTCCGTTTTTCTATTGTATAGGATGAATACAATACTCATTCGTATTGTCAATTTTTATACAAATGTTTTTTTTTTAAAAAAAATATTATTTCAAATGCAAGTTATAAAAAGAAACAAATTTTTGCTGTGAAAAAATAAACAAATTATGTTAATTTATTAAAAAAAAAAACAAAAGAAAATAAATCGAATACATATCATTGTAATTCATTTTAAGAAATTTTAAATGAAACAAAAAAACCAACTGTGGAAAAATGAACAAAAAAAAAGCTGTAGGAAAAATTTTTTTACTCATGAACAGTTTTTTATTTTTGTTTTTGAAATGCTTTTGCGTGTTAAAAATTAATAATCTAAACAAAATTAAAGAAACTATCAGTGTTAATGTCGTCATGTTGCATAAAATTAACAGAATATTATTTAATTGAAAATTAAATTTTTTATGGTTATCCCAAGCTGAATTCTATCTACCAGCCTTATATGAATTTCATGAAAATAAACTCTGAAAGGCCGCTTAAGTTTACTTCTCCTGATATCTGGTTTCTATTTATCCACATAAATAATGTGGAATAATAAAATGTTAAAAAAACATCATATAATTGATAGTTTAAATGTGTATAATATAAAATAAAGCCTTTGAGTATTATACTTTTTGAATGATCCAATATTTTGGGTTGTGAACCAATGAGATTAAATAAATTCCTTAAATGTTAATAATAAAATTAATTATTATTTGAAATTGGCACAGATTTCCTTATTAAAATGTGGTACATAACTTCTTTTATATATATATATATATATATATATATATATATATATATATATATATATATATGTATATATATATATATGTGAAGATAATATTAAAGAACTATTGATATAAAAAATTGTTTATATTTTCAAGTTTTTATGAAGTAGAAATTGTTATTAAAGTCTATAACACCAATAGTTATTTCCGAATCATAGATATTCCTTCATACTATGTAAACATAGAAACACAAAACCCTATGAAATCGTTCGATTTCTCTGTTAACTCCAAATAACCCAGTACAATCCAATAGAATATCTGTGTGAATCACTCATTCCGTTTTCTAAATTAACTTGTTATTAACATCTAAAATATATATTTATTTTCTTTATTGATTTTATCTTATTTTATTAGCTTAACCAAAGTAATGAAAACAAAAAAAAAAGCAAAAATTATAACAAAATAATAAATTCAAAAGCTAAAAATACCAAAGTGAAAGTTTTATAAGCTAAGCTAAAGACTAAAATATAAGTAAAAGATATTAGCAAATATTTATTCTTGTTTTTAATCAATTATTTTAATATTTAAGTCGTAATTAAATAGTTTACAGAAGAGTTAACTCAAACTATATTAAATTTTTTTTTTAAATTATACAAAAAAATTGTTTCTTGTTTGAATCGTAATTTAAAATTTTTTTAAAAATTGACAACACTATGTTTTTTTGTGATTTTTGAATACTTTTTTTAAACTTATGTAATCTATTTTGAAAAACAGTTAAATGTTATACTAGTTTACGTGACCAATTCAATACTTGCAAATTTAATGGCTACGAGTAGCATTTTTTTCGTTTCTATTATAAAAAACTACGATTTTTTTTATAAAAAAAAATTCAATAACTGTTGTATTACTAGACTTAAATATATTTATTATTATATTAGTTATTTTATTTTTCTTTTGTTGTCAAAAAACTTTCATTTTGGAATAATCCAATTTGTTAAACTTAAGTTAATTTTTTATCATTGTGAAAAATTTAATTAATTTTTATGATTATTTTATTAAACTAAATTAGATTATTCCGTCCAATGGCTAAATATGTAAATAAATATTTTAAAAATTCTTCAAATTTGTCACAATATCATGTCTAGAAACGAATACTAAATAAAATTAGAAAATTTACAATAACTTAGAAACAAAAAAAAAGCGAACACGATATAAATATAAATAAAATAAAAATATTTAACATTTCATATTCTTCTTTTTCAATTATTAAAGTCTGTTTTACAGTCTGGTTTTTTTTAGTTTTAAATTAACTAAAATCAATTTTCAATAGTATGATTATTACTATTTTCTTTAAATTTATTATACTTATACATATAAAAAGAAATCATAAAATCTATCTTGATTTAAGTTTTATGGCACCAAAAAATATAAAAATTTATAAATCAAGTATTTCTATTAGTACCAAAAATGACATGATATTTTGGCAAATTTGATGTTAATTTTATAATCTTAAAAAATGCTAATTCAAAGTTAGAAATAAATTTTATTAAGTAAAATAAAAACTTTTTCTAAATGCTTTTAAATTTTTTTAAAACTATGAAAATATTAATGACATTTGAGTGCGAGGGAACATTGCAAACATATCAGTTTTAAGAAAAACAAGTAAAAAAAAGAATAAAACCAAAATTAATATTAATATTAATATTATTATTAAGGAAAAACTAGTTTTAACAAAATATTTAAGTAATACAAACAAATAATATATTATAATTTATTGAAAAATTTAAAACTTAGTAAAAAAAAAAAACAAAAAAATTCTCTTTTGAAAATAAGTTGTTTAATGTCATAAATGTTTTTTATGTTTGTAAAATGTATTTATACTTTTAAATTATTAAAAAGAGTTGTTTAGTAAAATTCAATTAATTTAATATAGTGAAAATTTTACAGTTTAAGCAAATGATATTGATTAAAACTTTCTAAATAAAGCTAAATGGACCTATACCATTTTTAAAATAAAACTATCCTTATATAACAAAGCAATGGTCTAAAAGTCTGATATAACTTTCAAAAGCTTAATTTTCCCTACTAATTGATTTGTAACTTCAATTTATTATTTTCAACTTAAATCTCATTTTCGATTTTAAAATTCATAATTTTCTTTTTTGCAATTTCTAAACAAACAAAAATGAAACGAATTTTGAATTAGAAAAACTTTATACAATTTTAAAAATAATTAGGGATATAATAGCAAAACACAAAATGATCTATTATAGTTAAGAAAAAAAAAAAACATGTGTAATAAAATAAGCTAAAACCTATTAAATAATACTAAAAACATATCAACTTGTGCCCGAAGCAAAAATCATGATACATATTAATACTTAAAAGTAATTCGATATTGTATTTGAGAGCAAAACAAAAACAAGATTTAAGGAGAATTATATTATGAAATAGAATAAAAAGAAAGTTTATGTAAGTATATTATGTGTAAAATTATTATGAAATCATAATAAATAAAATTATTGAGTTGCTTTATAGTTGTAATTTATTTGAAGTACATTAAAATTTAATTATCACCTACATGTAGGTGAGGAAAAAATTATTAAGCGCTCAAATTTAATAGATTTTTTCTGCCATTTTGAAAAGTGAATGCACAGTAATTTAAAGCTCCTGGAATTAAAAAAAAATTTAAAGATTAATATTTTTCCTAAAGAAAATAACGCGATTGAGGTGCTAGTTTTACTTCTTGTTTGTTATTGCCGTAAAGTATGCAAATAACTGACTCCAAAGAAACAAAATACCAGTTTACTTATAGTTTTTCCTATTGAAAGATTTTTATTTTAAAATATATTCTATCCAAAATTACATACCTGTTACAAGTAACATCTTTAATCGCTTCTACACTCTTTGTAAAATTCTTACTGTAAAAATGCTAAATATCCTTACTCCTATTAAATAGTACAATTTAGCCTCGTATTCACGGGGATAAAGAAAATAATGAAGAAAAGGTGATAGTTTTTCCACAAAAATTAAAAATAGCACGTTTGTGATACTAATAAATGATTGCATTTAGCCTGCTGGAGTTAACAGAATCATTTGTAGTTTTCACATCTGAATTGTTAGTCAGCAGCTGTCGTAGGTGAAGAGGGAATTTTAAAAATAACAACTTACTTTTTTTATTTTTTAGGAGCTTTTAATTATTTACACTTTTATGAACTTAACTTTAAAGTTGGCAGAAACTAAGATTTTGGAAAAAAACCAAAGGAGATCAAACTTTTTTTTGTGCTTTTCAAGAGCTTTTAATATTGTTGTAAATATTTACATAGTTTAAAGCGATTCTGTTACAAAGCCATTACCATTACCTAGAAATTTTTGGGGCAGAATTTTATATATTTTTTAGCTCATTCTAAGTTCAAAAAATTGTCAAAGCTTTTCAGGTGTTTTACATTTATTTATGAGCTATGTAATAAGATTACACTTTATTGATTTTGCTGTAGACTATTCAATTTTCAGAGGAAGATTAGATTAATTTTAAATTAAATCTATTTTTATTAATTTGGCAAATACCTAATTTGATATTCGAAAGTTCAATATTTGATGATATTGCTAAATATTATTCGGGGAGTTTAACTATGACCATGCATCGTATAAATGAATAAATTAGTAAATATAATATTAATTTTTTTTTTGTTAAAACCGGCAAGAAATATTAAATAAATTTTATTATATACAAATTTTAATATTTTAAATTTATTATAAGCATAATAGCTACTAGCTAATTAAATAACAAATCCTAACTTCTTCCAACCACTTTTATTATTTAATATATGAAAAAATACAAAACATAAATAATACATTAAAGAACATAATAAATAAAAAAAAAATAACTTACAAATAAATATATAAAATACAGTATCTTTTAAATCTTTCCAATTTTTTTTTTCTGATGAAAAATGGAGGCTAAGTCCACAAAGATATTCTGAAGTAAAAAAATAGGTTTTTGATATAAATAACAAGTGCTATTAATTAAAATTTTCATTAATTTTATGCAAACTTAAATCTTATCATCATAGAAAAACTAATTTTAGAAAGGTTAATAGAAAATACTTAATATAAAATAACTAAAAGGATTAAAAAAAATATTTTATCGACTAAGTAAAAATGTTGCTGGCGTATTAAAATTTGGTGTTGCAAAAATAAGACTTATGCTTAAAGGGGGAAAATATAATATATTTGACTGTGAAGTAAGTGTATAAATAAATAAATTGTTAAATTTACAAAAATAATTGAATTTAAGGTATTACATCACAAAATTGTCAAACTTCACTCTACAAATAAAATGTTTTTTATTAATCGTAAGATCACAAGCTCATCAGGCAGCTCCTTTTGTATTGTATATATTAAATTCTTAATATGCTTAATATTCTTTATTTAGACGTTTATATTTTTTAAATTATTTAATTTTTGATATAATAAGATATTATTTATTTAAAAATTATGAAATTTAAAAATGAATTTGAAAAAGAAAAACATAAAACTTGTATCACAATGAATATTTTTTAGTTTAGTTGAAATTAAAAATTTCTTCATTTATACAAATAAAGAATTAGAACACAATTAATTAACCTGAATAAAAGTTGTTACTTTTCAAATAACCTAAATAAAATTTTCATTAAAAAAAAACATAATTTAAATTCAAAGAAAGATTATTTACCTATTTTTTTTTTGCATAAAAAAAATCCAAAACAAAGCTATAATTAAATATTTCCAAATATCATGTACAGGCAGTTTACTATCATATGAAAAAAATAAATCTTTGTGTATTTATTTTAAGATAACATTAAATAAATACACGCTTGATATTATTTGTTGTTCATTTTTATTAGTTTATTTCAAAAAAAAAAATTATAAAAGAGATTGTTCGATCAAAATTCGTTCAAAACCAGCTGGTGGACTATAATTAAAGTTATCTAAAATTACATCTAAGATTGCACCATCATCAACTGTACAGAAAAAAAAAACAAAAAAATTCAAATTTAATAGCAAAAAATATATATTTTAATATATACCAAAAAGTGCTGGATAAACAGTCCCCTTAATGTTTAATATAGGTACATCAAGATTTTTACCATTTAAATAAAAATTAAGCTCGACATGATCATATGCAATACCAATTGTATCACCTTCATTTGGAAATTTTATATTTGTTGGTGTTAAATTTTCATCTTCACATAACATTTCAATTCCTTTAATGTTATAAAGGATTTCATTATTATTTCGTATTGTATTATCCGAACATAAGCACCATGAGTATTCATCTGAACCACCTTTCGGTTCATTTAAGTCAGTTTGTTTAGTTGCTAAACCTACTGCCCAATAGCCACTTTGTTGAATTTTTACTTCAAAATATGATTTTGATTGTATTAATGGGGCTGTTGTTAACGCCCCCCCAGATCCACATAATCGTTTTCCGTTTTTTACAATCACAACTTCATTTCCTATTAAAAATAAACTATATAATTTGGTTTTCACTTGAAATCAAATGTCAAACATATGCTACACAATTTAAGGAATACTTTCTTTCTTCAAAAATAATTACCCATATGAGATGAATCCAATTGAATTTCAAAATTATTTATTCGATTAGCATTAATTGGTGTCCTATGACCATTTAAACAATTTCTTAAACAACAAAACATTATGTTAATGCATTTTGAAGTTTGCTTATCTATATTTATCTTCTTCTTAGCACTGCAAATGTCAATATATTTATACAATAGTTAGGAAAGCTTGAAAAACTAAGGCCCTCGCGTTTTAATTATATGAATTGAAGTTTTAAAGTTTAATTTTAGAAATATAGAAAATGCTTTTGATGTATTCAAACTAATTTTAGCAATGAAAAAGAAACAGTTTTAATACATAGAGCCAATTACTTATGGTGAAGAGTTAAGTTTTATTTTGTGATAATTTACTTTAATTTTATATGTATTTCGAGACCTAATTACATGTGATCTCAAAGGGTGGTGACACACGAGTTGTCATGACATGCATAACTTTTCGAACTTACGGGCGAGACCTTTTAAGAGCTCTCTGCAATCTCACTGCTCTCGCAGTAACTTCGAAAAGTTATGCATGTCATGACGACTCGTGTGTCACCACTCAAAGAAATTTATACCGAAATTTCGAAAGCTTTTAGAGTTTCGAAGATAATTTATATCACGAGCTTAAGAACGAATTAACAGCTGTTATTTGAATTTTATATTTCAGGTGGTTAGAATAAGGGAGTCTAATTTTAATTATATAATTATACGCGAATTATAGAATCAATGAAAAGGTGTATTCCCATTATGTGTAATGTGACATTTTCGACGTGTATAGTTAAATTATAATGTAATTTGGCTCAAAGTCACCAAAGGAAAACTCAAATAGTTCCGACTAAAGAGTTAGTTTGAATATTTAGTAGAATCACCAACACGAAGTCAAAAGAAAAAAAAAATTCCAAATTTGCAGAAAAAACACAGCAGTATACTAGTCACTAATTCAATCGGTATACAACAATTCGTAAACTGTTAACGACATTATTGTTTAACGGCAAATTGTTTGATGTTTAACAATTAATTATTACTCCCGGTAGGCACTGACAAAATATGCCAACATTTTAATAAAGAAACAACAAAAATGTTAATTTTTCTCTTTTAAATTTTAAGTTAAATCAAAATTCAAAGTAAATGTTTAATAATGTAAGGCAATAAAAAATTTAGGTTCATTAAAATATTAAAAATAAATTCATCTTACAACTATAGCGAGAAGTGGTCCAATTGCATATTGGCCAAGCTGGAGTACAAATTGCAAACGCATGCTGGGAATTATATTGTTTAGAGCATGGAGTCGGAGTAAATGGCTGTCTTTTTTTCCCCGATCAACCAAGAGATTTTCAAACATTTTTTTCATGCTCTATATCAGGAAAAGTAACTCCAAGACTTGTTATGGCAGATTTAGAACCAACACCAATTGGTTGCATATTATTTTTAATTTTATAATTATTGTTTCGTCAGAAGAAACTGTTTTTTTTTTTTATACATTTCTAGATGAAATCCGAACAGGTGCCTATAGAAATCTTTTTCATCCTGATACTTTAATAACAGGTAAAGAAGATGCAGCTAGTAACTATGCTCGTGGATATTTTCATTTAGGGAAGGAAATGCAAGATATTGTTTTAGACCGCATACGAAAAGTAGTAGAGGGTTGTAATAGTTTAGCTGGATTTCTTTATTTTCGTTCAATTGGTGGTGGTACTGGCTCAGGTTTTGGAAATTTATTACTTGAAAATATTTTAGAAGATTATGGGAAAATATCGAAACTAGAAATGTGTATTTTTCCATCACCAAGGTTTGATTTTGAAAGTAACTTAATCATAGTTCAATTCATTTTTGTGTTTATTAATTTTTAAATAGAATATCACCACTTGTTGTAGAAGCATACAACGCTATATTGGCAACACATTTTGGTATGGATTATACTGATTGTACATTTCTGATAGACAATGAAGCATGTTATGAAATTTGTGATCAAAAATTAAATGTATCAGCTCCTACCTATACAAACTTAAATCGAATAATAGCTCAAGTGAGACTATAGAGTTTATTATTGGTTTTTCTTAAAAATAATTTATTTACAATTTGATTAAGGTTTCATCCTCAATCACAGCACCGTTACGATTTGAAGGGTACAGTAATGTTGGTTTTGAGGAATTTCAGACAAATTTAGTACCATACCCTAGAATACATTTTCCTTTGGTATCATATTCTCCAATTATCAGCTTCAATCGTGCTATACATTCGACCTTATCAATTTCTCAGTTGACTTTTGAATGTTTTGAGCCGAATAATCAGCTAGTAAGTACTTGGTATAGGTTTTTTTTAAATGAAATTTAATTTTTTCCTCTTTTCTACACATTTATTCCAAAAAAAGGTTAAATGCAACCCAGCTGAAGGCAAATATATGGCATGTGTACTTTTATATCGTGGTGATGTACCACAAACTGATATAAATTGTGCTATCCAAGACATTAAGCAGAAAAGATCAATTCATTTTGTTGATTGGTCACCATGCGCTTTTAAAGTTGGAATCAATCTTCAGCCACCAATGTATGTTCCAGGAGGTGATATAACTGCATGTAATCGTGCTGTTTGTCATTTATCAAATAATAGTGTAATTGGAAATACATGGAGTAAATTAGTAGAAAAGTTTGATATATTATTCCATAGAAGATCATTTGTCCATCATTTTGTTGGTGAGGGTCTTGAAGAAGGTTCACTTCAAGATGCCAGAGATAATCTTTGTGCTTTAGTCCAAGATTATAAAGAAGTTTCAATGGATTCAATGGATTTTTGAAAATATATATTATTACTTTTTTCGTTTACACTTTTGGGCTAGATTTAGACATTTTTTGTAACTAAAAAATTTTAATTAGAAATGTATTTGAATCAAAATTTTAATTATTGATATGAATAAAACTTTAAACAAAAAATATATTATAATTTAATATCGTTTTATGGTAGCTAACCAATTCAATAAATATATCTATTAAAAAAAGATTGCTATTTGCTATAGTTACGATTTAAAACTTAGCAATATCTAATGGACTATCTGCTTAAATCACGGTATCTTACGGTATAAATTTGTAAAAGAATCTGTTTTTTATGCTAAGTAAATGATTCAATAATAATTCTAATCCAAAATCGATTCCTCATAAATTTTATAAAAGTTAGTATAAATAAATGCTGAAGTTTAAGTAATATATTGATTTATTTTTTAAATAATTTTTATACGAAAATAAAGACTAGGTAAGCTTAAATCTTCTGTTCATCAGAAAATGTTGAATATCCTTCAATAAGTAATGTTTAAATTTTCAAATAAATTCACATTGCATAGTCATATAAACAAAAATTATTCCTTATATATTTCTAGTCGGAATTCATAAATTTAATCACCAGCTTTCATAAAATTGTGATAAAAAACTTGATTAATTTCATTTTGGTATCAGTTTAAAAAACAAAAACTAAGAAAAACTTGATGAACAACTATTGAATAAATTATATTATACATATTAACATGAAATTTTCAACAAAATAAAAAATATTTATAAAAGAAAATTTTTAATATTGAAAAATGATCAAAAGACAAATTTTTTTTTAAATAGTTGACAAAAAAAAACAGCCGAAACCTTAAAAATTTTAATATAATTAATTTTGATCTCATTTTATGCAAGGTTTAACACCTTAGGTGGGCGTGCTTTTATTAAAGAAAACAAAAAATAAACACAGTTTTCTAAATTTTAATTTTGAAATACTTAAATTAAAAGAGGTGTAGCACACGTAATCATAATTTAATAAAAAAATTAGAAAAAAAAAAACAAAAAATTTTGTTTTTCTAATAATAAATAAAATGCATATGACATGCAACGATGATCTAAAACTATCCAATTCGCATAAAATAACACTTAAGACCTCATTTAAATATAACAGATTTCCCTATATGGTATTGAGCGACTGCCTAAGAACCCACGCTACATATATTTATATACCTATATAAATATATTTATATATAAACTATTTCTATTTCATTTCTTCTTATATCTTCTATTATTCTTTATGGATTTTCTATAGTTTTCAACTTTATGTTTTCCTTTATTTTTCTTTTTAACTGATTAAAAATCAAATACAAAATTTTCAAATAGCAAAATGCGTTTCCTCATCACCGGATACGACGGTGTCAAATGTTGCATGTATACAAAATCTTATGAGACAAATCTATATAAATATTCTGTGCGAACAATATTTTATTAGTGTTAAAGAATTATAAATCAAACAAAAAAAAAACAAAAAAAATGAAAAAACACGAAAAAAACAACACAAATAAACAAGCGTAACAAATAAATAAAACAGTAAATGCAACAAAGATAATAATTTTCGCCCACATTTTAAATTATTCGAATATATGTTAGCTACTGTTATTTCTATGGGTGATGTGTTGGTGTATTTTATGCTTAATTTGAAATTACAAATTTAGTTTAAAGGTCTGGAAAAAAAATAAAAAATTAATCAACAGGTTCAAAAGGTGAAATTGTTTAAAACATAAGTAAATTTATTAAAAATTAAATATAATAGTTCTCTTCCATATAATATATTAAAGTTTAAAAATAATAATGTATATAAATGGCGCCATTTTTATAATTCAAATTTAACTAACAAAATCTTACCTCTTGTACTCATTGTTGTTATTTTGATTATTGCAAATCAAGCATATATTGCCATTGATAGTTTCGCCCACCTTACTTGCCTTTCATTTTTAGTTTTATTTTACACAATATATGTTCAGAGACTATATGAGCGTTACTAGAAAATCAAATATATATATATATATATATAGATGGATAGATGTTATTTTAATATATAATTTATTATAAAATAAAAAATATTGTATACCTTTTGTATAGAAATATATACAATAATAAATTTTTATTAGTAGTGCAAAATTTTATATCTATGTATTGGTTTTCATTCATGAATTCGGACACTATATATATTGTGCTAATGGCTTAGTTGTTTTATCCGATGACTCAATGAACTTTTCTTTTATGCTTTAATATCAAAAGATTTGATGACTTCTTGGGGATTTCAGTAGCTGATCTGATACAGTGTTAGTTAATTATTGTATATGTATATATAAGTATAAGTATAATATATCCTTCTATATATATACATATGTAGTATTAATTCACTTTTATATCAAATACGTGTTCAAATATCATATCCCTCTGGAAGGTTGCAACGTTTTAATGACTTCAGTTAAAATTATATATGTGGGCGAAGGCGTGCGCTCTCTTATATTCCATTCATAAAATTTAAGATGAAATCAGTAATAATAGAGTTTAGAGACCAAAAAAAAAAACCAAAATAAACAAAAAAGGAAAATAACAGCATTAATAAACTTCAGAGAAGAGGTCACAAATTTGTTAAGTGTTGACTGCTAAAATGTTTTTTAAGACAAAATTACATATATGTTTAGTTTATTTTTTTATATTTTTATATGAAGCCACTAAGCTAAATCTTTTGACCTGTTTTATGTTAAAATACTTGTTTTTTTTTTTGTTGATACGTAATATTTGTATATGTATATATATATAAACAAACACAAATATATAATAAAGTATATATATAAAATTTCAACAAAATTAATTTAATTGTTTGTTCCGTTCTACCGTTGTTCATTAGCCCTTGCTGATAAATTTTCAAAATACCAAAAAGTAGTTAAAATTTCTTATTTGCATTTTAAACTTGTGACCATATGGTCAACATTTTGTAGTCTAAGCCATTAAAAAACGAAAAAAAAAAAAAAAAAAACAACAACAAAAACTTATTTTTTTACTTTTTTATTACAAATGTAGTAATTTTATGTTCTTTTCTTCTTCATTTATCCATTATTATTATTGTTATGATTTTTTTTTTTTTTTAACTTTTCTAATAAATTTTTTTAAACTCATTTTTGGTTATAATGCTTGTCAAATTTCTGTTGTTTGTATAGAATGATAAACGATTATTTTCACCAGAGCACACGTGCCATAAATAGGAAGAGAAAGTTCTTGGAGTGTGTCATTAAATAAAAGATTTAAGCGCTGAACTTTTTGATTTGAAAAAATTGTTAATAAAGATGAATATGGGTTATGAAATTTATAGTTTTCTTTTACAAATTTTGTTTTCTTCTTTACTTTTGTTGTTGAATTTATTACAGATATTATCAATATAAATATTTAAATAATGTTTTGATTTAAATTATTCGATAAACTATTGATATTTCAAATAAGAATTAAGCTAATGTAAAACATAAAAATGAATGTTGAATTTTTTCTTAATATAAGCAAAAGTTCCTAAACTGTTATTAATATTAGGTTCTGTATTTTAAAGTATAGATTTTTCTTATCGTTCACGAACTGCTTACTGAATATGTTGAGCGTGAGTTGGAAAAATTAATGAATCTAGAGGCCTCAATTACCTATAGTAAATAAGAGAATCGGTGTTCGATTGAGAAAATAGTTGCGAATTCAAAGATACTTTTTTCTAGTACACATGAAACAGATATTATTAAAAATTATCCTATTTGATTTAAAAAATATAAACAAGCGAAGGACAAATAGGCAAGAAACAAAGGTTAAGCTTAGACTATACAAGAACAAAAAATTGATTTTTAGTTCAAGTGAACGAAAAATCACAAAATATAATGTTAAAAATAGACGCAGTCAGATACAGGCACACACACACATGCTATACATGTACCCTGAAAAAGTTTTTTCCAAATATCATTTGCGACGAATGAGATATAGAACTGTTAGGACAATAGAGAAAATGAAAAAAATAGAAAATATATACAAACAAGCCGGTGACACAGTTTTTCCAAAGATCTCTTTGGAAACAAATGATTTTTGGTGTTCACTCTATATCAGCTGAAAATTACCTGAAATCAAAAACGTATAAAATCTAGTCAATGAATCATCGAATCCGCCACTTAACGTTTTCTGATTATTATTTTTTTGCTCATTTAAAAATTTTTGGTGCTTATTTAAAGTAAAGACTACTATTTTCGACGAAGTGGAAAACCCACTAAATGTAAAAGAAAATTCCAAAACTTAATGTTTCATATGCAGGGGAGGAATTTCATATGCAGAAATTTTGTACTCAATTTGAAGTAAATCATTAGTGTTGCCTTTAAATAGCAGTGAACTTTGAAAAATAGTTTTGAGAAAAACGTGTTTAAAAATTTTGAAAACTAAAAAAGATTGAATGAATGAGTAGAAGAGGACTAACTAGTCAATAACTTTGAGAGTTTTGCCCCTATCGAGATAGCACCTATATACTATATATGATGTCATAGTATATGATATCTCTAATGCATGATATACTATAATACCAATAAATTTAAAGACTCTGAAAATCACATTGTTGGCGCGAATCGCAAAAGATATCACATATTTTGTTCTTTCTCAAAATTTTTTTTATATCAATCTCTCATTCGGTCTTGAAATTTTTATTCGTGGGAATGATGTAATTCTCCAATTATTGCAGAATATTTCAAAGTAACTTTTGAGTAATTTTACGCATGTTTAGCAATACTTACACATTCCTTGAAAGAAATACATATAATTTTATCGAAATATTTTTTAATTTGTAAATTATTAAAAAGTGAATGTTAACTTATGGAGTTTTTCTAAAAAAAATTAAAGACGAAGCTCAAATAAAATTTTGTTTATTTAGAATATTAAACTTTTTGGTAAGAAGACAAATATATTGTAATTTATGCTTCTCAGCAATTTTTCACTTTAAGGATTTAACTTAAATGATTTAATATTTTTGAACATAAAACTTCAAATTTACCATTTTCAATAAAAGCAATTTCTAAAAAAAAGTCTTTGATATTTTTTAGATCAATGTCTAGTCAATATTGTAGTTTCATTCTTGCCAATCTTATATCAATAAAGGACTTAAGGTGCTGTAAAAAGTGATCTTTCTCAACTTTGGAATTTAAAAGTTTTATATGGTGCCCAAGTTATACCCCAGAAACTGTTTTAATCTCTTATACTTCAAATTAAATTGTAACTTTATATATGTATGTAGAAATTAATGTCCGATACTAATTTTTTCATTTTAAAGATATTCAAAAAAAAAAAAATTCTCTAATACACAATTTTAGTGAATGTATACACATCTGTTCCTGTTGCTATCGATAAAATCTTTTGGCTTATGTATTAGATTCACAAAAAAATTAAAATAAATACATTCAATATCAAATATCTAATGAAAATTTCTGTTGCTTTTTTTAATACTTAAATTCTCTTCAATTTTGTTTTCCTTGCATAATTTATTAGGTAGCCCAAAAATGAATAAAATAAATTTTAAATTGATATCTTGCAAAATAAATGAGCATCAAATAGTTATATTCAAAAGAACAAAATTCTTTAATTAAAGCAAACAAGATCCGCCCCATACATCAAGTGTTAATGATCTTTATCGAAAATAAATTCATTAATAAACTCTGCGGTGTTCGCAAGACATCACCCTGGGATGGTTGCATCATCACCAAAAATCTTTGGATCCTATGTATTTTTTTTTAAAAGAAATGGCGGCAAGCTATCATCAAAACCACGTGACCACTTGTATGATTAATTAATTCAAATCTTCAACTTTTTACCTATTAAAGAATTTTTCTATTTTTCCTTCTCTTGGTGTTTTTTTTTTTTTGTGTATTGGTGTTGATTGTTGTTGTTTTTTGTTAACGCTTAGTACAAGGAAAAATATTGCAGCTAAAGGTGTTACAGATGAGATGAGAAGATAATAATTTTTCATGCTGGGCACCATTTAGGTATAAGCTTATAGCCCGTGCGAGCACTAAAATGTGACCTCGTAAAGCTCCTTTTTAAAACATAGTTAGGCACTTTTTCTAATGTTAAACTTGGTTGTTGTTTTATTTATCTTATATTACCACATCGTTCTTTTTTTTTTTTGTTATAACATTCAATTCTTTGAAAATTAATGTTTAGAATTTCTTGGAACCAATCAGTGACAGACATGTAGCGCTTCCGGTGTTTAGTAGTTGAAAAAATGAAAAAAGAAGATGAGCTTTCAAATGTCAAAGCTTGAGTTAGAATCAAATTAAAAACAGAATTAATGTGTTTCACGAGTTGACTTACATTAACATACTTTGTTGTAATAACTCAACATTTTTTGTTTTTTTTGAATCGTTGTGAGATATTGAAAACGAGGACAGTTGCTATATGACTATGAAAATTACTAAGAAGCATTTTTATCATATCAAAATCAAGCATCTTCGTGTCAAGACATATTTGGATAACGTTTTAGAAGTTTTTTTTTTAAATGGAAGAAAAAAACTTGCTGCATGAATTTTATATTAAAAATGATGTTAATGGCTGGCGATGAGTATTTAGGCTTCTAACGTTCTTTATATAATTTTAGGAATTTGATTAAATATGATTCGTAATTAGTTGGAAACCATTTTAACCGATTGTTTAGTTAAATATATAAAAAATGTATCCTACTCATAACAAAATCGAATCCCTACAACGTAATAGATTTTATTCTTGGAACTAATCAAGTTTTATAGTTTTTATTTGAAAATCAGCAAAAGGAAGAAAAATAAAACTTTCTGGTACAAATAGTTTTTAAGAAATTTTTAGTTACATTAAAATTTTGAAATAAGATTTCTATGAAGAAAAACTACAAAAATTTAAAAACGTAAAATATACCAAATGGCAAAATATTCTGGTAATGGATCTTTATATGTTCTTTAATTTGAACAATGATAAAGATAGTTTATATTCGTAAAATTGAAGCCGTAAGCACGTGAAACGTGTTACGAAAGGATTATGTAAACTTAGAATTGAGCGGCTCAGCGGCTCAATGTAAAAGTTCGACTGGTTTTTCAGTAGGAGTAGTTTGTCCTAAAATTCCAGCTCTTGTAAAGATACAGAGTAGTTTGAAGATTTCTAATTATTTATTTTTTCAAAAAGCTGGATATCAATTGGATAATAGTTAGAAAATCGTAAGGCTGCAAAGTAATTTTATTAAGACCCGTAAGACTGATAGGTTTAAAATCCATATATCCCCTGATTTTATTTTACATGATTACCCAATCAAAATTTAACCTGTTAACCGGATGGGACGTATAAATATTGGGTACGGATAAGACATATGAATACGTCCTTGAAATATATGAAGTGCTTAGAAACCATTGCTCTTCTGCACCATTTCCCTTCACTGCACATACTGAAAAAACTTTAGATGCTTCCTCCAAAAAAGTTTCTTTGTTTTATCTTCAGAATTAGATATGCTGCTTAATTAAAAAGGGAGTTCCCCTGTTAACAAGGTTAAATGCTTAAGTCAATAAATTGACAAATAATAGGCTGAATTAGCTAGATATTTGTAATCAAAGAAATATTTGAATCCAATGATTCCTTAGTTTTTAAAAATAAAAAAGGCAAGAAAAGAGAATTATCGATTTTAAAAGCATAGAAAAAATATAATAAAAAGCGGCCAGCGCAATGGGAAAGAATAAGATAAGCTTTTGCATTTTAATGCTAGGTAATAAGCACATGTAATAAATGATAAATGTCTGAAATTCATTTAGCAATAAGCAAGGAAATTGTTTAGAATCAAGCCTCTATCGGGAATCTTATGCTTTAGAGCTAATTTATTATTGGCATCATCAAATTTCTATTTAATATTTTACGAGAGCAATAAATTGCACATAATCTCCAGGATAGGAAATTTGAAACACTAACAAGAAAACCTCATGATTTATCGATTTCCTTCGAATTCGGGAGTAGTTTCCATCCTATCAAAGGGAATATCAACCAATAGGAAAAAATCGGGTTTCTTAGTTTTTGATTATCTATAACATATTTGAGTTTCAAAAAAAGCCGTTGAGTTCAGGCACGGATGTTTTTGGGAAGTAAAACGAAGATTTGTTCAGCTCTAATAAAATAAAAAATTTTTTCTCTATTGAAACATTAAAGTTTTTAAATAATAAAAAAATTCATCATAAAGATGCTTTTAAAAAGAATCAGCTCAGAATGTATACCAGCAAGCTTCACACTGATAACATGTAAAAACTTGATTGAAATTTAATTAAAAAAAAAACAGTCATTACTAACTAACATTTAAAAACAATTTTTTTTTGTATCTATAAAAATTTAATTATCGCTTTAAACCCAACTTAAAGTGCTCATAATTGAAAGAAATTTTGTCTGCTCTTTAAGTGGAACACATAAGATTGTGTTTTCATAAAGTATTAAATTTATTAGGATTACTTTGTGTAATTGAGCCTTATTTATGTTATTATCGAGCGTTTACTTTTAAAAATTTAAATAACGTCAGGATACACTTCTATTCAACAGTTGTGTTGATTTCTTTTATTTAAACAAAGTCATCAAAGTATCATTGTTATTAAAAGAAATTTTTATAATTTTTTGTTGTTGTAATTAAACTTGGTCGATTTGCTGATAATTGGAAACAGAGACTGTAATATTATATAAAAAATTCTCAAAGTATAAATTTAATTACTTTATACAAAGAAAAATCAAATTTTTGGTGTATTTTAAAAAAAAAAAGCAATTTAAAACACAAAAACAAGAAAGAACTTTCATTTCGATAATATGAGAACTCTATAAAATTATTAAAAGGGCTATTGAACTTCATTTAACATCACTTAAAGTCATTTTTGGTATCGTAAAAGATATAAAATTTCTGTGACCCGTAATGAAACACAATCTCAGTATCCAAGGCACAATTCATCGTTTTAACGATATATAAATATATAAATATATATATATGTATATAAATGTTCAGATAATTATCCATTCGCGCAATATCTTTTTCCTCTCATCATAAAAACTTTTCAGCACGATCAACGATAAATAGCTTAAGAAGATAAAAATAAAAAAAAGCCGCATATTAATTGTTATCTATGTGTACGTATTAAACTTTTCATGATTTTGATATCAAATAGCCTTTTAATGGATCATAAAATGAACACATTAGACCGGTACATTGCTAGTAAAGTACACGCACTTTACAACCCTGTAATTCTATCCATTTCATAAAACTATTATATCAGAGAAATTGATGTCAGTGAGCATTAATTATTCAGTGCTAATTTGAAATTTTAATTTCACATATGGATAAATACCACAAAATATATAATTATTATACCAAACTTCTCTAACAGATTTTACATAAAAAAAAAAAACATAGCAAAAGTAAATGTAATCTTGAAATATAACTAATTGTAAGATTAATTGTAAGATTTAAATTAATCGAACCTAATTACAATCCTAGACCTGAAACTAAAACGAAGCCATGATATCGATTAACTAAAAGAACGGCTACAAAAAATTCAAGAAAAATTAAATAACCAGACACTAACAATTCATTAGTGCAATTAAATTGACCAAAGATTTAATCCGAAGATAATAATTGCGGCTACTGATCTTGCTGATGATCATTTGCACAGTTAAGACTCGCTTTAGGTGTTTTAACAATTTTAGTTTGGATCTTGTTTAAAAACAAAAAAAAACCATTCTCGCTCTCGTAATTCTGTTATCTTGATTTAAAGATCCTTATCATCCAATGATCAACTAAAAGGGACATTGCGTTTCACGTTAAAAAACTACTAAAAAAAAACAACAAAATCCAGTAGCAAATAACTGGTAGCCAGGAAATTGTTGACACTTATTGATGATTTCCAATCATTGGTTTTCTTGGTTAGTTTTTCACAACTTCTTTAATTGATTACCAATTTTATTTAATTAAATGTAATTAAGGTAGAATCGATTAAGATCCAAATCACATCTTTCTTTCATTCTCCAGCTGTTATTGTAATTATACTATGTCAAGTACTAAGAAGCATTCGAAAGTATTATTGTGGCCTGATTAAAATGTCACGACAGTATAGTTAGGCGCCAGAGAGAATTAATTAATTGGTAAGAATATTTTTTTAGTAAAGAACTACATTGGAATTGTTAAATTCGCATTGGATGAGGATAATTTTAGTTTCCAAAGAAAAATGTCATTCTAAGGAATTTATATTTGGTTACAAATAATACAATGGTAACAACTGAAATTTTTGACATTTCATTTTCTTTGTTCATAGTTTTTAAATTTAATTGATTCAAATTCGTTCAATAACATCTGAGTTATTATTATATTTTGCTTCAAATTTTGTAAATAACAATTTCAAAATATTGAAAATATCAGTTAGAATTGAATGATTACACTCGAATAAATTTTTTGAACAGACAAGTTTCTGCATTAGGCTTAAAATAAATATGTGCTAATGGATTAGCGATTACTAGACAGTTATTTTTTTTCATATAATTTTTTCGGGAAGTTATCTTGTTAAAATAAAATCTTAAAGATTTGAAAAAATTTTTTAATATTATCACACTCGAGTATCATGTTTAAAAGTTCTGTTTATGCAGGATATCCAAGTATCTCAACTGTTACATGTTATCTTCGTTTAAATTAGAAAAAGTAATGTATAAGTAGTTTTCTACTAAACAGCTCATATAGTTAAGGATATTATTGTATGAGTAAGCCAAGTGAGGCGTTTGGGGGATATTTTAAAATATATAAAGACTTAAAATTGGTGAAAATTCAAATTTAACCTAAAAAATTTTAAACAAATTTGTTTTCATTGATCTAATACCGGAGTACAATAATATTTTAAGCATTAAAATTGCGCCACAAGGATAAGATAAAAAAACCAAAATATTTAAATGTTTATATATATTGTTGTTGTTGTTATGAAGATAAAATAAGACTGGAATGCAATTTTTTTCAAGTACCAATGATTAAAAATAATTATATTTTTTTTTAGTTACAATAGACATACCTCCCTTATTTTTTCTTCAACTTATTTAATAAATGGTCACCAAACGCTAATTCAAGTCAAGAGAATTTTGATTCATTGACTATTCATGTGCGGACATGCAGTTTATCTTTCGACTACTGACAGAGTAACTTTGGTTTCAGGAAACCATTGACTACCAAATGCCCACGATACACTTTGTCCATAAATTCATTTATTATATATTTATATATATATAATCATACTACATTAAAATATAAAAATTTTATATTGCGTGAGTTTTTGTCGTTTATTGAATTTTGCATACACGATTGAAAATAATTGCTTAACGACCACAACGAATAATTTCATTTTGAATAGATTCCAATTTGCAATTTATTTTATTTTAATATTTTTAATTTTATAACTTCGATTATCAATTCAGCACTTTATTATTCTTTTTGGTTTATAACAACTTAAATTTGTTATTAAATCAAAAATTGTGTAGGAAATATATACGGAAAAAGAGAATAATGACTTTTACATTGCATGAGAATTTACCTTTAAAAAGGAGACAACTGAAAAATTTATAGTATGCCATTTTAGTTGCTCTAATTTGAAACAAAACGAAAGATAATATATAATTTGCTAAGAACTGAGTATGTTAGAATGATTAGAGTTGATTTAATTCAAGGACTTTTTAATATTTAGGGTAATGAATCAAACTGAATGCCCACAAGCAGGCTCACTAAAGCGTATTACTAATAAATAAAAACTTATTATTCATACATCTCCACTCATTTTCTTAGAAAAATATAATTCTAAGTGAAACTATTTTGTCTCTTTTTGTAATCCTAGATGAAATTTAAAAAAACTTTTAAACAATTTTTGATCTGTAAAAATTCAAAGTAAAAACACAAACGCTTTACCTTCTTACCAACTTCAAAACATTTGCCTCGCAAAGCTATTAATCAAATTTTCACCATTAAACATTTAGTCACAAATAAAATTTCTATAAATGGCTTTAACTTTTTTTGTTTGAATCTCTGACATAAAGAAACTACATCTCAAGAACAATACTTTAACAACTGCAGAAAAACTATCAAAAAAACAACTACAAAAAAAAAAACTACAAAAAACATACATACTATAACACCAAAGACGATAACAAAAAAAAAAAACCAGAGTAGAACAGAAAATCCAAGAAAGATTCAAGTCGTTTGTAATTAAAAATCCTGGCTCTTATCTTCTTGAAGGCGTATCCGATCTTTTGGTTTGTTGATTATCGATTGTTCGTGTCTCTATGGTCGCTGGGATTTTAAGGCTGTGATTAGGTTGTGTGTAGCCTTATGGGAAAATTGTAATCTTAAGGGACTATATCGGTTTCGATAATTGACGCTGTTATAAGGAACTGTGGTTTACTTACTTTGATTGCTGTTTTTTTTTTTTTTTTTGAATATGTATTTTGATAAAAAAAGAAGAACTTATTTTATTCGTCTTTCGAAGAAATTTTTTGGAAGTCTACATATGTGAACCCAGGCTGACAAATAATTTTTAGGTGGTTACTTTTGAAGTTTTACACAAAATTTGGCATAAATGTTATGTAATTATGAGTATGTACATCAGGAAATAATTTATCTTCATATTACTTAGTTGAAAAGCTTTAAGCTCAGCATATAAGAAAATTTTTACGAATATGTAATTATGTTCTATAAAAAAAGTAGAAAAAATAACTTTAAAAATACTTCACCAACCGGAGAAATTTTAACTTAACGATGACCAAATATTTTGCCTATTTTTATAAATAGTCTCGTTTTGTATACATATAACAAATTTTAACCATATATGCGTATTTCAGTATTTTTTGTGGCATTGCCTTGCAGATTTCGACTCTTTGAAAATGATATTAACATATTTAATTAGTCAGCAGGTAAAATGTAAATTAATGCTTAAAAAAAAGTAAAAATCAAGCTCATCACAACCCCTTTTATTGGAGTGTGAATGATCATGAGCTAATAGTATTCTGTTAATAACTGCTGCCTTTTATAGGCATATATGGTATATCCATATATATATAAAAAATTGAATCATCCATGACCTATTTTTAATCACAAAATCATAGTACCGTTAAGTACCTGCATAACGAAGGATTAATCAACAGATACGATATCAAACCTCCTACTATTATATTTTCACGACACAAACTCAAAAAACAAGCGAATATGAAACTTAAAAGAAAAAAATTGAAGTTTGAAATCTCAATCCTAGAAAAGACATAGTTGAGAAATATAAGTTGTCCAAAGGGCCAATCTGACCAAAAGATATCTCAGCAGAAGAAGAAAATGACATCACATGACTCTTGATTACAATTAGGTTAGACTTAGATATTTTCTACAATTTTTTCTAAGGATAAAATCAATATTTATTTATTTCTATAATTATAATATAATTATATAATATTAAATAAATATTCTGTGAAAGTTTAATTAATAAATATTAAAAAATGAGCCGATGACAGCGAATCTCCGCAGACGTCTCAAAAAAAAGTTAATTCGCGGTGAACCTCATAACTCATTACTGGGTCAACTGAAATTAAAAAACCAAATTGATTTGATGAGTTGATAAGCTTCCACAGGTAACGCTGTCGAGGCTCGGAAGTCAAAATACTGATTTTACATCAGAAACATCAGAAATTTTGTTGTTTTAAAATAAGTTAAAATTTAAACAAAAAAAAAACTTGACAGCGTTACCTCGTAACTTATGTAGAGAAAGACTTATAACCCCATATCTTCGTTAGTTTTACTCAAATCGACTTCAAATTTTTACACAGTACTGCTAATATGCTGTACCTTAATATAAAAAAAATTTAAAAGAATTTAAAAAATACCTTACTACCTCCTTAAAATAGTTTGTTTTGTCAAAATCGAATAATAACATATGAAAATTATAAAATTACCTTTTATAAAAATGTTAATATTTTGAAAAGGAATAAAATAAAATGTTTAATATTTGGAGTGGCTGTGAGGAGCCTAAAGTGTTTTAAAAGTATATAAGTTGACTTTTCAACTAACAAATTTCCGCTAATTTTCTGATAGTTTAAGCAAAACAAAACAAAACAAAACATTACGGCACTCTAGCTGTTTACTCAATCCAAAAGTAAACAAAGTAAAAAACCAATGAACATTTTTAAAAAACTTCTTCCGTATTACATCAAAAGTAAAAAAAGAAACATGGAAAAAATATAATTTCTATGGCAACAGGATTTAATCAACTAACTTGTTACAAAGTAAAACATTTAATCAAAAATGCTACAACAGATCAAATTTTCACTTCAAATGGCTGTTAGATTCTAACTAGAACTAGCCTCATACAAAAACTTACCTATCAATGTAATCATTTTAATCATATGGTTAAAATGGTTGGGTATAGTACTTATAATATAATATCCCTGTCTAGATTACATTATAGCTTAACAGAAAAAGGTATTGGCATAAGTTTACCTTTCTAATTGGGTATTGCCAATTCTTGTTATAAATACAATTATGCATCATTATTACAAATATAATTTTCATATATAACATCAAACTTTTAAGTATTGTTTGCATTAATTTTAAAGTCATTACAATAAATATATTCCACCCATATCCATAAATCAGTGAAAACATTTTGAAAGAAGAAGATCGAATATCAAATATCACATAGCATTACAGAAATTTTTCAAAAGATCAGCATATAACTAGTTAAATAAATTTTTATATATTTGTAATCCAAAAACGGGGTGGAGAAGGTAACATACATGTAAAATATTCAAGTATCCTATTTAATTATAAATAGACATTTAACACAATCCTTTCGACCCATAAAACACGTAGTAATACAATAAATGTCTATTTAAATATTCTTTCGGGTTAAATAAATTAACAAAATTTTTCAAGCTACATTTGATATTTTCAAGACATCAGACGAATTATATACAAAATGTAAATGAAGGACTTATGGCGGCCTTCCGCACCTTTAAGAGCGTCTGAAGTACTATCTTAATAGTCACTTGAAATTATTTTGCTATCGTATATAGCAATTGCAAATATAAAAGTAAATAAAAAGAAAAATGTAAAACTACATTTTAGAAAAACTACAAAAAACAAAAAATATTTGCAAAAATATTGAGAAATAAATGGAAACACTAAAAAGTCAACTAACATATTGTTCCTGTACTAGATGAAAATGCATTTATTGTGATTTAAGAGATAATCAAGAATCGTTTGGTGAATACACAGCAAGGATATATATAGCCTTAGTATATGAATCTCAATTGATGCTTAGCTGTCGTCTACAAGGAAACCAAATAGGAAGACAAAAGACTTAAGCGATGAACCTTATATATATAAATGTTAATGCCCTTTATGCAAGTTAAAATGGACTCACGTTGAGCAAAATACTTTGTTTTTCTTAATTTACTCTCCTTAATTTTTTGTTTTTTTTATTTTTGTGTGCTGTTTTTGTTATTGTTGGAATTTGAAGTAATGCACGTTATATATTTAAATTATATGAGACTCGTTTATGTTTTTAATATAATATTAAATACTATTACCACAGCTGTTTGAACAAGACTTATTGTTAGCAATTTAAATAATTAGTTCAGTATAGGACATATGGATATAAAAAATAAAAATAAAACAAACAAGCAAAAAAAATTTAAACATGGGCATAGACAAAGTAATTAAGTAAGAAGGGAATTGATAGCCTTGTCTGAAATATATTGTAAATAAGACATTCAGATAGGAGGATACTATATTTTTAATTGTTGTACTTTATTTTGTGGGCGGCCAATGAATATGTATTAAGGTTACTCTGTCTAGTTTTATACATTTACTTAAATCAATTTTCAATGAATCAGTTTTATTCAGGTTCCATTCATATTTATTATAAATTTAATTATGAAGATTTTTTTTTTGTTTTTGTATATTATTAATTTTAATTTTGTGCAATATTAAGTGGGATGAATGAATTAGACGCAATCAAATATTTGAATATTAACTGACAGAGTTGTTTGAGCTCATAGCAATTAATTGTGTAAATTTTTTTGAATGAAATAATAGAGATTAAAATTTAAAACGAAAAAGTTATTGATAAATTTTTGTGAGATTTGTAAATTTTATTAATGATGTTGTTTTAATTTTTATTTTCGTTAAACAAATAAATAATTAGATTTTTTTTACTCAGCACTAAATCAATATTATTTGAAACATGAACATTTTATTGATATTATAAAATCGTAAAAATATTTTGAAATGGACCAAGGGTTAAGCAACGATAGATGTAAGAACAATACAAGTGTTTATATTTTATATTTTGAATTAAGATAATCTGTTTTGCTAATATTTTTCTTCAAATTTGATATTTGATTGAAACAAAAAAATTTCTCTATCATGTAACTCCAAAAATCATTTATTTTATAATGATAAAGGAGTTTTTAATTAGCTATTTCAGAGTTAGGACCTAAATTTTAAACTAAATATAAAAATTTTCTGTTCTTCACTACATATTGCACAAAAAATCCAGCTGGCTTTTGTTAAAGCCTGCAATACCTTTTATTCGGGAAAAATGCACTCAACACAAATAATTTGAAAAATAGAAAACAGTAACGTAGAACTGACTGAGTAAAGGCAATAAAAATCAAAACTATTATATCACTATGCTAATTAAAAACAGAAAAAATATTTCATCAGTAATATTCATCAAAAAGAGTTTAAATAAATTTTATATTTGTATATCATAAATTATTTATTACTTACAATAAAACAAATTTATTTCAATACGCAATCCTAATATGGCTTTTATACATATGAAAAATAGAATTATGTTCAATTATTAGCCTTTTCTTATAATTTAATAATGGTTAATTAAAAATGTTAGTGTTAAATACACTAAAAATACATTACTTTAAATGAGTTAAATATGGTAACACATGAACTAATAAAATATACGCAATTATATTAATTTCTTTGAAAAAAAGAAAGGAAAAATTAAACTAAATTTGTCCTCCTTAGACTGATAGACATTTTAGGACATTCAGATTCAATCTAGCTCGATTAGTACAAAAAATTTCAATCCGGGATAAATCATAAACCATTTTCCAAAAGAATTATTCTATTCTATATACAAGTACACAGCAGGCAGTGAGGTAATACTTTTACGGGTCAATTATATTTTACTTCAGTTAGAAACTATCTTTTAGGGTAAAATGCTCACAGACATCTGTGTACTAAACTCGAAAATGTACATAATATCATCCAACAAAACTGAAAATGAAGTACTCGAAATAAGTAAAAATTAATCCAAAATTGTGTACTGTGAACAATAGAGCCTTAATTACTGAAATTTTCGGTTTTGATTATACATATAAAAATTGAGGATTTCGGTATCAGGAACCTTGAAAGGTGTTTTCATTTTCAAGGAAATATTGTCCTCTTATGATTTTTGCTTGATGACTAATACAATGGAATGTAAAGACTTTTTTGATTTTAATTTTTTTTTGTGTGTATCAAAAATACCCAAAGACTTTTTCAACCCACTTCTTAATAAGTAAAATTTTCAACAAAAGTTGAAGACTTCCTGTAAGAGAAATTTAGGAGGTATAGTAGCACTTATGTTAGAATCTGCTTTGACTGAAACACTTTCAGCTCTTAATATATATGTTCGATATGTACTTAAAGTTACTTGCAGTGTATTTATATTTAATGGGAACATTGTGTTTAAATTTTTTTATTTTTTGAGTTATATTGTACGTTAAATTACATATACTGCATCTAAACAGTTATTTTATTGAAATTTCGCATTTTAAATAGTTTTACATAATATTTTTGAGATAATTACATAATTGAAATGGTACTATATCCTCTAATTTAGAAAATAAGTGAATAGTTTTTATGGCTATACGTCAGCCTAAAGTGTAAACTAGTATTGAAAAAAAAGATTACTGGCTTTAAAAAAAAGTATAAAAGAGATTAGGCCTAAGAAGGTGACTTATGTAAATTCAAATCACTAAAGATTTTGAAGAAAAATATAAAGTCCTTATAATTCTTTGAAAGTAATATTTATCCATCAGGAGGATCAGTAGAAATCTGTCTGAGGAAAATCACAAAAATATCAGACAATCATAAAAACTTTCAAGATAAAGTATTAATATATTCAACAATGATTGAAAACATTTTTGGCTTTCAGCTTATTTTATTTTTCTTTCTTTTTGTAATATAAATATCAGGATATTCTGTTGAAAATTTTTTAACAAACATTGAAAACGTCTCAAAGTATTTATCATCATACAAAAAGTCTTTTAGAAACTTAAAACATCAACCTCTTGAAGTCTAAAGACATTTTCGTAAGGTCACGGTCATTAAAGGCTACAGTTAAAACCAATTTCAACGAATAAAATATTAAAAAACCAAAAAAAGTGAATCTAAAACGATGACCGAAATACAAAAAAACAAAAAAGAAAACACAAGCAAGGAATGAACAAGCTGACAGAAGACACACAGCATCTTTTCAAAATTTGAATAATGATCGAAGACTGTAGTCTCTGGTTATAATCCTCTTATTCTGACATATACGCGCCCAAAGCAATACTCGCTTCTATAGAAAATCACTCAGCGGGCTCTTGCTCAGGTGACAAAAAGACATGTTACTGTCATGGTATAGCATTTAAGACCTTCTTTTACACCATAATTCAAAGGAGGAAGTTAATCACACCAAAATTCAAGCTGGTTATATTGAATGATTAAGAGCTGACCAACAATTTTTGATGGTTGTGTTTTTTTTTTATTTCTTGTTATTATTCTTCAAAGAGACAACAGGCAATACAAGAAGCCCAAAAGGTGTCAAGAAACTTACATGAATTCCGTATTTGGAACAAGGAGGCTATATCATAAATGCAAACTATATAACTTCAAGGAATTCACTTTGATAATTATTTTGATTTCTTTGTGTATATCTTCTGGTTTTTAATTTCAAAATATATTAGACAGTTAAAAAGTCAATTTTTAATTGTTTTTGTTGTATTTTTAATTTGATGTTAAGCCAGCACACGTTGCAAATATTTATAAGGAATCGGATTTAGAAAATATATGCATCTTTTTTTTCGTTTTTGCTTTCAGGAAATATAATTTTTTTATTTTTTTTTTTAATTTAATCTGACCGTGAATATAAAAATGTCTTTTCTTAAGCACGATCTATTTTTATTTTGTTTTTTTATAATAAGAGCAACGAGAATAATTAAAATGTTGTTTGTAGAATTAATACTAGGCTTTTACTGACTGGTAATCATTTTGTTGTTTGTTTAATGAATACATGAAAAAAGAGAATTATGTAAAGCGTTTTGTTATCAAAGGATCAAAATTAATTAATTTAATTCTGCAAGACTGTCAAAACCAAGTCGAAAATCCTCATTTGATATTATTTGAAGTCTTAAATTTATAAACTGGTATAAAATATACATTCAAAGTAAGGTTTTTTTTTGTCAAATAAATAGAGTTGCTTAAACTTTTTATGAGCTTATAAGCAAATCATTAAAAGCATTAAGGTCTTCCAAGAATTTTAATTTAAAATGCATGCGTATGAAATACACTAAAATCCTTCAGAGGCTTAATAGAGTCATGAGATCACACTTATTCTTAAATAAATGTCATATCAAAGCTTAAACGTTGACAAACACTTCACTGGTTTTTGTGAAAACAATCAAATTTTATCAAGCTGTGGTATTAAGTTTTTTTTTCATTAAAGCAAACAATTTTTCAATATATTTGTTTTTATTGATTTATTTAATTTTTTAATAAATTTATTATAAATATTATATTTTAAATTATGACAATATTTAGCTTTATAGTTGGTTGTAATTACGCTAACCAAAAAGCTTATCAACTTCTTTCTATGAAAAATATTTAAAATAAATAATATAACTACTGTGGAAATGTCAATCAACTAAACTTAACTCCACTTCTCTCCACATTTTTCTTAAATAAATTTATTTTAAAATTAAATTACTTTTTTTTTAAACATAATTTTTAATTATTGAATATTTTCTATAATTAAGTTAGTTGATACAACTGTCAACTTACAAAATACTTTGGACACAAACAACTTTTGCAAAATATATAAGAATAATTGATTGGCTAAATGTCAGGCTTTTAATCAGGTAAGCTAAAGCCAATGCATGCTTGACTTAAAAATTTGCAACTTTTTATATCTCTTTTATACATCTATAACTTTTTATATTGATTTTTTGTGCAATATAACTTCTGCCACAAAATTTTTAGTTTAGACGGATTTAATCTATTTTGAAATTAGGCTGCCAATATCTTCTTACAAGGTTGAATATCCCAATCAAAACAATCATTATTTTTTTTTTAAGCCAATTTAAAACAAAAAAAGGGTAACATTCTCATAGCACTACAGAAATTGATTACAAATGAGAGATAGAAATTAATAATTTTTCTTCATATATCGTCAACTACAAAACGATATTTAATCATTTCGTATTTTATTTTGCTTTGCACTCATAATAAAAAAAATAAAAGATTTGCATATAAGAGACGAAGAAGTACAAGCCTGGACATTTTTTATGTTAAAACTGATTAATATAAACGATAAAGGAAACAAGTGCGCTCAACTTCGATGATAGTAATTTGGTCTACTAAAACTTTGTCAAGATTAAAGCTAAAAAATTAGTCTCCTTATTAATAATATTTCTGAAATAAAAAAAAATCCAGCAAATAGTATAAAATTATTTTTTTTGAAAATATCAGAAACTTATCTAAGCTTATCTTCAAGAGTTTTGCAGTTTAAGTGAATGGTTAATTGTGGGCATTCACGTATTTGATAATCGTATTTAGAAATAAAAAGTTTAAATTAATGAGTTGAGAAACATGGGAACACCCCATTTTAATTTCAGAACGTGGAAATACTATAACTATACTAAAATAGTTGAATATTTTACACATTTAATGTATCGGTTAACAAGTCTCTAGGCTGAATTATGGATAACATCATAATTATTAAATGCGCATAGATTTAAGATGCTCACAGTGTTCTGATTATCTTAAACGTAACAAAGGGAAAGCCATCAATAATGACTATCACATTATTCAAATGTACATTTGCTGGTAAAAGTAGTAAAATAATGATCTCTTTTAAACCAGAAAAATTTTTTAATTTTACAAAAACGTTACATTATGTCACTAATAGTTGGAAAAGATGTTTATTACATGAATTGGGACTTAAGTTACAACTTGATTCATTATATATTCACTAGATCTGAACCACAGCGGAGTACTAACTGTTTACACATTTTAGAAATATGTTTCTGGGAAGGAGAATTTTTTCAAATGAAGACAAACAAAAACAAAATGCTCGATACACAAGCTATAATATTTTTTATTTAAGGTCGAAACTCTGAATTGTAAAATCTTGGAGAGTGGAGAAAATTAGATTATAAAATCTAAAAATTTCGGACTTCTCCGACAATCTTTTTATAAGCTGTAAGGAAATTTTGTTGGCTATAAATTTCAAAACTTTTCATTAAGCTATTAATAACTTTGTTCAAATAAATATGGTAGCATAATAACTTAAACTTAAAGGTTCACAAAGTTTCAGTGAGCGAGAGGGCCCACAAAAATATTTAAAAATATTTAAATAAATGATTTTACCTTTCTTAAAATATTAGTACTACTCTCGATGTTACTTTTACAATATTAATTATCAGATTATTCTATTTCATTGATATTAAGAAGGGGAGATTCCTACATTTATTTCCATTGCATACTGTACAAGATTCCACAAAGAGATTCACATTCTAGATTATGAAGAACAGTATTTTCAGCAAATATTTTATCTTGGTTTGTTTTTTTAATACTTTTGAAGCAGCGTACCAATCCTTTTATGTTTAGAAATTTTAAGCGAAAGGTTACTCCACCATTTAAAAAAAGAATGATCAAAGCTCCATGAGTTTTTCAGCATATTCATAAATTTATTCCTTCCAGGAAATATAAAATTGTTTTTGTACATTAAATATATCTAAAAGATTTTTAATCGCGGCAAATATCATATTCAGTTCTTTATCAAAACTTTGTATACTATTAGATTGTTAAATCCTGTACTGGAATGTATGGGAATATTCCCTTTTGCAATAATTCTAGTTTCAGGAGGGGCCTTTCAAAGTAATAAATGAAATGCAACAATTCCATCAATAGTTTTAATATTAAAGTTTGTTTTATCATGAGTTGGTACTACACAAAGGTACCAGGTTTTATTTACAAAGAGGGCCAGAGCCTGTTGAATAGTTCATATAGTTATGCTTCTTTATATAAAGCACAGAAGTCATTTACATTATATATAATAATTTTTTGTTAAACCAAATTTACGGTATAAATCTACAGCCCTTCCAACCCTTTAAAGGAGATAAAAATCGATTGGTATTTACTTTTATACTAGATTAAACTCAAACTTTTTATTTTTATTGCTTAGAATTATTTCAAATAGTTGAAAGCAATGAATAAAAAATCAATTTAGAACAACAAACCTGCTATCCGTGTATTTTTACGAACAATTTCACCTACTGGTTTTTAAATTTTTTAAACTTTGATACCACATTTATAATTATAAATTTATCAGTCTGAAAGTCTGAAATATAATTTTAATTAGATTCCATTGTAAGCCCAGTTTAACTTTTGGTAAATGAAAAAAAGAATCTTGTTAAAGTTGGCAAAGCTTTAAGCTGATGGTTTTACACAAACGGACACTGGAAAAAATTTAACATATAGTTTACCTAGTAATGAATTTAAAGCGTAATAATGGAAATATTTCAGGAACTGTAGCTTAGTTTTTGTTATAGTTAAAAGATTAAAAAAATTATATTGTTTGTCGACCAATCCTATTCGAATTATAAATTACCATTGAATCAGATAAATCGATTTATTTAATGTATAAGTTTTTCTTTTGTTATTTTTAAACATGGAACATCAATCAAACAAAATTTAAAAACAAAATACCTATGATTTGTTCATAATATCCTGTTGGTATATTATTTGCTGTAAACATACAACAAAAAAAAAAAAAACAACATTTGTTTTCTATTAATAAAATTTTATAACAAACAATTTAGGATAGTTAGATTTTATATACCTCCTTACCTTACACTCACAATCACATTATAATTCTTGGAACATTGATTTAAAGTTATCGATAATTTGACGACAAATTCGTTTACACAAGACAAGATAAGCGTTAAGACCTCATCGTCCATGGTAGTTAACATTGGCAAATATCCACTAAAGGGTTCATAAATCAGAATATTTACAACGTCGGCCAGCTACAAAATCAATCTGCATCAAGATTCTATGTCTGGTGCATTACTACCGTATATGAGAGTATTTCAAGACTTATGTATATAACTAAGGCGTCTTGTATCTAAGGGAAAAGATCACGAAAAAGCGTCTTGGGACATGCATAAATTAACATTACTTAACAATTTCCCTTGTACTAACCAACTAACTGAGGTGTTTTCATTTTATTTGTCTACCATAAGATGTCCTTTATGGTAAATTTTTGCAAAAATTTTGTACTAAAGTACAAGATCAAAAATATACATGTGTGTGGTATTTACCTCCTTGCTAGTGAATCTTGTATTTTAGGTCGTGACCTGCGTTTCCGATCTATCTTAAGTTGATTTTGTTGTGTGTGATTTCTTTTCCTTTTTTGTTTATTTTTTATTATTATATATGTTTTATATTCTCACACTGCTTTACTTAGAATACAGTATTAAACCTTGTTAGGAGCTACTGTTCAACATCATGTTTGTACCTATGTTTTCCCTATACTCCTCTTTCCAACTACCAACTATGGATTAAAGCTTACATACTCTTATATATAAATATATATATATATATATATATATATATATATATATATATATATATATATATATATATATATATCCTCAATCTTTAACTCTTGATCACATATCCCCGAACAGTTTTGTAGCAAGCATAAAACTTATAAAACTGTCAAAAACGTTGGCCATATTTCAGCAGTTTTAATGTGAAAATAAAATTGGTTATCGGTGTGAAATTTATGATCCAAACTGGCTGGTGGTTAAGAAATTTATATTTAAACTAAATTGATTGTAAATAGATCGAAAATGAAATATAGGATATAAAGATCATTGTGTGGGGTATCTGTTTCTTTTTAATTGATAAAATATTTTACACTGAAGAACAAATCTTAAGTAAATTTAGTTTTAATTCAATACTATAAGGTTTTGTTTTGAGCCTTAATATCTTAAATTATTTTTTCTTTTCTATATAAAAGTAACATAAAATAAAAAGTAAGCTTCTCAAAGTACAATACAAGAAGGAGTTTTTCAAATTCATAAATTCAGCAATCAAATCAAAGATTTGCCCAAAACTTTACATTCAATTAAAAGATTTTAAATGTGCTCACAGTTTCTTGCCTGTGTCTAATTTCTGACTTTTTCATTTATAGATTGATTTGAGGAATTACGAGGCACTGCAAGATAAAGCAAAGCACGATTTTCACTACCACTGCATGAAGCGAAATAGAAAAAAATGCACCGTCCTCAACGTAATAAATGAACATAATTCATAATTCAATGGCTAAATATATGTTAATATATCCTTATGAGACTTGAAAATATCTCATTCTACCTATAAGAGGACATAAAATTGAAGAAATGTTTCTCATACAAAAGTCCACAAGTGCACAACATCCAAAAATAACTGGAATATGTAATGATAAAAACAGATTCCTTGCCTTAAATAAATAATAAGTGTCTTGATTCTGATGAAATTATTTGTTTTTTGCATAAAACGATCTCTAATAGCTTAAAATCAAAAAATTTATAATCCCACACAATAAATCCAGGAAAAACCTTAAAAAAGGGTTTTCTTTTGTACTGAAGTGGATCCAGCTCATATTTTATATTTACCTTTAAAATTTCACGCTAAATTTTTATTTCCGATCTAACGTTTCACGAAAGGAACAATATTGAACAAAATAAAGTAAAATTTAGGTTGAAAAGAAAATACTCAGTGAATTTGAACGATGTGAAACCAAAATCTTTATGTAGAAATTTCAACAAGCTTATACATTACAAGGAAGTTTCTTTAAATATTTTTTCTTCGTCTCAAAATTGAATAAGTGGAATTTTAATCTTTTATTGGATGAATAAACTTCAAAAATACCCTAAAATTTTTCACAAGTCAACCAATTCCTAAATTAGTATATTAAAAAGCTCTATAAAAATCCAGAATCATCATTTTTAAAAAAAAAAAAAAAATAAAATAAAAAACAAAAACAAACGATAATTGAAAATAAAAAGTAGATCCTATTAAATGTGAATATCTTGCATAATGTCTCCCGGCAACTAATTTACGATCACTTTCATTTCAAATACAAAAGTTTAACCGGAAATGGATGTCAGATGAAATGATCTCAAGACAACATGTTGTCCTCCATTATACGTTTCATTTGGCTTAACCTTAACGCTCAGGCACTTGGAAGACAGTTGATTTGCATTTTGTACAGGTTTAATATGAATAACAAAAAAAAAACAAAAAATATCTATAAGAAAAAAACTAAAAAAAATTAAGCAGAGATATAGTTTGACAATGTATTCATCTAAAAAGGGGGGGGGGATAATTTCATTACGCTACTTCCTAAGTACGATAGTTGAGATAAGGATCATAAAAAATCAAACCCTAACACGTTATGCCCTTTTATTGAATTGTCAATTGTTCAAGTGAACTAAAAACAAAATAAAACAGAGTTTACTTGCTATTGTTTATTTTAGTTAAACATCAAATTAACTGTTATTAATGTTAAATTGAATATTTTTTATCATTGTATGTATATGTTTAAAAACAGGCCATCATCAACAAATGATGGTTATAATCAGACACTTGACCATTTTTGACGCTTTAATATCACACAAAAATAGTTTCTTACCATATTTGGATTTCTTAATATGATCGAGGTTACCAACTTTTTGGTTATTGTTCTTGTGATTTTTACTATAGAGATTTTGAATTTATTTTTACTTTTAAGGGGTATAAAAGAAATTTATTATCAGCATAGAAAAAAGAAAATAATTCCAAATTTGTCAATAGATTGTAGGTGTAAACTATGATGCAAAACTTTTTTTCTGATTCATTTTAGTATAGGGATCAGGATATGTGAGTTTAATGAACTTCACTTTAAATTTCATTTGTGAAAAAAAATAAAGTTTACAAAATTGTTACATCGTTAAATTATTTTTTGTTTATAAAGATTCAAATTTGATAGCCAAAAATATTTTATAAATTTAATATTTATTGAAATTTTTTGAAAATTTTTCACCTTTTTTAGCAATGTATAATATATATAATTTGATAATTCAATTACAAAAATTTTATTGGTATCCAATTTTATTAGGATAAATTTATTTATTGGTAATTTAAGTCGAAATTTTTCGATAATTTTATTAAAGTATAAAGAAAAATGATACGTAAATAACAGAGTAATGGCTTTACTTATTAATCCGCTTTTTATTTATGAAAAATAAAATATACTTTTCGATTTATAGATTTGAAATTAAAATTTTCAAAATGGAGTTTAGTTTTTTTTAATTCGTAATTATAAAAAAATTATGGTGTAAATTTTTTTTTAAAAAAGGATTCGAAAGTTAGACATAATAGTTCTACAAGAAAAAGTTGACACTATTTTGAGAAGATAAAACAGATTTATACCGCCGATCTGTCAGCCAACACATGGATTTACTGGAAACCAAGGATATTTATATTATTTTCATTAGGATTATAAAATCAAATCTAAGAAAATTAACGCTATTAGTTTTCTTTTAGGATAAATTTTAAAAATTTTTATCGAACTGCATGTATTAATAAACTAACAAGGCTACTTAAGGGATAGAAAATTTGTCTGAGTAATAACCAAATTTTAGACAACATTTGCACTGCGAGATATAGTCTCAGACATAGCCCCTCATTTTGAAAGTCTTCAAATTTATTTGTTTAACACTTTGAGGATGGCGTGTGCCACCACTAGCTTACATCGGTTCTAGTTTTGTTAGATGAAAAAAACTTTATGTAGTTGAAAATAATTTTTATATTAAAATTTAATTTTTTGCTAGACAACATTTTGTGCAAGGCGCCGCCAGATAAAGTAAAGTACTGGTTCACTGCCGCCCCCGATGAAATGAAATAGAAAAAACTGCGCCATCTACAACGTGTTAAAATACAATTAAGAAATTTTGGTAGCTATAATGAAATTCTGACAAGTCATTGCTTATTACTATAGTTTATTTTTTCTCTTCGCAAACAAGTAGTGGGATTTTTATTCTTTCTACGACATAATATTAGGAAGCTTAGACTGATCACCTGACGATTGTATGCTTGCATTGGGTTTAATACATGAACATTACCATTTGACGGCACAAGTTGTTACTGTTTTATTATGATTTTTTATGCAATTATCCTATTATAGACATTCTTTTTAGTTATAATTTTGTGGTGATGTTGAAGAATGAAAAATTCATCACCTTTTTTAAGGTAGACAAATATTTTCCGTGAATTTTGCTAGTAAATTGAAAGTAATTATTTAGATAACACAGCTACACGAGATTTATTATAATAAATATAATATTAAGTCAAATATAAAAGGAGAAATTTTTGAAATAGTATTGACGGATTAAGCGTTTTATCTACCAAATAATCCTAAATCTTTTTCTTTTTCAATTAAAAAAACAAAAAACTAGCAGAACAACATAATAAGAACAAGTTTATTTAAATATTAAATGAAATTACAACTCAAGGTTGCGCCTCTTTTAGGAATAAAAAAGCCCTGAAGACCACCATAACTCTTATATAATGCAAGCTAACATTAACCACTTTGAATATTAATTTTTATTTTTTCCACTTTTTTTATTTTTGTTGTTCTTATCTTCTTGTTTTCTCTTTGTATTTTTATTAAAATTTTCTTTTATTTGCTGATCTTATTATTACCATTGGTTCTTTCAAAAAGGATTGAAAATACTATCTCTAGTATCTTGTAAGCCAAAGGCCACACGCATGAATTTAAAGAACTAAAATATAATAATAAGAGGTTATACTATGCGCGCGCTTCTACTCTTCTATAGTATATATATATATGAAAAGTGTTAAATTGTCTGTGAATTGGCTATTGTGCTGGTTATTATCAAGTCCACATGATAAACATTCATTGAATATATGAATACAATCTTTAATCTATGCCGCATTAATAATTTAGGTGAAAAGAGGGCCTTAGAAATTACCTTGATATCAAAGCAAGACAAAAAAAGAGGCTAGTGCTGATATATGAACCTGTTGGTAAATAATACAATTAAAAATTACACTTTATTAATGTTAGCTCAATTAGCTTTTTTAAATGTTTTCTTTCAAAATAAAATTCTTTTCGATTTCACTTGGTTTCATTACTACTTTCTGCGCAATTCTGTGCTTATAGTAACAACTATTCCAGGATTTTTTTAACTGATATGTTGAAAAATTATTTATAATGTGCTTCTAAATTTTTAATTACATCAAAAAACGTTTTTTTTTATATATTATCATATGTTGTTATTACTAGTGCTAATCTATTATATAATCAGATGACGACTCTACGTGTGTGGCGTCTTTTTTATAGAGCGACCCCCCATGCTATTACTTTCGAATTAATCGAATAATGTAATAGATCATATTTCTCTAGAAAGCAGGATATGCCCAAATCTAAGCTAAAGTGGGCAATTAAAGACGATGTCCCATGGCTTAAGCGTGTTATATTACCCTGTCTGGGCATATGGGTCAAATATATTGGGCACACACACAAAAAAAGAAAATTACATTCAGCTATCAAAAAATTTATTGATCTTGTTTCGGACATAGCTGGATTAATTGAATTAATCTTCTCTAGAGAAGGAGATACAATTTGAATGTTAAAGAGTAATTTATTGCACTTTGATGTGACTTTTAGTGTCGATTTTGGTACTCTCCTCTTTTACAGTATATATATATATATATATATATAGTGTGTATGCCTTCAGGTGTATATTTTTTGTTGGTTCCTTTGTTATGTGTAACTATAAGGTTGACTCTTTTTTTCTTTGTTCCATTAAAAAGGAAACAAAAAAAAACCGGGAATTAGATGTCCCCTTTAGATATAATATATATATATATATATATATATATATATATATATATATATATATATATATATATATATATATATATACACATATATCCTCAAAGTTGTGGTTTAACAAGCTAAGTTCATTGATCGTTTTCAAATTCTTTTCGTTTCATGATTCGACATTAAAAACACAGTCACATTAAATTTGAGCCCATAAAATTGAGTGTCTCTTTGATATATTGTTTGTTTTGTCATATTTTACGGTTATAGCAGACGAATTATCTCTTTGAATGATTTAAATGGATTTGAAACGTTTTTGAATAGAATGAAGGAAAAAAAAAATCACAAATCTCTCATCTGGTCTCAAGTTATACTAATAATAATTGTAGTCTTATTAAAAATAATTCAATATGTCTGACTCGCAAGTAAATTTTAAGTATTAATTTACATGATCTTGGCGCCAATTTAAATTAATGTCTTAAGCATTCATTCTGGGTGGGGCTAATAATCCTGAATTTCGTGTATTCGTGTATTCTGATAATGCATTATACGTATATGTTGATAAATCATATAAAATCCTCGCAAATATCTGGGTTTGATATAATTTTCACAGCTAACATTACGAGAACATCGCTTACGATATGAGTCAAGGATACTATTCTTGATGTTTTTGGAGTTAGTATATTGTTCATGAAAAATATCATACAATTTCGAGAATCATATCACTGACTCGCATCGTTTTTAGAAATATTTATTGGTCAAAACGTTGCACAAAAAAATACCTTTTTTAAATTCCAATTTCAAAGGATAATATGCACTTATATTTATATGCAAACTAACAGACTATAATTTCTTGTCGAACTACTTGATGACACCAATTTCAACAATCAACCATCGGGATAATCGGATAATATTATTCCTCTACTTTAGTTTCACGAAATTTGTCATGGTCTGTGTACAAATGGGCTCAAGCTTAGTCCTTGAACGTCTAAGAATATTTTTCGTTTCTGTACCCGGACAGTTAAGTTCTTTTAGGGAGGTCAGTAGTTGTATAATGCTAAGAAACGGTTTGGGAATTACGTAGATTGTTATGGCCAATTACTGCTTCTTTTCTCAAAACAATAGATAAATAAGCCGGCAAAAATTGAATCGACTGTGTCCAATCTTTAAAAACAATGAACATTTTGACATTAGCAGTCAAAGATAATTAGACCAAAGGTTAGTAAGATGAGACATTTCTTGTTCATAATATTGAAATAGTTTTGAGCTTTTCAATGATGTCATTATTAATTGATACATAACTTTAGATTTTTCTAGATATGTTGTTGAATTAGCTATAATCTGATCTCCTATTGATATTAATTAAAAGTAATTTCTTGAAGCCAGCTCAATTTTGCTAGTAACAAATATTCACATAACATTTGATATTCATTTTGAAATGTAAGCTTCATAAATTTTAACAAAATTATTGATATCGGCTTTATTTTTTATACAATTGTATCTAAATATTGTATACAATTCAATTTAAACAGTAATAATGTTTATAAAATATTGAATATAATCCATTTACACACTTTTGCTTCATTAACAAGTCATTCATCTGACTCTAAAGCCATTTAATATCATTACAAAAAAGGTCGTCACAATATAATATTTCCGGAGATTATTTTGTTTAATTGCATACATTTCATTTGTTGCCAGATCTTTTGAAATTTCCTGGAAAATGCATCGTTATATTGGCCAACATTTAAATGTATTTTTCAGTATATGGAAATAGTTTATTGCCCATTCACAATTCAATGGTCAGTTAAAATATTAAAACGCACAAAAACAGCAAATACAATTTTACCTTAAAACCATATTTGGTTTGAAATGTGACAAACGAATTTTGGTGAATGAACGCATTAAGGTAAAAAGGACTAAAAGATTTAACTTTGTGATTCTTACATTCGATGATCATCAATGGTTTGACCAAATGTGGTACAATATATTATAATTACATATGCTAGATATTTTTTTTATTTGTTTTCGTTTTTGTTTCTAAATCTTTGCGGAATGCTAGAAAATATTTATTTAAGGTAAATTTTTATTTGTCACCTAATTGTTAGATCTTCAAATAATTAAACAAAGAACTTTAAGTGAAAATTGAATTTAATGGTAGCAATTTAAATAAATTTATGTTTTAACGGTTGGTCTGTGATCATAAGAAAAATGCTCCCCCAAATTTGAATTCTCTTTAAATCTGATAATAGTGCTAAGATATGAATTTTTATAGAAAAATTTATTAAACATTTTGAGTACGTTGGCGGTTAAAATTTCAACGATCACTATTAAAATTGATTTTCAAAAAACTACAAATCCTTATAATAAAAATATGTAAAATTACTATATATTTTGGGTTGTGTAAAGATGTATAAGTTTATACTGCCGAACAGTGAAAATATGGTCTAAGCAAATATTTCGATTTATTCGATTATCATTGCGGCACTCCGGAGACTACCATCTCCTGTGATAAATATTTACTGGGAATTAAATCTTTCGAGATGCAGCATTTTCTGTACCATGAATTAAGAACTTTAACATTTTCTATGGGGAAAAAATGTTAAATGGGAGCAAAATAGAATCAGAAAAGTTTATGAGGTGGTCCTTAGAATTGCCAGATTGTAAAAAAAAAGTTATGAGGTAAATGAAGGTATAATACATATATGGAACGGGCCTGACTATTTGGCCTGTCTAATATCTGATATAAAAGCTATTGACCGATCAAATTGAAATATAACTGAACCGTCCTTGTTGATTCACTAATGTTTTTTTTAAAAATAGAAATAAATAAGAGAAATAAGATTTTATATCTAAAAAAAACTTGTTTTTATTACTAAAAATGCATGTACAATAAGCTCATATCCATAAAATAAATTCTACTAAGAAAATAATGTGTCTGAAATGTATTAAGGATCCCTTAACTAGTTAAACCTATGAATCTCAAGTTATAGCTGGGCAAACAAATACTAATATTTTTAGTTAAAAAATAAATATATTTTCGGTTTTTACCTCTGATACACACCGAACTGTTTCAAACTAGTCATACTAAACAAAATATCCTCATTTCTTCTGTGTATTCATATGAAGAAAAATATTGCCTGAAATATTGATACTCTTCAATTTTCCTTCGTCCTCAGTAGACTTTAGACCCCTTCATTTAATAAAATAAACGACATCAACAAAATTAAATTAAACTTGAAAGCATTCAAACTGAGTAGAACAATTTGGTACACAATTTGGCGCACCTATTTCCGTTTTTTCCTACCTTTCCTGGCCCGCATAATCTTCTCTGTAGGATCTCAGTTTATTGTTAAACATATAGTTCACTGATATATAAGGATTTTTATTTGTTGGTCTTTTTTATTCAATTTGTATAACAGAAGAATAACATACAAAGCAAACAATTTAAAACTATATAAGTTCAGAAAATTTGGATTATATATAACAAAAAATTTCTGAATGATGAAGTTTTTGATGGTTAATAGTTAATTATTTTAAGTTAGGAATATTAACTTAATTTTATTTAATTTTTCTAGATCAGTCAGTATTTTATGAGCTCGTTAAAAGATTTACTTAATTTAAAAAATATACAAAATTTGTTAAAATTTTAATTGAGTTTAGGAATGTATAAAATTTTGATTAATTTATAAAAATATGTATGAAATTTAAACTAAAAATAATTATAATATTAATTAAGCTGTGGCGCAACTCATGTTGCACGGGAATATAATTTTTTATTTATTTTACACTTAAATATAAAAACGATATGAATCTTAGTAGCTCATAACTGAAGCAAGTTTTAGCATTAGTTTACCTGCTTGAGTGCTTGACAGTAAATTAAAATTGTTGTTACATTTCATATAAAGTTGACAACTTTATAGAAATTTTATTTTTACCAAGTTACTCAATTGTCTTCAGTAAAAGAAATTATACGAAATAAAAAATAATATTTTCTGTTTTTATTGATAATAATTTTGAAATATTTTCAATTAAATTAATTATAATAATTTAATTAAATTTTTTAGAAATGTTTACTAATTAATATGCAGTGAAAGTGAAACTATTTAAATCATTTTTAAACATCTTTACATATAAAAAAGAATAAATTTAAAAAATTTGCTAAAAAAAAGTAAAATAATAATTTTAAGAAATATATATATATATATTTATAATAATAGAGAGAAATTAATATAATTTTTAAGTGGGTAAATTATATGTGGTGGTTTGGAAATATTTAGTATAACTACAATTCCATATAAGTATATTTATATACAAACAAACAAAATTGTTACGCATCAGAGCTAAGAAATGACAAACGAAATAAGAATAAAAAATTTATTTCTGTTAACAGAATAAGTAGAAATCATTAAGAACTGCAAAATATCTTGTTAAGGAGTTTCTTTAGTTAGTTTCCTTCTTTGCCTTGCATCGGTCCAAATTTGTGGAAGTTATCACGTTCCAAATGACAAATCGGGTAGAAACGTTTGTCATTTTCTATCCTATACAGAAGCCGATCTTTAAACTCAGATAAGACAAAAATATTGCATGTTTTATCTTCTTCATTTCGAGGTGTAGAAAGATCTACGTGACAAAAATCACTTCTAACTATAGATGATCAGATTTCTTTCGAGTCCTGTTTATGCTGACACTTTGAGTTGCCTTTTTATTATTTCTTATTGTTTATTATTGTGGGTGGTAAAGTTTTTATGTTTCTTATTAAATTTCTTATCTATGATAATAAATTATTGGAATTCTTATATGGAGATTACATGGAACTAGAAGTTTCGAATTAATCTCAATTCAAATAAACAAAATATTTATATGAAATATAAATCATTAGGAAATAACTAAGCAAATTTTCTTTTATTAATATATTCAATGTGTATTTGACTCATGTATTTTTATATATTTTTATGAAATTTAGGACAATCAAACAAAAGTTCTAGCTTTGTGGAAGTCACTTTTGCATATTCCAAAGAATGTAGTAGAAATGTAGATTAATGTAGATTAATACGAAAGGATATTATCCCCTTTGTGGTCACCTGCACTTGCATACTCGACTGGTTTGGCCCAGAATCCTTAATATTCTCACTTAAGCTACATTGAATTACGTATCGATATTGATTAAATATTGGAAAAATAATGATAGGTAAGTTCAAATTTTGCCGAAAACCTACCAGCTTCACTTTCAATTGAATTGTGTTGCTGTCAAAATGAGTAAGCCCCTTATTTCTTATCCAAGGGTTAAGAAATAGTGCAAATTGCTAGTATCAATTCAATATAATTAAATATACTCTTAAATTTTTTTTAGTAGAATCAAACAATATTTTTTGCTGTTCATTTACTAAGGAAAACCTATTTTTCTGTCAGCTCTATAAAGTCAACAATAAGACTGCTAATAAAATGATTTCTTTTCTTCATCTTATTAAGTTCAAGAAACGGAAAAAGGAGGCTAAATAAAACAGAAAATCATTCATTGACTGCTTTAGTTAATATTAAGATAAGGGTAATGACATTATTAAAATTTTACTACATAACTTTACATCGATTTATCATCTAATTATTTCGACAAAGTTTTCAACTTTTACTGTCAAATAATTACAACAGCTGCAAGAATTGATAGCTCATTTCTAAATAACCTTTGGATATTATATACAATAACTATTTTTATTTATTTATGTTGTTTTTACTTTTTTTTTTTTTTTTGAAACATTTTTTTTATATTTTTACATTGACTGCATAAACTAAATAAATAACCAAATCGCCCATAAAACTTTAAAGTGCTCATAAATTGGCCATTAATAATAAATTAAGCATCTTCTGAATATTCCAAATGCAAAAAAAAAGCTTAAAAATCAAATAAAGAAAACAAAATAACAACAAAATGAACAGTAATAAACAGGCGTACGTATCTTGCTTTCTCCATGTCTAAGTACTATGGGCCTTTGGAATCGATTTCACGTTAAATATTCGATGTTAAATTAAAACCAAATACATTTCAATATCTTGGCTAACAACATTTAAACTTTTTTCTTATCTATATTCCACGAATCTTACAACATTTAATAAATAAAATTATGAAAAAAGGTATAACAAAAAATAAAATAATAAACTCCTTGACACGATCAAAAAATTGATTTCCACATAAAAAGAACAAATAATTAAAAGGTAAAAAAAAAAAAACGACAAAATCAACAGAAAGACATAAAAATGGAACAAGACGCCGAGCATAAAATCAACATCGCATGGATGTCTACAACTGAATTTTACTTATTTAAGGCACACGCTTAACCTGGTATTGGCGCACCTTATAGGGAAAAATCATTCATGCTCGCGCTTCAGATGAATCTTGGTAGACTTGGATACTTCATCGGTGGTACCGTGTTACCGCTACAAACATTTTAAGACTTGATGATCTTAAGAAACGGGAATATAAAATAAAACAAGATATATATACATAACTTCTAAATGTTATAAATTTTTTTGAAATTTAAATTTAAAAAATTTAAACGATTTAATATTACAATAAAAAGAAATACTGAAAAATTTCTGATATCTATATTGGAGTCAAAGTATGCGGATAACGTGATTTGTCTGATTTTAACAATCAAACTTTTATGCATTTTATTCTATAAAAGGTTCTGATCTTTACGTTGAATATCAGTAAATGAAGATTTTGTTTTTACTTTAAAAACAGATTGATTTACGTCGTCTTTTCTTGCAAAAAAATTAATAAGAGGTTTTCCATGGAATTGGTCATTTTAAGTATTTATAATAAACAAATACTTTTTTTCATTAATATAAAAAGAGATTATATTTTATATACTAAAAAATAACCATGAACGCATAAGGTAAGGCTAACTTGATAAGTTTTGAAAATTTGCAAATCTTCTATTAAACTTTCAAGTGAAAATTAAATCAAAAAAATATGTTGATCATCTTGTTTCACAATTAGGAATTAAAGTATCCTCAAGAGCCACTGTATATCACTGTGCATTGAGTTCAAACGTGGCCGTGATTCGCTTGGGCTTAAGCTTCAGGAAAGTCATCGGAAAATAGTCTAAATGCTAGAAAACGTTAATGCTATTAAAAAACTGATAGATGAAGGCCATGTTGTGTTTTGGCATAAATATGATCAATACTATTTTATATGAATATTTGATGTATCTAAGTTGCATGCTTGTCATATTTTGCCAAGTATTCTTAAAAGTTATTGAGCTACCTATGTTAAATCATAAAAGAAAGATATTTTTCAATAATTGATAAAAAATACAATTTAATAAGTGTAGAAATATTCTTCTTGAAATCAGAGGACTCTTAAAAAGAAAAATATAAGGGAATGATTATAATAAAAATATCAAGCAATACACCAATTAGATAAATTTTAAAATAAATAACATCTTCCAAAAATTTTGCCAGTTTACCCTGCTGTTTAACTGCTAAGAAATAACACAACTTTTCAAATTGAAGTGTTTTAATGAGTCTATTTTTTATCAAAAATTATTTATGGCGTTAGAAAATTTCCATAATTGTGACGAAAGCCTGAAGACCGAAATTGGAATCAATCATTCCATGGCATTTATTCTACAGAAAAAATTTAAAGCCAACCAAAAGAGATTTTTTCATATTAATAGTTTCTTGTGCAAAATTAGATTCAATGAATCATATGTGGGCTCAATCAAATTACCTTCTTTGAATTCGGAGTAGATATATATAACATATTTTATTTTATCCGTTTTCGATTTATTTTCATGTTTTAACTTTTAAGAAGAAAATTTTAAACATTACATGGAGAGACTGCTAGATTAGAAAATACTTATCTAATGAAAAGTACTAAAAGATAATGTATGTCAAAAACGAAACGTTACCACGATCCACTCCAAATTTTTGCTAGAATTGATGATAATCGAAGAGTAGAGTTTATCATCGATATTTTAGCCTACAAAAAAGAAATGATTTTTTTTGCTTTTATTATTCATTTACAGAAAAAATTTAAAGCCACCCAAAAGAAATTTTTTCATATTAATAATTTACAATTTAAGAGGGCAAGGGGCCAAAGGGTAAAGTTTGCTTTTTGTTTGTCCTATAAAAGTTTTATTTTGTTTTGTGATTATTATGTAGATTGACTACGTTTATATCGGAAGCAAGAAAAGTTTATTAAATTCCGCATAACAAAATATTTTTTCAATAAAAACAAAGGACAGATAAGCCTTCTGCGATAAATTGGCAAAAGATAATTTCATTCCCAACAGCATTATTTAGAAATTAAAAATTCAAAGTTCTCCTTACATTTACAAGTAAAAATTTTAAAAACTTTTTTGAAAACCAATTACAAAATTCAATTAAAAATAAATTGAGCACCAAATAAAGTACTCAACAGCTTAACTATGGTCACTAAAAGTGATGTATATTTACACCTTTAAATTAAATCTTTGTATCTCGAATATGCATGTTTTTGACTATTTCTGATGGCAGGTAACATATGTTTAACAAAATCGAATGATCTTACCGATCTCAGTAAATATAATAATATGTATATGAAATTCATTGATTGTAATCTATGTTACTTACAAATTACCGTTAGATATGTTGCAATATATTCTATGCGAATGCAAATAATGCCTTTGGTGGTCAGTGGTGATTATACTGATAAATGTACATAAAATGAAAATGATCAATACAATTATTATACTAGAGACAATCATATATGACTAACACAGATACAGATCAACTCTTAGAAATTTATTCGTTAGATGGTTTAATAATCTTCTTTTTGTTTGTTATCTTTTAACTTATATTAATTTTATCGTTAACAATAATATTATATTTCCGTTTGATATTTATATATATAAAAGCTTACTTAACATGTAAATATAAACTTTAAATTATGTAAAATGTATATAAATCATCTATAACATTCTAATTTCTATTATACGAAATTCATTCTGTAATTTGATCATATCAAACGGATATGCAATCAATAAAGGATCAACCAATCACTTATTGTATCATAGTAATGACAATAATTTCAAATGGTAAATCGTGACTATCTTATTGATCAGCTTAAGGTTTTGTACGTTAACTACCTTTTATTTATGCATGATTTCAGATTTAAAGGAGTACTTCGGACACTAAACTGAGCTTAAAAGGCTATATAGGATCGGTTTCACAGGTTGATAAAAGTACTAAACGTACACGTAATTTGACATGATAGTACCAATATATTATTACGAGACACTGAAACGTGTTTTATTGATAAATGAAACGATTCTAATAGGAAAATATTGTATTTTAAACTTCATGATATTAATAATAAATAGCAATTTTTTAAAAATTGATTTAATAGCCGATAGTAAGTTATTGATTTATTTTTGAATTAAGTTAATTGTTTCGATTGATTGAAAAACTTTTGCAAATATTCCATCTTTGTATTTTAAATATAAAAGTTAATTGATCCATACCAATACCACTTCATTCAATCTCTATATAAAAATGAGCTGAGTTGTTACAATAGATATGTTATGTTACTTCGTAACTTCATCGATTCGGTAAAAACTAACAATAACTGAGGTAGCTCTGTGGATACGGTAAGACAATAAATAATACCGGATATTTAGGTAGTCGAAAGCATTAAAGAAATTTGGTAATAAACAAAAATTTGATTCTATCGTTCAGAAAATACAAAAATGTGAACCAGTTAGATAGCCAGAAAATAAAATAACTGGAAGGATATATAATTTTTTCAATTCAAAATAACATAAATGTAATTGTATCTTACTATAAAATACGTGTCACGTTTGCTATCAATTAACCAAAGATAGAAAGATTTTTATGTTTCATGGACTCTTTGTAGCTTTTTAAGATAAATAATAAAGATTATTTTTTTCGTGCGTAGGAATGAAAAATAATTCAAATGCTCCGTATAGGAAAAAAATTAGTAAACCTTTAAATGCTGCAGTCCATGTTCTGGGTTTGAATATTGCTTATTGGTTATTTAAAAAAAGGGAAAGGAATAGGCTGATTCAAATGAGAAAACTAATAATCTCTAAAGGACAGAGTTGGGGAATTGAAATTTTTCAAAATTACTCCAGCTCTCCAAGGAAACTTAAGAATTTCTAAAAAAAAATATTGTGGTTTTTATAATTCTTTTGAAAAGAACAATTTAACTCACGTAAAAGTGATCCGGAAAAAATAAAAAGAAGAATATTTAAAGAATACTATAATCTGAAAAATTAAAAAGAAATTTTAAGTGAACTTGCTGCATTTTTGTCATTTACCCCTTTCTAATGTAAACTTTAGTAAACTTAAGAGGAGTAAATTTGGTACACCTACACTGAACAAAAGTTGGTTTTTAATAAACGCATTCGGTTGATTTTCAATGTACTTGAGTCAACAAAATAATTCTTGAGTCAATAATTTAAATATTCAACTCTCAAAAATTTAAGTAAATTATATATTCAACAATCAAATATTGTATCGTATATTTACTTGCCACCTGCATTTTTGTTTCTGTGTCAAAAATAATCAAAATAACATGTGATTAGCTGTCGTAGTTATATGAAAAGTGATTGAAGAATCCAATTTAATTATCATGATTCAGTTTGTTAAATTAGCCCCAAACATCAAAATATAAAGCTTTAAATTTTAATAATTATAATAGTTTCAACATAAAGGAGTTAAAGAATAATATTAAAGCCTAATATTAAACGAAATATTTTTCGCAACTACAACAAAAATGCTAGTTGTACACTCATTATTAATTTTATATGCAATAGCTTGGAATAAATGGAAATATATACAAGAAAAATTTCAGAAAACCAGGCTACGTTTTTTAAATTTTTGAAAATTTATCTTCATTTAATTTCTATAATTAAGTTAAATAAGGTTTTTATTATTCTAAAAGATTTTGTCACTAAACCAGAATAATCAACAAGCGTCAATTGTCAAATGACCCAAGACTTCAGATAAGTGTCTAAAGCAGTGATTCTCAACCACTGTTCCGCGGCACTTTTGTGTGCCCCGAAATTTTAAAAGTGTGCCGCCAAATATTAGATATATAATAATGTTAATATTATTAAATCATATGATTTAAATATAAAGATACTTTTAACAGAAATAGATATTTTGATCCATAAAAAATTTTTATATTATTTCACTATTTGTTTTATAACGAGTTCTTTCTTATTGTTAGTGACAGATTATAGTGAAGTGGTGAGATGTGCCGCCAAACTTTGAAATCGTTAAAAGTGTGCCGCAACAAAAAAATGGTTGAGAATCACTGGTCTAAAGCCTAGCGCAGACCAAGGCGTCTGTAGCTGCTACAGTAGCGGCTACAGACGCCGATTCAATCATATTGAATGGGTGTATCAAAATTTGGTTGACAAGTTTTTCTTAATGTAGGTTGCTTTTTTTAGTGGAATATTCTCTATTATTATTGATTATATTAGTTTTGTTTGATTATTATTGTGAATTAAACTTAAATATTGCTAATTTTTGTTATTACTGTTTACAGTTGATATTAAGTGTTTATTTATGCCTCTTGCTATTAAGTTTTTATTTTTATTTTTGCTAATAATTGCTATGATTTGTAGCAATTGTTGAATTTATTTTTTTTTATAGATCTTTTCTTGTTCTAAATAAGACTTAAATTCTAAATATTATTTTGTTTATTAATTTTCTTCAATATTGTGAAGATGCTTTGACAATGCTATTAACGGATTCAAACCCAGAATCTTCTTTGAGCTATTTTGATAAAGAAATGGCAAATGGACATCAAACAATTAATTATCTAACACTTTCTGAAATGTATAATGAAAGTATCGAAAATATAGATGAGTTCAATTATGATAAAGAAAAGTAAATTTCTTTATCTTTTTATCATATTTGTAGCCAAATAATTTCTTATTTGTTTAGCCGCTTGAAATGGTATTATTTTATTGAATTATGTAAACGGGATGCTACACTTCAACGCAAAAATAATTTTCAGTTTGTTTTTATTAACTCACAATAATAACCAAACAAAACTAATATAATCAATAATAATAGAGAATATTCCACTAAAAAAAAGCAACCTACATTAAGAAAAACTTGTCAACCAAATTTTGATACACCCATTCAATATGATTAAATCGGCGTCTGTAGCCGCTACTGTAGCAGCTACAGACGCCTTGGTCTGCGCTAGGCTTAATTTTGTTAATAAAAGCTAAAATATTCAAAAAACCATTAAATAGAATCCTAATTTTCAAGTTCTTGATGTTAAAATCTATCTTATCCTTCTATTTTTCCTAACAAGCAACTTCCAGAGTTTCAAAGAAGCTTAAAACTATTAAGATAAGATATTGAAGCTCTCAAATTTGACCTTGCGGATGTACTAATTGCTGCGTACATTAAAACAGTAAACTGAAACACCATTCATAGTTTTCTTATTGAGCACAAAAAAACAATCTGTAGTTTACTTAGCTAATTAGTTTTAGGATCCAACAATTGATTTACTTTCCAAATAAGAGTTCAACATCAAAAAATAAACAAAAAAAAAAAGAAAAGAAAAATTGCTAAGGACAATTGTAGCAAGAAGAAAAACGGATGCAGCGTAAATTCAAGTTTAATTTAAATTGAAGAATTTAAAAACTAAATTGACTCGTGCCTCTTCCTAGTACTTACGAAGTATTTCGATTGAATCATATACAGATATATTTATATATAGACAAATACCCGACTCATATAGGCATGATGTCATACAGAATCTCTATAACAAGCCAAATGGCCGCTAATCACAATTAAATTATATAATTTGTGTTAGCCTAAGTGTTAGAATATTCAAGTTTTACTTATGGCACACGTTGCATTTCATGCATGATAAATGCATTATGTCGGTGGGGTCAGTTCGGATGCCATATGATTAAGTTTTATCCAAAGACCCCACCAAATAGATCTTTATCAAATTTAATAATACAGAATGATTTGTGGTATTCGGAAGTCACCAAGTGATTTACTAATAAAACGGGTAGAGCAAATATGATATTTTGGTGAGGATATCTCGGTTTATCAAAGAGATAAAGAATAAATGAACGTAAAAAGATTGGGGATATAAGATCGTTTATTTAAATTTATCATTTCCCATTGTTTTCGGGTTGTTTGAAGAAAAATGAAACATTTAACAATTGGTTTTTTGTTAGTTTACTAATTTATTTTTTTTGGTTATTTTAATATTTCTTATGATTCAAATATTTCTTCGAAATATGAAAAAAAAAAAATAAAAAAAACGTAATCACATATCCTTTGATTTCAAATATTTGGCTCACTAAAACCTGAGAATAGGGTAAATCAACACTTATTATCATAAATATAGCGCGTAAAATTTTGTAATAATAAAAGTTAATGAAACATATTTTTTATGACAAAAATTTGTTTGGATGTGTTGTTTTTTAGAATTCAAACAGCCCGACTAGAAATTTTCGTGAGGCGGTGATTAGGCGCAAATAAGGCACGCCGAACTTCAAATTTACGCCTTAAAATGCAGCCAAACTAGGCCCAAGTCTTGAAAATAACGCAGTTGCCAACTTGTGCCTAATTAGGCTTCCTAATTTGAAGGGCTTTGAAGGGATGGCTCGGTATTTAATTTTTCAAACTTTTAGATTAATGTATAACAGGTTTAAAATATTTTGTCGAAACGTCGAAAAGTTAATTGAAGTAAAATTATCGATGTCATGAGCATTTGAGCGTCCTAGCCTCTAGAGAAACGAGTGAGTGAGCAAAGCCGTAAAGCGTTTTTTAGAAAATTGTTAGTTTTGAAGTCGGTGCGTACGATAACTCAAAATTTACTCGACCTATCGTTTTGAAATTTTGCACACTACTTTTTTGTACATTTTACCAGTTAATGACGAAAGATTTTTTGTTTTTAATAATTATCAAATTTACAGTAGCAAATAAATTGATTTTTTAGGTGAAAATCAGTATTTGGCCTTACAAAGATTACCAAAAATTGAAGAATCAAAAAACATAAAAAAAATCACCTTGTCATTATCTCAAAAAATATCTCCTTTAATAAATTGATTTTTAATTCTGGGTTTTAGATAATTCTGTTGTAAGTTTTGATGCGCACCGTAAAACACTATTTTTTCATGGCGCCTCAAGATATTTATTGCCACTCGTTTACTGATTATTATTTTGAAATAAAAATTTGAAAAAATATTGTTCAGATGTTGTGTTATCATATAGAAATTATTTAAATAAAATAGAACTACCTTTTTTTCAATGAATTAACCGAATCATCTCTCAATTTAAAAGTAAATAAAAAAAATCGTTGGCAAACAACAAATTGAACACTAAAGTGATGCCTAATTCGTTTATCTAGTCACAATGCGAAATATCTTTGAACATTGAAAGTCTTTTGTAATATGACGAATGAATTTTCTCGTTTTGTTTCTTTCCTAAGAGAGACGAGTATTACCCTCAGAGTAAGTAAAATATTAAAATGATAAATTTCATGCATGTAAATGTATAAAAACCTACAATAATTTTTAAGTCTCTATTTGTCTGAAAATTAATCATTCTCTGTTGTAAAATATTTCTTCAAATCAGTTAAATTAGCATTGATGACTTATGTCAGGCTGTATCATTAACAAGTGGCTTTATATATAATCTTTTTAAGAAATTAAAATTTAAACGAAAAAATGCTCTCAAAATGGATATACCAAACTTAAGTCAAATAAGAGAATTTCGATTATGCCGACAAAAATTATAACCGCATAAAAGTCATAGATCTATAACAAAAAATAATTGTGTCCTTAATTTAAATTTGGTATTCGAAAACTATAAATCTCTCTCTTCCATTTAAATGTATACAAAATCCTTCAAAAATGCGAATACCATAATTGCTAGGTTTTAAAATACGCGTATATGTATATGTTCTGTTGTCAACCGGTGAATGGTACTAATTGGTTTTTACTTACTTGAAGGTCACTAATATGCAAAAAGTGTTCAAGAGAATCGTATTTAAAGAAAATCATTTATTTTAATCAATTTGCATTTGAAAGACATTGGTTGCATTTGTTTTCCTAAATCTGTTCTTTAAATCCAATAGATTGTAATCACAACTCAAAGTTTTATAACTTTTCCAAGTGTTAACAAGATATTATAAACTAAAACAACATCCTTATTTATTCACTTTTAAATCTACTTTTAAATGGAGCTTATTTGTAAATGTTACAAATGCAAAATTTATAATTAACAAAGTGAAAAAAATGAACTACAACAGGAACAAGATAGTCCAGGAAACAACAAATATGAGACTTATGTTTCAATAGCAATTAATTTTTCGATCGTGTAATAAATTTGAGACCTCATTTAAATATTAATTAATAAAATTATTTATAAATATATATGACATGTAGCTGGCTAAAAAAAAATATATGGGAAACTAACTATTTGCATTAAAAAGAATTGCATTTTGAGAAAATATAAATACGAGGTGTCCAAGAGAAAATGGTAAAATTCATGGTATTCATCAAGAAAACATGTGGCACCGGCCAATAACAACAAAACATCTCTGTGCAACTATGAAAACCTGATTTGTGGCGGCCAACTTGCCGCCAGATATCAAAACATTCATTTCAGCTGTGAAATGTTAATTTTTCGTTGCTCTTTTTTATTTATTTTTTCTTACTATTTATATAAATTTTTGTTGTTTTTTTGATTTTTTCTTTGTTTATATTAAAACAATTTTTCGTTTTTTTTTTTTTTTGATTTTTTGTGTAAGAGATAATTTACTTAAAAATTCTAAAAAAACTTCACTATATTTAAATTTTTTAATTGAATATAAACTAATTGATAAAACTTTGTAGCGTTAGTTATATTAATTCAATGAGAAATTTGCAAAATTGTAACAGATGCTGTCGTATGTATCATACGTACAACTTCCGAACATATTTATTCAGGTCTTGTGTAGATGTTATTCATTTCAACAAGACTCAACACTAGTTATATAGTTGGTCCATTTTCTTGTATTGGAAATATATATGAGCATAGCACTATATGCAGATTAAGTAAACCCCAATATAATATTAGTTAAGACAAGTTATAGTAGAGAAGGAAGTGAACGGAATGCTTTAAGATTTTCTGGAACTGGTATTTCTATAGTTTTTGATTGAACACTTTATTGACAATAATAGTTTTGATATGCAATATTAGTTAACTGAAATCAAAAATGGAAATGACCTTTTCACATATAGACCAGTAGCTTAAAGTCATGAAGCAGATATTTTTTAATGCAGGTCAAATCAATATGCATGTGTGGTATTAAGAGTCCATTGAACCTGTTTGTTGTCTTATAAAAATGTTATATGTCAGAAATCTACTTGTGCCTAGAGAGGCCTATATGATAGTGGAGTTTTAGTTTTTTTTTTTGATTTTTTTGGTAGTGGGGTCACGAAATATTTTAATTTTTTGACAATAAAATTGGACAAGTTTTCAAAAACAAGCAACCAAGTTTTTTTTTTCAATTTGAAAAACAGCTGTCAATGAAGGATGGTTTTCAACGAATACTAAAACACTCAAATTAACTAAGGATGATATCATTAAAAAAGGATTGAAAAAACAATTATTTATATAAAATTTTTAACTAATTTAAGGTAAAATAAAAGCTTTCTTCTATTGTTTTGCGTTATTTGTCTTGTTTCTACTTTAATTAAAATATTTTCAGTTAGGATTAAGATAATTGGAGCTCTTTAAGCTATATTTTCTATGAATTAGATTTAAGAAAACACGTAGCACTTTTCAAAACTTAGGAATAATATCCCAGGGGTTAAGATTCATGCTTTGCATGTTCTTTGAAAGCAATGCTTGCATGCATAAATATAAAGGCTCTTTTTGCCAACATGCATGATTTTTAACAAAGCGATCAGATTGCAAAAAACATTTTAAGAGATTCCTTCTTTAATATGAGAAATTGATCTAAATGTTCTCCCACTATCCTTTTTATCTTCCTAAAAGCATGCTTACATCTTTTAAGGAACATTAACCTTAGGGATATAGTAGGCTTGCCAAGGTACTGATTCCTAGCGGTTATTTTCCCTTAAATTAAAATGGCACTGACAGAGTTAAAGAAAAAAATGATGGGAAGCGATATTTTTACTTGAAGAAACTCTAAGAAGACAAAATGAAAAATATCTATAAGTCTTTAACAAATTACTTGGAATATTTCTTGATGTCGCGAGTTAGTTGTGTTCATTGCTTGAACCGTTATTTTTATTATTTTGCTTATTTTTTTAACTAATTATACATAAAAAAAGGTACGTAATTTTTAGTCTCCAGATAAGATTACTTGTAAAATGTAGAAAAGCTACAGTTATTTAATAAAATGTGTAAAGACTTTTATAGGTCTTTTCTCAATTTTTAGTTATTCCCACTTGATCTACAGCTAGGCTAAATTTTAATAGTTTTATGAAAGTCATTAAGAAGATAAATTATATGAAAATTTAAGAATTTCCGAAATAACAAAATATTTTGCACATTTAGTTGGGAATTTTAATATAAAAATGATGCTATTTATAGCAAGTGCTTTTAGTTTAGAAAAATAAAAAAAGAAAAGAGGAAACTCAATTTTTTTATTACTATTACTAAATGGACATACTAAATCCTCATCATGTTATAAACAAAACAAATAAATGATTCATACACGTTTACAAGCAGATCTCATTAGGATCTAAACGTATGAAAATTAATTTCAAAACATTTTAAGAACTTTATTACTCAACACTTTTAAGATACACTACACAAGATACATTGGACACATTTATGAAGTTTATGTGCTCGGTGCACCCTGTAATTAAGCTGCCCCATCGTATGTTCTAAGCCTGTCAGTCAACTAAATTAGCTTCTTGTCTGACTCTTTTATATTTTATTTCATTTTAAAATGTCAGTTTTAGGTTAAGATATAAATTTTCATGTTTTAGTTGTCTATCGCACGAGCTATTTGTGCTGAAGAGTCGTCACTTAAGTGTTTTGTAATTATTTTACTTGATATGAAAACTTTGATGTATCTTTGATAACGTTCACTTTTTTTCATTTTTAATAGTTTAGTTGAATTTTACTTATTTGTTTGTTTTTAATTAAAGCTTTAAGATTTAATATCTTAAATATAATTTAAGTATCTTAAATATAATAACAAAATGAAGTGAAAGACGTTGGTTAATGTTTTTAAAGTGAAACACTTAGCTAATGACTTTTTATAACTGTTTTTCTTATAATCTGGTCAACTTTTTCAGTTTTTTATAATTTTTCTCTTATTTTTCAAACTAATAAAAATTCAATACAACCACTAAAAATTTTATATTTATTAAATTTTAATTGATTAATTTAATTATATATTTAAAGTGTTCATTTTAATTGCGAATCAGTCGTGATAGCCGAAAGACTAAAGAGGTTAAACAAAGGATAAACATTTTTACTTATGTATATGTGAATTTTTCTTATTTGCTATAAACCGTTTTTTGAGTAAATTTGGAAGCCATAACAATGGCAGGAATGCAAGTTAATAATAGGGACTCTGAGGCATTTTTGTGGCATTAAGTCTTATTACCCATTAATTCAGATTAATCTTAATCCAAGCTTTTAAAAAAATAAAACGCTGCTAACTCGAAATATATTACTATTCAAATTGCCTTTAACTATAGCACGGAACACTTCGAGTAGACTGAGTAATTAATTTTGGAAAATGAATGAAACATATTTATATTATTTATACAAGTACCCTGCAGAAGGCAAAAGAAAACGGTCGGTCATAAAAAAACGAGGAAAAACTAATATCACTTAATTCAACACTCATGTAGATTTTTAAAGGAACTAATATTGTCGTAGGCTTTCAAATAGGGTAACTTACCCAAAATTATGGTAAACTGATTAGTTTCAACAAAATCAATTAAATTGAATCAATTAAAAAAACTTCCAAATCAGCTTTAATGTCACAAACAATTTGATAATTTCAAAAATATTTGATTTATGAAAAGTCTTTGAGATCTATAACATACATTCCTTTAATTCATTGGATTTTCTACAATTATTTTTATCAAATTATAAGGCAAGCGCTCGTTTTTGATGATTTAAAGAAAACAAATATAAAATCCTTCTTATAAAATAAAATAAAAACTAAGCTAATATATTTTTGTAAGACAGTTTTATAGGATTGAAGACTGTGTCTTAAAAGAGAGTTTATCTAATTCTGATTAATATCTAAATTTTACATCTTTACCGTGGCTAAAAGGCTTTAGGTATTCAGCACTTACTTAGTAAAGGGACTAATGAAGAAACAGAAAAATTTATGGGAGTGCAAATACTTTGTGGAAGGGCGGGGGGGAGGCAAATTGTTAGAATTTAATATTTTGTGGTTAGTTGGATCATAAGATGCTACAAGTAAGCCTCTAAGAGTTATTTTTAGAAGAACTATAGGCAGTACTAAAAAATTCATATCATTTTTAGAAAAGTATGCAAAAATTGGATTTGATAGTCATGAAATCTTAAAATGACTTGTAAAAAATCACATTTTATAAGCAGATGTCCTTGCAAAGGGATCTATCTGTAAGTTAATAAGCACCTTTCGTTCTGTGGTCTATTATTCAAACTTTTAGATGAATCTGTCGTTAGTAATACCCTTTTTAATAGATAAACCATAGAATTCAACAATCTATTTTTTTTATGACCAACCATTTTCTCTGGCTTTCTGTGCGATTAAACTCCTATAAACAACTCAAATATGCATGCCTTAGTTATGGTTATAGAATATACCGCATTAATTTGCATGAAGTGTCAGGCTTTAATAGAAAATAGAATTTCATAGTTTACATTGAAACAAGAGTAAAGCTAAAAACGGGCGAATTTATAAAACCAATTAGAATCACTTAAAATCATTTTTCGGCTTAAAAACACTTTACCAATGGACTCTTAGCTATTTTTCCATAAAATTCTACCTAGTTTGAATTAAGAAACAATAAATTCAAACTGAAATTTCATCAAAACGTATAAAAAATTCTTAGGTACACTCAACTTCTAGTCGCAAATGCTTTATTATCTCTTTTAGGATAAGAATTCATAGATAATTTAGATTATAGAAACATATTCCAAGTACTATTAGATTTTCTAATGGAAATTTAACAAAAAAAAAAAGATTAACGTAAATCTTGTACTTAATATATTTATAGTTGATTATCACGGATACCTCTAATCCCAAAAGAAACAGTTACCAACCAATAAATCTACATATAGGTAAAATTCCGTCGAAAATTGATTTTAGTCTATTATTCACACCTATAACTCTATTGTATTACTTCAATGACTGACAGACGTTTCTCTAGGTTAAATTTATTAATGAAAATCTAGCTGAATGAATATTTTTACTGTCAAAAAAAAAATAAGTATTACTTTGACAACTTTATCAAGAGTTTTTAACAATAGGTAAGCCAATAGTGTGGTCTATGTTTCTTCTATTTTTTTTCTTTTTTGACTTTTTTTTATTGTCTTTATCTATCAAGTTTATCGAAAATGAAAACTTTAAAATCGATGAAATCAATCAGAGGTGTGCACAAATGACATAAATCCGGCGTTCGCTTATATTGACAAAATAAAAAAAAAAAACAAGAAATAAAAGATTTTCAGTGATATGCAAATCGAATCATAAACACTTTGACGACATCACAAGGTGACTAGTTTGTTTTTAAAAATTTTGTATAAAAAATAAAAGAAAAAAAATTTTCCGTTTAGCTTTCTTCGCATTTTAGGATTGGGTGGCCGATGAAAAATAAATAAAATTATTGTCACTATGATCAAATTGCTGAATGGAGGCTCTGACTATGGTACATGCTAAACCACTTAAGGCCAGGTGTGCTTATTATTATGACCGTTAATTGTATTTAACATGGCATACCATAACCATGTCTGAGAAGAGCTTTTTTTTTATGTTTTATTCAAATGGATAAACTTAAGGTTCCATCCTCCTCCACATATAAATATATATCTTGAAAGGTGTCAAGAGTTTAAAATTGATGCACAGCTCTATTAGTGCTTTATCTTTGTCGAGAAAAAAGATGCACTTGTAATCTAAGATTGTTTTTTTTTCGTTTTTGTTTTTAGTGAAGAGAGCTCAACAGGTTAATTGTTCAATAGACAAATGATTAAATATGACATAATACTTGACTACTTCTTTAAGTATTTTTTCCTACACAACAAATATGTTTTTTTATTCACATCAAAATTTAATGATATTTCTATTTTTCTTTTTTTTTTTTTGGATTTCTCTTAAACTACAAGCACGTGCCTATTTATTTTTCATTCTTATATTTTTTTGGGATGCGCTAAAAATTTATTTACATAGAATTTGTTTTTCATGATGAACATATTGATTTAGAAATATCAACTTAGATTGTAATATGAGACAATTTTATTTATATGAGGTCAATATACAACTTGTTTTTCTGATCTAATAGTGTAAGATAACAAATCAAATAGCACAGGTATGCTAAATTTCATTTGAAAAGGAAAAAGAAAAAAAATATTTACTACATATCTATAAGCATATAATTATTAGGTTCTTATGTGATCGTATTTCTCCTATTAACTTCTCAGCTGGTAGCCAAAAGCGTATAGTTTTAATTATGCCAATAAGTCTCACCCGCTACCAATTATAAAAAATGGAGATGCAGTCAAAAGAGGCTCCCAATTAAGTTCGTTGTCATAAATATTTGTTATGAGACTGTAATTCGATCACATTAAAAAATTTTGAACTTAAGCTTGAAAATTTGTGCTATTATTATAGAATTTCATAGTTTTCTTTTTTTTTTTGGTTATATATTCTTTATTTTCTTCTTTTTTTAGATTTTAACTAAATTCAATATTGCTGGTACCACTTTAATTAGTTTCCTTTTTAAAATTTAATATAATTCTTCAAAAATACGGAATATTCTTACTGATTTAGAATTTATTACTAAATTAGTAATACACAGCTCTAAGCTGTTCAATATTATTTTTTTAAAAAGAATTAAAACTTAAAGGAAGATTTTAAACTAATAATTATTTTGTACTTATTAGAAACCAAAATTAGAATTTTTATCACTTGTCAAAGATATCATCGTTTTTTGTTTTTATTATATCCGGTGATCATTTTGAAAATAGAAAACATCATTTAAATTAAAAATATATAACTTTTCTTAACATAGAAAAGAACTAGTTTTTTAGATTTATTATCCAACAATATTTACTATTTATATAATAGAAAAAAAAGTTTGAACAATTGTTAGTTTTACTGTCAATTGATAGCCGTCGTTTATTGAACAGTTATACAATTCGTCCAATTTTGCATAATACAAACAGCCAATTTGCTGAGACACTCAATTACGGCATTTCCTTTGAATTACTGAGATCATTCTACATAAGAAATTCATTTCAATTTGATATGCTGCTCACCTGTAAGGTACTAGTATTCAATTAGAGTTAAATAACGATTTATTTACCCACATATATATATATAATTAATTCAAGGAAAATGTTTGCTATGATTGATAAAAAATAAATTTAATTGATTACATTTGTTTGAACTCTTGAATTAAATCGATTAGATTCAATCTATGATAAATATCAAAAAAATAATTGCTATTATTAGTCTTAGATTTTAACCAATTGTAGCTTTTTTTAGTACAAACATTTTTGAAATAAAGTTGCCCTATTTCAAATTTAAGTTTTTCACTTCTATGAAAATTAATTATAAAAAAAGCAGTTAAGCTAGTCCAGTCTTTGAGATTTGTGCATTTTAAAGAGATATATAAATTATTCTATTCTGTTTCTCTTGCATTTTTGTAGATCTTCCAATTGATACATATATCTCAGATAGAACTATTTTTGCTTTCCTGGAGGTAGTGAATAAAGAAAACAGTCCAATGCCAGCAAAGAGAAGATTTGTAAGCCTCTTGATAAAATCCACTGACAACTGTTGTTGCCTTTCCGTACTTGTAGAGATATTATTTATTAAAGGATTTTTGATTTATCATAAATTATGTGAGAATATTAAAATAATTTTAATTCTAGTTTTTTATTATTGGTTAAAAATAATCATGCAATATTTTTTTCAAGAAAGTACAAAATCACATTATAAAGTAATCATGAGTCAACCCTTAACTTTTTCGTATCCATGGCTCTGAAAATAAAATAAGTAACATCCACAAAACTCATTGGATAAGCGTCAAATTAGCAGCAAAGTTTTTCATCTTTTATTTGAAAGTTTGTGCTTCTTGAAAGTTAGAAGCACAAAAAACATTGTCTTGTGCTTACCGGTATACTTCCGCCCGCTTGTACCTAGGAACACAATATAGTGAAGCAAAAGAAAAACTTCTCTTGAAATTCTTTCTTGATTCTGAATCAATCAGTACGAGTTAAATGTTTCAGGAAATATATATAGAAAAAAAATTCTAAACAGTCTTGCGACTTTCTTATTTTAGTACACACATCAATATATTTGATTAAATAGTAAATGTTTAGACTGAAATTTGCTTTTAAAATCATAGCACCATAGCCAAAAATACCCAAAGTTATAATATTTTAATAAGCAATTAAAACCCAATTTTTGCAAGTATTTTTACGTTTTTTTTATTTTGAGTAAGAATTATATAAGAAACTTTTTCTTTTTATATTTCTTAGTATTCATTTTAAGGATGACAACTAAATGATAAAAATAAGTATATCCTACTTGAAATAAAAACTCTCTAACTTTTGTAAATATAAACAAGTTGCTTTAAAACAAATAAATGGTCGGAAGCTCCAATTATGGTGTACAAAATCGCGCATATCATGTTGTCACCATGCTTACAATTCTTTGGTATCCACTTCAACTGGAAATAGGAAGACGACGCAATGAAAAATATTTATTTAGCACTCCAAATTGGAATTGAAATCTTGCATTGTAGATTTAAGTATATAGCTACTACTTCTTACTCAACTTAGAAAAAAACAAAAAAAAAAATAAATAAGGAAAGAATTATAAATTTAAAGAAACGCGTGCTCTTCTTGATGTTAAGAAGCACCCTTTGCGAGTCTAGTGAAGTCTAGTGTGGCAATGGGCAATTGATTGCGATCTTAGTTAGAATACCATTGAAAATGAAAATAACCGTATAATTGTTAGTTGGATCACGTTTTTCAAATTAGGATTTTTGTTTACACGGCATACTTTGTATAGTTTGGTTGTGTTGATTTTTTGTTTTTTAATAGATATTTTATTCATAAAAAAGATAGTTTTTTCAATAGTAGTCCTGACTGGCATGATATTGTTTTTTTTTACAAATAATTTAAAAGTGGATATCTATATTAACACGGATTCTTCGATTGATAATTGTTGCGCTTTCCATGAAACCCTTCAAAGTGAACTGTTTAAAAGCTATTTTACGGTCGGCCGTTTTTGTCGTCATAAAACATGAACAAATGAACTTCAATTGACTTTAAAAAAAGTAAAGTAACTGATCTAACTGATCTTGAATGATGACCAATGGCTTTCAAGGCTGGTTTTAGCGATTCTTAAAAGTGTGTTAAAGAGAATTCTAAGCAGTAGGACTTTTGCTACTATGCCATAAAAAAGCAGATGTTGATTCTCGATGTTACAAAAATTTTCAACTTTTAATTTGAATGAAGTAAATATTGGATAATCAAAAGTTATGTAACTTTCATCATATTAGAAAATATATATGAGATGTTGAAAAAAACTATAATAGTATAAAGAACATTATGAACATTTTGACACCAACTTTGTAAAATAATGGAAATAATTTTGCTTTAATTTCGAATTTCAAATAGATAAACTTTTGCTCTTGAATGAGTAGAAGTACAAAACAAAATTTAAGCTCTTATAGTTGTTCTCACGTGCAAGATATAAAGCCAGTATAAGAATATTGATACCCACAAAATTTTTTGAAGCTGATGCATAAGTTTTTTACTATTCACAACTTATAAAAATGCAAAACTTTAAAGAATGAGTTGAAAATTAGCAGCAAACAAGCTACAACCTGATAAAAAGTTTTAGGAACTTTACATACATGCAAGTATATGAATGGTTTTTTGTACTTAAGAAACTTAAGAAAATTTCAAGTGAGAGAAATCTTATACCACAGCTTCACTAACGTCAAAGCTACGTCAAAACAATCCTCTCCTTTGGGATTGTTTACCCAATGTTTCTATGGTAATTAAATAATGTTCTTGTCAGATTACAATTAGTGGCATTAATGTAACTTCTCATGTAGCAAATTTAATAAGGTAAAAATGTGAATACAAGCGTGAACTTTGGTGCATCAGGTTAAAGTTAAAACATTGTATTAGAATAAAAACCTGAAGCCTGAATTCACATTTTAAATATATTTCGTGTTTTTTCCAATTCTTGAGAAATTCACCCGAAAAAACGAACGAATAAAAAATTGCTTTTAATGTATTTATATTTGACGTGTTCTGATGTAATCAAAATATAAAACATATCATATACCCTTACTATGTATATATAGAGATATTTTCAACATTGGAACCTATGTAAAAATAAATTGTGTAAGTTATTAGAAGAGCTTATTCCTATAAAATTTTATAGAAAAGATTTAGACTCAGCTAGATGTTTGATATATAAAGCTAAACCATATCAGAATTCTATTTGGTACATACTTACATACATATATACATATGTTGCGTGTTAGCTTGACTTATCAGTTTTATCTAACTACACCACGCTGGCATCATATTCGCATTAACTCATTTAAAACCGGCAAGGTAGTCGAATTCGATCTTATCAATGACTAATCAGCATATTAGGGTGTGCCCACAACTTATAAAACCTCTTTATTTGCTTATCATCAATTCACGCATATTTGCCTGAAAGAAACTCTTTAAAATGTTGGATCTCTGTTTTAATATAAACTGGAAGCACCATAATATAATCTTAAGATTTGTGTTTATTTTTTGTTTCTGTTCTGTTCCATTTTTTTTTTTTTTGTTTTTCAACTTGTAAATTCAAAAGATCCCTGCAAAATCTTTTCAAGTTAGTATATATATTCATTTTATTTTGAAGATAGCTGCTGGGCTTAATATATTTAGTGTTTACCATCACGAGATAAAAAGCTGGAAAGCATTTAAGTATACCTTGTGCTCCTGATTCTTTATGGTTGAAATGGTCATCTTATGTAAGTCTTTCGTGCCATTTTCCTATTATCCCCATCATCTATAACAAATTCTATAGCACCGACTGGATATTAAAAAAAAAAGAAAAAAATAGTTTAAAAAGAAGAGAAAACAAAAATTTTCGCTACTGAGATCTTTTGAAGATTTTTGCCTGATCAGTGTCCCAACTTTAATTGATCGATAATTGAAAAAGTTAATTTGAAAAGTTACACGCGTGCTCTTTTAGATAAGAGCTTGCATACTAAATAGTTACTTTTTTCGCATATATATATCTATATATATATATATATATATATATATATTTACATATTTGGAAACGTATTTAGTGATATTCACTATAAAATTGTAGCTTAATGTCTTATTTAAGTCAATGAGGCGACATTGATATCATTTAAGGCGCAAAAAATCAGTCAATTTAATGCGGTAGCCACACGATTTCAATTAAGTGACTTCTTAATGTTTATCCTTTTTATTATTTACCAATGATGGACACTAACCGCAAAGTAATTCTCTGTGTCCATCTTATCATTTGTAACTGGAATGACCAGATGAGTAAAGATATTGTGACAAATCGTTTGATAAACATCGAATGTGAATTAAGATCAAAAGACAAATGACCGTATAAGGGCGTATTAAATATATTACGTGGGTTAATGAATACTTTGAAAAATAATTTAAAAATAATTAGAAAACTAGTAATATAGTAACTAACTATCTTTAGATTGAGTATCCAGGAAACTTGATTTTTTGTGGTCAATTACTATTGAAAGTAATTTATTTGTAAAAAATATTTGTTAATTATTAATTTATTAAAAAGAAAGCTCAAATAAATTTTGGAAACTTATGTAATTAATGGCTTAGAAACTGAATTAAAATCAAAATTTTATTCATTTCTCAAAATCAGAGTCTGAGAAAATTTAGTAAGTCTTGTTAAAGCATAAGTTTCAGATATTCCTGTTTTAGACCCTCTTATGAATTCTATGACATTTAAAGTATGAATCAGCTTCAGTAGGTAACTTATTGATTATAGTCAGGGTTGTTCCACTACGCGTAAACTTTAATTGTCTACACTTCAGCGTAAACAATGCGTAGACAATTAAATTTGGCGTAGAAAATGTCAACTATGTCGACAATAACGTATATAATGTAGACAAAGCAATATTTTAGGTTAGGATAACATTTCATCGTCATCGTCATACAAATTGAAAATGTCAAATATGGTTGTGATCGTTCTTTTGATAGCCTGTTTTTACTTAGAGAAACTTTTCACAAAAACTTTATTAATTTAATTTTGACAAATTTTGATTTTATAAAAACTTGTCGGGTCGACATAAAAACAAAGGTTTTGAAGAGCTAGGATTTCAATTGCTAAAAGTTAATAATAAATATATCGCTGTTTGTCACCTGTGTAACAAAACATAAGTAGAGAAAATTCCTGGGAGAAAAGCATTATCGACCATTTTACTTGATAAGGCATATGAAAAGTTTATTTAATCAGTTAAGTCGTCTATTAGCATAGATATATTTAGTATATTTACAACCAAAATCTTATTTCGTTGTCTACGCGTAGAGAATGTAGACAATAAATTATTGTCTACATCGAATTGTTGACGTGTAAAAAATGGCGTAGTCTACATGATGTAGATTACATCGCAAAAGGCTGGTTATAGTTTAGACATTAGACGTTGAAGAGCTTTAACAGCCCAGGATGTAGATTTTGAAGGATCTATCTCAGGCTCAATAATAAAAATAAGAAGTGTGTGTGTGTACATCTATTGGAAGATAATCAAAAGGATTATAATCTAATGCTCAGGTTAGAAATATAAACCTAATAATTGCTATCTCTTTTCAATTCCTCTACAAAGTTGCACTTGAGACCTTAAAGAAAGCAGATGAGTAGTCATGACATGTGTGTTAATCAACTCTACAAAGTAATATAGTAAGTAGCCTTCAAATTTATCAAAATAAGATACTTAATGCTGCTTACCTCCTATCTAATTTTCACTACTTACTTTCTCCTTACTTTTACTTTGGCCACTATAACCATAGAAACAGAACATAATGTACTATCCTAAGTAACAACTTAGTTTTTTTTTTTTAAATAAAATTATATGATAGAAATTTGAGATAAATAATAAAAAGTTTAGACTTTACTACTTATTAATTTTAGTGTTTCTCACAATATTTACAATGACTTCAAGCTTGATTCTTCATTAATCTCTAGTTATGCTTTGTCTTATTTTGGAGCATAAAATGTTCTAAAATTACAATTATACGACTTGTAATAAAAGAAAATTGAAAAAGTCTAATAAAATCAATCATAATCGTAAAACTACCAGAACTCTCAATAAAGGTTGTAACTATTTGTAATCAACAAATCAATTTTCATATAAAACCATAAAAAAATTCCTAGAATTTATAATAAGATTAAAATTATGACATGATCGCATCAAATTATTTTAAAGAATAATTCAAAAAAAGAATAAATCGTTTGTTAATAAAAAACAAACAAAAAAGGTAGACTTGATCATATGTAACAAGATCATTGTGTCAAATTATGACAAAACAATGATCGTCATCCGAAAGACAATGATCTCATGAATAATTTATAAGACAAATCGATCAGTTTTGGTTTTATTTGAATGGGAGCCAGGTGGTGTAGATCATTGAAAATGATCGAGACAACTAGTTGACTTGATTGGTTATATTAAATTGAAAAATTATGCAATACACAAAAGGAATATATGAAATGTTGTTTTTTATTATATGGAATTTTAATGTTTTATTTTTATTTATTTTAGATTTAGTTACTTGTTCTATTTCATACTTAATGTAATAAGCTGACCAAACTTGTTAAGAAGCTTTTCAAGGTTGTTCGAAAAAGCAAATAAAAAATATATATAAAAAAAATAAATAAAATGAAAAACAGCACATTTTGTCGTCTAGTCATCAACAGTTAAATTTAAGCCGCATCTTTAGATGATTAAGCGCGACACATTGGCTCATTAAGGGAATCTACAGCAAAGTATTGATTTTATTAATTTTTTTTTTATTATTGCTGTTCTGGCTGTTGTTGGTTTTCTGTCATCTTCTTCTTAATACCCGCCACAAAGAACTAATATACGATCGACACTGTCTGACCCTCCTAATTAATCAGAGAAAATGAAAAATTTGAACGGCCAACAAACATCCATCGGTAAACGCACAAAGGTCTTACTAATTACCCTGGGATGCGTGTGGATCCAAGGTAGACCATGATAGATGTTGTCTTAGAAGGTGTAGACAACATTTCTGTCAATTAAAGATTATTGCAAAGATTTATAAATTTTGTAACAAATAGTATTAATGTGGATGTTTTTTTTTTGTTTTTAAAGTTTTTATGGTTTTTTAAGTATTTATTTAAATTTTTTACTGTAATTTTTAATACAAGCCGCTTTTGACATTTTCTTTGTTTTTTTTTATGTTGTTCGTTTTGATTTTTTTAAATAAGGTTTTAGTTTAGATTTTAAACTGCAATTTATGGGGAAAAAGAACAATTAAAAGCGAATTTATAAATTTTGTACCGAGAAAGATAATTTAAATTAATATTAGGCTTTAGGTTATGAAAATCAATATTATCAATGAGTGATAGAACAAATCACTTTTCAATATGTAATAAATTATTTATTTTCCTAAGACTTTAGGGATTTTTAATTTACTAAGAATTTGAAATCAAAAAATATTTTTCAGCAGTTTTTACAGATGCATGATACTTTCTAACAGATCTTTGGATGTTCCCTTTGGCTGTCTACAGAGTGCCGGCTTACAAGCGAGCTGACACCGATTCCCATTGTCATAGTCTAATCTTTGGTAGGCTTGCACTATGAACACTTTCAGCAGATTCTTATTGATTTAGTACCTATGATGACTTTATAATCTTGGGTATAGGAATCGGGGTTAGCTCGGCGTTAAGCCGGCATTCTGTGGGCAGCCTTTGTCAATGCTAGTATACATGTTCTCTTTGAACTTTACATCTGTAAAGAACTTAGGCACAGTTTTTGATAAATTTTTTCTAGCTTATTTCATCTACTATCTCACTGCTTTTAATTTGTTCCTACTTCCATAAATTTTTCCTTGTATAATATTATTTGCATAATGATTATCTAAAAAAGTTAAGATCTTGACTTCACTACAGTATTTTTTGATACACTGGATCGCTCAGGTCTACGTTAAAATGGTTTCCATTTGAAAAATAACTAGACTTTTACCTAGAACTATATAGATCACTTCTCTGTTTTTTGTTTTTAGTTACAAAGTGAGACACACAAATTTATTCATTTGAATTTCTATTTAAATGGCTATTTCTTGTTTTTTTTTTTCAAATGGTTTAAAAGTTCACTACTATTCCAAACTGCTTTGGTTTTATATTGAAAAAAATTTTCAGAGTAAATATGAATAAAAAAACAGTTACAAGCCAAGGAGCTATAAAAGAATCAGGTTAAATTAGTCAGGATACAAATAATCTTCTATGAAATGGTTTTCTTTAGCGATCACATTAATACCACCAAATATATTTAACGGCTCACAATTTACCCTTTATGAGACAACCAAAAAATGATAGCATAAAATGTTTAAATTTTTTTTGAAATTATATATTTATTTATATATACATTCATATATACATATATATATATGTATGACAAAAAGTTTTCAAAGCGATCTTCATTAGCCAAAGTATTCAGTGCCTAATTAACATGATCATTACCACAACATGATCGTTTCATCTTTAAGGCGATTGAACTTTTCATCAACCTCATTCTTTGAATAGTCCCCTGCCAGGACTATCAGGTAATTATGGGTTTAATATATGATAACTAATGATCATGCTTTCTTTATTTATCTTTATATTTTTATTTTTTTCACAGGGTTGATGATTAACATCATTAGCCGCAGCTTATAAATATACTGTCGCACTTTTTGATACCATGTAAAATTAGATGCTTATGGTCTGTTGAAAAGCTATTATAAAATTCTATGATAGGAAACTAAGAGAATAATTCAAATGAAACACAAAATATATTAAAACCAATCGGTGAGTTCTAACAAAAAAAGCTATATATGTATGTATATACTATATGAAAGTACATGTCTAAAAGAAAGCCTCCAAAAATATTTTTAGGAGAATTCATTTGCAGAACGTGCCTGCGTAAATTAAATCCAAGAAGCAATTCAAAGACAACATTTAACTGGAATATATATACATTTTTATATTTGAAATTTATTTTTTCTTGAAAAGAATTCATCTGCATTCGACACTGATAAAAATTTGATCGTGAAATAAAACCCTAAAATTGATCATATTTCTGGCGATGAGGACCATTTAGCCCAACAGGGTGCCCATGTTTGATCGGTATATGTGTTAATAAATAAATTTTTGGATCGGATGCGGTAAATATACGTTTTAAATTTATTTTTACTATTTGAAAAATAAACGAAAGAACTGTAAAAATTTAACATATAAAAATATTTTAAGATTTGTTGATTTTGATTTGTGCGAATGTAGGGGGTCTTCTGTTCGTTTTTATCATGAAAATTGTGTTCTTCCGTCTTGTTTTATAATTATTTTTTATTTTTTAGTTTGGCATCCTTTTTACTACATTGCTCAGTTAAATCAGGAGATAGCAATTAATTTTAATTTTGCATGCATTACATTATTTACTTGTAATTAGTACAAAATTAAGAAACCCATGATTAATAATCATTCAAAAAATTAATTTTATTTAATATTTAAACATTAATTTTAGTGTCTTGAAATAAATTTTACAACAAAGAAATTTTGTTTTATTTTATTGTTTAAATGTGATTTGAGCTTAGATATGAAATTGAAGGTCAGTTCATATGGAGTGAGTTTTAATGAGTATTGATAAAAATACTGTACTTAATCGGCGAATTTAGTTTGTATTTAGAAAGACAAATCAATCATTTTTTTTCCTAAAGCTTTGACTTTTATGCATTTGTAAACATCGCTTGAAAGATCTTTTTTCTGCTTAGATTCTTAAATTAGGACTCCACTACTACGTAGTATGCCCTTCATCTAAAAATAAGTATATTGACAGTGAAATGATGACAGGTGAAAGTTAATAATAAAAAGTAATTATTAAACCAAATAAATAAATAAAAAATAAGAATAAATATTCTATGCCTAGTTTTAGTTTGGAAGATGTTTAAATTATATTCAAGGAAAGTCGTCATTTGAAGAAATCGCATATATCGCATTAGAGCAATTTAATTAAAAACTCAATTGAAATTTAAATTAAACAAATAAGTTGTAATACACAAAAAGAATGTTTATAGATTAGGCCTAGAAAAGATATTTATCTGAGGAATCAATTATTTAATTACAGGATCACTTCTTTAATTAAGACCCAATTATTATTAAAGAAAACAATATTAATTCAAACTCTATAGATCCCCCCAAGATGTTCTTTAAAGAAATAAAGTATCAAAGCAAAGATTAGAAAAAGCTACATGTATGACACTCAAAGCTTTATTACCGCTTGGACTATTTAGTTTCTAGTAATCAAGAGAGATTTTTTTCAATTATTTCCGTCAATTTTTAAAGCACAGATAAATTTCCAATAATGTAGTTTTAAATAAAAAATTTAAGCTATTACAATTTAGAATTTAAGGAAAAGTGTTTCATTAATAAGAAAAACAAAATTAAGGTTTACATATATTTTTAGTTAAATAAATACATTATTTATCGGTTAAGGGGATATTCTGTTCTAGAAAATAGATTTTCGGCCGTTATTTGAAATTTAATTTAAAAAAACAACAAAAACTATTTTTAGTATCCATGTTTTTATTGATATTTTGACAATACGTAAAAAAAATTTCACAAAAAAAATTAAAAAAATTAGAAGGGGAGAAAGAGGCAGGTGTGCAAAAAAAAACGGTGCATTCTGGCCACCATGACTACAACTCTCCTGGTGATCTGAAAATAAAGACCAAAATAAATTCTCAATCAGTAAGGATGTCGTTATAGTCCCTACCTCGGGGAACATGAAAAAAATTTTTTTTACAAAATGGCGACTATCTCAAATAAATAATCATTTTTTACCGCTTTTTTGAGATTCCTGAATTTTTTAAAAATAGTAAAAAACGGAATTTTGACATGAAGCTGGTGAGAACTATAAAGAATCATATGAAGAAGGTTCACACAAAATTCCAAGTAAATCGGTTGGCTAGAACTTAAGATATCGTGGTAGCCATTTCGAAAAAAGTAATTTCGAGAAAAATGCGTTTAAAGTTTTAAATACTGAACTAAACTAAGCACTAAATGCGTCACAAAATGAGTTTTACAGCCGAAAATAATTCGAATAACAAGAAATCCTCTTGAAAACATTTTTGTATGGAGTTAAGCCATGAAAATATGCAAAACAAATGATTTTTCCGAATTTCTAAATCAGAAGACCCCCTTAAGTAATTGGAAGAAAAACTGAGACTTATCCAGCCAAATTTATACTTATGAAAGTGGTTTTTCTTTCTGGAGCAATCAAGTGGATATATGTATTACAACTCTAAGGTATATATAAGCAAAAGAGGTAAAGCTACAATGAAAAAACAACACTTAAAGTATTATATATAATTGGATAACATAGCAAAGTTTAACCAAGGTCCAAATTCATAGCTGGTAATGGTAGTTTGGCAAAATTCAAAAAAATACTTATTTTTTTAATCACAAATGCGGGGAGGATATTGCGTAAAAATATCAAGCAGAACGAACAGATATTACCGCAGAAAAACTACTTTTTTCTTATTTTAAAAGCAAGCCCCAGATTTTGTATTAAACCACTTTTTCCGATAATTCATTTTCCAACTAGGAACTTTATTTGCAAAGCTTGTCAAGAATGCTGCAAAAGGTTTATCAGTATGAAGATAGGTCAGATATTCTTTTAGAGAAAATTTTTAGATGCAATAACACCAACTTGTTTCTGATTTAAATAATTTAACAGTTTCCAAGCAAATTTTTTGAAAATATTCTATAAATTACTTTTGAAGATTGCTTAAAATAAACATCCAAATATTATATTCTTATTGAATTTAAATTATGATAAATGACTTGATAAAATCATTTATTTTTTAATTTTTCCAATAAACATGTTCAATACTTTCAAATCAATTATTCTATAAAACAATTGCAAATCAATTTAGAAAGTATCCAAGGAGTGATTTCAGATTTAAGTAGAAGATAGATAACAATTGAAAAGCGACATTTTGCAAATTATAAACGATTAATAATAAATTATGTTCAATAATTTAAAGCATATAAAACATTTTTCTTTAGTCGTGATATGTTATCTAAAGATTCTATTCTAATAACATTGTTGGTGGTCCTAAAAATGCCCGCATTAATTCTAAGGATCATTCAAACAAGCTATGCTGGTACGTATAACATCTACCTCTGTGATTATCCTAAATATATAAATTGACATAAGATCATCGTCAATTTAAAGTCTTTAATTCACTTATAATCAATGGCCACTTAATGGATAGGGCGGTTAACCTATAAAAACATATAAGTAAAACTATTTTAATATTATTGAGCAGGTATTTAGCTTGTCTTGAGGCCATAAGGTATAAATTGCTGTAATCACACCACAAATTGCTGAATGAATGGAGTACTAAGAAATAATATGATTTATGTAGCAATAAAGTTGATATTGATAACAAAAACTTGTGATATTACTATGCAAATTATTTTGATATCTAAAAACAAAATAAAATTTCTATTTTTATTTCTCGTTCCATAAAAATATATATATAGAAGGATTAGTAGTATTTACAGTCATTTCAATCATAAAAAAAGATAATAAAATTCTTTTAAAAAAATATAACTACAAACTTCCTAATAAAAGGTATTAAATGATAAGTTATAATCATTTCTACCATTACGAAAATATTCATTGGATCTTTCAAGGATTCTATCTTTGGAATAACTGCATTGACAATTTTTCAATCGTTATAGCCAATACATTTGTAGTGAATGTGATTAATGTTTGGCCGATACATAAATTTCTCGTGTTATCAATTAATAAAAAGCCTCCTCGTTGGTAGATTTGCGAAAAATAAAGAACGGGTAGGATAGGAGCTCGGTAAATTGGCTATAGAGCCAATCAATTGCCAATATGATTTATGGGTGTTCAACTGTTAAGCAACCTGTTAGGGACAAGACGTTCAACTAAACTGTCAAACCACGCACTTTGGGCAGCCCAAGCATGGTATATTATCTGGCGCTATGACTTGGATGAGGAGGTTAACAAAAAACAAACAAAATAGTCTCTTGTTTTTTTTTCTGTGTTTGTTTTGTTATTTTCCTAAAAATGTCAAACGGACATGTTGTGGAGGTTGTACTGTTTCAGAAACATATATTTTCAATGCGATTTCATTTATACAAAAAACTTTGCTAACAATAACAAAAAAAATAAAAAAAAAAAAAAAGTTGTTAAGCAAAAAATAAACAATTTCATTAAATCGGGCGTGTGTGTGATAAAATGCATCCAAGTGCATTCATAAATTTGTTCTCATTGGCAATTCAATATACAAAAAGTCAGAATCTACAACATGTTACCTGTCCTCTCCCTGATTTCATTGATTGTTGATTACTATACATATTTCTGGACCGCAATGGAGACGAGCAACACATAATGGACTAAAAGTGTCGCGTCAACTTGTGCTAAACGTGTATAAATTATACTAACGCGCATGGAGTGTGTCGCCGGACATCTATAAATAAGAAACGAATGGAACGTATGTATAAGTTTTATATAAAGTGGGACGCCAGTAGTAAAGTGAACTAATAAATTTATTAGTTTTCGATACTGTTTTCGCAATAGGGGGATTGATAATGGACGTGACACAAATGCTGATTAAAAAATTCGTTTCTCTTTTATCCAGGACATTAATTGATTTGTTGGATAAGGTAATATTATAATATAATTGGCTATTTCTTCTAAATATTTTAATGAGAGTAAAATTTTAATATTTAAATGATATTTGATATAGGAATACAGTTCACTAATTTATATTGTTATAATTTCTCACTATATATCGAGGTCATACATATATGCTGTATATCAAATTATTTCAAATAAGTATTATATGTACCTTTTTTTTTAAATTAAAAGCATATAAACTACATATTTTCACCAAAAATAATATATTTGCTGTTAAAACTTGAATACATAGAAGCTGACATTATCCCCGGTCTTTTTCTATTAATTCTGACGAAGCCCAATTAAAAGGATGTCCACAAACATGATTAAAAGTATCTTAAAAGTTTTGTAAAATACTTCATTAATAATATTGAGATTATTTCAAGTATTTATGCATTTTTTATATTACACAAAGAAATGTATTTTATCCTCGCCCACTTGAAGAACTTATTTTGAAGTACAATTTGCCCAACTAACATATTTGAAATAAAAATCTGATTTAATAAAACAATTGAAATCCAAATAGCCAGTCAAGCATTTTTTCTTTTTTGTTTCCTTGCAGACATATCACGTAACCAAATTGTAATGCCAGATACCGTCTCTGCTGACAACAAGTAATAACTAAAATTAGATGGCTAAAAATTTGCTTTTTATTTATCTTCATAAGGCTACTTAGTATGCCGCTACTATGGAAAGAGAATTTAGGCACAAAGTTTAAAAAATCAATAATTGATCATATCCATTTGGTTATCCCAAGGAAATTTTAGCCCCTTATTTAGGCTACATTAAGGTAATTACTTTACAGAGTTTCTTGGAATTTGGTTATGTTTTTAGCCTTTTCTATATAAAGAAATAAATTTAGTTAATTAATAATAAGAAAATAAATGAAACGAATTAAAGAGAAAGTAAAAAGTTTGGAAATTTTAAATGCATTAACATATGAGCAAAAAATTTTCCTGAAGAACTTATCCAGTCAAATTATTTTTCATAATTGAAAGACACGTGGGGCTATTTAAAGACTTAATTTTTTATTTTATTTAGGGGATAAAATTTTATAAATATGTGGTAGGAATTTAAGAAACCTTTTAAACATGACGTTTTGAATATGGATTAAACCATTCTTTCATTTCAATAACAGTAAAAAATACTTCAATTGCATAAAAATTCTGCTTACCATTTAATGTCAAATAAAATTGTGCGAGCTTTTTAGATGTTGTGTGGTTCGCTAAGATTTAATTTTTGTAATAATCAAAGCGATAAAAATTAACTTCAGCAAAATAAAAACAAATTTGAATTTTATTTTATTTTGATTTTATCCTAAAAGGAAAAGTTTTTGTTATAACAAGTTTTTGTATTTCATAATTTTATATTTCCTTTGATTTTCATAACTTTCCATCATCCTACATAAATTTTTATAAGAAGGACATTGCCTTGTATTATTTATAAAAAAATCGAGAGAAAATTTTTCCCTAGATTTAATTAAAGCTTATTAAATATAAAATTTGATTTTCAAATCATTTATTTATTTGATTTTTACATGTCAGTTTTGAAAATAGAATCGATCCATAACTTGGCGAAAAGTTTAAATACTTTTTAGGAAACAATTAGAGAAAATACACAAAAGTTTTTATGAAATTTTTTAAAATATTTTATGCCTTTTGTCAAACTAGCTAAGGACAAAAGTGTAACTCAAATGTTAAACTAAAGTTAACTGGGAAACTCTTGCTTTTTATTTGTATTTGAGAAATTGCTTCAAGAAGCAAAGTGTAAATTTAAAAAAGTCAGAGATTGTTATAAAATTTAAGTATTAGACGAAAATAAAATTTTTGTACTTAAAGCTGATTTTCAATTTTATGGGAAAAGTAATGAAAGAAACATTTAATTAAAAATTAATGTGCTCCTTTTTCTCATTTGAGCCGAGTTTTTTTAAGTTTTCACATAAGCTTTGTTCTTAAATATTTCGTAATTTGATACACTAAAAGCAACAATAGAACTATTTTAAAGTCAATCACAGTCATTCGTTCTTATCATTCATGATAAATTTAAAACTACAAAAAATTTAAAGTAGCTTTAATATTTTTTGAAACAAAATAAAAGAAGCTACAAATATTGAAACATTAAATCTAATCTTAAAGAGGGAAATTTTTTAAAGTATATGTCTAATGCTCTTCCATGTTTGATCATCAGCTAATTGCTACAGTTTTAAGACATCAAAGAAACTTTAAAACGAAATTTTTTCAACAACACGAACGATTATGTGATCACAATATATAAAATCTTGCATTAGATAGAAAGAATTTTTTGGAAAGTTTCTCCTGACAAATAAATTTGAATTTCGTTTTTGTATATATATTTTATCTAAGTCAGGCGGTGCAACTTCTGCCTGGAATTTAGTTGCAATTCCTAAAACATATTGAATAGAATTTAGTAAATTAAAACACGAACTGTCCCTTAAATTTTAAAGTTTTCTTTATCTTAATTATTTTTCTTTCTCTGGTTTTTGATCTATTATCAGCAGGTGTAAGTTGCTTCTGTTAACTTATAAACAACAAATCACATATAATTATTGATAGGTTTCAGTACTATTTACATCCTTTTAACAAAACTATGGTAAAATTAATGGCCAAAAAGCATTTTGTTGTTCTTCTATTTAGCAGTTTCAGATTAAAATACAAAATTTAAAAATAATATTTTTTAATCATGAGGATACTAAATGACATCATTAATTAGAATAAAAAAAAGTCAGTTGACAACGAAATTGATAAAATAGATCATTTAATGGTATTAAATTTGTTAATAATAGCACATGAAATTTTGATCATGGTCAAATTTTGTAATTTAAAAATATTTTTGATGATATTTGTCTTAGGAAATAAACTAAAATAAAGTCATGAGTTGGTCAAGATTTAAGCTGGCTTTAGTTATTTATGATCCTAACGAGCTTTGCTTTCAAATATTTGGGAGGACTGTTGTTTTTTATTTGTTTGTTTTTTTTTATATTTTGTTTATATTTTATACGTATGTCTTGTTCACTTGCTGAGTTCAGATTTATGAGAACATTAGTTTGGCTTACCGTAGGCTTAGGTTAAACGATTTTTTAGCTTTTTTTTTCATGCTATGATATTATAAGATTTGATGGTTTTCTAGAATTGTGATCGCTGAATTATGTCTGATATAAGAACATTAAGTTGAAAGGTTTTTGATTAATAACTCTTAAAATTGAATTAAGAACATGTATCAATAAATTTTCAAAAGAGCACATAAAACTGTGAAAAGTAGCTTAATAGAGATGAATCTTCATAAATTTTTTTTTTAAATGTTTGATTTCATAAAAAATGAGATATTAAATTATGTCAGAAAATAAAATTAATAATAAAATTGAATTATAGTTTTAATACTTTAAAGAAAACGTCATTATTTGCACAGTAAGTAAAAATTTTTATAGACTAATTAAATTTATTTTCTGGTCAAAAATAATGATTCTCAAAAGGGAATTGACCAATTTTATCAAAATCCTACAGCGGAAATAATAGCAAAACGACAATTTTTAAGAATTTATTTCAATAGAAATCTAACAAACAGGCTAGTTGTAAGGATGAAAATTTGAATTCCAAGATGATCTGCTATAACTATAACATTGGTGTCTTCTAAATTACTCAATCTATCATGTAAAGGGTCAAATTATTTTTGCTTCGATTATTTCAAAAGGTTAGCTTAAGTGCAACCTAACCCAGAATCAGAACAAATTCAATTAGAAGAAAAACTATAGCACAACACTCTTTTTCAGGTAGTGTTTGAAAAATTTCCAAACATTATCTTAAAATAAATCAAAGATGACAGTAAAAATTAAATCTAAATAAAATACAAGCGAATTTTGTGACAAATACAAATCTCCATTTAATATCCCTTTAAAAAATTTATTTTAAGACAGGCTTAAGTTTTAAACTAAAACTCATCATAATCGCCTTTTCGTTTGATATATTCAGAAAATATTTAATATATTTTTTTAAACTTTTGTGTTTTATTTTTATTTGAATATATCTGAATATATTATTTATTTAAAAATACATTTGTAATCCCGAGAAGACTACTCTCAGGCTTGCACTTGATCACCTTAAAAGAATTTTTGGCACACAAGTTCCACTAAAAGAACAACATTCACTTCATCGTCAAACAACTTCCAGCCTACACTTTTTATAATTTTAATCTTGTCTTTAAGTTTAACTTCAATTTTGCGCACAAAATAATTTTTTTTATCTTTCTAATCCATGTATCTGACGGCTAAGATATCTATATACTTGTATTTCCGGGTTTTATATTATGATACTAGTAGATCCAGCCTCCAATTAACCATATATGTCCTGATGGTAAAGCCTCTAACCATGTACACACCTCAAACACAAACACTCCCCTCATTTTTCTATTATTGCAAATAATTATTAATATTTTTGATCAGTAAAAATAAATAAAAGATTACAATATTAAAACACAAAATAGACATCGTCAGAAAAATTCGATGCCAGGATTCCCATACTTTGTATGTTTTTAAGTTTTGTAATTCATGTCTGTGGGTGGATTTTGTTACGATGTTCAAAAAAAAAAGTGCTCAGGTATAATAGTATGATAGGTGAATGAATTCTAGCTCTTTATTTTCTTTGAAAGTAAAGGAATTACACTTAATTAGTACTTAGCCATAGCATGCCTAAAGCTTTAAATTTAGAGCTGCTACCAACAAAGCTGATGCTCAATGTCAGGATTTCTATGTGGGGTTATAAAAAAGCTTTTTGTGTATTATTTTTCATTCATAAGAAGTCCGTGTTGAAGACTCCTATTTCAAAGCATCATATAATGCAATAAATTGAAAGCTTTTAGAGTATATAAAATTTAACATTAATGATCACGTGTTTGGCTTATCTCAGTAGAAGAGAGCATGAATCAAAAAATGGGTAGATTTATAGTAAATTATATTTTATGAATTAAACATCTTGAGCAAATGTTTCTAAGCAAACTTTGGAGGTTCCTTTGCTTAATTAAGAAATATATATCTCATCTTGGCGAAGCACTAAGTTTGGATTGTGAATTTCATTAAAAATTAAAAAAACTTTGCTTTTGACTAAAAATGTATTTGAGTAATAAATTTAAAAATCTCTTTAAAGAAAACTCCATAAAAAGTTCTAAGGGTCTATTATGATTTAAATAATCAATAGTCTCACATTTTTAAAATTAACCCTTCTGATATTTGATTGGCTTAAATAATGAAAGAGCAATTAGGGAAATTTTTGGCCGACTAAAGCCTTGTACAGACCAATGCGTTTTTCATTCGCACGCCGGACAAGATTGTAAAACGGGTGATGTATTTGTTCTAGCTATAGCTAGAACAAAATTGTTTTGTTTTTGTTTTTGTCAGTAAAAGGACACTTTATGGCCTTCAAAATTTTTGTTGTATTTTAAATTTGAGTTCTAATGGAAATTTTTGTTGTATTTATATTAAAAGGGATAGGAAATAATGATTTTATTACTTTTAGAGGTACACCAAAAGTTTTGAAGGCCACAAAATGTTTCTCTAAAAGTAATAAAATCATTTCTTATCCCTTTTAGAATAAGCACAACAAAAATTTAAAGTAAAAGAAAAATTTTGAAGGCCATAAAGTGTCCTTTTACTGACAAAAACAAAAGCAAAACAATTTTGTTCTAGCTATAGCTAGAGCAAATACATCACCCGTTTTACAATCTTGTCCGGCGTGCGAATGAAAAACGCATTGGTCTGTACAAGGCTTAAGCCAGGAGTACAATAAGTTTTCAAAAAAGTGTTGTGCATTTCTTTAACCAATCAAAAAGTAGGAATTAAAGATTTCAGATTAAAAACGTTATTACTAAAAAAAAGTTGGATTTATACCTTAAATTTATTTTTGTTTTATTCTGCTTTCTTCTATTTAAAAAAATAGAAAGTGAGTTTTAGAGAAAAATTTGCTGAATAAATCGCCAGCTGTCTAAACCAGCTGAATATACTTGCTGTTAAAATGACTCTAATGATGGAGAGCTAATAAGAACTTCTATACTTCTGTGGATCTAAAAGTTTTAGTTAGAGAGTAAATCCAATTTCTTCCATGTTATACTTCTGATTTTTCGACGTCTAGATCTAGAGATTGTAGTAAACGGTTAAGATAAAGTTCCAGATATTTATTGAGCTAGGAAGCCAAACTGCAAGTCTAAGCAGTTATTATTACCTAAAATATGTTATATATTTAATCCAAGCATTTGTACATGCTTGTTTTAAAGAAATAAAATAGTATCTGTAGGATGTGAAGGAAATTAAAAAAAATAAGGAAGTTATCGTTCCAGCAAAAAGAAATTAGTGGTCCAAGCTTTGATTAACGTACTCAAATAATATGAAGAAAATTAACTTGAAAATCTTCATCTTTTCATGAAAATCATCTTTTCATACTACTAATTTTAAAATTGAAAAAGCAGGATTTTATGGATTGATCAATGTTATAGTCAGTTAGAGAAAACAGGATTTGAAGTGTTCAATCGGGCAAGTTCTAGTAAAAAAAAATTTTTCAGTGGTATATAAAATGGGAAATTTTGCAAACTAGTCGAGCATAATCGTCCTTATACTATAAAATTTATAACTACTTAAGTCTCACTCAAACGCTTCTACTTCATAATGAAATTTGGTATCTTTTTTTTGAAAATTGTTAAACATCATAAGTTTTCTTTGAAAACTTTAACTAACATGCTGTATACAGAAAATAATACTATCATACAACAAGGGTTTTCTTTAATTCAACATAGGTACATTCTCTAAGTCGTAAGTACAAATTTTAGCATATTTTTGTATTCTAGATTTTGATAGCTTCTTTTATACCGTCACAGATATCAATCTTTTAAATTTCTTATTAACATGTAGTTAACTGTTATGTATTTTTAGTATGTTTTACCTTTTATTTGAAAATAGTTCTTTACTTTTTTATTTAAAACATGACAAATCTTAAAATACAATCACCTCATATGTTCATCTTAATGAATTGTATGTTTTTTCTAACCGCCAAATGAATGCCGTGTTAAACTTAAATGTAGTCATTAGTTGACGTATAAAAAGAAAAATTCATCTTTGCGGTGCATTTTAAAGGTATGTCACTTCCTTTACATCTGAGCCGCGCTACCATCTGGATATCTGGTTTGCATAGCATGTCCGAAGATTTTAGTTATATACCGTAGTCCATCAGTGGTCAAACCACACAAATTATTCAGACAAACAGAACAAAATTCTACAATACCAGTTTAATATTTAGTAATTGTTGTAATACGCGTGCGTCCAGTAATTCTTTGTGTTTTTCTTTTATTGTTTATCTTTCTTCTTGCTTCTTTTTTTTAAAAAAAAAAACAAAGAAAAAAACTACAAACGCAATTTAATTAAAATATGTATATATTAATGCATATGAAAAAACTATAAATCTACCGCATCTTAGAAGCAATTTACAAGAAGTAATGACAACAGAGGCCAAAGTAATACATTACTGGGGCAAGTAATTTGTTTTGCAAAATTACTAAATGCATATATGTGAATTATTATGTCCTCCATTTCAAATTGAGTGTAGAAATGCAAAAAATTATATATCAGCTTGAATAATTTATACACAAATAGCTTAAAATGAAAATAGTGTTTACTATTATGTTAAAAGATTGCAACGAACAAAAGGATTCTAGATAAAATTTAGTATTTAAGCAATAACAAATTATGGAAATTTATTACTTTCGTTCATTTCTACATTATAAGTATTTCTTTAAATTACCTTGTTTTGTTTAAGGGGATGTTTCGATTAATTCGTTGAAAAAAAGACATATTTTTAAGAATTTTTTTTGATAATACAGATAGTTCTAGTTTTTTTGATTAATTTTAATTTGATAACACATCATTTGTCAACATCTGAAGGTGCCTTGAAAAAAAGGTATTTTACAGTTCGCATCATGACTCACAACAGAATTATCCAACACCAAAAAAGCAAAATTTATTTATTAAAGAAGATAACATATATTTTAAGTTAATGACGAAAGGATTTTTTTGTGATTTATTTTTTCAAGTTTTGGTAGACTTTGGAAGCCAAAATACCGATTTTAAACTAAAAAACCGACTTATTTTGTTAGTGTAAAATTAATAATTATTAAAACAGTAAGAAAGCTTTTGCCATTACCTGGTAAAATGTTATATGTGGAAAAGTAATGCATAAAATTTCAAAACGATCGGTTGTGTAGATATTGATTTATCGTGCTTATTCGCTCCCAAAATAACAAGTTTCAGATAAACATTTTAAAGTTTTGCACACTTACGCTTTGCTCAAGAGTAAAGGACACTCAAAGAAATGGAAAAATAAAAAATTACATACCAAAACATCCTCTTGAAATGTAGTTAATGAATACATTTAGTCCCTTTGAAATTTTATTATGAAAGGTCTTCCATGGAACCAGTATATTAAAACTGAAATATGATATATGCTAAAAAAACTGATTCTATTTGAAATGAATGCCTAACTTAATATATAAAAAAAAACACCGAAATTTCTCGTTTATTTTAGATTATCCCACCATTATTTCATGTAAAATTTCTAACAAATTTATAAATTTCCAAGGATTTTAACAATATATTTGAACTTTTAAATGTTTATTAAATTCCTGTAATTCAAATATCATCCCTAACCACTACCCCACTACCCATATATATATATATATATATATATATACCATACAGAATCAACAGTTGTTTTTTTATTGCATTAAAAAAAATTAGAGCTTTCCCTGCATTTTATAATTTTACTAACAAAAAACCGAAAACAACAAAATCTACAGATGTAATCTAGCTCCTCCCGTGTATTAAAGCAGAAAACTTGTTGCTTTCTTAGCTGTCAACCACGTGGGACGATTTTACCAGCCTCCGCACGCTAAGTTGGATAAAACGGCCCACACTATACCAAAAACCAATACAATCAGAAAAAAAATATTTCTTTAAACCAATTCTGCGGATGCTGTTTGTTGCTATTCGTAACGGACGGCGCACATACAGCTTGAAAAGCTTTTTTTTTCTATTGGTCTCTCAATACGTATTGTTATTATTGAAAATTGATCTTTATTTTAATAAAAATCGGCATTTTACTAGTTTTTAAAAACAAAATTTTAAAATTACAAAAAAAAAAAAATTTTTTTAGTGGCTTAGGATCAAAAAATTAATTTCGTTTTTCTAATGACTAAATTAAATTTCTGTGTCATTTAGTTTATTTGATATAAAAAATAAAGGTTCTAAAAATAAATTCCATAATTCAAGTGAAAGTTGTTATTTTGACGTAAATTTTGTTTTTAAATGCGCTGAATCTTCGTTATAAATCTGGAAAATTTCCTATGTGACGTCATTTCATTTACTAAAAGCTTTTATTGAAAATATAAAGCTTTCCTCCATTGAGAAAATTAACTGAGCACATTTTATAAATGGCAAATATTATATTTGATGACATCCTCATTGACTCTTTCAATTTTCTCAATTATAAATCTTTAAGTGAGCGAAAAAGCATTTATTTTCCCCTTGAAAAAATACACAATTTCGACATTGTATCACATAAATAACAAAATTTTCCAAACAGTTGAAAAACTGTTGAGTATCATGCGAGATGGTAGTTTTGTGTTTCCACGATGCCGTAACGCGGTAGTTTTGTTTTTTTTTTTTTTGAAACAGAAAAATTTGTTTTCTTAAAAACAAAGTAAAATAATAAACGAAATATATTAGTTTCTTTTTATTTGAAAAGTACATAAACACTTATACGGCAAGCTTTACTTATACAAGTGAAAACAATGACTTAATTTATTTAAATTTAAAGTTTCTTTCTTTACTAGTTCAATTTTTAATTTTTAATCGGTTTTTAAAGATTTTTAGTGATTTACTTGTAAAAAATATTTCAAAAAATATTTGTAAATTTTGTGATTTTTGAGTGATTTAAAAACAAAATTTCATTTTGGTGCAACTAAATCGTTATCAATTGAATACATATTTAGCTATTTAAATTAAATTGTGATATTTTATGTAGTGAAAGTTCTTGTTTTTAAGATTAATAGTGATATTTTTACAAAAAGAAAATCTCAACTTCAGTTAAGTTTAATATTTAAAATTTCCATAACTGAAATTTGTGCAAACAAATGGAAAAAATCATGAACGTATAAAAACAAGAATCAAGAAATTTCAGTTTACATTTAAAAGTTCACCTTTTTTATTTTTACGGAAACTAAAAGCCAGTTTTTTCAAGTAAAAATCGTCAACTTTTAGAAAAAAGAGTTTTTTAAGAATAAAAAACTAAACAAATGCCATATCCTTCTATAAAAGCTATAAACAAAACGTGGTTTTTTTTTTCAACCAAAAAAAAATTGTTCTGAAAACTACAGAGTAAAAGGATATTTATTTATAAAAGCTAAATTTTTGATAAGGGAATAAGTTTTGTATGGACTTGGTCGAATGTTTGCGGAAAACTCTATCCCGATTGTGCCACCTGACGAATTGAATAAAAGTAAGTTTAATGCAATATTCTTAGTTTAGCTATTATTAAACATTAAAATAGAAATTTTTTAATATTTTCACAAAAACACGTCCTTGTCTAATACAAAAAAATAAAATAAAAACCTTTTACTTATCATGAAAATTCAAACATCTTTCACTTTAACTTTAAGAGTTAAGCTTCAAAAAGATTCGAAATACGACAAAGGTGGTCTTTACGGAATACTTTGAATTTCTGAATCATAAATTTTTAATTAACATCGCAAAGATTTATTCAAATCATACAACTGAAACCATAGCAAAAATACTAGTTTTAAATAGCATAACAAGTGAAATTTTATTAAATTAAAATTTTATTAAAAATTTGCAGTCACTTTACAAAAAGTATTTATATTTTTTGCTAAGCGCTGTAGAAGATTTTAAGAAAACACCACAAACTTCTAATGATTTTTCTGTCAGCCAAGTAAGTGACCAAATCCCATTAAGAAAATCATTTGAATGAATGAATATCAAAAAGTTTACGAACGCGAACAATTTTTAAATTTATATTAATAAAAATATTATATTGTGGCTTTAGTTAATTAGCTTAAAAATATTAGAACAATAATGCTGAATATGACAAGGTTTTTAATTTCTTTGATAAACGTTACAAAATATTTGATAAGTGTCGGCAATATGTAAATGGGACCTGAAAATATGTAAGAGTTTAAAAGATTTTCTTCTTAGTCACTAAATTGACAAGAGTTGGGATGTCTTAAGTTTCGTCTTTTACATCGAAAGCTATAAAATAAATTTAAAAAACTGGACTCCAAAAGCAATACCTATAAGTTATTTTACTATATCTTTTACTATATCCTTAAAACTTTTTAAATTCTTTTATCATTTTTTTCAATGCTAAGTCTTTTATCCATTTCCCATTATAGCTGAAGTCAGTTTTGAGAAAACGGTAATAATAATGACCGAATTATATTCTCATTTACAACGTGTAGATACCTTTATTATTTTTTATATAGGAAATCAAAGCCACATATAAGGGACGTAGTGCCCTTTTTGGCAGTAAATTGCAAAAAATAATGTATTTTTAATTTATTGAAATATTTTATCAAATATTAAAATAAAATTTATTTAAAATTTGTAATTTGAAATCTTACAAAAACTTGAGCAACATCATTGAACCACCTAAAAAATGTATGAAGCTATTCTTCATTATATAAAACTTAATACAGAATCATTGGCTCCAGCCTTAAAACATTTATGAATTAATATAATTAAAACTTTCATTTTTACTCAAAAGCGAAATTTATTTGATGCTTTTCTCTTGCATGATTTCCTGCTTACCTCTTAGAAGCTGTCCAAAGGATAAACGAGAAAGTAGGCATTCAATCAATTTTTCATTCACATTGCAGTGCAGAAAGCAGGCCGAATTATGTATGATATTGGTGGTCATTTTGAAACATATCCATTAATGTTTTTACTTCGAAAATTTGTCTTCTCACTTAAAAGTAGTCCATTTTTATTAATGATCTATCCTACTTTCTTTATTGTATGCTCTAATCGTCTCCTATTTTGAATGCATTAAAGATTACATTTGAAAATGATTCCTGCAAACCTTTTAATGGAAACTCATACAAACTATAACACAGTATACCAATATTATTTTATATAACAAAAAAAGATTTATCATCAAATACCTTTTACGGTATGCATATAAAACTTTCACAAATAAATGTGGAAAGCCGAATACTGTCATTTGGTAATTTTATATGAAACTGAAGTTAATGAAAGTGAAAAATTAAATAAATAAGTAAAATTTTTGATATAATATGTTTTGACTTTGAAATGTCCGTAAATATAAATAAAAATAAGAAATTTACCTAAAGTCTGTAGCTAAATTTAATTAATATATTGCCATGAAAATAAATATGAATTTAAGCTATAAAATTACTGTTATTTTCAGGAAGTCCAAAACTATATTGATAAAAATATTTGAAAAAAGATAAATTCAGACAATCAACAATTCTAAAAAAGCAAGGATTGCAATCATTAAAACATATTTATAGACAGAAACGACAATCAATGGATTGCCCAGTTATTGAACGCTTAAAATTTTTCAAAGGATTCATTTTCCATAATTTTATTTTATTAATAACGTGTAAAAATACTTATCAAAGAAAAGATGATTTTAGCAATGCGTCGTACAACTGATCACCAATTGGAGCAACAAGAACAACAACAGCAACAACAACAACAATTACAACAACTTCACCAAGAACAAGAAATACAAAATTATCAAATTCAACAGCAAATAACTGAATTAGAATTATATTCAGATACACAAAGGACAACAGAACAATTAGTTTATCCACCAGATATATCAAGTCATGAGATCTCATCAACATTATTATCTGAACAACAAAATTTACAAATAACATCATCAACAAATCGACCAACAAGTGGTTCAGGTTTAGATGAATATGTTGATATACTTCAGGTACAGCAACTTTTATTAGAATCTTCAAATCCTGTTACTGCTAGTCCACATCAAAAGCAACGTCCACGTCTAAATTTACAAAAGGCTTCCGAATACTCAACACAGGGTAAATAATACTATTGAAATATTTCAATTTTACTTAATTTTAAAATTTTGAAATTATTATTGTATTATTCTTTTTTTATATAATTTTTTAGCCGCCGATTCACCATCCAAACGTCTTGTTATTGATTATCCAAGCTCTTATTTTTATGGAAACCATTATCACACTTCCCCAAGTGAAGATCTTGTTGCACTCTGGTTTGGAACAAATGGTTCAGGTTGGAAAATATTTGTTTACTAGTTTGCTTTTTTTCTATTGTAGAATAAAGGTAATGGGTAGTTTTTTTTGCAAAGAAAAACTCTATTAACTAAATTGGTTATAACATGCCCATCACCAATCGCCTTTTGTACTATGTTTCAAAATTGTAATCTCTGTAGTAATGCTAGGGAATCAAAATTTGTTTCGATTTTATACCATTTACAAATTTTTAATATTTAAAACTTATTTGCTTCTAAGGCACGGATGGGTGGATTTAACTGCATTCATTGCTTTCAATAAACTAATCACTAAACTGGCAATGAGGGTCATGTAAATACTAAATATCTCCAAAAAATGAAGAAGAAAAAATATAAAAATAAGTACTATTATATAATTATTGATTTAATAAAAACTAGGAGATATATGCTTGTCCTTCCTAGGCGTTAAATATCATCCAATATCAATTAAAGTGATCCCATTTTTTCTTCACACTAAACACACTTTTGTTCCTTTGATAGAAATAATCCAGCTTTCTTGCAGGCTAGAATACATTTTGTCGTCACACCTGTTAAAGAAAACCATTTTTATTACTAATAACTCCCTTATTTGAAAAACACCTTATAACGGCTTTATTTTTTGTTTCAATTAAACTCAAGATTTGTCGACAAGTTGTTTAATGTAAGGAGCTTAAAACTAATCCTAGGGGCATTGTAGTAACCGAACCTGAAGTCCTTTTAATTGGTATATGCTTGCCTTAGACGAGGGCAAGGAAATTACCCATCAGTGAGTTTCTCTTTCATGAAGTCATTCGTAACTCATGTTGAAAGGCTCACTTGTGAAATATTCATTGATGCAGCATGCAGAAAGTATCCATCATAGATACTTTTCAGCCATAACGGCAACATTTTTGGCTATTTGTTAACAAAATTCATTTATGTTTGCTCCACGAAAGTAGGCGTTATGACTGACATGTAGCTCTCTTTCATCAATGAAGTAGAGCTACTTTTCCTTGTGGGTTACAGAAAGCTACGCACAAAATTATACTTACGTAAGAAAATCCAATCTCGTCACATTGGAAAAAGGGATATATGCCCCGACATAAATTAGACTAATAAAAAGTTCATTTAATAGAAAAAATCATCTTTTTACTACTAGAAGTGACCGATGGCTTTCCCGTATCATCATTGTATTAGTTTAATTTGGACTCTGACAGAAAAATTTTGTGTGTGTTAATTGTAAATACTTTGAAAAATTTACTCCTATATCTACATTTATTAATTTTACAAAAGGAGAAAATTTTATCGAATTGTCTTGCGTCACAACAAAATTAGGCAGCATGAAATTTTTAGGTTGAAACATTTATTTATTTTTAAATTGAAGAAGCTCAGGAAAACTCCCTCCCATTTTAAATGTCTCAGCCACATTAGTGATAATTACTTTGATTGGGAAAAAGTTGCGATCAAAACTGAAAAACCGCATTTGATTTTTGTAACTATTAAATGTACAGAGTCTGCAATGCGTAAAACTGAATAACCAACAAATAAGTAAAAGCGAATTCATTTATTAATTCCCAAGTTCAGTTTTCTACTTATTTTTTTCAATTGATATTGACTATTGAAACTCTTACTTAAGCCTTGACATCGGGTTGTTTAAAATTACCCTCTTCGAAAGCTTGTGTTAATAATGTGTAAAAATGTCTACTATTAAATTATTCCTATTATTTTTCTGAAATTTTGGCTTCGCTTCATAAAATAATTTTTGAAGAAAATATTTTCCAATAAAAATATATAATTTTTCGCCTCTTTTTGAGTTTTCTTGAACGTTATGACCGTAACTGCAAGAAGTTCTAAGCGATAGCTAGGATCAAATGTTGTTTCCTTGGTTATTTTTTAAATGCTGTATTGCCACAGGGTTTCCGATAATATTATGAAATTTTAGTACTAAAGCCTATTTAAAAAAACAGTTTGAGCTCAAATTATTAGCAAGAACCCAACTTTAATATGCTCCAGAAGTTTGATTTTTTGTAGGAATAATTTAACAGCTAATTTCGATGGTTCCTTTATTGACCAGCTAAATTATAATTTATTTAATTTTTGATTAACTCCTTCTAAGGGTAAAATATTAAAAGGCAAGGATGCTCGCTAAGATTTTAGCTATAATATTTTCCTAAATTATATGCGACAAAAATTTGGCATAATTATAACATTTTTATGAGCACTTGCTCCATTTGCTTTCCATCCAAATTGTAGTTTCTTGTTTTTATAAAAGGAGAAATTTTGAATTAAAGATAAATATTTTGTACCTACTAAAAGAGAAATATTTTCGAATATTCCGTTCATCATTAACCTTGGAATTATTTTCTAAACCGCATTCTTTTTCTATACCCACAATATTATTACATATCTCTCTTCTGCTAGAAACCTTATTCTTTATATATTCCAGGAGTTCTACCTAGAAACCCTACGGTGAATAATGGTTTATTGTTTAAAATATTTTAAACATTTTCGAAGAGCGACACCTGTTAAGTTTGAAAAGTTTGACTTTGATAAAAGTAAGATTAAATTTAAATTTCTATACAGAGTATTCAATTGTAGAATACTTGATGATATTTAAATTGTTACAGTACTTGAATACTGCTAATTCAAGGATAATAAGAAATTTGTGACTTTCTACTGTACTACCTGGCAAACATGAAAAATTTCTTCGAAGACAATTACTTGCACTTTTTGGCATTATTGTCCCACATTAAAAAGGATATTAAAGTTCTACAGCAACTTCGTAATAGAATATTCACTTCTTCGTTCAACATTTCCCTAATTCGGGGATACTTTCTTTAGGAAAATGTAATTTGCGATGCACCACTGTAAGTATATAAAGAATTTTTTTTTGAATTTATTTGATTTATCCAGGTGTTTTATTTATAATGGAGTATCTTTGATCATAATACTTGACCTACTACACAATAGTTGGATATAAGGATTAGTGTCTCATTTGTCTTAATATTGATTAATTAAGCAAAATGGGTAAAGCCAAAAGGTGTTAAAATCCCATACATAACTTTAAAAATCTTTTCTTAAACTTTCTTTGCCTTTTTGAAGCCATGTTTTTCTATATACGAGTATCTAGAGATCCATGCTAAGCCTTTCAGGGGCTGGTCATAGTTTCATACCACGTTTGAGATATTTCTTACCGATAAATACTAAATTTTTTCTTAATTCTTTACGAAAATTTAATTTTCAACAGTTGGCTACTCATACTACAAAAATATTTGTAATGAACTATAATTTTAAGGAATTATTATCAAACAATTAAAAATACCTTTCCATGCTTAAAATATATTACATTATGAAAGATATTAGAAAAACCTTTGAAAACAAATTTTAATCTAATACCTTAGGCTCTATTAAATATATTTTAGCCAAAAAATTTAGCATTTGCTAAAACTTTTATGGAAAGATCCACTAAAGTAGTTTATTAACAGTTACACAACTTTTTAAGGCTATTGTACTTGCTGACATTATATTTGCTTTCATTTTACAGAGATGCATAAAACAATTACTATGTATTAATTTAAAGGATTCTAAAAAATTAAATAGATTTTAGCAAAGCTTTTGCATAACATTTACCAAGATTTGTGGGTATTTTTAATCAGTTTTTGGAAAGCATAAATACTGAAAATTAGGTTTCCTATGCTAGAATGTTATATCTCCGTTTTTAATTCTTTCATATCTAACGTGATAAGAATAAAATATAAAATAATAGCTCTCTTAATAGTGGTATACTAAAAAATAATTCCCTAAAGTATTGGAACTCTAGATGAATGCAAAAAGAAAAAAAATCCCAGAGTTTATTGTTAAAAAAACACTTTTAGTATGACAGTTTTTATATAGTATGAGTATTGTAGAGCTCAGGATGATTGTAAAAATGACATAACATTTTGGAAATGGCTTTTTAGTTAACACCATTGGTCAGCGTAATCTCCACCATGAATATCCTAAATAATCTAATAAAGGTAAATGACCATTAAACAAATTAAATATTTACTATACCAAAAAAAAAAAAAAAAAAAATTACCTTCACATATAATAATAAAAATTAGGTCAAACAAATTTGATATATTTTCAACACATCCGAGCATCAATGTCACAATTTTCATTGTAATATGGAAACTATTTAGTAAATTTATTTTACATAAAACTAAATTTATGAAATAATTGAACCCACACAAAAACTGATTGCTCAAAATGACATATAGTAAAATTACAAAATATTTATCAAATCAAACAAATCTTTGGTATCGCGAAGTAATATACAGAAATCTAAAAAATCTATCAATGTTAAAATTTTGAAATACTTTTCTTGACTATATAAACAGAAAAATACAGAAATAATAAATGAAATAGTTGAAATCAATTATCATTATCGCCCACTTTCTTTATATGGCGCGTGCCATTAACATCAGAAGTAATTCAATACGAAGGCCGATTATTAGTAACATAACAAATTTTTTTTTTTATCTCTTTCCTTTTATTTGTTTTTTTTTTTTTTGGTTTTGTTTTATCTTTAAGCATCCTCATCATCAAAATCTATGCCAGAATTACGAAATGAATGCATAAATGTCAGGTAGCTCTCATGAATTGCATGTTATTTGTAAAGAAAACAAAAAAAAAAAGATTTCTTTTATTTAAAATGTCCAACACACTTCCGTTATAAGCAAAGGTAAAATATGTTAACACCCACACATCATCTAATTAACCGTCGATAGGTTTTTCTTTGTTTATTTAACCTTTTTTTTTTGTTTCTCTGTCTTTTTTTAATGATTTTACTATGCAACAACAACAACAACAAACAAACTTTATTTCTTCAACAGGAAGCAACATACCTATAAAATTAAATAGTCGGAGATTCATTAGAGCAGTAGGCTTTTCTTCCAAACAATCTTTCATAAATCTTTTAAAGAACACCCAAAACGTAATGTAAACTATAACAATCAATTAACCTTTCATATTAAAAAGATATTGTACCACTAAATTATCTCTATCGATGTACCGAAATTCGAGGTAAATATAGAGAATAGAGCAAAAAATACTATTCATTAATAATTAAATTAGTTATCATGAATCAATTTTCTTAAGTATACAGCTCCAGATGATTGTACACAGAAAAACTGTAAATGTTAGGGTAGGGTATTCAGGATCACTTCTCAAAATTCAAAATTTTTGCGTAGGCTTCACTTTTTGTATGAACACTTGGCAAAATTAAATTTTTTACTGTTCCGTTTTCTTTTCCCCTCTAGTTTTTAAAAAAGAAGATATATATACATATATATATGTAAACATATAATCTTTAATTTTATTTCCATTCATAAAACCAGCATTTTTGTAACATTAAGACATTAATTTTCATTTTGATTTTATAAAAAAGAGAATAATTGTTGTTATTTTCCTGTAAATATACCACTATAATATTTGAATTTACCCGCCAACACCTGATTTGTAACCAAATCAAGATTAGCCATAAACTTGCATAATTATTTAAGTACATAGCTGCCGTACTTTATCTGACAAAAAAATTAAAATGAAAACAAAAAACCACTATAAAAAATTACTTCAAACTAAAGAGAATTGAATTTTAATTTCAATCGCATGTCATAAATTTGAAGTTTCCCATTCAGAAGTGCTTCAGGTGGAGGTTTAATCACAGCCCACGCTCCATCTAAGATGATATGCAAAGCATATTATACTATCTCAAAACCATATGGTATTGGTTAGCTTTTTTTTCCTATAGCTTTTTAAGTTTAACTAGGTATCGACGATGTCCGTTCAAAAAAGAGGAAAAATAATTTAGCTATAAATACAAATATATTTAATGGAAATCAAAATGAATAAATTAAACTAACGATATGAATAATTAACAGCCTTGGATTAGTTTTTGTTTTTCTTTTCTTTTCTAATTTTTTAAGCTTTGTTTTAAGTTTATGAAAATCTAATATAACACACACATATAAGCCAGCAACAGGTGTCATTGCCTTCAAAATTAAATTTTTACGCAAAAATATACCAGGCATATGATTTCATTCATGTCAACTTGATTTCATTCACTTTTACCCATTGACTAGAGCTCTCTAAGCTTTATATATAACTAAATTGCCGTTGGCTATTATTCACCTTGAGTTGGGTACGGGTGACTTAATCCAAAGTGACTGTTTTCTAGTTGAAATCAATGTATTTGTTTCTATGTTAATTGTAAGTCATTCAATCAAATAAAAAATAAATTGCAGAAGATTAAGTATAAAGACTAGTTATTTTTTTGGTAATATTTTAGAAATTTCTTGTTCAAAGCAATAAAAAGAGGCTTAGATTTAATGCTGACCCAATTTAATGCAGAAACCCTTAACTTTGAGATTGTGAAGCACACTTTTAAGACCATTGCTTGAAATATTACTATGGAAGTTTAAATAAATAGTAATAATGAGCTTTCTACAAAGCTCTTAAAGTTCTCCTTACAACTGTAAAGTGTAATTTTGTCACATTTATTATAAGTACTTAAGTATAACTTACTTAAATCAACACTTCTTCTTTGAGATTTTAGCAATCTTTTATCATTACTTACAAAATTTGAGTCCTTTATTTCAAATTGTAATAGACTATCAAATAGTTTCAAAATAGCATTTTTTAAAGAAAAACATTTCCAAATTTCCTAATTTGAAATAGACTAGACTGTGTATAGTCTTATGGAACAGAAAGGAAGTAAATGATACAAGAGAATAACACAATTTGCATTTTTTTGTGATTAAAGAACTGTCTTTTCAAATAGTTTTGAATATTGAAATAAATGAAAAATTTATTAAAAAGTTTTAGCCTCAAAATTATTATTTTCGAAAGACAAATGAAGACGCTAAAGAGCATTAAAGGGACTTTTCACTATTTTTTCCAATTCGTCAAATAGCTCTCTCGCTCAATGTAATGTATATATGGAAATGACGATTTGTGAGTAAACTTTTAAACATGCTTAAATTTTTACTCACAAGTGGCTATTTCCGTATAGTTTATATGGAACGAGAGAGCCTTTTGACGACTTGGGAAAAATAGTGAATAGCCCTATTTAAAGAAAAACATAAGCTTTTCTTTTATCAAGTATACTGCAAATACTCAAGCGAGATTGACACCTAATTCAATCTAATTTATTGGTTGTCACCATGATTTAAAATTTTAAATTCAATTAGTTGTGTAAATAACTTGCAAAATTTTACTTTATGTAACAGTGTAAAGTAGTAAAGACTAAACTGGATTTTTTTAAACATAAAAAACGAGAGTCTCCAACGTCAGGTGGGGTTATTTTTGAAAAAACACGCACACATTTACATATTTTTTGATACTCATCTTCATGCAAATCAATTCTAAGAAATTTGACTATCTCTATACAAAAGAATTCCTCTGTAGATCCGCTCATTCTATAACATACGAAAGAATGTCTAGATTTCTACATACTTCCTTTCTACTGCGATAAACTTATCCTTTAATTAAATCTTGAGTTAAATATTTAGAAATCTGAAATTCCAAATTGAAGTTTTGAAGCTAGGATTAACAGACCTCTTTGGGTGATTTTCAATGATTTATTGAAAATTTTTACCTTTCGGAATAAATCAAACTAAGAAAAAGCTTCATGAAATTTCATTGAAAATTGAATAAATACTCTTCTTATTTTAGTATAGTCATCTTTTTAATTAAGTAAACCTTCAACCTTTTTATTTTACAATATTTTTAAGTTCTTACTCGTAAAATGAAAAAACATTAAAAATGAACACTTAAAATTATTAATAAATAAAACGTCTGCTATCAAGAAGAACCGAAAGTTCTATTTAATATTCATCACGTTCCGAGAATATGGAAAACCGAACTTAAAATTTTCAACAATTTCAGGCTGCGAATGACATAAGCAAATAGATTTGTTAGTTCTCAATAAATATAATTTACAAAGACAAAAACAAAATATATATAGCCAACTAATTGAATTCCAAAATAGAGACTTCTATCGGATCCTCAAAGTAGTGCTATTAACTTGATGTTGTTGTTACTAATGAAAAACAATAATAAATAAATCAATAGACCTAAAATGATAAGAATAGGTAGCAGCAGCTGGCGACAAAGTCACCAGCTTCCAAATTACGAAGTAAAATCGTGACAAGATGTCCATCAAAGGCCAATTATTTGGGAAAATAGGATCATTTGTCTTCGAATAATCAATTCATTGGTCTAGCTTAAGGGCAAAATTAATCATATGCAAATCACATAGTGTGTGTATATGAGATACTTGAATCTGTTTAGAATATATCGACAAAAGGTTCTATATGAATCCTTTCAGTATACATTGTATCTAACCATTCATTTATATAACCCACGCTTTTTTATGATCACAAAGTCTTTAAGGTTCTTACAAGCCCAGAAGAACCATCTGCTTTGAGAGCTTAGGCTTTTTGTCATATTTCATTGAAATTAGAAGAAAAAAGCAATAACGAATTAATATTGTTTCATTTTGTATCATTTTCATGTATTCGTTCTTTTTTTTGTTTTTTTTTTTTTCAATGCGATGACGAACTCTATGATATGGCTCCCAGGTTCATCTGTTGGGCGTTATGATCTTGAAACTCAGTGTCACGGGGAGAGTGTGCTTAAGCTTTACAGCATTAAGATACTTGAGGAAGTTGTGCAAGAAGTTCATTAGCAATATATATAATTGCGGGGGCATCTACCAATGACTTCACTGAAATTTTAATATACTAAACAGTTTATGTGCTAATCAGACCACTGATTCTGTTGATAGTTTGATAAATGATATGAAACTGAGAAAGCAGTTTTAATGACCTCTTTTTGATTAATACACTATTTCTTTGCTTCTTTTTTATTCTCAAAATTTTTCTTTGTTTTAAATTTTTTTATAAATTTCGGTAGGTTATAATAAATATCAATAAATTAGCACCAGAAAAGATTGTATTTATACTATATGTCTAAAAGATTATGTAAACAAATGTGATATAAGGCGCCACTGGTATCAATTAGCAGTAATTTCATTGTAAGTAAATAGTAAAATAAAACTGCTACCGACAAAAGAAAAATAAATAACATAAGACACATAAATAGATACACAAACATTTCATATATTATTGTTTTGTCATTTTTGAATTGCTTCAAAAAGAAAATTTTTTTTTTTGATTTATAATTTTTGAGTTCTTTATTTTCATTATTAAAGAAAAACATAGGAGCTAAAAGTGGTTTTTGTATGTTATTAAGAAAAGATTTTCTAACAATGTTTTTCAATAAAGAATCTAGAATCGAAATGCAAACCTCAAATTACAATGAATGATATTAAATGATCGCCCGATTTTAAAAAAAGAGGAATATTATTTTGCAGATTGGGCATTTTCACGAAAAAACCACCGCCAATAGTTTGTAATACTTAAGCCAGAAAGCTATTGAGCAAACGTCAAATATCCTGCAATAAAAATCTATAGTTAGCACACTTAATATATGGCATATCAAATCATAGAGAACAAGTTATTCCAAAATTCGAAATCTTCCTTTTAAAAATTGTTCGCTAAAACGGGTTTTCACGTTTATTGGTATAGAAAATGAGTCCTAGTATTCCACAGTTTTTAACCAGTAGCTTGACGCTTTATTTTTGAAACGCATTTGAGTAATTAAATATTTTGACAAAAATAGTGCTAAGAAAAATGCAACAAAGACGGTAGTAAAAGAAAAGATGATTTCTATACTATTATGAGAATTAAATCTTAGTTTTCACGCACATGGATCTATTTTGCATCCATTTAAATTCATATCCTTGTTCGTTAATTATGTTTATGCTATTAATTAGTGCAGACTTCAATGACAACTAATTTCTAATTTTCAATTAAAGATATTTTACTTAATTGAGCATTTCGCTTATATTTATTACTGAATATAAAAAAACACAAAAAGAGAAATTATAATCAATATATTTACTTCTAACTAATTTTGGAAAGGCCTACTTTATGTCATTTTTGCCTCAGTTTTTGTTGCTTTTTTTTTAACCGATGTATTGTCTCTTCAAAATTTTTGGTTTTATAAAAAATTTTAAGACCCTAAAGAAGAATAGTACTTTTTACCATTAATACAAAACAAAAGAGGAATAACACTAGATCAGATTTTCGACACCTTGTGATACCTTTACAATTTAATTAAATTTAAAACAGAAGAAAAAATTTAGAAATAAATTAGGTAAATAGAATTTTTTAAATCGAAGCTTATGACGTATTCCACGCTTAGCCATTTCGTTGTGTTTTAAGACTTTCTTAAAAAAAAATTTGGGAGTATAATTTAAAAAATTTTTAATAAAATTGTTAAAATAGAATAACTTAGGTGTATTCTGACATTTGTAAGCTTGCCTAAACTACAAGCTATAATGGCAACTTAAGTAATTAAATCTAGAGGTGGGCACCCACTTAGTGCGTATATCTTAGCGGGTAACTTTTTTGACGTCATAGACTCACGCTAAAGTTCCCCCTCATATGTGGATACTTCAGCGTGAAATTCATTTGTACGTCATTTTGACTTGTAAAATGATCAAATATTGGGAAATTTTATTAGATATTCCTTAAATGCAAAGAATTCTGGATAGCAGCCAATTAGATTGTTGAAGTGTAAAAAACAAAAGCAAAAAAAAAACAAGACATCAAGAAATAAATATTTGTAAATGGAAATAGAAAATATGAAAAAAAAGAAACCTACGCATCCTTTTGAACTAATATGAGATTTACAAATTTCATTAAAAAGGTCAAAGCTTCAAAATATTCTTATAAAAATTCTAGTCTTTTAGTATTTGTTAAATTATATTTTTTGCCTATTGCTCTACCTACGCTTCAAGTAAAAAAGGTATAAAAAAAACAAAGAATAAATTCTTTAGCAACAATTCTTGGAAAACAGTTAATTAGACCGAATTTAACGATAATAAGTGAAGCCAATGAATTCACTTAACTCACAGCGTTTAACATTTCACTGCCGAAATGTAGATATAAACTATGGAAATTCTCAAAAATTTTTACCCTTAACGAAAATCCGAAAATTGAATAATTTTTCTTTATTTTTGTTGTTAAATTTTTTTAAAAAAAAATTAATTTCAAACAACACCTCTAAGGATGTTACATTATTTCTGATTGGTTTAAAAAAATATCCTGAGCAAGTATGGGCGGGAAAAAGGATTATTTATCTTTTATTTGCATAAACTTTCAAGAATATTTCAAATAATATTTTAGGCATTTTTCTGCCTATAGCAGAATCCTTGTATTTTAAACTTATTAAATTTTCTAAGTTTTAAGCTGCCTACATTTTTGATTTTTTATTTATTGGATTGGGCAATATATAGATGGAAGTCAACATAAGAATTTATAAAAGATACATAAAAACATTGAAAAATTGGAATAGAAATGGAATAATATTTACACAGATTTTACCTCTTTTTAAAAAATTTGCAAAGCAGTAGAAAAATATTGAAGTTCGCTAAAAAAAAATTAATGTTTATCAATTGGATGTTGAATTAATTACTTTTAAGCTGTTTTTCTTTGACAAAAGAATTAAAACTGCGACTAAGTGGGGTTATTTGAGAGCAAAAAAATCATTTAAACAAAATAAAATAACTTGATAAACAATACCGCCCTCTAAATCTTTAAGTGGTTAAAAAACACAAAACTATATAAAAACTTAAAAAAGAAAAATACTTTTTTTCTTAACTTATCCAAAGTAAATATCCTCTAAAAATATCACTGAAATTCATTAAAACTGCTAAATTTTTAAAAACAAAATCAATTTTTCTTTTTTTAAGAATAAGAATAACTCAATTGATCTTTATCTAAAACCAACTACCAAAAGTATGAGATGACACCTCACAACGAAATCTTTATTAACAAAAATGCTGACAAAAAATAGCAATTAATAGTAGCTGAAAAGCAAATAAGAAGAAGAAAAAGCGCAAAAAATAAAACTTCCTATTTCCGTTACTAAAATGACTATTAAATAAGGTCACCAAAGATATTAAAACTATTTACAAGGTAATAAGTACATAGCTGAACTACGGATAATTATTGAATAAAAAATTTCAATTTATAAAAACAAAAAAAAACAAAAAACGTGGCCAAAGTTAAGACTCTAATTGCATATCACTACTACTACAAATTCATATCCGATGTGAATTGGTTACTTATGCGTTTATAAGCAGTTAAACACAAGAATGCTGCACATTTAGCTTTAATTGCTTAATAAGTCAATCGCGCAGGTCAGCGACGGGAATTGGGTAATTAGTGTATCATGTCATTTCAAACGGTCGAGCTATACGATATCTGCAGATCCTATTCATGAAAATTATGTAGAGTATATATATATGTATATATATATATATATATATATATATATAGATATAACGGGTATGTGTAACAGTAGTAGCAGAAAATAAATTAAATTATATTGAAGAGATGTTCTCTTGCATCTTACTTGCTCGCCCTTATCAGAAAATATATATCCCATTCATGTTTGCTGGGATGTTAATATCACATAAGCAGAATCAAGAAAATCTTTAGGACTCCCAGAATCAGACATTAAATTCTGTCGCTAAGGAAATTATCATCACGAGCTTCTACTTTAATTACTTTCAGTTGTACCATTTACTTCATTCCTTGTTGATTAATTAAACGATGCAAAGATTCATTAGTGGAACGGTGTATCGAAGAGGATGTTGTCTTCAAGCTTATTGACAGTTTATTAGGGTGTGAGAACCGGATACATTTTGTAAATACTGCTGAAACTTATACTTTTTATTTTTAATTGTGTATGAATTGATTTTTTAATGCGCAGTTTTTAGTTTTGATTTCATTTCTTTTTCTCTTATTTTAATTAGATAGAAACAGAATGTAATAACCAGGATATTTTCAATACCTGTAAAAGCTTAATTTTTTAAAACTAATTACTTAAATTAAGACTTAAATTACTAAATGTCATAAAAATCCAAAAACTATGACTATTAAATGACCAAATATTCGTTTTTAATGAACTCTTGACTTTACAATTTTCTTAACTTCTAGTGGTAAAAATCCATTTTTTACAAATAATTGGAACCTAAATTATTTGCAAGTAGGCAACCCTATGTTATCAATAAGAAAAATTTTACAAATAAACCACTCAGATGCTACAGAAAAGTTTAAAAATATTATCTTTTTAATGAATCTTCTTGCACTTTCGAATATTTATATACGACCAAAAAGTAAAAATCTAAGAAATTCTTGGTATATCCTGAAAATTGTACAAAATTCTTCAAAAACTGTCGAATATTTTTCGTTAAATTGCTACATAACTTTGTTAATCGAAGATAATTTATCAAAAACTCATTTTTACTATATTCAAACTTTGATGATTTATTAATTCTGACAAAAATTCCAATTTATTGAATAATTTTTAATTTATAAGAATTTCGAAAGTATGAAAGAAAGAAAATTCAAATAAACTAAAAAATCAAAAACAAATAATAAAAGACTGTCATAAAAAAAGCCACAGTCAATGTTTTGCATTCAAAAAATTTTCTTGCTTCTTGTCACATTCTTGTGACAATTTTCTAGAATATGTGTGACATTTTAATCAGTTGACTTTAGCTAACCAATGTCCAATAAATAAGTGTTAATACACTGTAAAAGCTAAATCCGACCACACAAATAACGAAAGGAAGAGTACGACCATCGTGAATCTTGTTAACAATAAATAACATGCATCGTTTTTGGATAGCCCTCTATAGTCTGAGCAATATTAAGGAATCGAAAGTATAAAAAAAACACAACACTTTAAAATAAATAAAACCAGAGTAAAATCTATTAGTAACACCAACTAACAATAAAACAAACAAAAAAAATGTTCATAAAATGTGACATTTTCTTCGATACGTCTATATATACCCATTCTCTTGAGACTTCTATAAAGGGGCTAAATTTCTGAACATAAGAAAAACAGGTAATAAAAAACAAAAGATAAGGGAAACAGCAAATTTCATTTCCAATCGGCGAAAACGATAACCGCGAAGTTGTCAAACTTGTAGGCAAACTGGCATTAAGACTGCTAAATATCAGGACAGGGAGTGGAATTTTCATTTTATTTTTTTTAAATATTCTTGTTGGGAACATAATGACTTGCCTGGAAATACTTGTAAAATATTTAGTTAATTTTTATTTGTTTTTCTTTTCTTTTTTTTCAATAAATAATTTCTTATAAACAACTTTATCAACAAAATGGCGTCCTCAATATTTTTAAATTCAATAAACTTTTGGTTGAATTATAAAATCCAATAAATGATATACAAAAAAAAATATTTACTTATACCAAAAATTCAATTTTAAAACTTGTCTTTCCAAATAGAAAACTTGCTTAAATTGAGGTATAGCCAAAAATTACGCCTTCTTGTTAGTTGAAAGCTTGAATTTCGTCAATTTGTCGATTAAAACGATGTATGCTAATCGTATTAGTTTTTTTAAAGCCTTCGAATGGTTATGAAATACTATTTTTCTTTTTGATATTTTTTATGTTCAAATAAGGTTTCAATTAAGACCTATTTAAATTTTAATTAGGTTCTTAAATTAAAAGGTGATAGACCTTAATTGTTTTTTTTTTATGAAACGGGAAGTATACTATTAGTCACCTTTTAAATTATAGGAAAAATATTAAAAACCTGATACCAAAGCAATACCAGTTCATTTTCAAAAAATCAATCGTTTTAATTTCAGGCTTTTCGTTAAGATTAATTAAGAAAGAAAATTTATAAAAATTAACTGTAGTTAAATTTAAAATTTTTTTTTACTTTAATAAAAATAGTTGCATTACAAGTCTACATCCTTTCTGTCAAAAATCTTAGCTTCTAGGAGCTTCAGCTGATAATTTTCAAATAATGTATTTCACAATAATATATTTCAAAATTGGTGCAAGAAGTTAACCGATAATGCTTCTCATTGAAAAATTAGCATCGTTGGTAAAATCATTAAAATGAAAAAAAAATTGAACTAATCCTTTTATTAACAAATGAAGTATTTAAAATTTTAGTATTAGTAAAATAAAAAACTCTCTCCATGTGCTAAATTTTGCTTATAATTTTGGAAGGCAACATTTCTTTTTTATAAATTACTTCCTTTTGTTTTGATGACATTAACAGTTGAGTTTTGCTTTCATATTCACGATTACCTTAAGCCCTGTTCAGACCAATGCGTTTTTCATTCGCATGACGGACAAGGTTGTAAACAAAAATTTCAAGCACAACAAAAATTTTGAGAGCCATAAAGTGTCCTTTTACGATTATATAACAATAATTTTTGTTCTAGCTATGGCTAGAGCAAATGCATCACCCGTTTTACAACCTTGTCCGTCGTGCGAATGAAAAACGTATTGGTCTGAACAGGGCTTTAATCTCAAAATTACAGAATTTTTCATTATGAGGAAATAACATAATATTTGTACAACTTGATACTATAGTTTCCTATCAGACAACTGCTTTGCTTATACAAGGTATCCCAAGAATATGAGATAAGTCGCTAAAGTAGGAAAGAAGATAAAATTAAATCAACAAAAAGTGGGAATCCAATTTTTTATCCTATATTATTGGAGCACCATACATAATAAAAGTTCATAAGGAATTGACAGCCCAAGATTGCGAACGAGTAATCAAAGCATTTTCTTGAATTTAATTCCATTAATTTGTTATATTAGTCAATGATAACTGTGAGAAAACGGGAAAATATTACCCTAATTCAGTTTTTTTATTATTGAAGACAATATGCAACGATTTTATGATACAAATAATTATTTAGTACAAAAATCTGAACTTATGTATTCTGGAATGTATTCATACATAAATTTAAAAAACGTACAAAATGAAGCATTATAATCATTTGAACAGTACATAATGCAGACTTCCTAATCCAAAAACAACTATTCTGAGTTTCAATTAAATGAATTACAGTCTCTTAATGCAAGGTAGTTGGTTAAAGCAAGGAAGCAGGGTAGTTAGACATTTGAAAATACTTTGAAAAGGTTATAAATAGGATATAAAATAAAAATATTTTAAAAGAACCATATTGGCGCCACGATTGCAACAAAAATGAGAAGGATTTAATTGCTCTGGAAGTAAAATATAAAGACTTCTCATGTGACTATTTTTAATTTCAAATTTCACAGTAATTTTAGTAAATTCCCAATTCAACCATAAACTTAACTTTTTATTCTATTTATATATTTTGACTTGGGCGGAAAAAAAGAAAGCCACAGTTTGGAATTTTCACTACCCAATATAATTATAGGATTTTAAATACTATCCCATCGCATAATTCATTATCTCTTGAAGGCGACAATTTTATTTAATAATATTTTTACGAAATACCAAATAAATCATTTTATTTTCAAAAAAAGAAAAACAAGAATTACCAGAGTACAAGTTTCAAAAAATCACCATAAATTTTCATTCTCTGCTAACTAAATGAATTTTTGAAATGTCAAAATTTATAAGAAATAACATTACCACCAGCAGCGTGACAATGATGATTCTATTCACGAATTTTCTGTGTACACAAGAAAATTCCAAAAATGCAACATAACAACCAACAAGAATTCTTTGTTTAAGAAAATTTGCCAACAATTCGGCATTATAAACAGACAGATGTCATGGCAATTAGCCTAAAGATTAAGCACAGCCAACAAGAAAAATATTTATCTCAACACGATCAAATTTTTTAGTCAGATACAAAAAAAAAACGTTAATACATTTTTCAGATACAAATTAAAAAATTTCTATCATTTACCTGAATTTATATATTTTTTTGTGATAGCGCGCCTAGATATTGTAGTTATAAAGACTTGGTCATGAAGCTAGCATAGTAAAATATGCAAAGTGCTCTGAAATTAGTGTCGCGTGGACACACAACTAGCAACGGAAAATATTTATATAAGTGAACGGTGGTTATTTTTGTCAAAAAGATACGGTATGCTGTTTATTTTATTCATAGTGAGGTCAGAAACCAGAATATTTGTTAGGTAGATAAGTGACTACAGATTTTTTTAATGGTGAATGCACTATAAAATACTTTTTTCATTTTTTATGTTTGAAAATAAAATTATACTCATGTTTCCTTATTTGAGAGAGCAGAGGTGGCTAAATTTCTATATTTGGTTTGGATGGGATATTTTACGTGTTGCATTTAGAACACTGATATGATAATGTGTTTTTGTCCAAAAAATATGCTTTAGTATACATTAACCTTGAAATATACATATATATATATATATATATATATATATATATATAATATAATTTAATGATTTGGAGAAACTATAACAATAAGATGCCTTTCTTGTCGTTTTATTAAATAACTATTAATTCTATAACCTTCTCTTAAAATTTAATTTTATTTTAAGAAATATTTTAAGAGAATATTTCAAAATAACTTTCAAAAAAATAATTACATAATTAACGAAAAATTATTGCACTAGTTCAACATAAGTGATGCTAAGTAAACATTTTTTGCTAATGCAAAACCAATAGAAATAATACAAAAAACTTTTTTATAGAAAATAGTGGGGATAGTTTTAAAAAAAATATAACTTTAAATAATTATATATACCTTGAGATTCAAAGTCGAAAGCATTATAATTTCTTGAATATACCAATAACCTTTAAAAAGCGATGTTTTAACATTTTTGCTGTTTTATTTATAACTTTTTCTAAGTTACTTTTCTTTAATAATTAAAGCAAAAACAAAATAAAAAGAATAAACAATAAATAAAAAATAAAACAAAAATAAAAAATTTTTTAAAAATACAAAAAAGGCGAGATTTCGCAAAAAAAAGATTTTTTTTTTATTGTATTTAATAAAATGCTGAATAGTTTACTGAAAGATATAAAATCAAAATTATAACAACTAAATCCTACTGAAGCAAGGAAAAGCCAACAAGCACGCTTTACTTTGGTTTCGTTAATATAAATATTTGCATCTAATCTCAAAATCAGAAAAATTCTGCGAGTCAGAAGACATATACTTGTGGAATGTTCAAAAATAGTTAAAGTCGCCGAGGCAACTACAGAAAAAAAATTTTCAAATTCTTCCAAAAGACTAGGGAACCAAAATTGTTAAAATTTAAAAACGGTAAAAACAAAATAAATATTTATGTTTGTTAAAATTGAAGACTTTCATCTTTTGAACTTATTGTATTTAAATCCTAAAGGTATACGGCTTAGAAAAACTTTGCTTAGAAAAATTAAGGCTTTGCAAAACTACTAAAACCGATTTGGCGAAGTTATCAAAAATACCTAAGTAATACCTAAAACAAGTAAGTGAGAAATAGCTAATTAGTGATATAAAAACATAAACCTTTGGCAAAAAAGGCAAAACAATAAGAAATAACATCGTTGGTACTAGAAACCACAAAAGAGCAGAGTTAAAAAAACTATGCTAATTTTTGAACAATTAAGAGCAGCAAAACAAAAAATTACTAATAAAAGAACTTACCAAAGATCTAAATTCGGGAAATGGTTAACAAAACAAAAAATCACATAATCCCTAAACACAAAATCCCTAAAATGGACTAAGATAAGGGGATCTTCTGGCTTAGACACTTGAATTTTTGAATTCGGACGCCAAACTCAAGATGTCAAAAAACTACACGACAAAGTCAAATTGTGCATTTTCGCGCTTAAAAAGTGTAAAAAAATGGCACGAAAGTAATTCTTTGTATTTTTGTTGTAGTGAAAAAATAATGTCTGTGTTCATAATAACGGGTAATTGTCTATAAGAATATTTCGTAAGACATACAGGTGGTATTTTTTGTATTTCCGAAAATAAACACACAATTGGGCAACTAGATTCAATTTCGCATAAAAGCAGCTAAAATTTAGTCCTTTATTTTTATAACGTAAAATTCTTATATGAGATTTACATAGCAATATAATTTTCAGCAAGTGAAGTTTTAAACATTTTTGGACTAAAGGCATATAGTTTTTTGGGTTAAGAAAACTATTAAGAATGAATTAAATATATAATTTGAAAAAATTCCTTTTTCTACCCAAAATTTCACACTCAATTTAATTAAATTTACAATAAAGTATGAAATATTTCATTTTGAATTAGACAATTTCACAATCTACGATATTCACAGATGATAAATGTATATCATCGCTGTGAGGAATATTGCCGTCATCACTCATATCATCATTCAAAGTGTTAAACACTACACGTCATAAAATTCTAAAAATACAACAAATCTGCAAAAGATCTTTAAAAATTGTAGGCAATGAAAAAGTTCCTTAGCTAAAATTAACCTGAGACAATTCTATTCTAGATATAATATACTTGGTTTATTATATGTATATAAATATTGCATGCATACCAAAATATGTTCGCACTATATATTAAAAAACCTATGTGACTGATATTGATCAAAAACTCTTGACACATCGCTAAAAATAGTTTTAAAGAAATTCTACATTGAATAAAAATATCATTAAAAACAAAAACAAAAACAAATCTTAAGACAGGCTAAGATTGAGGATCAAATAATCAACAAAAGAAACGATAACAAAATCCGAAATGTATATGAAATTTATTACGCCAACATAAAGTTTTGTTTTGAACCCTCTCTTCATCTCAAATAACTAGAAAGATATATACAAAACGGACACTAGGGATACCAATTTAATTTACCCAGTCAGGCCACGCGACTTATATTCCGGAAGAATGCCTGTGCAGACGTGCAAACAACTTTAAAAGTGTTTATACGAAGCGCGACACAGCAGGCCGACAAGTCCTACTTGGGCGGGTAATACTAGCAAAAAAATGCCCCATTGATGATGTATAGTATATTAAACAGCCCACAGCAGTAGACTAGTTTTTTTTTAGTTCAATTAAAAACAACCCACTTCTTATATATACCTTGGTCTTGAATTTCACACCTTCACACCTGAATATCAAGATCATCGAAACGAAGAAGGTCTTAATCTTGATTTTTATTTAACAAAATTCATATCAGAAGCAAAATACCATGAAGGGAGAAGCTACCTCCGCAATTGTAGGGTTAGCTAATATTTAATTACACCACAATTCAATAAATTGAAAATTTAAAAAGATCACAAAAAATCATATATCAAAATAGGTAACCTTTAAAAAAATGTATATATATATATATGTATGTTTATTTATTTAAATATGTCATACGCCCTCGCATGATGATCCACTTGTGATTAGCTGAAATCGAAAGTGGTCAGAATTTTAAATTATGCAATCGATCGTCGTGTGTTCAATTAGGCACAATGGGCGGACAAAATAAAGCCTGTCCACATGCTTCAGATACTAATTACGGCCAAGTGGTCGTGTGCCACTTTTTCATGTTAGACATTCAACCAAAATGCTCGATACATGGATTATTGATGGTAAAACGCGGGGGTGTGAGAATATTGTATCGCTACCGTTTAACAGTTCCTTTTCTATATGTGAAGTACATTCTTTAGCGAACGCGTACATTCTTTATATGAACGCCTAATATCGAAACAGATGCTAAATTTTTGTTAGGGTTCATTGTTATGCGGGGGTTGGTTTTATTAGTAATTCATTTAGCGTAGTAATTTGATTTTAATTGTTTAGTTTACTAAAATGTTACAAAAATATATTTGCATTTAGTAAAATGTGCACAGCTCGTGAAAAAAATATTTATTGAATAATAATTACTATCTATATTTAGGTTATAGATAATTAAACGACTTTTCCAAGCGCATTTAATGATAATTAGTGCAAAGTATATAATTTTTCTGGAAAACACTTCCCTACAGTTGAAATTGCGTCTTTGTATGTCTTTTGTATATGGAGGTTGCATGCATAACCAGCGATTTTTAACATTGCGATCAGTTTAGAGCAGAGGTCGGCAAATCGCGTCTCGCGAGCCACATGCGGCTCTTTGGTCTCTGGAGTGTGGCTCTTCTACAAAATGTCATTGCCAGGCGGATACTTAAAGTGCAGTTAAAAGTTCGTGTGTAAAAGCAGTTTTTCTGACTTCAACTTTTTTTTGGACAACTTGCTAAATAGGAAATATAGCGTTTGGTAAAAAAAATTAGCTTTTTGTGCTTATTTTTTCTCTATTAGTGTCACATTTTTCATCTATATTTCTTCCTGTCTTTATATTCATTTAAAAATTGTTTGTAATAGAATACGTTCAATACTTTCAATTAACAAAACAACAAACATTGCGTGGACTGCAGGAAATTTATTTTTCGTAACACATGAATTGTTGTTGTTTTCATCCTATGAAAGCACTGGATTTTGTACATAATATGCTTGCTACAGAAAATGTCAAAAGAAATATACACAGAAGCCTCAAACTAAAAGCAACAACTTACAAACTTGACTTACCCAAACTTTCCAAGGGGATGCAATACCATTGTTCAAATTAGTGTTTGTCAATCATTGACATAGATAAAAATCACGAATAAGTCTTAAAACTTTAGATAAAGTTCATTGAGTAAATTTTAAAAGCATTGTAGGGTGAAAAAAGATGACATGGAATAAACGAATGGGAAAAGGCTCAATAAGTATTAACAATGAAAGTGGATGAAAGAGTTAAATATGTTGACCTCAGCGAACGCACTTCAATTAATTTATCTCAATTAAATTAATAAAAATCTACCTTCTAGTATAATGTAGTTTAAGTTCAAAAATTTGGCTCTCAAAATAAACTTCAGTGTTTGCTTTTTGACAATTGGCTCTCTTGGCTGATGAGTTTGCCGACCCCTGGTTCAGAGAAAACATGCATAGACTGAATTTTAAGCGCTCTTTTTTTAGCTAAAGTTTCATTTTTTCATAATTGTATATAATATATATATTTATGCATACGACAATGTTAAGCAACTCCCCCTGTAATGAATTTGAATAAAAGAAATTCTGTAAAATTTTATAAAAAGCAAATAACAAACATCTGACGACAAAATAAATTATTCTAATTGTAGGTAGAGTGTAAGGACTTAGAAAATATTCATAAAATCGCATAAATTTTTAATATTCTGCTCCGTATTCATTTAGTACACTAATATTTGATTTAATAAAATAATAATGGTTCAGGATTTTAAAGAATTACTATCTAAGGCACAAAAAGTTAATCAAAATAACAGTCATAGGTCCGTAATCACACATATCCTGCAAACTCAGTACATACCAATCTTTGACATTATTATAGTTTCAGACTTTAAGCATACGTCGGAAAAAACTCTTTAATAAACTTTGTTAGTTTTTTTATCATATTTCCTTGGCCCAAAATTTTAAAATTTATATATATATATATATATATACATATATACTCTAAATTATTTATGATGTGATGAATTTATAAAATTTTTATCTTTCATCCTAGGTGTAATAGGAATAAACTTTTAGGACAGACGTGTTAAGAAATAATTGTCCGTGTTATGACCACAAACAATAAATCATGTTTTTTTTTTAATTTTATAAAATTTTGAAACAAGTAATTAATCTTTCTAAAATATGGTTATTATATTATATTACTTGTTTTAATATTAAGATACTTTATTTATTTTGTATTCATTTGAAATTACTTAGAAAAAAAATTTTCAAAAAGAGCAACATAAATTTTCAAAAACACAGCAGCTAAAAACAAAACAAAAATCTTATAATTTTTAGAAACATCAAAAATGCCCAAAACTTTTAAGTGACATTTTTAATTTATCTAAAAATAGGCAACATAGTTTTTGATAAACGTGTCATTTAGTTTTGTTTTTTCGTTTTCTGCTTGTGTAGAAATTTAAGATTCTACTTTTAGATAAATTAATCGAATAATTAAAAAATATGACAATTTCAAAAGGAAATATAAACTTTGTGCTTTAATTCTAATTTATATTTAATTTAACATTTTTGATAATATCTTAAAACTGTATTAAGAGTTAATTTGACAAACTATTAGCTAAGTATTCAATTCAATTTAATACATATAATAATATTTTTATTTTACTGTCAAAAACAAAAAAAAAATTTATTAAACTGTCATACAAAAGTTTGTTTGCCATAAATTCTATTTTTGCTATTAATGAACAATATTCTATAGTTCTGACGCCAACGAAATTCGAGATAAAGGACACAGTATCACTATTTTGGTTAATAAATGATTCTAATTTAAGAAGCGCACACGAATTAGTAACTTATTTTTAGCTATCCTATCCAGGTGCTTTAATAGACTACAAGTTTACTTGCATACCGATCAATAGTAGTGATTTGTGCCAAAAAGAAATGTTTTATTTTACTGCAACTATTTTCAAATCTTATGATCCATATAAGTTTAGTTAGAAAACACATTAAAATTCTTACCTCTACAAGTGTGCTATATCATTTTTGGTTACTTTTATGTATAAAAATAGAATGTGTTTTTTTTTTTTGGTTTTTTGTTTTTGTAAATTTCATTTGATACCAATAAGGATTGTTTTTAGTTAGATATGAACAATCTAAATGGTATTTATAAACGTCACTTATAGTGCAATAACAATTTGCTATAAATTATTAATTGTGTTTTTAGGTTAGGGTAAATTCTTTAAAGCTGATGCGCATATATTAAAAAACTATATAGAAATATATATAGACTCCCAATCAAAACATCTGATGCATCCTAAGTCATATTCATACATATACATTTGTTGGTACATCAAGAGTGCTATTAAAGGAGCACACTTGTTGTGCTCTTTTGGAATAGTTTTACTTATGAAATGATAATCGTTGATAGTTTTATGTTTAGTAAAATATTTATTTATAGATTTTTGATTATATAACTCAAACAGTTTATAAGGTGATTGACCAAAATATTTTTTGTTTATTTCAAAATTTAATAAAAGAATATAAAACGTAGAAAATCAATAATACTTCATTTATGCATATGAAAATATATGTTCGCAATGATAATAACAGAAAAAGGTTATTTCTGCCCACGTTTAATTGTGAATATTGATAATAATTTTTTTATTTTTTTGTTTTTGTATATTTTTATATTTATCTATGTATAAAAGCTAGTTGAGATATATTTTGCTGACGTCATAAAAACGTGTTCAAATAACAAAATTTTCATAACCATTTTACAAATACTTATCGCTCTCAGACAAATACATGTACATATATAACGAAAATAACACTTGTTGAACCCTTAAATCCTTCTTAATTACTACAAAAAGAAATTCATTCATTATTTTTTAAAAGGAATATAGAGCGCAGGACTTTGAATTTATTCAAATTTTAATATTGATTTTTCGTGTAGTTTAAGGGGTTTCATTCATGTTTAGTTTGCATTGTAGTATTGAACTTGGACTTGACGTACTCACTGAGTATTTACGTACACATTTTGTTATAGATATGTATATACCTAAACCAGAAGCCGGTGATGAAGTAATAATTGACCTTGTATATATATATATATATACTACGTAATATTACCTGATATAAGATATTATCCTGGGATATAAATTAGATACTATATTTAATATCTTTGACGCAATTGTGTAATTTAGAAAATTCTAGAAGAATATTTCCTGTATATATTATTTTAAAATTTTTATTGAAAACTTGGTTTTATTAAAAATAAAATTTAGTTTTTGGTTTCAAAGAATTTATAAATCAAAATCAAAAAATATTTCGTTTTTTCAAATTAAAATCCAAGAAAGGACATTCCTCAAGCACAAGATAAAACATTTTCATGGATGTGTTTGTTTGAATTTCTCACATTGTAGATCATAGATCACAGATCCTTATATAAATATCTCTGCAATATAGGCAAGATAAATACAAATAGATACAAATTTCGTTAGCAGTTTGAAGAGAAACCTATCTACCATTTTTCTTATTAAAAAAATTGAGATTCTCCCTACATTATCAAATGCCAAATGATCGGAAGACTATTGTGTGAAAATCTGCTGATAATTTTCAAAGTAAAATGAATTTTCCCTGTAGAGATAAAACTATTCAACATCAATCAAAAACGCTACTTTCCAATTATAACGGCTAAAATGATCGAAAAAGTCACCATCGTGCCTACTTTTATAAGTTGACTTTTACATGTTTAATAATAAGCTTTCTACAATTGTGTTTTTTTTTCGATCATAAGCAAGCAAACAACTTTTATATGAAAATTATATTTATATAATTTTCCTACAAAGTTTTGTTAACTTGAAATCAGGAACAGTACATCAAAGACTGCAAGGGTTCCCAATAACAAACTTTTCTGTTTGAAAAGCTATAGGGCTACTACCTAGATTTTTAAAATCTTTTTATTTAGCTTGGATTATCAATCTCCACTTCTTTACCAAATTCTTTTATTGATTCATGTTTTTCCAACTGAGATGAAATCCTCTTAAGGAATACGACATTTTTCACCAATGGTAACCCTCTGTTCCACTTCAAAAAAATTTCAAAAATATTGTTATCCACCACTGTGTCCATCTGATCAGTTATCATTATTGACAACTATCGTTTTGTTTTTAGAAAGAAAGTAAATTTTTCTTGGATTTAGTTTACCACATGATAAGGACTAAAGACTATTGAGCTTTCTAATATTTAATTGGTCTTTTACTTCAATGGTCTAACATTTAACAATTTTTCTTAAGAGCCTGTTTTGTAAAAAACTAAAAAATTTCAGTTTAATAAGTTAAATAACACAAACAATAAAAAAACACACTACATATTAGCTTCCTGTTATAGTGGCAACTATTTCAAATTCAAATATTTCAGAAAGTTTTCAAGTTATCAATTTTGTAATCATTCAAATAAATTTATCCAGTTATATTTCTACTTTTATAGTTTTTGATTTATTAATTAAATTGTGTAGGAAGCATGAAATTAACATAATTTTTTTTTCTTTGAAAAAAAAATTAATATTGATTAATCAGATATTTAAAAAACACACACATATACATACATATACATGTTTTCTGAAAATATTTAACAAAATTTCTTAGCATTAAATTTAGTAATCAAAAATCTTCTTTTATGAAAAATTTTTATGAAATAATTTAATGAAATGTAATTTTTATTAACAATTGAACATAATTATAAAAATAAATTAGAAAAATTAATTAAAATTCATGCAAAATTTGTAAATAATTTTAACAGGTGGTTTTTGTTTAAATCAGTTCGCACTTGTCAGAACGGTGAATTTAATACAAATGCATTTTATACATGAAAATCACTTTTATATATATGTCAGGTTTAACTAATACACAAATATATATTATCCACATGTACAGGTTGTCATAAAATTAAGTCATAAACTGTTGCTCAACCTGCACTGCTGCAGCCCGAACTGAATTTATAATTTTTTTAAGTTGTTTTTCTTTAATTTTTTCACTGCACTTTGGTTGCCTTTTCTTTTTTTCTTTGTTTTGATTACGCACAACCAAACAACTGTTTAATTTTTGATAATTTCAATTGATCCGTTTACAATAAAATCAAAAAAATTTAACAATGGAATACAGAAAAATTTAAAAATTAAAAGTATAACTAGTTAAAATTTAAAAAAATATGAAATAAAACTTAAAGCAAACAAAATATATAGAGAAACAAATGTTTTCCATTCTGAGATTATTAAGAGGCGCGTGCCATGTGCGGAGAGCGCACGTCTCACCATATGCGTGGGTATTACCATATTTGAGTTGATTTTTTTTATATATTTTGTATATTTTGCTTGTTTGTATTATTTTTACATAAAGTTAATTTATGCTCATATATACATATGTGCATAATATTGGACTATAGGAATAATAAAATAAAAACACATGATGCATTCATGCCTGCCTGCCAACAAATGGTTTTCTTAGCATGGGTGTAAATGATTGGATAAGATACCTAATGCGCACGCCTATTTCTCCCCTCTTATTGATTTTTGAATGCATTCTTCTTGAAGGGAAATATTTATTTAAGTATTTCGGGCACTTTTGATTGGTTAAATTTATTCAAACCCATATTATTTTTATTTTACTATTTATAATGGCTGAAGATTTTCTATTTTATATAAGGGTATATGTATGTGTTTTCGACGTACAAATATATTTCATTCATAGTTTTCCTTTTTTAAATATTCAATACATATATAAGTTAAATTTTACTATATCAAGAGAGACAAAAACTGACGTAAGAAAGTAAAAATTTTTCATTCATAAAAACCAAACGAAAGCTCTGCTCTTGTTTCAGTTTAGTTCCAGCTAAGCGGTTGGTCGGACGTGTTTAATATAAAAATATTTTAGTTTTATTTGAAAAAGAAAGAGAAAAAATAAAAAATAAATTAGTTATTTTACAAAAATAAAAAACAACCGATAAATTAATTTGTTTGTAAAACTTATTGCTACACTATCATAATTTATGATAACTAATTTTAGAAGAAAAAACTGTGTGAATTAGTTGCAAAAAATTGAAAATAAAAAGAAAATATTTTTTTTTAAAAATTTTTCATAAATTTGAATTTTATATTTAAAAAAGAGATATTTTTTTTGGGTTTTTAATCAAACTAAAAATATATCTACTAAAGGGAAGTTTAATTTGTGTGTTGAATTATTAAAGTGAAAAATTAGAGATTTGTTCGTTTTTTAGTAACTCGAATATTCCAGGTAGTGAAATTTTGTCTCCTATTTATCAATTATAGTCTTTTTTTTTTGTCAGTGTGACTTTTTTTTAGTCAAAATTGTGACTAATATATAACTAAAATTATGCTTATTTTGTTATTTATTAATAAATAAAACAAATATATTTATATATATATATAACATTTTATAACAATCTATAAACATCTATTAATAAATTTTAATACAGTTTAATTTTATTTTTGATTTTTCAACAAATCTAAAAATAATTGCTAATATCACCAAGCACACATTCACACATATACATAGTTCTTGCATTCATTAATATATATATATATATCAACAAATACTTAGGCATATGTTGATACGAATATATTTATGCATTAAAAAATATAATTTGAAATATAAATAATTATTAAACAATATTTTGCTATTTGTGTTAATATTTAAAATCACTTTAAAGAAATATGTTCAATTGTTTTAATCATTTTTTTTTTACATTGTTGTTATTGTTGTTGTTCTTGTTAGTATTAATTTGAGCTTTTTCAAACATTAACTAATCCCTCAAAGGAATTATTTTGATTTCTTTTAATTTGATGCAGTTTTATCTAATTTATAATTAAAAAATATTAATTATGGAAAATTGAATGTGTTTATTTGGCTAATGATTATTAAAAGTGTTTAAAGTTGGAGTTTGCTGAAATAACCAACAGAAACAGGTGCAAAAATTTGGTTTTGTTTTAATTTTATTTTGAATTTTTCCTTCTATCATTTTTTTATTTTAGTGCTTTAATTACTTATAATTAAATAATTTAAATTTTTGATTGTTTTTAACAATAAATAATCAATAATAATAAAGGATTAAAATTAAAGTTAAATTTTTTTTTTACGTAATTTTTAACTCAAAAGTTTTCCTTTAGCGATGCGTTATTTTTTTTAAGCTAAACTGAGCTAAGCTAAAATTAGCAGAATTTTTGAAAAAAGATTAGATTACGAATCTTTGTTGCAGTGTTAGTTTAGTGTTTCTTAACAATTTTGTGAGCGTCAACATTTTCCTGTCTAGTATAGATTTAGTATTTCTAAAAGAAATCAGCAAGTCCAAGTGTCCAAAAGTTTTTCTAACTCTTTTTTAAAGACTAAAAAGCATGCCCCTGCAGGCGAAAGGTTACGCACACCTTCATAATTCAATGCAAATGTATAGAGCTTTTCTAGTGATACAGGACTTTCAGTTATGTCACCATATCCCGCTGGGCTTAAAAAGAATTTAGAATTAGTTTCAATTAATACTTATTTAATGGATTTTTTTCTATAATTTTTTATTTTCATCAAGTTCTAAGCAAGTACTTTAAGCTTAACGATGATATTTAATACTTTTGAATTGACGATGAAGTAATTTACCGTAAATTTTTATTACTTTCTGAAGGTGAATTTATAAGTAATATCTATTGAGCAGCTGTGAATTTTAAACGGAGTATAAAATATTATATGAACTCTGGGTAAAAACATGAATGGTAGTTATATAAATATAATAATACATCTTTAATATGCACTTTCTACAAAACCCAGCAGATTAAGTAAAAATCTTCCTTATACTAGAAAAAAAAAATACATTTTAAAACATTTAGTTAATGTTCACTAATTATTTGTGGACTCTTCATTTCCATACGAAATTATCAAATTCAGATTAATAAAATGTGCTTAAAGGTTATGGAACTTCCCCTGCTCAACTCACCGCCATTTTTATCACTGCTTCCCCTTATGGGAAATACCCTTTTTTTCTTTGTAACATCAAGCAAATAATCATGCTCGCGGAATGTCAATATATTAGCGATAAAAACCCTATGTATACAAGAGTGATATTTGCTATAGCCATGATTAACTTACTCACATTTAAATACTTGAAGAAACCATATGTATATCAACTACGACAGCATTATGCAAGATAAAATGGTGTTTCTGTTGCACTAAATTACTGGCTATGTATGATAATAAAAACTTCTGGTTAAAGAAGTTTTTCGGTTGTCATTTTTAGCATTAAATCGAAAATAGTCAAATTCGTAATAGCATTTTGAAGGATCTGAAAAAATTAATTCATTAAAAGTTTAAAAATGAAACAAGCATTTTCATTTTATTTTTAAAAAATAAATTCTTCGTAATATTATAACCAAATCACTGAAAAAAATATGACAAAAATGATAAACAGAACGCTTGCCCCGTAACTTATGGCCTAGTTGAGACATAGAAATTCTGATCACTTAATATTCCATTAAAGTGTATTTAATGAACAAATTGCAAAAAGGTGCGTATTTAAAAGGCTTTTACATGATAGCTTTTCGTGACAAATCCTTTAAAAATCCTTTTCACACAAAAAACCAAAACTAGTTTATCAAATACCTTTTTCTGTCTGCCTTTTAACAGGTTATCGCAAATGATAAAATGATTTAAATTAAGCTTTTTTATCACAAATTCAATACAAGCCTTTTTCGTAAAATAAAATCAATACATAAAATAGCTTTAGATAGCGTAGCACAATTTAATATCAATATAAAGCGTCAACTAACGTCAAATTCAACCATTTTATTTTTTACTAGTAAAACCTGTAGTATTTTATTTCTTTCATATTAAATATATTTACTATCCTAATAGTTAACACCTTATAAAAACAAGTTCAGATTGTGACATTTAAACAAATTTACTCGTTTCACGAATTTTTAATACTATAATTTCAATTCCGACGGCATTTTTGTATGATTTCCATTAAAAGTTAGTAATTCTTTATTGCATCAGCTTTGAAATTAAATTAAAACGTAGGTACATATTTTTTTTGCTTTATATGCTTGTTACGTACTATTATTGCCCTAAATCTGGTTAACTATTAATTACTTTAATGACGTTGAATTGAGTGTTAAAATAATTTAGATATAGGTTTTATTTCTATCAATAGCACCTTCGAGTTTCTAGTCTTATTTTATATATATACAATAGAAATAATTAGTGTTATACAAGAGCACACTAAACAAACACCAAAAACCATATATTTTTTGGTCAATTCTAATAAAAATCGAAGAAAGCAAACTATTTAAACTTTTTTTAATATTTCACCATTTGGTTGGTGTTTCATTACTCCATCAATTCTGTGAGGTTATATTCTAAAAAATTATCAAGTATTGACATGGGATACAGTGAATTGTTTGTTGAGCACAAAAGAATTCATTCTGTCTCTCTCGAAAAACATTATTCTTGCATTGAAAGCTTAATTATGCAACAACACTGTACCTAATGTTTTCTAATCACAGGACGAAAATATTTTTTTACATAATAATGTCCTTATGTCATATGAGAAAAAACGAGAAAATAGAAATGAAGTGAATTTTGCTACTATACTCTAGGACAAAATTCATTGATGTTAGGTATAATAAAAATACATCCATATTTAAAGCTGTTCTGTTTAGCTATTATTCAAAAATTCAGTGTTTTCTCACTTCTTAATATCTGTTTCGCTTAAATTTCAAACTAACCCCAGGAAAAAACTTATCCGTTTGTCCATCTATTAATATTTAAGCCAATGTAACAAATATTCAATCTAAAAAAATTAAAGGCACATGACACGATTACAAAATGACATTATTAGGTACCAATCTAAATCTAAGAGATAACTAGAAATTAACTTAACATTTGGAAAACAATTTCTTTCCTTTTGTTAACAAATACTTAATGTGATGTATTTAGAGTCGAACGAGGAGAAATTCAACTTTCTAAATGGTCCTATGGTCCTTTTTTAAAACAAAAACAATAAAAACAAAGCGTATTTATAAGTTATTTAAAAACGTTTAAGCTAATGCCAGAAAAATTTGAAAATATTTTTTCTAGAAAGAAATCATTGCTTAAAAATTTTTTGAAAAATTATTGGCAGTATCTCAGCTTTCTTATATTGAACATAAAACAAAGCCCAAATATAAAGTTTAATATAGTAATAACAAAAGCCAAAAAGGATCTTATTTTTATAACTTTAAAAAGTTAAAGGAATAAAATTAAGTGTGTAGGATATTTTTGTATTTATTTCCTTTAACTATAACATTTCGTCAAAAGTCTGATCTTCTCCTGAATCACTATTATAAGAGATGTGATGAATAATTGTTATACATATAAGGTGCTATATTTTTATTTCAATACAAAGCCCTGCTTCATTCACACAATAATTCTAAGCTATGATCGTTCGAATGTTTGAAAGTCTTTAGAACTCAAGCTCAAAATTTTGGAATGGAAACAGAAATTTTTAGTATTATATTCTTATATTCAAATAAGTCAAAAATGCAACTCCTGTTTTCAAATTAGAATTTTAGGAAAAATGATGTTAAAAATTTTTAATAGTTTTCTTTTGTTTTACTTTTGAACAATGACAATGTCTACTACGCATTTAATCATAAAGTTCATGTCGTCTAAAATTGGTTAAAATATATCGTCAAATATTTTGGCAGCATTTTAAAATGTACTTCAGCGATAGTCTGTCACGTATTCTATTATTTTTATTCAATTCTTTACCACATATTTAAGAAGAAAAACCGAAATACTAATGCCAACAAAATAAATAGCAAGTCAGAAAACTTAAGCTTTGAGTTTTTGTGTAAAACTCAAATCATATTTATATTAAGTCTTTAAATATTTCGCATTGTAAATAGTAAAATTTTTAACATGTGTAAGTGAATTTTGTATCGATCCAATTTTCCGACTAGTATAATTTTTATTAATTTATACTATAAAAAAATGAAGAAATTTAGCAAATTTATTTTAAATTTAGAGTAAAAGTATGGTAAAATTGAAAAGTTGATCCTTGTAGTTGACTTTAAATTACTTAATAAGCCAACTTAAGAATTTAGAATTTTAATTCTGATCACAACAACTAAAAATTATAATTTTAAAAGAAAAGCTAAGCTAAATCCATTTTATTAGACCAATTTTAAAAAACTTAACTAAAATTTTACTAAAATTAGTAAAAAAAAGTGTTGAGCAAATTCAAATTAAGGAAAATTTCCATTGAAGGGCTCAAAAAAATATTTTTTCTCTAAGTACACATCACATTTAGTCTCATTATGAATGAAATATTAATTTTTAATAGTAATATATACTCAGAATTATTGCAGAGTTCCCTATACTTGGCACCATATACTCCGCTCATCTCTTAGTGCTGCCATATGAATAATATCAAAAATTAATTTGGATCAATGACAATTATCGCTCTTTACATTTGTTTTATAGCCAAATTTTTTGAAGTTATTATGAAATTCAAAAAAAACAATTTTTTTCTCTAAATATCCATGTCTAAGCCGCTTTGATCGTCTGTTTTTAAGACAACAAGACGAAAACAAAAAAAAAACATATATTAAGTCCTAAGCATATATTCTACGTTTTTTTCATCTACTTGTTGTTGTTGTGTTTTAATTGGATCTATTTTTGCTTCATTTAAGAAATTGTTCATCTTAAACTCTTGACGCTGGTTTCGTAGTGACACTAATTCGATAAATATGGCCGCAAGTAATTTAGGTTATTCCAGAATTAGAGATCTGGACCCCTGTCAACCGTAAAATAACAGATGTGTACTATATGCAAGCGATCGATTTGATTAGAAAAAATAAAAAAATAAATTAATAAATTGTTAATCGGTTTAACATTTCACCTTTGGCTAATTTAATTGCTTTTGTAGCATTCACATCTTGGCTTGTTTGTATTATTTAATTTGTTTTAGATATTATTTTTCTTGTTTTTTTTCAAAGTATTTTCAAATTATTTAAGCAATTTTAAGCAATTAATTGAAATTGTTTTGGAAATTGTTCAAATTTTTTTTTATGACACTAATTATAGTCAATAAGGTAATTTTTTAATGATTGTCTTCTGTTTTAAGACTGTTGTAAAAATAATTATTTTGAAATTTTTCAAAAAAAATGCTGAAGCTTATAAACTGTATAAAATGAATTAATATTTGGAATATTTGAAAACAACTTTACATAACTTTTTATATATAAGTATAAAATTGAACTAATTTTAACAGCTTTCAAGTTGCACCCTAAATGAATTTTTAAAATTTATCAAAGATAATTTTAAAAAACAAAAATCTGTCAACACCTTAAAACTCTGTATAAATGGCTTGAATGCATTAAATTTAATTAAACTATTTAACAGACTCATCTTAATATTATTTAAGATAAAGTTATTGATTCGTATTATCTTCAATATTTACTCAATAAATTCAAATTCGTTTCACATATTTAAGTTTTAAGAAATCAAAATAAATTTTCCTATTTGAATGTTATAATCCTATTAAAAAATTTAATCATGTCATAGTCATAATTCAAGAATTAATTTGAACAAATTCCTAATCTAGAAGAGCTTGATTTAAATAAGTTGAATACATTCCACATAATTGGATTGAAAATTTTTCAAGTTTAACTAAAATAATTTTATCTTATAGGTGGCGTAGCCCCTGGAACACCATCAGCGGCCATGATCATGGAAGGGCTGGAAACACTAGTGGCGCCATCGCATCACGCATTTCTTTTAACTGAATCAGCAGCAGCAGCACATTTTAATGTGTTAAGCTTTGATACATGCTTATTTAAGACAGCTGCTCAAACAAATACATCGACAGCAAATACAACACAATTGAATCCAACTTGTTTTACATCACAGACGGCAGCCGCTACTTTATTACATCATAGCCTAACATCAAATAATAATAATAATAATAATAATAATAGTAACAATAATAATAATAATAATATTAATAATAACAATAGTAGCCCACTCCGTACTAGTAGTAATAATAGTGGCAGTCTTATACAAACCAGTATTAGTGCAGCTACCAGCCCTTCAGTTACAAGTAGTTGTACAACAACAAACTCATCTGGACGTAACTCAACATCACATCTTAGCTTATTGAATACAAGTGTTACTGGTACAACAGTTGGTAGTGTTGATAGTAGTAGTGGTGTACAAGAACAACAGACTAATCCTGATTTACAGACTGGTGATTTGAATACACCAGTTACAACTTCAAGTGATATACCATCATTTTTTGGACCGTCAACTGTCGTTGAGCCACCACCAATTACAGGTAAGGAATTTTTATTTGTACTTGTCTTCCTTTTTTCCTTATTATGATTCTTAGTTTGTTTATCTACCTAAACTTCAATTATAATAAGCAAATGAAATGAAAAAAACATCAAACAAGGACCATTATGATACAATCCATATTTACATATAACTGAATATGTTCCACAAATATAAGTTTGTTGTTTTCAGTTATATTTTTATCTTCAAAAGCTTTTAATAAAAGTTGCAGCTTACTAAGTTTAAAAAATGTTAATACCGTAAGGTCATAAAGTTTTTATTATAAAAGAATTAGAGTTGTCTCCAAGTTACTTGAGTTGAAATCTTTGAAAAATTCGCAAACTTTTGATCTACAGTTTCATTTTTAATGAATAAAACTTTGATTTGAGAGCTTTAAATAAATTCAACATAATTCTCCAAGTGTCACCAGGTATAATTAAAAAACAGAATAAAAAGTCAAAATAATTCTAACTTATGTTCAGTTTTACCAGAAATGCAATATTAATGGCCTTAACTTAGTGACAGTCAAAATTTAAATATTTTCAATTTATAAAATCGGTACAGAAAAATAATATCGTAATTAGACGTCTACAAAAGAGGTTAGAACGTAGGAGAATTAGCTCATTTATGTAGCTAAAGACAGTAACTTTCCTTAATAATTTATAAATTAACCATTTTCGATATACTAATATTAAGGACTAAATGTTCTGACTTTTAAGGAGCTTTTATTTAATAATTTTATATGACAAAAGACAACATCGGAACAAATAGTTCAAAGGATATTCTAAAATTAGATTGATTTGTCTTTCAACTATTGAAATGAATTTTTCAAATAGTCCCTAGTAAAAAATTGAAAGTATAAGCCCCAATAATTTGACTATATAGAAATTCAAATATAAATATAAAACCGCTTATTTATTATGAAATTAAGATATTACTTCATTTAACTTAAAAGAGAATCTGCTCTTACTTTCCATATATGTAAATAGAAGGGATACAATCACCATCTTAATTTCAACAAACATTTTTGATAATAAGACCATACAAGCTTAATTAATGCCCTAGAAATAAAACCTACATAATAATTATTTTGAATATTAGACCCTTGAATATAATCTTTTAACACGGCCAAAGATTTACGACTCAATACATAAATTTGGAATTATTATAAAACATGTAGACCATATATACTGAAAAAAAACTATTTAAAATTTATTTTATTAATCTTTAGAACGTTAAGACCTTGAAAAGTTTTAGCTTAAGAACGTTTTACGATCGCTTGCATTGTTACAAAATTATTTCATTATGTAATCAAGTCAAAACTATGTAAGCGTTTAATTTTTTAACACTAAACGCCAAAACAGGATAATATTATCATTTCATTTTAATGTTGCATAGCTTTAAATACTTTAATTTTAATATCATTTCATAAAAAAATCTATAAAGCCCTACAAAAATAGTCGAAAATAATGATATCATATATTTTTTTGTAGATTAGATAACTAATTTTTAAAGAGGACTTCTAAAATTAATCCATAATAATATTGGGAAATGTTAGACAATTCATAACAACTCCCACACTTTGAATCGAATAACAGAAAATATATTACAAAACGACTGAATCTAGGATACATAACAATTTTACTTGACAATATCAAGAAATAAATAAATTAAGGACTCTAAAATTTATTACGTCGGGAAAGGATATTTTTAATAAATTCAATCTATTTTTCTTGCCAAATAAAATAACTGTTTAAGAAATTGGCCCATGAATTAAGACAACTTAATACATCACAATTTGTGACACTTGCATAGCAAAACTTTTGCATAAATAAAATTAGTAAAATTTGGAAATAGTTCAACCATTTTTTTTCGTTTATTTTGCAAAAACAATGGGGAAATATTAAGTCAATTAATGAGAGTCGTAAATAATTTAAGGATAATACAAACTCCATAATACTATTGGGAGTTTTGCTTTTTTCTTTATCAGATTACTGATTTTTGTACAAAAAAAAAAAAACAGCACAATGTTTATCTTTCAAAGTATTGCCTACTGTTATCTACAATTTTTTTCAATGCCTTTAGATGGATACCACAATAGAAAAACTGCTCTTCCTTCGTAACTTGATTCTTTTCTTAATTATTTTAAAGCTATGGTGGTCTGCTTGAGACTGGCCATTGAAATAAATAACAAACATCAATTAAACAATAATAAAAATAGATTCATAAGTTATAACATGAATAAATGCACGCATGACCCGTAATGAGCTCATGTCTTTAACTTCTCTTTCTTTTTTAATACTTTGGATATTTCCATTTGACATCGATGTTGACGGTAATGTTTATTTCTTTGCAATTCTTAGGGATTGCTGATAAGAATCCCTTTTTTATCGCTTTAAATTAGAAAATTGTTGAATCGTTTCTGTCCATACTTGCCCGAATATTAATTTTTTCTTTACCAAATTTATGCTTCTGAAGTAACCTTCGTATCAGTTTTACTAACGCTGAGCTTCCCGCCATTTTTAGTACTTCTCTATGATTTTATTGCTTCTCTGTCAGCTTATAAATCAACCTCTAATATTTAGATAGATCAATTTGCTATGTGATCGCTACAATTGACTTGAAATTGTCTGGCAATTGTCTGATTTAAGTAAGTTTTTGGTATTTGAAAAATATAAAACTATTTTCAACAGAAATGGGAATTGCATAGTGCTTCTACCCAAAGATCCAATACGAAAAAAGAGAATCCAAGTAATTATTGCAAGCAAATTTTAATCATTAATCATCTGGGAACAAAAACTTAAAATTTGCTTAGGTTGCTTGTAGCCTGCGACTGAGTTTCGAAACTAGTACACACGTTCAAACATGAATAGACAAAACTAATATAAGCAGATATTATTATCTATCTCAAAATTTACGTATTTTTTTTAAAAAAACGGTTAATGTTTTCCAGCCCGATAGTTGTACTTTAAGTTAAAGCATGAGTTAAAAAACATATCTCTGTATTTTATAAAACCTCAATGATACCATTAAAACTTCATTCAAATTTAACGAGTTGCATAATCAGAGAAGCTATGAATCAAGATCCATTTATTTCAATTCACGAAATCGGTACATTTTATAAATTTGTAGAAAAAGTCAAAATACTTAAAACAAAAGAGCCCAAAAATCAATTCAAAGTAAGACGACAAATTGTTGCTTTACTTTGATTTGTGTTGAGCAATAATTCACTCACATTTTAATTTGACAAATATAAATTACTTTCGATATACATATTTCATACTAACAAGGAAAAACAAAAATACAATAAAGGCTGCGTATTATCATAACTGAACAGAAAACGGTTTATATTTTTTCATTTAATTGCAAATCACATTTTTTCTGTTTCGGTATTGAAACCAATTCGTTTTTGGATCGATTACCACATGAATTAGAATCAAAATCCTTTTACATACTTGGAGCATAACGAATAACTAGTTGAATTCTTGTTGATAGTATGAAAATGGTTCACATGATAAAAAAAACGATACTGCTACGTTATATATTATGGGTTTTTTTCAAAATACTACTTATAAATTTATTTGATAACTTTTTAACAATTAAAAAAAACAGAAATTATTATTTGAAAGTGCATTACAAGTAATTAAAAGGAAGAAATGTATGAATAGCGCAGTTGTATGATGCCATTTCATTTGGCATCAGAGCTAATATTTTTTTATAGTAGTAATTTTTATAGTTGATTCCAATAAATTTCTTTAAGAAAACAAAAACAATATTTATAATACAACTTTATTAGTTTTAAATAGACAGAAAAACAAATAATGTTACTACTAGCCTATAAAATATAGCAGTTTGACAATAAGGGATTTTATCTTACTGTCTAAAAGCAATTTGCACAACAATAACAAAATAAATAAAGATGAATATGGTTAGCAATTAGATTTATTCAAGCTATAAAATCTGTAGCATATGATGAAAATTTTTTTTACTACAGTGGAATATTAAAAATAATAAATATGTATGCATATATATTTATGTAAAAATAAGTATGCAACGACATTGACTATGATATAAGCTCATATATCTTTGGAACTGAAATGGTTCCCTATAAACAAGATATGAAATCTTAGAATCCCCATTTGATCGCGCAACAGTCACTTAGCTCACTCTCAGAGGTCTTAAATCTTGCTCTGCATTAATCTTCTGATTTGAAAAGAAAAAAAAAATAAAAAATTACTTTAAACAAAACAAAAGAATACACAATAATATATAAATATACATACATATATATATATATATAAAGAAAGTGTTATATGAAGTCTAGAATCATTCAGCGGAAATATGATATGAGGAATTTTGCCAGGAAAATTGATAAGAGAAATATTTATGAATTGATGCTTCTATATCCTGCAAATGTCTTGTACTATAACTAGATTTAAATTATATATATGTATATATGTATAGATTTGAATACAGTTGTTTTTAATTCTAAATTTTTTTTTTTTATTTTATAGAAATAAAAAACTCTTAATAATATTTTAATATTAAATTTTTTACTTTTCTCTAATCTGTTATTTTTTTCTCTTTACTCAATGAATTTCAGGTTCAATTGAATCAGACGATCTATCATTAGAACCACAAACAAGTCCCTGTCACAGTCTTTGTAGTTCATTAAAAGAAGAGCGTACAACACCAACATTAATTGTTAAAGAGGAAACAAGTAATAATAGTTGTTGTACAATGTATCCACATCATACAAATCATAATAGTAGCCAAAATTCAGATAATTTAAATCATTTGCAACACATAACACAACATACATCACATCATCATCATCATCAACAGCAACAGCAACAACAACAACAGCAACACCATCAACAACAACACAACTTACATCATAGCCAACATAATATACAACAAAATACAACAAATAGTCAAATCCAACATAATCATTTACATCATCATCATAATCATCATCATCATAATAATCAACAACAACAACAACACCAACAAAGTGGTAAAATATCATATCGTGGAATTTTTACAACTACAGGTAATCCAGCTATGGGCGGCTTAGCAGTAACATCAGCACAGCTTAATTCACCACAATTAAGTATATTACCTGGTCAAATGTCACCACCATCAGCTGGCCTTGGTAACAGCTGGGGATTACCAAGTCCAGATAAAACATTATTTCAACCACCAATGTTTAGTTTACTTGGTCCAAACTCGCAAAATTCTAACCAAAATCCTTATACAACACAAAATACATCAGCAAGTCCATCACCGCATCATATGCATACATCATCATATGGTGATGATAGACCAACACAACATGTTGAATTATTAGGATTAAATATGGACTGTTCAAGTATAATTTTAAAACAACCTACAGCATATGGTAGTAGCTGTTTATCCAATTTAGATATGCAAACAGGACAATCATCACAAGATTTGCATCAATATAGTAGACAACAACAATTAACTGTAACAACACCAAAATATCAATGGTTAGATTCACCAGCTGAATATGGTAGCCCACAGCATCAACAACAACAACAGAATACAATTATAGTTCCTGGACCTGGTTCATCATCATCATCAACATTAACTGGATTAATACCAAAACAAGAAACATATAGTGATTTAGGTACAGGATCACAACAACAACAACAACAACAGGGACAATCAACACAATATACAAATACAACTGTTGTACAATTAGCTGAATATAATCCATCAACAAGTAAAGGACATGAAATATTATCACAAGTATATCAGCAAGGTGCTATGCCACTTAAATTAGTACCAGTTAAACCAAGAAAATATCCAAATCGTCCAAGTAAAACACCAGTACATGAACGTCCATATGCATGTCCAGTTGAAAATTGTGATAGAAGATTTTCACGTTCTGATGAATTAACACGTCATATTAGAATACATACTGGACAAAAACCATTCCAATGTAGAATATGTATGAGATCATTTAGCCGTTCTGATCATTTAACAACACATATACGTACACATACTGGTGAAAAACCATTTTCATGTGATGTATGTGGACGTAAATTTGCACGTTCTGATGAAAAAAAACGACATGCAAAAGTTCATTTAAAACAAAGAATTAAAAAAGAAAATAAATTAAATCAACAACAACAACAACAAGCTGCTGCTGCTGCTCAACAACATCACCATATGTTACATTCAGGTGATTTATCTATTGTTACAACAAGTACAACTAATTTGTAGGCCGAATTATTATCATCAATCGATACTTTAGTTAATTTACAGAATTCAACTTTTAGCACTGATATTAATCAGTGTCAACAACAAAATAAAAAGATCATAGGTAATTCGAATGATAAAGATATACTAATTGTCCTTTTATTATAAATAAGTAATTCTTAAGGCATATGGCAGCATTCAGACTAAATTTTTTATTTTTACTTAATGAAAATCTACATGAACTTACAGTATTATTTGTGCATGCTTTGAGCCTGATTTATAACATCATATTTGCATCGAAAAAATAACACCCCATACATATATACTAGAAAAATTTTAATATATATAAATTTCGAATGCTTACATGACAAGTTGTCTTACTTGATCAAAAAACTAGATACCCAAATCAACAAAAATAAATCAAATTTTATTTCATTTGAGTTTTGGAAAATACCTATAAAAGTGAAAAACAATATTACATAAAATTTAATGCATAAAAAACAACATTTAGAAATTGAGTAATTATAGTTTACATTTTTATATTCCAAAACAAGTTCCACAAATGAATTTTCTATAGAAAGTGTAATTATTTGAATTTTTTTTGGAATTATGATGTGTGGGTGGTATATATAAAATGAAATTAATGGCATAAAATTTTTCAACTTCTTGATAATTTTTCATTGAGGATTTGAGAAATAAAAAATTCATATATTGACAAGGCATATACATATAGTCAAGGATATAACAAACTAAACACAAAATTTTGTTATTATTTTTTCATTAAAAAACATATATCTTCGGCTTATTATTAATTGGCCAAATTTTAGACCAAACCTAAAAACAAAAAGGCCAAAAAATTAAGTTCTACATTTCAAATATATTTTCTTTGGAAATAAACTCATGAATATTTTAAAATTCTTTCTTCATTTTTAAACTTTTACCAAAAATTTCGTATACACAAAAAGATAATAAGAAAAAGTAAATCTAATTTTAATTGCTGTAACCTTGTTGATTGTTTTCATTTATTCTTAAATTTATGAAGTTTTTAAGACAATTTTAATTAACTGTTAAGCTTTTATTAAATTTAAAGGACAAAAGTATTGTGTATTCCGTGAGTATTGTGCCAAAATTATGACAAATGAAAAAGTATCGATAGATGGTACCAAAAAAAATATTGTAAATTACTAAAATGAATTTAATTCATAACAAAAACAAAATAAATTATTTTTATAGTTTAAAAATATTAATAAAATTATAAAAGTTGTTTAAAAAACAATCAAAACAAAAAATTTTTTAAAGCTCTTGCAAATGGCTGATTTAAACTAATTTAAGCTCAATCTTTATTTTTAAGATTAGAAAAATTAAAAATAAAAAATATACAAAAAAAAAAACAAAAAATAACATTAACTAGCTAAGATTATTAATTTTATCTCTAATACTGTGATCTCAAATTGAATATTTGTTGTAAATATATATATATATATATATATATAGCCTATATATATATATATATAGATACATATACATATAAATATTTAATTTAATGTTAATTTTAGACAAAAAAACAAAAGAAGTCTAAAAGAAAATAAAAATTTGTTGAATTTATGAAAATGAGTGCAAAGAATGTTGATGTAAAAAAAATATATATATTATAATTTTTGCTAGTTTTAGCTAGAAACCAAGTTTAAAATTGAAACAAATGTTATTACTTTTAACAAACAAAAATTTTAAAGTAATATTTTTTTATCGAAAAACATTAAAAAAAATAATTTTCCTCCTTAGTTAAAAATTAAGAAAGAGACTAAACAATGAAACTAAATGCCAACTAATCGAAATTTAACTTAAATTTATTTATTTTCATTTAATTTTTAACACAAATTTGTTTAATTTTTTTTATTATTACTCATGTTTTGTTAAATTTAATTTAAATAAAAAAAAAAAATATATATATATATATATATATATTTATTATTTTTAATTGTGTTTTCAAATTTATTTTATAATCATAATTTTCAATTTTGGTCCTTTATAATAGAGAAAAGAAAAATTCGTTTATAACAAAAAAACATAAACTTACATTTTCAATGATTTTTGGGATTCCTTTTGAAAAATTTCAAATATTTTAAAACCAATTTCTAAATTCGAATGAAAATTTGACTTTTATACTTTACTTGATGATCTTTACGATATTTCAATACTAAAGAAATAAAGAAAAAGTAAGTTGTTTGTAAAATGTAAGTAGTTATAACTACATATATTAAAACTATGTTTAACAAAGAGCAACTAACTCAATTACTTTATGCTTCAAGGAATTATAAAAAAATCAACAGCATCTTGAATTCACTAAAATTTCAGTCCTAATCTAAAATTTATAGAAACATTATCCTAATTTTTAACGTTATAAGCACGTTTTACATGAGGAGTCTTGAGGTTTAAACTATTTTCATAGGACAGAGAATCAAAAAGTAAAGAGTATAATTTCACATTATTTTTGAAATTTTCTATAAAATTTACATTCTTTAAAATTATGATGGAAGAAACTTCAACATTAGCAAAAGAAGTTTTTTTCGATGGGAGAATTTCAAGTTTAGCTCTAATATTTGTTTGCTTATAATACATTAATAAGATTTAATTTTTATAAAATTCGATTAAATAAACTTTCATTTTCAAGAAAAAATAATTTTTTTGACAATCGACTTCTCCTATAGATTGGGAAATTGGTATTTATGTAACATTGCAAAAAAAAAAGATAAGAAAGCTAAAAACAATTGAAGATACAAAAAGTTTATAAAATGTTTTGAATAAAAAAATCAAATTAATTATTTAGCAAAAATGATAGAAATCTACTACAACATTAGCAAACCATTCCAAGATACAATTGTTTTGGATTGCATTTGACATTCTTCATTATGGATTCTATTCTTTCAGGCTTGATTGATTGATCCTTTCTAAGCTAATTGAAGGAAAACAAAAAAGGTCGAATCTAAATGTTTTTTTAGAATCTACTATAAAATTATGCTTTATGTTAGCTGAATTATCGAATACCTTGTTTTGTTTTTTATTTTATTCATTTTTGAATTATATAATCTTTCTTCATTAAGCTTGATTAAATTTTTTTAACTTGTAAAAACAGTGAAATATGTAAAATTATTCTAATCTCTTTAAAATTAGAATACAGTGTGTCGGCCTTATGTACAAAAAATTGATAAATTTACAAAATATAATTAACTAAAATTTTTCATAGATGTTAAAAACTTAAATTAATTCTTATAAAAATAACTAAATGAATATTTTCAAAAACTATTTCCACAGATTTCATAGGTTTATTACCTCACTTTTCAAAAAACTTAAAAAAAAGATAAAAAAATATATAAAGGAAACTATAAAAAACATATAAATATAATATACATATATATATCTATATATACATATGTTAATTTTCAAACGGTGCATGCAGTATTCTAAAATATTTAAGTAAAACATTAAATAGAGGTAAGAAAACTCTAGAAGCCAAAAAAACAACCCGCTTTAGCGAGTGAGAAAACTTAAAAACAAAACAAAAATGATTATTAAATTTTTGCTTATCTTTTTTTTTTTTGAAAAAAGAAAACCGATTTTAGCTAGAATTTAGAAATATTTAAAAACAAAAAATTAATTCTATTTTCAATAAAACTGTTGAAAATAAAAAAAATATTGAAATATAGTAGTTAGGAATTAAAAGGAATAAAACAAGAATGTTAAATCTGTATAATTGTGAATTATGGCCAAAAACCGCACAAATAAAAAAAATCTTATTGGAAAAAGTAAAATACATAGTTAAGTGCTTTGTATTCAAATTTACTTGTTTTCCAAAAATAAAATGTAAATAAATTATTTTGAATTTTCGAAAAAAATTATAGTAACTTTTTGAAACTTTTCTTAGCTTTGTTATATTTTAAAACCAAATTAATTTTGCGGTTTTTACAAAGAGCTCAATTTTCAACTCAAAATTATGGATTTGTGTTCATTTCACTGTGAATTTTTAACTTTATGAAAAATAAACCAACTTTAATTATTAAAATTTTGTTAATCTTTTTAAAAAATTTCGAAGCTTGTTTTAAAATAATAGAATTTAACTTATATTAAATATTTTTGGTTTTGATTCGATTTAAATTACTTCAAATTTTAGATTAACTGCTAGTTTAAAACGGAGCCGTTGCAAATTGTGGCTAAATTACTAACATTTTTTTTTTATTAGACAAAAAAATATTTAAACTATGTTCTATAATATTTTATACTTTTATTTAAATTCAAAGTCGCGAAAATAAAACAAAAAAATGGAATAAGTTACGAGGTTCTGGTTGTAAAAAAAAAAAAAAAAATTTTTAAAACAGTGACATAGGAATACCTTTTTAAATTAGAAATCAGAATGAAACTGATGCCATTAATAGTAACATTAATTAAACAGTAAACAATAATAACAAAAAATTAACAAGATTTAAGTACAATAAACAAGTAAAAATAATAACTAAAAACTTATAATAATAACAACAACAATGAACAATATTTCACTAAAAAAGCCATCTACATTAAAAAAAAACAGGTTAGCCCGATTTTGATACACCCACCCTTTAAAAATAGTTGTAGAGGCAGTTGAAGCCATTACTGTAGCAGCGAAATCGCTTTGGTATGCGCAAGGCTTAATAGGTTAGAACAAAAGAAAACTTTAAAAAAAAGGAAAAAACATAATTTTTCACTGAAATTATTTCGAGGAGGTGAGCAAGATTATTTGAGGTTTGAGCGAGATTATGATTATCACTTTTATTTCTCGTTACACTATTCGTCTTATAAAAAGAGTTCAGATTAAGGGGGTATTCTGGTCATATTTTCATATTTTCATATTTTCAAAGCATAAGAAAACGCTTCTAAAGGGATTTTTCAAAATTCAAATTATTTTTGGAGATATAGCTGTTTTAGTGACGTATGGCTCATATTACGCCTAACTTTATCCGAAACTTTGAAGGGGTTTTTCTCGAAATTACTTTTTCCGGTTGCCATGATTTCTCAAGTTCCACTGAACCGATTCACTTGAAAATTGGTGTGAGTCTTTTTTATATATTTCCCCATCGCAGGAGCTAGGATTATAAGAAAATTTTAATTTTTACTATTTTAAAAAAATTTGGAAACGTAAAAAAAGTGGTAAAAAACACGTCTCTTGACTTCAAAGAGCCACAACTTCACGTAAATTTTTTTTTTCAATTATTCTAGTTCCTGCCATAGCGGTATCCCTCTAAATTAATTATTCACTCGTTCTTTTTACTTCAGATTATTCAGAGGGTTCAAATCGTGGACACCATCGAGCACCATTTTTTCTACACACCCCACTTCATCAGGCTGTAACTTTTTGGATTTTTGAGTTTTTCAATTTTTGTTTTCTTTTGTGTATTGTTTGAAAATCGGTAAATATTATACAAAAAACGAATACTAAAAATATTGTTTGTTTTTGTATTACTCCTCAAAAAGTACCCAAAATTCATGAGCCTAGACCAGAATACCCCCTTAATATAAATTTATTTGAAAACTGCATGATTTTTATCGAATTTATTGATTATTTTGAAATTATAATCAAAGGAATTGTGTCATATAGAAAAATTTCATTAAGAAGTTTAGTAAAACTTTATAAAATTAAATCAACAAAGTATATCTACAGAAATTGAAATGATCAAAAATACTATTAAAAAGAAAAGCAAAACAACAACAAGAAAATTTCTATATCCCATAATAAAAATCAAATATTTGACAAATATTTTAACGGAGTAATATAATGTAAGCGCGTGTGCATGCGCGCACCTTCTCTTCACTGTTCGCCTTTTTATTCACCTTTAGCTCATATACTTTTAGATACAAAAATTCTTTCCAAATGTCCATATTTATGCTAACACAAAGATCAACACAACCGATCAACTCTATAATAAAAATAAAAAATTCCCCTTAAAACACAGAAAAAAATAATAAACGAACATGTTCAAGGAAAAAAAAACCAATACTTTGAGGTTTTGTAATATCTAAAATCTTGGTCTTATTTCTGGTTCATGGTCTCTCTCCTTTAAGATATCTGTCCCAATAGTGATGTTAGTAGAAGTCAACGGCTATTATTTTAATTTATTTTCTCTAAATTAAATTTATTTTGGGAGTTTTTTGTTTTTAATTTGGCTTAAGTTTTTTATTTATATTTTGTTGTAAGTTTTGGTTTTTCTTGCTATGAAATCTCTGTGGTATTTCTAGATTACTTCTACAGTTGACAAAATATTTATTCGTGATACCTTCTAAGTCTTTCACTATCTACCCCTAAAATTAAGTTCTATAATAGTTTATAAGCTTGGAATATTTTTACAGAGCTAATGATTTATTTCTAGAAGTTGAGACTAGATAATCTTATTTCTTCTATTTTGCTTTTTCTGACTAATCACTTGACGAATTGCTTTTGAGAGTTGAAAAATTAACTTTAAATAGAGCATTTACGTAAAAGATTCAATGATAAAAAAAGACATTAATTATTCAAATCAAAGCTATATATATATATATAGTTTTTTTCTGGAGAGGTAAAGTAGTAAAATATTTTACATACTAAGTCAAAATAGCACCTGCAAATATAATCTTAGAATCAGGATTAAAGGTTCTCTAGAAGAAAAGTAGTTTCAAGAAATCAAAGAAATTATTTCTTAGAATGAACTATGATTGAAATACTAAAAAGTTAATCAAACCATCACCAGTAACTGATGACCAGTTTAAGAGCTTAAAACCAACTTGATTGGACGTGTTTGATAATTTTCTACGTGAATTGTAACCAAACAATTGACCTTAAAACCTCCCCGTTAGTTATTTAATTGCTTCAGCTTTTAGATTAAAAAGTGTTTTTGATCTTCTCTAATTAATTCACTTATTCAAAAAGAATTAAAGACAATAAACATAAAAATAAAATCAAATTTTAGTATTAAACACAGAATTTGTATATAATGCAAATAATTTTTCAAATAAAGAAAATAAAATCATGATGAAGTATAGTAAGCAAATATCTTTGAACAGTTTTTATTGTATATTCTGTTTCGAATTCGATAGAAGAATTGATCGGCTTCAAAACTCTTCAATTTTCAAAAATTTCAATATTCAAAAAACTCTACAAATATGTATTTCAAGGTGTTCTTTCTAAAATCTCTTTTTCGGGCCATTCAGACAAGGTTTACAAAATTTATCATCACTTTTACACCTTACTCTGACAGGATTGAGCAGATAAGCATCGAATTCTACAAATTGAGACCTACGCCCTACAAAATTTTAGAAATACACGCTTTTAATTCCTGACACACGAAATTAAAGCTGACTACAAAAAACAGTGTGCAGAAATTTTTAGCACTGTTTTCTGCATTTTTAACTCGAAGCCGCACCGTGCTGAAGCGTTTAAAAGGTTGTTGAAGAATTTGGTGTGAAAAAAGAGCTTAGGCTTGATCTAATCTGCAATTTAAAAGCACTATTAAAATTATTAATTTAATTAATACTGATATTAGCTGGAGCTACATCAAAAGTTATCAGTATCATATTGGTCTATTTTTATTTTTGCCTAAATATATCTAAGTTTTTCGGAAAATTGAAGCAGAAATACCTAACACTGCCATAAAGCCATACTCATCATTTTTATCCCTAGTCTTTTTTAACTAATCCGCATTTTTGTGTAAAATATGAAGCTTTGTATTCAAAATTAGAGCTTAATAACAATAGATGTTTTACAGAGAAGCATTTTGCGACAAATTTTGAATTTACACTACAATAGCAACTTCTTCAGATTAAACGCCTCTGACAATTCCAAGTTATTAATAGCAAGCAGCTAACATGGCTTTTGATTGTATTGAGGGTTACAACTTGACAACAAAATATAGAAAATATTATTCCTGACTAACTGAAAAAAACTTTCTGACAATCAAAAATCATTATTGGTTTTTAAGTCCACTAGCTTTGGTTTTATTATGACAATTTCTTGAATAATTTTTTCCTACAAACTTTTTTCCAAGTACTAATTTTCTATTAAGTCAGCAATTAACTTTACTAAAGGTAGTAAATTTTATTTAATATCAAAGATTTCTATAAATTAATTGTAAAATTACCACGAAAATGCCATCCCGTAAATTTTCAAATACCACAAGTCATATAAAACATTTATTTAAAAACAGGAAAATAAGAAATAGCAATTAATTAAGCGCCAGCAAAACAATTTTTACTAACAATACTAAATAAATAGTTTCTGCATACGTTTAATGTATACGAGTATATATTTGTAAAATGGAAAGGAAATAAAAAACAAAAACAAACTATCTTGGACAAAACCAAAGAAGAGAATAAGGAAAAGTTGGCCATCATATCCGTTATAGTTTTTTCTTTACTTTGTATATCTACGGGATTCCGATGCGGTATGAAAAATGAGTTCATTTGCGCCTGTCATAATATAACCAAGTAGTGCGGAAAATTTCCTGAATATCTAGTTATAGAAGCACGCGCCTTTCGAAACTTAAAACATTAACTTAAGGAGATTACGACAATTTAATACTATGAAATTTTAATGCTTGTATATACATATATACCTAGTCAGAATTTTACACTCAATCGAAAACAAAATCAAGAAAATATAATCATTTATAACCAAGATTTAAAAGAGACAATTAAAAAGTTCAATATGCAATAAATAAATAATATTCCTTTAAAGAAAAACTAGATTTAAAAAGAAAACTTATATTTAAAACTTGATTTGAATTAAGAATTAAAATCTTAATTACAATATTTTGCGAGTTAATTCTCAAGTAAATAGTTTGATATGTGATCTGTGTTTTTAAAGTTTTGCGATCCATTGCTATTTAAAGTTAATTATACTTTAACACTTGATTACAAATCTTAGATATTTCATAGCACATTTAAAACACTAGTCTATAATTTTATAAACATAGATAAATTGTCAGTTTAAAGCTAAAAAAATAAAGAATAATACGCTCTTTAGATGCTGTTGCAACATGCTATTAAAAGAATATATGTGCCTTAGGGTTTCAAATTCTTCATATAGAATAAAATTGAAGGTCTTTTTACAAGGTTAAATATAACATATAAATTGGTTAATAAATCCCAATGATGACTCATAAATATATAATTTTTTGGCAAAGTTTTACTTTGATATTCATCAAGATAATGTTCTTCAATTTTAATGTTTAGCATATCATTCCAATAATTCGGAAAATTTTTATATTAGCCTTTTAATAGTACGTGACCTCCTCCATCCTAAAACCACTGTAACTCTTGAACTAAACAACAGATTTAAATAAAATTTTGACTTTCATCATTAAAAAGTGTTTTTCTCTTCAAATTTCTATAAAATCGTGCGTAGTGGTGAGGAATATATTTCAGTCTCCGGATTTATTGACCAGGAAATTTCTAAATCAAGAAAAACCATATTTGTTTGTGTTTATTGTAAGGCAAGCAAAATGTATTTTTTTCTGATTGCATGTAAAACTGATATAAATTTCTTAGAACATTAAGAAAATTTTATGGATACTATAAGTACTAAAATAATTAAGTTCCAAGCTTCGGATATTTTCAACAGAAAATATTAAAGGAGTCAAATTCAGTAATCTTGAGTCAAGAATGAAATTTAAAGGTATTAAGGAAGAGGTTCGGTTAATTCATTGAAAAAAGGCATATTTTTTAATTTTATATGATAACACAACATTTGAACAATATTTTTTCCTAATTTTCTTTTCCAAATAATAATAAGTGTACGCAGTGGTAGCGTATGTCTCCTTTTCCGATTTTTCAATTTTTGATAGCCTTTGAAAGTCAAAATACTGATTTTCATTTAAAAAAATTCTTATTGACTATTGATTATTGAACAAAAAAACAAAAACTCTCGTTATTACCTGCTGAAATACGTTAAGAAGTAGTGTGTAAAATTTCAAAACGATCAGTTGAGTAAATTTTGAGTTATTGTGCACACCGTCTCCGAAGCTAACAATTATTCTTTGCTTAAGAGTAAAGGACGCTCAAATGCTCAAAACTTCAGTAATTTTATTCCGATCAACTTGAAATTTCAACATAATATTTTTAAAATATTATACATTAATTTAAAAAAATAAAACTAAAATTAAATACCAAACCTACCCCTTCAATCAAATAAATCTCATCTTCATCAACCTACTTACAATTAGTAAGGTTGAAAGGAGGCTCAAAATTTTGACTCGGGTATTATCCAAAAATTATGATGCTCATTTTTATAACAAAAGCAAAATGAACAAATTTTTACTAAAAATGGCAATTCATATTTTTTCAGCTTCAGCTTTTAAAACTTTATTATTCATTATTAAATTACTTAAATTTAATTTCATATAAGCAAAACCTTTTGCAATTTTTCTGCTTACTGTAACCATTACTTAATCTTAAATCTATCAAATATTTCATTGGATAATACTATTCTATTTTTATGTTTAAAAAAACAAAAATTTTGGATAGAATTTAACTAAACAATCAAGCAATAACTTCTACTTAATCTGTTCCCAAATTAAATGCGAAAAACAAACCCGTCTGGGTTAATATTTTTGAGACTTTATAGCACAAATCTACCTCTCTACTTCAGAATTACTATCCTATACATGCCTATTGCTAATTTATAGCAAGAAAATTTGCTTAGCTGTAAATAATAATATATATTTTATGGTTTGTCCCTTGTAAAAAATGCAACATAGATAATAAAGAAAGCTACCATAATGTAGATATTAAGAAGAAATCCACTCATTAATAGTTTTTCTTTATTAACTAATTGCCATATTTACTAACTTTATTTTGAACGAAAAAAATTATCCAATATGTATATAAAAGCAATTTTCGAATAGGCTTACGTGATTCAGGATATATCCAATCTATTTTTCATTATAAGAAGAAAGTTTTGTTTTTTTGTTTTTTATAAAATTAGAGCAAGGTCAATGTACCCTAATCCCACTTAAATTCTATTTATAGACAAATAATTAAAAATAAAGTTAAAATTAAAATAAATAGAATTTAATCGCGTGCACGTGTAAAAGGAGCAAAAATCTTTATCTATTACAAAAGTATAAAAAAATAGAACTTTGGCATGCAATATTCAACACAATTTTACGTCATGTTAGACAAAAATTTGTAGAGTTTATATAACTACCAAAAACAAAGAGGCATAATATTGATTAAAACCTGCTTACGTCCATTATAAATTTTTTTATGAATGAAACACAAGCTAGACGGATATAACTACTACAATCATTCCAAAGAAAAATTACCGGTATAACTTATTCATATATAGTCCTAGTTGTAGATCTGTAGCTGACCTTATACGTAGGCGAAAAAAGCTTTTCATTCATGAAATTCCAAGTTGTACTCGAATTTCATATGTAGTATGAGAAATAAGAAAATTTTTATGTTTCGTATCTTCAATTTTACATCAACTATGAAAAATATTGATTTTTAATTTTCAATATATTAAAGTTGTTTAATAAGTCACTGTAGCAATTGAAAAGAATGAATATAAAATTTAGAGTGTATCAAGGAACTAAATTTTCTATGACGAGAATTTAAAAGGCATGAATAATTAAAAAATAAATAATACAAAAGTTTGTTCCATAAATATAATTATATTTAGAAGAGTTTTTATTTTTTCTGCTATGCTCAAATTGAAAATGAAGTAAATATTTGTTTTATTTAATAAACAATTTTAAATTTAAATCTTTTGGGAGCTTATTTAAATTTCCGGTTGATAATAAATATTGCATTTGTAAGTTTCCTCTTTTCTTCAACGGATATTTAAAGATATTTGGAAACTAAGCACCTTATCAGCTTGTTATCCTTTGGTTCCTTGTACATTTAGAGTAATTTTCATCAAGGAGAAACATTTTTGTAAAAAGTTATTTTTTAACTTTCTTCTTAGTAAAAATTGTTCTTTTTTCAAGGGCTTCTACTATATCAAACCATATTTTGTTATTTGAAACTTTATAAGTACCTTACATAGCCAATATATTAACAAATTTGCAACTTCAAATATATCAAGTTTGTAGATAATTGAAAAAAATACACGATTTGATAAGAAAAACAAAGGATACCATATCGCTGATACTTTTATGCAGTAAAATTTTTAGGACTAAAATGTTATCATATTTATTATTTTTTCATATTAGAACACAAATCTCTCTTACATTTACTATCAAATAATCAATAACCGCTAACTTTCATATCAGTCGCTAAAATTGTTTTTCTGAAAAAACAAAGCCTTCTGACTTTTTCCTAAACTTCCTGATAAGATAATCACTTTTTACAAACAGATAATTTTGCGTTTTCTTTTAATAAATAATAATTAATTACAATTATATTAGCAGTCTAACTTATAATTATAATATGCAAATTTTTTGATTATTTTCTTTCTTTGTTTTAATTGCGAAGCTTGCTAAAGGCAAGCATTCAAATTAAATAAAGATGACGTAAAAAACCATTGCAGTACATGGAACCCGGCTAGAAACATATCCACGTGTAAGCTTTAGTTAACTCTATAATATCAAGGACAAAATTTTGTTATTTCATTGTCAAGGCAATACAATAATACAAAAATCAAGAAATTATCCTGAGCTTAAAGCTCTACTAAGTTTAAAAGCTAAGCTGTATATAGTGTGGAATGAGATGGAATTATACTCAAAAAAAAGCAATTGAATAAAGATAGAAATATTATTTCATTTTACGTTTTAATAAAAAAAATAACAAACTGAAAATGAGAATGTATAGAGGAAGGCTATAAATTAAGGGCAAGTTCAAGGACGTAAACAAGGTTAAAGGCTATAACAATCTATATAATTTTTGTAGTTATTATGGTAATCCTTTTGCGCGCTAGAATGACGTCACCCTAACACATTTAACATAACTGTAGTATATCCTTTAATATGATAACTTTTTTACTTTAACTCGTAATAAACTTTTGTTTAATTATAGTTTTCGCTAGATATAGTTATTAATTCAGCAGAGAAATTCAAATAATTTTTGTCTAAAATTAAAATATTATGTGTTTGGGAAATACTAGAATATGAAGCAAAATGGAGTTTAGATAATTAAGTAAGCAATTATTAGATTTTTTGCTTGATTTTAAGATTCAATAAAAAGCACATGATTCTATGATTTAGTATATATATTACATAATAATTATTCCAATGATCTTTTAATTATATCTTTGAAGGGAAGTCCAGAAGACTGTTAAAATACGCTTCCATGACTACTTTATTACTTTTTTTTAATGACACTTGTTTCGTGCGAAAACGTTTTTTAGTATTTGAGAAATTTAAGAAGTCGTTGAGAGCTTAATTTGGTATTAAGGTAAATTCTGCAACAATTCTTATTTTAATTCATTGAGCTTTGTGATTCCTTTTTTTTAATACAAAATATGCCTGGTTTTTTCTCACAAATTTTTATATTTAGCTCATACTAAAGGTTACAATAAAGATGTAACTGTATGGTAAAACAACTATTTTGAAGGTAGCATACAATATGCGTTTTGCTATCCAAAAAATCAAAATTTCTAGACCCTGAGCTAACTTTGAGGTTACATTATAATTGACAAAAATGAAGTATATTATATATCGACCTAATAGCTTATATTTTCAAATCGTGTTAAAGGCAATCTTGTTCCTGATTGCATTAATACTGTGTACTAAAAAACTGATATTTGTAATTTTTGGCCCCAGATATTTATAATTTGTTATGTTTTCTGCAATAACAACCAATAATTAGTATGATGTCATCCAGCTATTTTCAGCTCGCTACTGATATTTAACTTAGTATTAAGAAACTCTTAGGTTAAACGTATCAAACTCTTTTAGCTAACAGTAAGAATGACATGGGCTACATCACATTTAAAAATTTTAAAAATTATATAGGTGAAAACGCAGGAATCAAAACACATTATGAAGTTAAGTGAGTTTAATAATTGAAACTCTTTGCGAGAAACTAGGCAGTGTTTAATCTTTTTTATAAGTTTCTCAATATTGGCAGAAAGATGTTCAGTCAATCTGAACCTGGGCTGGAATTCTGTCTCGGTGAGAAGTTAACCCTATAAACCATTTTTTTTGAATTCCAAAGATAATATGGTAGGTATTAAACGATATTATTCTCTCTACTCATACTCAATTATAGGAATCAGAAATGAATAAACTAATGCATTTACTTATTAGTTTCCTTGTAATATTTTTCTTTATGATGTTACAGAAACAAGCTTGTAAAAGTAGAACATTAGATTTTTTCAAAGTGCTCCATAAGGCATCAGAAATATCTTCACTAGTTTTAGTCCCAAAAAGTAGGAAAATATCCAAAAGCTCTTCCATGATCTTAATTTTATTAGCACAAGGACGGCAAAACCAATATTTTGTACAATTTTGTTTTTGTAATTGGAAAAAATTCACTTCTCCCATTCACAAAAATAGCTAGGCTCCCTTTTTTTCGTTTTTTATTTATCTCTGAATATAACATTTTATTTTAAAAAAAATTACAAAATTCTTTAACACGCTGATAATTTTACTTACAATAAAACTATATTGTATATAAGGGTTTTCGCATTCAATTATAGAGCTACGCATTGCTTATACTTGCCAAGAAAATAAAGAGTTGATTGTGGAGTCACCAAAGCACTCAGACATAGTTGTTAATTATGATGAACAAAATAGGCCTTGCATTATTACATAACACTAAAAAACTGTAGCAAATGCTGATAAGGTGTACCACTCATTGTTGAACTTTTAGATGTCCTGTAGCAGCATTGAAATTGAAAGCTTAATTGGACAGACAATAAGCAGAGAGATACCAATTCAAGTATTACTGCAGTACTTGATTCTTTTGGGCGAAAAATATTCACCAAATGCTGCTATATTTAGTATAACTAAACAGTAGAGGAAAAGAAAAACACAAAAAATTTGTTCTGTCTGTTATTACCTAAATCGAAATTATCAGTCTCCTTTCATCCTCTTTAAATTAAAAAATGAGAACTTTTGTATACTTTGTATTGATTTTAATAATGATGATTTAAAAACACATCTTCTACATTTGTCCTTATTTAATCAAGTTTGAATAAATTCTAAGGACGATAATCTAAGTTTTAATCATAAATTTAAGTTTTTATTCTCTTTCCAATCAAAAATTGGCCATGATATGCACCCAGATACCTGGGTATACACAAAAATATTAAGGAAAACTTTCAAATTTTCATATTAATTTTGTTAATGAAATTACTTCTTGTTGTCATAATTTTCTAAAATCTTTTAAACATTAATAAAAAGCCCGATATTTTGACACCCCTGCCCTTAGGTAGTACTCCTCTGAAAAAAATAGGACCACTAATAAAATCGTAGCAAATTAAGTTTAGATTTTCCTCTAAAGCAAGAACTTGAACAACAAACTAGCAAATATTTTTGATTATAAATCTACTTAAATTAACTAATCTTCTTTTTATTTTATATAATATCTGTGTCAAATTTTGATTATTATCTCAAAAAATTCAGATTTTAGTGTTGTTCTTATTTTGGTTGTCTTTTCTTTTTAACCATTTTGTAAACAGTTTTATGATATCTATTAACAGATTTCTTAAGTGTTGCGTTCTTTTTTGTTTTGTTTTATTAACTAAATTAATTCAACAATTAAATTTGGAATTTCTTTTTATTTAAGGTTAGTTCATTCACTAATCCCTTAATAAAAATTATTGTTATAGGTAGGTCTAACATATTAAATTCTACCTTTCCTTTATTCGTTTAATATTTGTATTGTTGATTTTATGAATTTATAAAATATAAAATTTTTAATTTTTGATATATTTATTAGTGTTTTTTAGTTTTTTATTTCAAATATATATTTTTGTTTTTCAAAGTTGAGATTAAGATTATAAAAATGTAGGCTTAAATTTTGATTGAGTGTCATAATACATCATCACACCTAATTTTATGTTTTATGTTCTTTTTTAATATAATTAAATTTAATTATTTCTTTTATTCTTTTATTATTTTTTATTTTTTTGTTTTAAAATGAATTAATTACATAATAATTAATTTATTTTATTGTATATATTATGGCGTTAAAAAATTTTTTATGTGCCACCATATTTCCTTAAAGCCCCTTAAATTTCTGAATGATTAAACCTTTGTTGGAAAACTAAAGCTCTGCAATTATACATAAAATAAAGCATATTTGAAATTTTTAATTTTGAAAAATTAACCAAATAGAATGTTATATTTTTTTATTAACTCCAAACCAAATTACTTCCTCTAATATATAATATTAATTAAATCGTTAAAACTCTCCATTCTGAAAATTCCTAAGAATATAAAAGTTACAGCGGATAATACTCTGAACTTTCATATTTAAGAATTATCGCTCATAACTTTTAAAACGTCTCTGAACACTCAAAAGTAAAAGAAGGCTTTACGAATTTTCATTTTTTCAAGCTAATATAATAATTAAAAATTTTGGACAACACCTGAAATTTTCCTTCATTATTCCTTTATAAAACTTTATAGAATTTTTATTCTAGAGCTTAGGTTAGGAAAGCTTTTTTCTTTCATTTTTGCAGAGCCTAATCAAAGTTTAACACTGTTCTTATTTTTTTTATTTTTTTGTTTTTTGGTTCTCTCAATAAAAAACAAAAATTAATGTCAATTGGTAATATTTAATGGCAACCTGTTGTGACCAATGTGTAAAACTTAAGCTAATATGAATCACAAAATAAAACTTGATTTTAAGTCATCGAAATTTTAATATAGATTTTTTCGTTGTTTTTTCTTAGCTGTTTTGCTCTTTTTGAATGCCAAAAAATTAATTTCAGTAGCAGTAAAACATTAAAAACTTTAGTGTGAAAGTGCGTTAAAAGCATATAACTTCTCTTTTCACATATCTTGGGACATCGAAAATAATTTAAAAAAAAAGTAAAATCATAAAATAATGAGATAACCTTCGTTACCTGTTTATTTGTCTTTATCTTTGCTAAATTTATTGAAATTTTATTATTTTACGATTATTTCACTATTGATTTGTCATTTTTATTATTCTTTAAAATAACATTAAGAAAATCGTAGCGAGTGGATACTTCTAGCTAATGATATTTTGTTGGTTTCATTTTGAAAAGATTGCGTAAAAGACAAGTTTTGTTGCTCCTTTGTATACAGTTATTTGTTTTTTATTTTTTATTTTATTGGCGCCAATAATATTTGTAATATGTTATCTTTAATTAATTAAGTTATTTGCCCCAATTATTTAATTGAATTATATAAAATTTGTTGGAAATAATAGTTTCTTAAATTCTTTGAAAATATTTCAGTGATATTGAAAAAAAAATTGGAAATTAATTTTGAAAAAATTATAATAATTTTGTGATCTTAGTTTTTAAATTATTTTAAATCTGATTAAAGTTCTAATTTGAAACGAAATAGATTTTCAAATTAAACTTTAAGTGTATAATAATTATAATGCTATAAAAACTACAAAAAATGCACCACATTTATGCGTACAGCCAAAGTTGCTAAGCAGACTTTTATCACAATCAAATCAAACACTACGACAATATGACATTTGGTTTAAGACCTACATTCAAAACAATAATTTCAAAGGATTTTCATGTTTAAGTTTACCAATATTTTTCGAATACTTTAACAGCAGAACTCTACTTCGTAAGTTTAATTTTGGTTTGCTGACTTAAAACTTGTCTGTCCAAATATCAATATTGCTGAACGCTCATCCATTAGAAGTAATTAAAACAAGGAACTTCATCTAAAACGCCTATAAAATGTTTACTCTCGATCATTTAGGGTTTTTGGTCGGATTATATATCATATGTCCTCAAAGTGGGTGCCGCATTTACTCACATTTGACCAAAAACAACAACGTATCAATAATTATATCCATAGTAAACTTTCAGTTCAATAAAAAGATTTTTTTTTTTTGCATTGTTATGTGATATAGAATGAATCATGTATCCAAAACTACATCAACGGAAACGTTGGAGTAAATGTAATTGACTTGAAATTTGAAAAGTCAAATTTTCCTTAAAAAGTTGTATTTATCTATTATCACTATTTTTAGGAGTTGAGAAAAGATTTGTGTCGCTTTTTCAAAAAAAGGTCAGTACCTTAAGTCAAAACCCTCAATTTCTATAGCCTTTCAATTGTTGTTTTAATTCATCAAAATCTTAACAGAAAGATGGATGGGCTCTTTGATTTACAGGATTTTTTGAATTTTTATTGTTGTTATTTAAGCAGAAACTAAAATAAATATGATTTTTGTATTTATTCATTCTGAATATTGGCTTAATTTGTATTTTCAATAAAAATCTTTTGTCTGATTTTAGGGAAATAATACTTAATCTACCAAAATGTGAAACTTTACTATATTAAATCGTAACAAACGAAACTATTAAACTATTATCCCATGTTTTACATAAAAAACAATATATATTTTTTTCATTCCTTTTTTAGTTGAATTTTTCTTCTTTTATACCGACAAATTTTAATTTGCATAAAGGAAAATTCTTGATATAGATTTAATGAAATATAATTTACCAACAGTAATCAACTCACTGATTATTCCGAACCAGATTCGAATTCATTTTGTCAACTCTATATATATAAATACTGACCCTTTTATTTACTGGCTGCTCGAATGCTGGTAATGACTTCAATCCATCATTAGGTGAGCCAGCAATTAATATCCCAACTGAAATCTGGTTTTTAGATTTTATTTTATTATTTTTTAATTGAAGTCAACTCTTGATATCATATGAATTCCATTTTGCTTATAGCTAAAGACAGACATACTGTAACCTGGAGTTTATTGATAACAAAGCTTGACTAATTCCTTTCGTAAAATGAATCCTGATTTAATGTATATGGAAATATACTTTCAAGGCTGCTGTATTCTTTTGTTGATTAATTCACTTAACGATACAAAATGCGATATGCTAGATTTATTAATGTATTTGTTAGGAATTTTAAAGTTAATTCTTTTTTTATTTTTTATTATTAATTTATATATTAGTAATATAAAGACGAAATTTACTATCATATTCAGGATTATATCACAAATTGTAAAAGTTTATATCTGAAAATGAATATTTATTTTTCTTATAAATATAGATTTCATTAAAGGCTCTACATAAATAATTAAATCATGTTCTTCATTCTTTGATTATTTGCCTTACTTGTAGTAGTTATAAGTTAAATTTTTTTACAAGCGAACATCTTTTTAACGTGTGTTGTTTCTTTTTAATTCTGATTTGCATACTATAAAGTATTCTTATAGTATTATTCTTATTGTTCTTGATTGTAGATTCAAAATGTTGTTATTTTCCAGTTTGCAATGCTTTACAATACAAAAAATTTGCTGACTACTAGGAAGATATTCAATTATTATTCCGTAATGTTTTATGGTAATTGGCAGAAGTCTTATGTTGGAACGAGCTCAGATTTTTTTTAATAACACAAAAACCAAAAATGATGGTACTTAATTGCTTTGCTAAGAAAAAGGATACTTCCTAAGGTTAGGAAACATTTATTAAATTTGATTAGGTGAAAGAAGAAAATGGTGAATTGTGAGTGAAGTCGAATAAACATAAAATTTTGCTAATACCCTAAAACTTTGACCACTTTTCTCAATTTTGAAAAGTTAATGCAAAAGTGAAGCCTCAAAACCTCCAAAAAGATACTCTCAGAATTGAAACAGCAGAATAAAAGTAATTCGTTTCCTGTATTAATTAATTATAATAATAATTAATTATCACGAATTATTTAAACCGTCGGAACTAATAATTGTCCACTACCTGTAGGCAAAAGTTTTTAGAAGTTATTGAATGTAATGAATAACTCCTGTTTTTATGTGTTCGCACATACGCGAAACCTCAGCTGGTAATTTAGCTTCCAAAAAACCTGTAAAGTTCGAATTTCGTTAAAAAGTTCATTTTCGTCAAAAGAAAAATATCAAAATACATATAAATACATAAACAAGTGGGACTAAATATTAAACTTGAGAGAGAGAGAGAGAATTTGTTTTAAGAGAAATCCGTAGTCTCCATATGTTTACATTACCTCTTGCTAAAGGATATTTAAGGATATTTTCGTAAGCCAGTCCTAAGTTCTAATCAAGAAACAAAAGATTTCTTTTATTTATTAGCTTAGAATTTATTAAAAAATAATAATTCAAATATGCTGCCTTACCCAAATGTATATGGAGTCCAAATGTTCGAAAAAAAAATAATAAAATAAAAATAAACATTTCAACTAACTTGGATAAAATTTTTGCATAAAAAATGAACAAATATATTCCAATGCTCTGATGAGTAAGGTGAAGAAAATTATATCATATATGTACATATTTGTATGTTATGTCTGGGTATTGGAATTTATATACATATTTATGTTTAATCAAATATTATCATTCTATAAAGTGTTTAATCCTAAAAATCTATTTCAGGCGCCTTTACAAAAATCTTGAGGATAAAAACAAGCAAAACGATTGCCACCCGTTGCCATATTTGGACAATGACAATCCATTTATTGCTGACAATGATGAAGCGTACACCGGACACCTTCACTTGTGGTTTTTCATTTCTTCGAATTAGTTAAACTCTCGCCACAGCGTCAAGTGGATATCCAACAAAAGCTTCTAATTATCTGTTTATATGCTGTGGTTGCTCCCAGCCCAAGTGTACATATCCTCTAAGATCGTGCCAAGATCTTCGGCTAAACCACAAGAACTTGATGATATATTGGACCAAAGTTAATGCTGCCTAGACCAAATCTGATATGTATATATGCTACACTATATGATGATGTGATTTTGTTGATGTGGCGTGCCCACTGTATTTTTATTTAATTTTCTTTCTTTTATTTTTTTCTTGTTGATGTGTTATATGAAGAGACCGCAAAATTATGCAGCATCAACAATGTCTGAAGAGCGTAGAGATAATCTTGAGGTGTAGATCGTGTCTTAGGAGCACGTGGCCTTTCCCCTTAGCCATCATATTAAAAAAAAGTTCAAATGACTAAGCAACGGAAGAAGTGCTTTATAACAGTTTCAAGTAATCTTCTATTTTTTTTTTTGATGTGTTTGTTCATCTTTTCGAGCTAACAACACATTGTATCTGTTGTTGTTTTTTTTTTTCATTTTGATTTGTTTTTTTGAAGCAAGGTGAAAATTTTTACATGAGCATATAAGATAAATTTTTTTAATAAAACGACCGGAAATGAATTAAATTAATATTTTATTGATTTGATGTTATGGTAAAAATTAAATTAGATGGCACAAAATAAAAATAACAAAATCAATAAATATTATATTCAGTTTACTGGAATTTTAGAAGACTATAAAAAAATCAGAGAAATGTTTTGCATTGGTATGATTTGGAATTAAGAAAGATTGTGAAGGAGTGTCTAAATTTCAACCTAAATTATATAAAACGGAGAACATTTTAATATCTTATTGTTTTTTTTTAATGGCAAGTCTTCCAATTGGAATTTTATTTCAAATGACTACATAGCAGTTTTTGTGTTTAGTATAAGTTACATGATCGAATTTCTTTTGACTTTTTGGGTGAATAGGAGAATGATTCCTCTTACTGAGTTTCCGCTAAAAGAATACTCAGATACCTCAAACATAATCTTCAAGTTTTAATACTTCCATAATCTGTTTGCACTTGTTCCAAATTCTAGCATTATTCTGTAAAATGGACAAATTGAAAAGTTTCTTCTAATTGAATGGTTCTCTTCTACCCAATATTTTGTAAAAGATTATATGGCTTTGTTTGATCGTTTTCAAAATTTAAATATTAAATATGGTCTTCTTTTAAGCAGATTAGCTTTGGACGTACTTCATGTGCAAATGCTACTATCGAAGATGAAAACATCAAATTTGAACAACATAGTATGGCATGACAACTGATAACATTTTACATAGTGAATTGAGTGTAAGAAAATTTTATGTATTGTAGGTATCAGATTTTTGTACAGACAACTACAAAAGAATGCAAAAGCGAAATTTGTAGTCATTTCAAAAAGGATTTGAGTGACTTTGTGTGGCATTTTAAAAAAGCGTCGGAAAATCAACATAATTCTCTGAATTCAACCACTTCGAACTTTTAATTCTTTCGCAAGTTGAAAAATTTCTCGTTGAGAACATTTTTCTCTCTTTCGTTTTTATTTACTTTTGTTGTGATATGACGGAAGTTTTTCATATTACTATTTGTGTTTGGTATGTTTTGTCCTGGAGAAAATTTTTTTTGCTCAGTACCCTTACTGAATTTCTTCTTTTTATGTTTTGATAAATATATACTGTTTTTTATTGCTTACTATAGAATACAATTTTTGCGGTGGACTAGATACAAAAAAATAATTCTTTACCAGCAAACAACCTAAAATAAAATAACTAAAGAAATCATTAGTAATGTTGTACAAATAATTACTTTTTGCAGCTAGACTGTACCCACTAAATAACAAAAATTTTGCTTGTGATGACGTTTAACTTTTTAATTTTTTTTCCCAGTAAATTATTTTATTTTATAAAGGTAAAAATATGGCCTCATTACATAATGTACATACTTGACTTCATGAAAATCTGAAAAAAAAATTTAATAATTTTAAAAGTTATGGCTGTTTGTGTTTACCCAGCTCCAACAGAAGTTCCTTGCGGTGACCATCACAAATCCTTAAAGATTCATTTAAAATCAATCGGACAAAAAAAATTAGTTTTATTAATAAATAATCTAGTGCCTGATCGAAACTTTTATTTTTTTTAAAATTTTTTTTTTATGTTTTCCAAAAGCTGTATAAATTTCATTGAAATCTAACGAGCGGTTTTCGAGTTACAGTCGTCACCAGTTCAAAAAACATAGTTTTCAGAAAAAAGCATTTAGAGTTTTACACTCGATTTATGTAGAGCCCGACAGCCATTTGTCAATTGTCGAACAACTCGAAAAGTATTTGTTCGATTTACTTCAAATTTTCATAGAATATTTTTAAGGTATTATACTTTATGAAAATTTAACAAAAAAAATCAATTTTTTGAAAATTCTGACTACCTCTAACCCCTTAATTCGCTTTGCGATAAAAATTTTATATTTAAAAATTATACTTCGGTACACAATTATTTTGAAATATTTATCAAATCAACTTTTACGTTTGCAATAGATTTGTTAATAATTAATGCATAGGGCCATCACTTGAACTATTATTTTATGATTTCTTTTATTGCATCGAAATATATGATATTTTTTTCATAAATAAAAATTTTTTATAAGTTATACTAGATGTTGAGTTCTACAAAAACAATAAACAAAACATAAAAGCATCAACAATTATATATATTAAGATATTTCCTTAAATTAATTGACACATTACTTAAATTAGCACAACTTTTAAATCAATTATCCATGAATCAATAAAATTATTTAAATTAATTTCTTTAATTTTATATTATAAAAAGGAAGACATAACATTAATTTGATGTAATCTTAGCTACTAAGTTTTGTTATTGTTTTAGTTGAAATTAGAAATTATACTTCCATATTATTTATCACTAGATTAGACTTAAATGACATCAAAATTAATTATGAAAACATCTTATGCGTAAAAGCGTTAATTTCATCTAATTACAAAAGTTAACATTTCCGTTTTAATATCCGGCTTAAGATCTAAGAAGTGGCTAGTCTTAAACAAATATTGAAGACAGTTTTTAGACAATAATTTTAAATTTGAATTAAACTTTTTATATATGCTAAAAAAAAACGAAAGACAAAAAAGTATTACAAACAAATAAAATCTTATTAGGCCACCTTTCTTGAAATACTCCACCTCAATCATTTCATTGCTATATATAAATCATCATTCAAACTAATAATTATAAACAAAACAACAATAAAAAAGTAAAAGCAATATATAAAAAACAGTAAAAGTCTAAGGTCCCGGATACATTGATAAGAAGCACAGGTAGTATAGATTTACTAATTTCTTTAGTGTTCCACCTGTTACTGAGAGACGTTTATGGAGGCGTGTCAGTCAGTAGCAAAACGGACATTGAATTAAATCCCGACTAAAACGGTAGCTTTTCCACCTAATTTGTGGTGTTGAATAATCGTATATATGCACATAACGTGGTTGCTATATATCGTTAAGAATGAAAAGGTATGATGATCCTCGTTGATTTCAGTAACAGTAGTAGCAACAGAGTTTGTTATATGTTAGCAGCAGCCATCAAGGCTTATATTACCAGCTATATATATATATATATATACATTATTTCAAGTGAGTAAAGTATGTGGTAAGATTTTGTAGTCTATCAAAGAAATCGACAAATTGAAGAAAATGCACTGAAATTAATTAACCTCGCGTTCAATTAAACCAACGACATGTAATTAAAACATGGATCGTTGGCTAGCTGAAGTTGAAATTTACTTTTATAATAGTGATGCCAAGTGGTATTGCTTTGAGATATGTTTTTTTTTTTGTTTTTTTATCATCTTGTTTAGAAACTGTAGAAATTATTTTACGTTTTTTCAAGTTATAGTTATGCCTTTAAAATAATAATTCTTTTTTCCATAACCAAATGTAGACTTAGGTATTCAAATGATAAAATATTTAACAATACATTTAGGATATGGTATTTATGGGAGCGACTTTTATGGACTTCATGCTTCTGGACCATTTTGACTGATTGAACTGATTGGCATTTGTCACTGAAATATATGACTTCAATAAGTCACAGAATCAAAATTCGCTGGAAATAACTTCCATAAGATCTTATTTTGGAATTATAAATCGGTTTATTTTTTGGTTACAAAAAATTAAATCAAAGCTTGAAATGCCAACTGAAAGAAGAAAATTTAATTTAGCCTGAGGCAATCAAAAAATTCAGAATTAAAAAATACATCTTCTTAACTTGAATGTTAGCTTTGGATAAAAAGTAAGACAGAATTGCTGGAAATTTTATTTAATCTAAATTTTTTGTTTGAAGCATTAAGTTAAAAAAATGTTGATTTAAAGTTGAATTGAGTTTTTGATAACACTTTTACTCTAAAGCATGTAATGACAGTGTCAGTGACTCTACATTACTGTATAATTTTGCTCATAGATCCGTGTACACATTGAAATTTTTATAAAGGGAGGATATCTCAAATACCCCAAAACAGTTTAGACCATGGGTGTCAAACTCGCGGCCCACAATCAATATTTATGTGGCCCACTAATATGTTTAACCTAATGTTCCTGCCCAAGAAAAATTTCGCTAAAGGAGTTCAATGAAATCATTTTTTTACTAATAGCCAAAAAAATTAAAAACTATGCTTCACACACATAATATAGGAAGTTTACGCAGGCAAAACATACACAGTTGTGCAATACACAAAAATACTGTTAGCTTGTGTCATATGACTATTTCAGGAAGAAAATATTGAATTTTCATTTTCGGTTTTTATTAATGTATGTAACATTCAAAAATAAACTCAATTTCTATGCATTTTAAGTTTTCTTTTGCCTTGACTTAAATCTTTTACTTTTAGCCCATATTAGCCTTTCAGTTTGACACCCATAATTTAGATAAAATATGCTTGTTTTAGTACATATTGCAAATTTTCCCTAAACCTCATTTGGGAATACATTAACACGAGAAATTCCATAGCTATAAAAAATTTTCATATTGCAAATGGACATATAGCTGGTGAAATTTTCTTGTGCTACCAAATTATAATAATAATTGAATTTATATGCCAACTTTTTAACTTTTTTGTTAACTCATAATTGCAAAAGCATCATCCTTTAAGCTTCTGATTTCTTATAATTGTCTTCTCCTAAATTATATTATCCAAGAAATTGTTTTCCATCATTTAGAACTTTGAACCATCAAATTATTTAATCAATTTGAATAACTGGATGTATTTGTTTTTCTTATTGATTTATACACCAATACAAACTTAAAATAAAAAATAAACGCAATTGAAAAATTTATTTGTTTTGAACTTAAAATATTTTTTATTTAAAAATCTAAAGCATAACAGAAAAATTTTAAAATTCAGGATACATAACTAATACCATAAATCATATTACTAAATTATCCTCGATAATGGGATAAATGTCATCTAAAAAAGGTCAAATCAAGGAGACATATAATATACAGATTTTATTTTGGACTGATTATAAGAACAAACTAGAAATATTTTAAATGAAAATATTTTAAATGGGACAACGCCCAACAAAGCTTTATAAGGTCATATATATATATATATATATATATATATATATATATATATATATATATATATATTATATATATATATATATGCTATTCTGAGAGAAATACATATTTACGTAATACAAAAAGGAAACTATAAAATATATAATAAATTTGTATATGTTTAAGGACAACACGCGTATCCATACATTTTAACAGTTTAATACTATGAATGAAAAAATTTGTATTGACTAAATCAAATTAGAAAATTTATTATTTCCCATTCAAAGAAAATTCTTTACGCGTAATGAATCCTGTAGAGAGGTCAGTTTCAAAAATATTTGAAGGCATTCTAAGAAAACTTATACATCCATAATTAAGAAAGAAGGGGGGAAATGCAATTGTTAAAAATTCAAAAACAAACTGGATATAATTTTGGAACATATTTTTTGTTTTTATGCACCTAAGAATGCAATGCACAAAATGATTATTATTAAATAGTAGAAATGCTCTGAAGATAATTTCGCCAATAGCTAAAATTTTGATAGTCGTGACCACTCGTCGGCAATTTCAACTTTTATAACACTCTTCACCTTGTGTACCGATCTTATGTATGCCAAACAAAAAAAATTTCAAATTTAAATCAACCTACTAAAAAATTTTAGGGAGAAAATTGTCTTCAAATAAAAAGAAATTTATTTAGTTTCAGAATTTCTCATTTCAATGGCTATAGAGAAACCTCGTCTAAGCAACAGATTTCTACTACTCGATTTTTGTAGCTTGTTACAAAGAATCTGTTTTATTGTAATCATGTGAAATTATCAATTTTAATTAAAGCTACCTAATAGCATTTCGAAGTGTACATCGAGAATACTGTATAAGAACATATGATCCAAATATCGCAATAATTATCATAATAAAAAATAATGAATTGTCTATAATTGAGCTTTAAATTTGGAAAGTAAATAATCAATTAAAGAATACAATTTGAATTAAAATAGAAATTATTTAATTTGATTTTAGGAGTTTATTTTTTTTTAATGCACAGCGTGTAAATAGACCTTTACGGTCCAACTTTCCCTTATGGGGCCATTATAGTACAAACCTTAAGAGAAACAATCGCCGAAGCACCACCGAACTCAAGTTCACCGATTTTGTGGACGGGGTATCGGCGTGAGTTCAACGGTGATACGTGTAGTTTTTGAAAGCTCGCTTTGTAGGCGAACTTTCACGCGAATTTATAACTTAAATATATATTTTTCACTTTAATACATTCAAAATAGCAATAAAAACGTCAAAAAAATGACTGTTTGGACACGGTAATGTATTCATTAAGACTGATTAAAGATAAAAACACAGTAAGTAGTATTATTTATTTTTTTAATTTATTTGATTATAAATAATGAAATAATCCAACTATGTATGTACTTAACTTAATTGTTAAAAATAATTATAATTCTAGTTAAGGGGGTAGTAAAGTTAATTCGGCCGAAAAAAGGTATACTTTCTACAATTTTTTCTAAGAATACAATCAATATTTATTTATTTCTATATAAAAAATGTAATTATATAATATTTAAAGAATATTCTGTGAAAGTTTCAATAATAAATATTAAAAAATGAGCCGATGGCAGTGAATCTCCGCAGACGTCTCAAAAAAAAGTTGATTCGCGGTGAACATCATAACTCATTACTGGGTTAACTGAAATCAAAAACCTCAATTGTTTTGATTAGTTGATAAGTTTCCTCAGGTAATGCTGTCGAGTTTTTTTTTTTTATTGATTTTTCGAATTTTTACAAGGCTCGGAAGTCAAAATACTGATTTTTCATTAAAAATATCAGAAATTTTGTTGTTTTTTAAAAAAACAAAAAACTTAACAGCGTTACCTTGTAATTTATGTAAAGAAAGAGTGTGCAAAATTTCATAAGGATCGGTTCAGTAGATTTTGAGTTACAGGGTTCATCGACTTTGAAAAAGCTAAGTGTTAGAAAAATGCGTTTGAAAGTTTGAATTTTATGTTATAAAGTACATAAAATAAAAGACTTGCAAGTGTATATCGCCGTTAGTTTTACTTCAATTTCTTTCAAATTTTCACAGAATAATCTTAGGAAGCTGTACATCAATAAAAAATAAAAAATAAAAACGCAAAAAAAATATAAAAAAATACTTTACTACCCCCTTAATTCATTATATTTTTACTCTAATGTCAACGCACGAATGTGTGGACGGTTTTCCATGTAGAGTTCGGTGACTAAACGGCAAACTAAGTTCGGCGGTGCTTATTATACAAACCTTTCAAAGGTTGTATTTATTTAATCGATATCAAAAGATTCAATTTTTGTCTGCTTTATACAAAATGTCTTTCCATGTATTATAAAATTAGATAAATGTCTGGAAAGGCTATAAGCTCTAAAAAATTTTCATTTCTATGTTCAACAATAAACGTAAAAGAAAAGAAATTATTTTTTTCTAAAAAAACTATTTTGACAAAATCATTTTACTGATGAATACGAACCTTTTAGAAAAATAAATAAAATATTCCTAATATTAAGGGAAAAAAGTTTATACAAAATGAAAATGAAAAATTCTATTTCAACTCTACTCCTATATCTCATAACCTTTCTTCACAGCCGCATTATATTATAGATACACGAAAAAAACTTTGCTTGTTCCCACATTAAATTGTTTTTTGACTGACTTCTATCAGAAGTAAGCTAACACAATAAGTAAAATAAAAATAATTCATATTATACTTCTAGCGACCAGATTGATCATTGAAACTATTAAATACTGAGATTATTCTCAAATGAAACTAATTTTGTGGTCACTTCAAATTTACCACTAGAATTTCTTGTTTCACTTAATTTCCATCAATATAAATTTTTATTTACTACTGTTTTGTTTATTTTATTTATACTTACTGCTGTTTAATTTTATTATTATGGTTTTTATACTCTTCTTTTTTTTTTAAATATGGATTCCAAGAAATTGTATTTTCCTGCCATCTCCTCAAAACCTATAACTATGGTTAAGCATAAGTTATACAATAACCTCAAGATTATGGCTCAATGTAAAGACCATGGGATTCAGATCTAGTGATCGTTTGCAAAAAACATTTCTTTTTTTTTTAGTATTGTTCGTAACGTGTACATTGCTGCAAGGTAAATTGCATTCAGTGTCATAATTTTTAATACTCACTCGTACAATTCCAGCTTATGGAACTCTTTTATTTAATGGGTATAAGGTGTGATCGGATATAGTATTCATCCTTAAACCAGACTAAACACGAAAGATACCATTTCCATTGGGACACGTACATATATGACTGTTTGACTCTTATATGATTGTATCGCCTTGATTAAAATTTCTCTGACTTTTTTTTTATCTTTTTGGTTACTGTATATTTTTTTTTATTTTTAATCAACAATGACTACATTCAGGCATTTATTTGGTTAGAAAATATGATTATAGTTAATGAAAATTGATGTAAATTAGATTGATTGTATGATTTTTATCATTTAAAAAGGATATTTTTAAAGGTAATATATTTGTATAATACTTAATTTATAGCTAAAACTTTATAAAAATGTTGGTGTGTCATTATTTTATATAAATTTCTTACACTTGAATTTCAATAGAGATACAAGTTAATAATTTTTATCCATTTTGAAACATTTAATATATGTATATAGTTAAACAGATATTTTCCAAAATTGATCTCTATCTGTTTTATAAACTCAAGGGATTATTTACTTTGTATACACTACAAATGAAGAATATTGAATATAGACAGCTGTATATAAAAATTAACATACAGAAATATTGCATACTTCATAATAATAAAAATCCAACAAAAAAATGACGTTTTCCAAAGAAAAAGTTATTTTACTGTGCATTAAAGCTTTATATTTAATAACGTAATTAATGAAAGTAAAATTAAAATAAAAACATTATACTAGATGCCGTACAAAACTTATTAATTAGACTCTAGTTTAATTCTCTCTCTAACAATAAGTAGCTTCATTTATTTTTGGCTATACCTTTTGAAAGATAAGAACAGTTAACTTATAAATATTGATTTAACAATCAAATTGGGTAATATTATCCATTGGCAAGTCGGGTAACAATATATTATCTACATAACTTTTCTCTTTTTACTACCCCTGCCATATATTCTAATTTAATATTCAGCTGGCTATGCTCACTCTCAAAAATATTTTTCAAAGAAATATTAGGACTTAATCTTCGGGACACAAAATCTGAAAACATACGTGAACGGCTGACAACTAATATCAAGAACTAACATACAAAAAGAGAAAAGTTTTGGAAATGAGTAAAACTAGTACAATGAATCCTTTAGATTTAAAATATTAAAAAATTAATCTCCAATATATGGCAAGAAAAGTAAAATCAAGTCTACGTGAGCCAGGTAATGACAAAACATTATAAGAAATTCTTTACTATTGACAGTTATAACATATAGATGTTATCTAAGAGCTGAATTTAAAACTAAAGATACAAGTATAATTCACTCTGGCCTACATACTATCCAATGAGGGCCTATAACTTAACTAAACTCAAGCTCTAATCGATTCGTTTTGCCAACTTTCTTCCGATCAAATTAGATATTGAATCATTATTCTTGGTTGCCCTTCTCTGTCTATAAAATTGTTAACGTGTCCCTATTTCAAGTTTGTCACACCCGCTAATGCTTCCTCATTAGCAGTAGCTCTGTCCTATCTCAATAGTATCAATTTAATGAGCAAAAAAATGTGTTCCCACTGAAATCGACCTTTTTATAAACTAATTATGTACAGTTTCCATTCATCAAAATTGAAAACGTGGGCTCTCCTGCTTACTATGACAAAAACAAATAGGATATGGAATAAAATCAAGATAAAAGCATTTATATTCCTTTTATTTAAAAAAAAAAAAATATTAAGCATCTTAAAAGCGTTAAAGCTTATGTAGGAAGTTAAAAGAAATCCAGCATAAATACAGCACAACAATCCTAAAAATATTGATTGCCGGAAAAATAAGGATGAGTTGCTTGGTTACGTTCAAATGCCACAATTTATAAATTTACCAAAAATAATTTACAAAAAAACAAAGCAAAACAATTTCATTCATAAAATCAGCCAAAGGGGAAAATTTGCGATATAAGAGAAATTTTACTTTTCACTTTATTGAAACAGGTACACGAAAAACACCCACAATAATTCTTAAGAAACAAATGTAAAATATCAGGAAAGTTTCAAAATTGTTTTACTCTTAGAAGTAAAGAAATTCATTGAACTTTGTAATTGCCTACACATTCAATATTTCAATAAGAAATTTTAAGAGCAGAAGAAAAACTGCAACAGTAAAACATTGTTCTAAAAGGTTATCGAGGAAACTTTTAGCATTTTTAAAAGATAAAAAGGATATAAACTTATAAATTATGTAAGAACTAGTTTTTTATGCATACTTTAATTTTAATTGATTAAAAAATATAAAATGATTAATGGCTCAATAAGAGTGATGAAATACATTTTTTGGCAGAGGATAGAGGACAGAAAATTCAGATGCAATAAATAAATTCGAAATTTTTGAACAACAAAATTAAACAGAAAACTAGCGGCTTTACTAAGAATCTTTCCAAGGAAAAGTTTTCTCTTTTAACAACATTATAGTTTCAAGCCAACAATCCAGGTTAGAAACTTCAACAAAGTAATTTTATGCAATTATTATATTTTTTTCCCAAAAACAATTTATGAATTTCTGTTTTTCCAAAATTATTTGTACCATTTTAAGAGTTCAAACCTTCACTTCTTACTAATAAATAAAATGAATCCAGCTTAAAAAACGTACCAATCTTTTGGATAGAGTACAGTGAGACCTTATGTGGACCAAGAAAAATAGTTTAAAATATTTTCTTATAATGAAGGCATACATTACAATAAAAAAAAATTTAAAACATGTAAAACACCTAAGCAATACATGTATAAAATAGAAAATTAAATGTAATTAAATTTCCTTTGAAGATAAAAAGTTAAAGTAAATATAATTTTAAATTGAGAATATCTCAAATATCTTTCAAATATATTCAGTAAAAAGAGATAAATGTCTCTTTAAGTAGAAAACTATAATATTTTAAGTAATAAATTTAGTATCAAAATTCATAAATATAATAATTCAATGTTAAATATAAGTTACCACTAAAATTTAGGAGCAGTTAATGCCTAATAATTGCACAGTTTTATTATTATTTGTTGATTCAATAAAACTTTAATAGAAACAAACACACATTCAATCTTCTTTAATATAACTCCAATCATTTAAATAGTATTCAGCTATTTATAATACCTCAATAAAATTGAAAAAAATTATTTTATTGATAGATTTCACAAAAAAAGGAAAAACTCAAGATGCTAGTATATTTTCCTTGATATTTCCGCAAAAAAATTTCAAATAATATTGTTTTAATCTAGCATTGTTGTAAATAAAACTAAATAACGATATTAATAATTTTGATTGAAAATAATCAGATTTATAATATTTATCTTGTTCAAATTTTCAATACTTTTTTATTTATTCACTCAAGTTGAAATAAATTTTTTTAAGCTTGTACTGGAATGACACTTGTTGTTAATACAGTTTTAACATATATTAATTAATTAATTAAATTTAATTAATTAATTTTGATTTTTTATGGTAGAAAAAAAATACATTTTTGTTCTTTTCATATTCATAGTGCACAACTTCTTAGCCTCTTGCTTGAATTAGTATCATAGGGATAAACCCAATTATTATCTATAACAATTAAGTGAATCATAAAACATCCTTTTTACCCTTAATAAATCATTCCAAATGTTGATACATGTTATAACTTATGTTACACCCATCGTGTACAGGTACACAGATTTCTAAGACAAATAACTGCAGCCAAAATATTGGTTACGTAGTCAAGTAAAACTTTAAGGGCTTCTACTAAATTTCTTACAATTAGTCGACAATTTTCTAAAACCATGAAAAAAGAGATAAAAAACAGATCTTTTGAAAATATTTTGAAAAATCTTTAACAAAACACTTTTTATTTCCAAATTTGAAAACACAAAATTAGCTTAGGAAGCACTTGCAAAAATTGTAAACTAAAGCTAACATTGATTTAAAAATTTTTCAATTAGAATAAAAGAATTATTTGAGTTAAATTTTGTGTAGAAACTTTACTTTTATTTTTATAAACAAAAATTTAAAAAAAATTATTTTCATTGATATAATAAGATATTAACATACAGTACTTTCAAAGAAAATTATCGTGAACGAATAAATTAAATTTATATGTTTTCATAATTATCCTTTACCAAAAATAAAAAACAAATTTTATAATGAATTTACAAGACCAAACAAATCGTTGAATAAAGTTAGAGAAAACAAAAACAATCTCTTTAAAATTCAATCTATTTCTTAAAACTAAACTAATTTTATAACTTAAAACTTTCTGTTTTTTTTAGAATCATTTTGAATATTGCAGAAAAATATTTTACTTAAAATATTTCATAAAAACTAATTTTTAAAGCTATTAGGAAAAATTACATTAATTTTATATATAAATACATTAATTATTTAAATCACATAAAAAAAGCTCATACTTTATTTACTTAATTAATTATAATGTTTGATTATTTTCTTTATCTGGTAATATACTTTGTATTGATGGTTCTGATTCAGATCTTTTATGTGTTCTAATTATTGATTTTGTTTCATTTAATTCAGTCTTATTTTCAGTTAATTGTTTCTGTTGTAAATCAGGAACACTACGTGTTACTTGTGTATCATTTTCAAATTTTTCATCATTATTTGTTGTACTATTTAAAATATTTTCATTTAAACAAACATCATCTAGATCAACATCACTATTTGAAAAAAGTGCTGTTGCACCTAATGATAATGTTGTATCTGGATTTAATTCATTGCATTCATTAAAATTTGTTATATTTAAACAATCTGAATAATTATCAATATTATTCATGGTACTTATATCAATTGTATTTGAACGTTGTAATATTGATGTTGTTGGTAATTTTTTTATTTGTTCATTATTTTGATTTAAATTACAATTCTTATTATTATTTGTTATATTTGTTATTATAGTTTTATTAACATTTATATTATTACAATTATTTGTTGATATAATTAATTGTTTTTCATTTTGATGTTGTTTCATTAAATCACATGCTTTACCTAATGCACATATTGTTATTAATATACGTATACATATTAATGTTATATAAATAATTATAAATATAATAAATGATGCTACATTATTAAATGATATAGCACTATAAATAGCTTTAATTAAAACAACACCTAAGGGGAATGGGATAAAACCCATACGTCTACCAACTAAATCAGAATGATCTGAGAATGCATGTTTTTGTCGTGTCTGTGTCATATCATATGCTAAACTAGTTGTATATTCACGATAAACATCGATTGGTATTTCATTAAAACGTGTTATAAATGCATGTTTGATCCAATCAATTAAAACTTCAGTAAATAATACATAAAAACAATCAACTAATAATATATAAAATTGTCCATATGACCAATTAAATTCTTTCATTGTTTGTATTGATACAATAAATAATAATATTGATAAATGAAAACGTTCACGTATATCACTACATGTTAATTGAAATAAATTATTTTTATCAAATTTTTTAAAAACACTACTTTTTAATTCAACAAAATTATTTGATATCATAATCATTAATAAACCTTTATTATTTGAATTTAATGCAACATTTAATGTTGTTGCCTGAAACATAATCATAAAACTATGAAATAATACATAAATTGATGTAAATGCTATATGAGTTATAAGACCATAATGATCACGTGTACGATTTTTTGGTTCAGTCGCGGTCCAAAATAATGAATCAATAGCATCTTGCCCAAATGCTGATAATAAACGATCACCAACATCTAACATATTATAAAATATATATAATTTAATTATTGATTGTGTTTTAATTATATGATAAACACGATTTGTATCAATTAATAGCATTATTAATGTACAAAATATCCATATTGAACCTTTTAATAGATCACATATTTCAGCTGGTGTTAAAATTTTATATGTACGAAATTTTAAACCAAATAAATTAGCTATTGAACGTGTTATAAATGCCCATAATGCTAATATATAACGTATTGGTAAAAATGTATGTATATATAAAAATGAATCAGCACATTGTATTAAACCATAATACATAATTTTTTCTAATTCTGATGGTATTTTGAAAAATGAATAAAGTTTTTCACGACGTGCTGAATAACGTTCTTCATCGTGTTCAAGTATATAACCTCTTGATAATTCAATTTTTAAAAAATCTCCAAATGATGGTGTACCTAAAATCAGATTTAATAATAATATTAATTCATATAAACTTAGAAATGAGGAAAAATTAAAAGTTATTATTAAATTACCACAAGAAATACATATAAGTTCATTTGAAAAAAATACCATATATTTCAATGAACGACGAAAACACTGTTTCTTTGGTAAATTATTTTACTTTGGTATGCAGAATATTACCAACTAACAATATTAAGATTTGACAATGATGTAGAATTTTTGCAGATTTATATGTAAAAGAAGAAGGAAACACGTCATGCAAAATTAAACCTCCTATTTTTCTACTAGTAAATTTACATTCAACTTAGAAAAAAATTACCTTGTTTTATATTTCTATTAGATCCAGAACTGGTTTCATTGTCATTTTTCGATTTTCGTTTTTCATTATCATCAAATATATCTTCAATACGATTATCAGAATCACCACGGAATCTTAATTTTTTAAATGCTGGATTATTTGACATATTGATCGTCAAATTAAAGATTAAAGATTATTTTTAAATAGATTTTATATGATTTTATTTATATGTGATTTCCTTTACATAGAATTATGGTAGTCACAACAAAACCCTAGAAAACTGTCAAAACTTAACGAGAGGCTTTGTTTGCACATCAGCATTAGAATTCGTTAAAAATGAAATTGTAGTTGATTTTATAAAAACTTTTTTCCAAAAAAAAATATTGATATATATATTGAAATCCAAATTTTCAACCCAAAAAGCTTACTACATAATAATTTCTATACTGTTTTACGGCTAATTACTGCAATTTGCAGGTATATAAATAAATGTAATAAAGCTAAAAAGATATTATACATCTACTTTCAATTTTGCAGGATTAGTAAACATGAAAAACAAAATGGCGTGTACAATTGATTTTGGTTGTAGGCAAGAAAACAGCTGTTCACGGTGTTTATGTCAAAAACAGCACTGATTTTTTTGTTCCATATAATAATGGAATATAATTAATTAAAATAAAATTGTAAAAATAAATTTAATACATTATTATAATCAAACATAATGAGTGGAAATGTAGAAAAAGAAAAACCAAATAATTTTAATAAAGTAAAAATATTAATAATAGGGGCTGGTATGGCTGGATTATCAGCTGGAAATCATTTAGTCAAAAATGGTTATAATGATTTTAAAATATTAGAAGCAAGAAATCGTATTGGAGGAAGAATAATTACACTTGATTTAGGAGATAATAAGGTGAAAAGTGTTATTTTTTTTTTGTTAATGGTTTTTAAAATGAATTTTATAAATTAAAACCGGCAAATTTTTGGAATGATTGTGTTATATAAGCTTAAGATATAAATAGCATTAGGTTTTTTTTATAAATAAGCTAGTTAATTTCATATAATGTTAAATTTATTAACCTCATTTTATTAATTTTTGTTAATTATCTATTTTGCAATATTTTGTTTATGAATCTTTTATTTAGTTTTAGTAGTGATTGTATGCTTGGACACATACACTGTAAGTATATATACATCATTCAAGTTCTTTCTGCTTTTTCCTTTTTAACAATGATTTAAGTGATCGAACTTTTAAAAAGGTCCTCTAAAATCTGTAGAGAAAAGGCTTGTTAACTACAATCGTAATTCCCTGAATCTTAAAGAGAAATAATGGGCTGCTATCTACTAGTTGTAGATGCTTTTATTCATAATTACACTTAATATGTCTGTAACATTCCAGTAACATATTGAATCAGATTAATTTTTTTGCCTATCCGTAATTATAATAAGTCTAATTATACTTAATTCTTTCTAATCCATTTTAATTCATTATAATTCATATATGTTATCATTTATTGAAAAAGAAAGTCTTAACATTGTATCTAGCTTTGCGAAAAATTTGATGGTTTAAAAGTCTTTTAATTTAACTAGTTTTGGTAGTAAAAATGTTAAAAGGGCATATGTAAATTTCCTTATATTTCTTAAGGCATAAAAAAACTTCTAAAGTATTTAATATAATAATTTCGTATTTTAAAATACTGTTATTTGACAGAAGCAAGTTTAACTCTTTTGATAGTTTCTTATTAATTAATTATTATATAAACAGTTTTAAAATGTTTGGGTATTACGACAGACAATTGTTTTGCTTTTAGTCCAGCTGGATACTGTGGTAGCTTTATATTTCGATATGTTGGTTGAAAATCATCATTACATGTATCACAAAAATGTTTTGTAACAAAACAAAAGAATACGACAACTTAACAGCAATATCGGCATTTACATTCCAATAATTCGTACCATGTTTAATTTTCGTGGATCAAAATTTTCTACAATTTCTGCATTACACCTCGTCCTCACCTCCAAGAAGTAAATGGCATCATGCTTTAAACATGCTGCTATTGGGCAAGAGGTGTGAGCCTCAAACAATAGAAAAATTGAAAGCCCTTTATTTAATCAAGCTAATTTATTTTAATTTTAAAAAATATGGAAGAACGGATGATCAGAAAGATGATACTAAAAAGGCTTTAAGCAGTTTATTTTATTCTTCTAACGAATTTTTATCTTTATGAATGTATCAATTTTTTTTTTTGTTCAAATTTAAAATCAATTAATAAAATTTTATATATTTTAGGTGGAACTTGGAGCAAATTGGATACATGGCGTCTTAGGAAATCCTATTTTTGAATTGGCCATGTCAAATGGTTTAGTTAATATAATTAATATGCCCAAACCACATAAAATAGTAGCAACAACTGAAGATGGTAAACAAATACCAGTTGAAATTCTACAAGAAATTTATGAGGCATACGTTTGTTTTTTAAGACGTTGTGATGAATATTTCTTATGCCAATATAGTCCACCACCAGATGTTCATAGTGTTGGTGAACATATTAATCTTGAAATTGAAATCTATTTGAGTTCAATAAAAGATGAAAAAGAAAAATTAATTAAAAAATTATTATTTAATTGTTTATTAAAACGTGAAACATGTATAACAGGATGTGATAATATGAATGAAATCGATTTATTAGAATTAGGTAGCTATACAGAATTACAAGGTGGTAATATAGTATTACCTACTGGCTATAATTCTATATTAGAACCATTATGTGCCACATTACCCGATAATTCAATAATTAAATCATGTCCAGTTAAAAAAATTTATTGGAAAAGAAAAAAATATCATAGTGGTCTTGAAACAGTTGATGAAAATGATTCTGATGATTCAGATAAAACTGTTAAAGATTTTAAAATTGTATCAGATGAAATTGATTTAAATAATTATGTAAAAGTAATTTGTGATAATGATAAAATATTTTATGCTGAACATATTATTTGTACAATACCACTTGGTGTACTTAAAGAAAATATGAAAACATTATTTGATCCTGAATTACCATATTATAAACAAGAATCAATAAAAAAATTATTATTTGGTACTGTAGATAAAATATTTTTGGAATATGAAAGGCCATTTTTAAATCCTGATATAAGTGAAATAATGTTATTATGGAATGATGATATTAATGATGATAAAAATTATAATAATGATAATTATAAAAAAAGTGATGAGTACCTGAGCAAAAATTGGTTTAAAAAAATCTATTCATTTGCTAAAATTACGGAAACATTATTAATTGGTTGGGTATCGGGTATAGAAGCTGAATATATGGAAAAATTATCACATGAAGTTATATCTGTTAAATGTACAGAAATATTACGAAATTTTTTAAATGATCCTTTTATACCAAAACCAAAAAGATGTACTTGGTAAGTTTTAGTTATTCTTTTTATCTACACTAAACCAAGTTTTAACATATTATTGTTATAAAAAATAGAGCTGCGATCTGTATAAAAGTTAGCCAAAAAATCTTTTTTATTACAGCAGCTTAGGATTAAAATACTCCTAAAAATTTCGAGCCAGCGAAAACTATAGGCTATATTTATATCTCATGTAAAATTGATTTTGCTTTTGTTGGTTTTTTATTTTGATGACGAAAATCATACACTTTCAAATTCCAACAATAATAGAAATAGTTTAATAAAATTTAGCTACATTTTTAGTTAATATAATTATCTCTTCAGTACAAATAAACACTGATTATGTGTATTATTATATACATGTATTTTTTGTTTTCAATAATTTTTATTTGGTTTTTGTTACCTTAAACCGTCGTTGCAGTGGTCTTGCAAATATCTACATAAATAACTTATCTTAGTTTGTTTATGCCTTTAAAGTAGGGTAAAGATCATGAAAATTTTATGCAACATAATTCAAGAAAATCCCTGATGAATTAAATTCATTTAAAATATATTTCACTCTAGACTATAGGTTGACTAAGCAAACAAAAAGATAACTTTACTTTTGTAGGACTGATTTCAAAATGGAATATGAAATATTTTTTACAAGGGTTATAAATATCGAAAATTAGTGGACTGATTAAGGATTAGCCTAAAGAACTAAGAAGCTAAATAAATTCAAAGTTACTAGTTCACCTCAACAAATGTAGAAAAGAATTATTCTGTTTTCTTAATTTTGAAAATTTAGAAAAATTAAAGATTAAAAGTAACCACAATCACAGGATTTTACGATGTATAGCAAACAAGCAAGGCTCTAGGAGATAGTCATAGGGAAGAAAACTGTGAGCTGAAACTCTCTCCTATTTATTTTAGTTTCATACTAAAAGATTTCATGCCTAATAGATATTATCTTAAATCAAAATTTAATAGTAATCTAATTAAAAATTTTAGTACAAGTTGGCGATCACAGCCATATACTAGGGGATCATACACATCAATACCGGTTAGTGCTACACAAGAAGATATTGAAAATATAGCACAACCTTTATATACAGATCCACAACAAACAAAGGTATTCTATTTAATCATTGAAATTTAATTTATTTATTTTTTTTCTGTATTTTAGCCATCAATATTGTTCGCTGGCGAACATACACATACAAATTTCTATTCAACAGTACATGGTGCATATTTAAGTGGACGTACTGCAGCTCAAATTCTTTTAACACCAGATTCTCCACAAGAAATAATTATGGAATCTGATAGTAGCGATTTAAGTTCATGGATTCAAGGAATTGCTCTAGATTAAAGTACGTTTTTGTTTTTGTTAGTTTTTTAAGTAAAAGAAAAGACATTTTTGTTTTTAAATTTAAGCAAAATCATTTAATGGCTTAAATACTAAAAATAAAATATTAAACTTTCACTAAAATCTAGAGTTTAAGTGAAATTAAAATAATTTCTAACTGTGATGCTTGCTTAAAAACGAATCTACTCACCAAAATAACTAAATTATTTAAAATTTTTCAAAATTTATAAAATTGAACTTTTTTATCATTAAACTCTGCTTTTATTCCAGCTTTTTGTGTAATTTAAAGGAAGACAAAAATATATGAAATTTTAAAGTTTATTTTATTATGATCATAGCATTAAAATTTTTTGAATTGAAATTTTAGCAATTTTCTTCTTAAACTCATGCTAGAAACGGGTAACTTTACACGAACTGATAGTTAAATAAAGCAAAAACAAGTTTCATTTTTTGTATAAAAAGCTTGTAAAATCGAAATAATTTCATTCTTACATTTTTCTACAGATTTAATGCTTTTTTTAATGATTTTTTCCTAAAAACAATTGTAAATTATGCTTACTCATTGTGCTGCCAAAGAAGCAGTTCGTATGATCTTATCTTAAAAATTCCAGTAAAAATTTTTGATTATGTATGTTTATAGTTTCATTTTCTACGTGAAATAGAAGCTTTTTATTATTAGAAGAATATTTGAGTACATGTAATAATGAAATAATTAAAAACAATTCCCTGCTAACATTACTTTTTTTTAGAAATAATGTTTGTTTTTATTCATCGTCAAAGCAACTTATTCCTTAATTAATTTTTTCAGTGCTATGCAATTTTTCAATTTGATTTATACTGAAAATTAATAACAATGTTTTTTAATTACTATAAACGCAAAAAGATATGAAATAGAATCTATTTTTCAGTTTTGTGTTGATTTATTATTATCATTTCAAAACAATTCAGTCATATAGAATAAGAAAACATTATGCAAAAAATAGTTTTAGTTGATTTGGTGAGATTGCTTTCTGTATAGATATATCTTAAAATAGAAAATTTACAAATAAATTTGCATTTAAATTTTTACTTTTCTAGTCCCAATTTCAAAGTAATAATATAATTATTTATTTAAGCTAATGTTAGACAATTGCTGGCTGATTCAATATTAAAAATTATGAAAAAGAAAGCAAAATATTTGTATAAATAATTTAACAAGATGTATTTTTGTTTTTGTATAATGTTTAAACAAAATTGTATTTAATTTATTTCAAAAACTTGATATTATTGTTACCAAATAAAATAAATGTATTTGATAATAATTATTAATATTTTATGCCTTCTAAAATTGACCAAAACAATTTTATTTTAGTGTCTTCCTAAAGTAATCTTTTTTTTTTTTTTCAAAATTAGATTCAAAATTTATTTGATTTATTTACTATGTAAATTTTGGTTATATTTATTAAATATTTTACAAAAGTTTAAAAACTTTACCCACAAGGGGAATGTTAAACCTTGAGAAAACAGATTTCAATTATTCCAGTCAAAGTAGTAGTTCGTGATGTAAGTAGCTTCCTTGTAAGTTTTATTATATTGACAAATTATTTTAATTAGTTTAACCAGTCATACACGTGTATACACGTCAAATATTACGGTGTATTTGACGGGTTTACTCATCTTCGTTACCATTGATTATGAAAACTATTTTATTATTATTTAAGAATTTTTAAGTTTATAATAACAATAATAACTTTGACAGAAATAAATTGTTAAGTTTTTCTTATATAAAAATGTAGTTCTTTGTTTTTCATAAAATTTGTAATAGGAGCATTTTTCCTTGATTTGCCGTGTATACACGTGATCGCCTGATTTTAATTCCGCATACTGTGAGAGATTTTTAAAATTAAATGCGGCGCTTAACTGATTAAAAATAAGGCTATTCAACATTTATTTTTATTTAACTTTTTTATAATATTTTGATATTGTTTAATAAAAAAACAGCAAAATTTAACTGCTCAAAATTTTGAACAAGTCAAATAAGAAAAAATTAAAAATCGATTATTATGGTTATTTTATATTTGTTCAAGTTAAACCTTAACAGGATGATTGTGTAGTATATCCTTACAAAAAGTTTCGTAAATGACTTGCTATAAATCAAAGCCATTTAAATTTATCAATTATGAAAAATATCAATTTTTTAATAATTCATTAGAAAGCAGTTGCTTTAATGGAAAAACAAAGTGAGACACTTGGAATAATATGATAAACCACCAAAAATTTCTCTATATTAAATAAATGGTAAGTTACCCAATTTATTTACACTTTATCAGGTACTTTTAGGTACTCGAGAACTTTCACACCAAAATTTTTTCCTTTTTAAAACGATATCAAACCTTAAACAAAATTCATGACAGAACTGTTTTGATATTATCAAAGAAATATTTGTGATATAACTTTAAGCCGCAATTGTAGTTAAAAATTTATAGCAGGATTTAATTAATAATTTTTATGTTTTAAATAATTTAAATACGATTGATGACCATTGGTCGTCTAAAAGTAAAAGGCAAATGTTTATGTAAGTAATATAAATATTAGTTAAAAAATGATTTCTTACAAGAAAAAACGTTTTCTATGTATTGGAATATTCCAAATTTAATTTTATAAATAAACTTAAAATTATCTTTGGCAGAAAATATTCATTATGATAATGATTTGATGTCAGTATAATATTACTAACCATGGCTATGAACATCAAATTAAAGCCTAGCAATTATGGAGTCAGTCCGTGGTAATATAGGGTAGTTTTGACTAAATTCTTTCAACTTAAAGTATCTCTCGAGCTGTGAATAGGTATTTATTCTAATCTATTCTATTTTATTACTCATAGAAAAAAAGAAAATACTTTTATTTGTTAAAACAAAAAAATATTTATAGCAAAATGTAGTGAATTTATTGGCGAACAGGGCATTATAAACAATATATTATTATTATTTAAGGGAGACTTATCAAATATTATTTAACCCAATTCCACACAATTTTCGAATCTGATATTTTTCGAACGAAATCTCAAAAGTAGAACTGTAAATAATAAAATTCTTTGATTAAAGTTAATGCTAAATTAGGAAAGCCTATGAAACAAATAAGGATAATGAAACATTCCAAAACTGCAAAAAAAATCTCTTATCAATTATACAAATTTAAATTGTAAAGCTTAAAGTATTCAAATTTTTTGGTGAAAGCGGCTCAAATGTCAATCTTTACAGTACTGCCATAAGTTTAAATTAATTATGGCATTTACTATAATTTATAACTATATTTAAAGGCAAACTTTAATATAAATTAATTAACAATATATTATATACATAGTTTATTATGTATATCATAAACAATATATTATATAAATATTTAACAGAATATATAGTTAACAATAAACTCCTTTATTTTTGCAATACCAAAAATGTTCATGGTTAGCATGTTTAAATATTTTTAACAGATAATTATATTCGAGTAAATAAAATTTTATATTTATGCTGGAAAAATCAAATAAAATTTTTTTAAAAATGTATCCAATACAAAAAAGTTATAGGGAAAATGACAACAAAAACTGTAAGAACCGCATTTGTAAACCCATCATTTCTTTAAAAAAATAAAAAAACAAAATGTTTTTCTCATTTTGCTTTTTCTTTCATTCTTTGCAAAAAAATTTATTGGAAATACTACTACTATACTCATACATATTCAATTTTTTATTATGTAAATAGAGAAGTAGGGAAATAGCAAATGCACATGCAAAGCAATCTATTCGTAAAGTTGCACTAATACAAGCAAACATAATAGCTGAAAAGCTTTTTGCCCAGCTGTGAGAGAGAAACAGGGAACATATCATAAGTGTTTTCGCGTTTAATCTGAAATGTCGCGAGCTCCGTAAATTTTTATTATAATTTTGTTTTAAAAATGTTTTAATGTGATTCCAAATAATAAAAAATTCTATTAAATATATGTGTTAAACAAATTTAAAAATAATTTTGGTATTGTACTTTTTAAAATTAAAATAACAAAAAAAAAAAGAAAATTTATATAAATGGTTTAAGAAATGTTCCTATAATGTTGTGAAATTATAGAACTTAGTTCTATATTAAAGTTTTGTTTTTCTTTGTTTGTATAATACAACCAAATTTAACCAAAAAAGTAATGCATAAAGAAATAATATAATTAATTTGCCATTTATTTAAATAAAAATTTAATTTAACTGTTAATATATACATTTAGTTTGACAATAATATGAATATAAAAAAAGAAATGAATGTACTGACAATAAGACAAAACAAAGGATTTCATTTCTACATTGCAAATGTGATATGAAATATATATAGGAGTTTGTTTGCGTGTGTGTTGAAAAATTCTTTACTTCATTTTTTTTCTCCTTATTTTTCTTAATTGTTATATATAAAAAATTTTTGTCATTTGTTGACGTATAATTATTTGTTGATAACTTCATAAGTGTTTAATTAATAATAATATAACGAAAAAAAGATTTAAAATTTATATTTAAAGTTAAATGTGTTGATATTTTTGTTTACAATAATTTATACCTACAAGACAAAAACAACATATACAAACAAAATAATTCTATAAATTTTTTTTATAAATGTGCACAAAAGACTCCTACATAAAAAGTAAAAAGTTTTTCAGTCATAAATTTTTGATCTTGCGCGAATTGTGTTTTGTGATAAAATTGTTATTGATTAAATTTAAAGAATTGTATTTAATACATATATATATATATATATATATATCTTCATCAATTGGCTTAATAAAATTTATCAACAAATTTTTGGTAAGTTACTTTAATATTTTCATTTCAAAAATATTAATTTTTTTTATTATGTCAAATAAATTGTGTTTTGTGTTTAAATTTTTATTTATTATTTAAAAAAAGTTAGTTTTCTTTATAAATTATAATAATTTTGTGAAATACTTAAGCTAAATCTTCCGGTATTTTTAAATATGTTTTTTTTTTACATTTTTTCACACTCAAAAGCTCTCAGGGTGAATATACTTAAAAAAATTTTGTTGACTGATTCAAATTTAAAGTAAAATAAAATTTTTGTAAACAAAATTTTTTCTTACAGTAATTTTCCGAAAAATTATATTCAGTTCATTCACCTTAATTCACATTAATTAAAATTTAATAAAAAACAAAAAGAATTATTTGCTATATAAATTTGCTTTTATCTTGTTTTGTTTTTTAAAACCGAAAGGAAAACAATTTTCTTAATATTTTTAATGTTTTATTTTTTGGCTCATTTTTAAATTTAAAAAAAAATAATAAAGTTTCTTAGATGATAAGACGATTTACGTAAATTTTTTTAAATTTATGATTTTATTGATAATATAATATTTTTGTTATATTTATTTATTTTAAATTCTCTATTTATTTAAATGATGTTTTCCAAAGTTTATTTTTAGATCGATCAATAATAACGTGATTTATATATATAAGGTAAAGTAGCTAGTTGTGGGACATGTTTTGACTTTCATGCCCAGTTTTGCACTCAATCAATATTATTGAGTAACAACTACACTATTGAAAAGTTATTATTTAGACCTTTATTCCTGCAAAAAATTAGCTTGATTGGGTTCGTAAAAAAAAAGTTATGGTCACATTAGTAAAGATGTTCAAATTGCAAAAAAAAAAATTTTTGCCCAGTTGTGGGACACTGTTATTAGACTACTGTTAATGCTAAATCTTTAAGTAAAACTCCATATTATTAATAAAAAATTACTAAATTTATTCAAAAATAAACAAAAATAAGAAAATTTATATAATTTAACAATCCTCATCACTGTCGCAATTTTTGCAAGTGAAAAAACGCATTTCAAATGAACAGGCCGTTTACATTCGTTGCATTTGATTGAATTGTTTTTGGTCAATCTTTTTGGTAGCGATGTCATGCAAATTATGCAAAAATCCACATTTTCATCTGATAGTGGTGATGACTCTGTTTTTAATCGCTTTAATGTTGCGAATTTTTGAGGTGATGTCCTTTTTTTCGATCTTTCTTTTCGATTGTTTCAAGGCAGCAATTGATGCAGGGGATGTTATTTCAGTGCTCTGCAACGGTTTTCGACCATGTTTCGATGCATTTTTTCGTGATCTTCCTTTCAATGGTCCAACTTCGTTCAAAATCGATGAAAAATTAGTTGTGCTTGTAATCACTGACGCCGATCGAAAAAATTATTAATTAATTGGAATAAAAAATAAATGATAAAATGTCAAATGACAGTGTCCCATAACTAGCTATTTCTCTGTCCCACAACTAGACTTCGGGGCCATTTTTTCGAGGCAAATAAAAATATTTTTACCGTCGAATATCATTATGAAACATTTTTATATTATAAATTAGACATGAAAAACTATTGAATTAAACTTTCTAATTACCTTTTTAAATAAGTTTTGATCAATTTTATATTTAATGAAAAAAAGAAGTAAATGTATTTTTTGTAAAAATTTAAGATCAACTCTGTAACAACGATAAGACGCGCATCTATTAACTTTTTTGTTCAATTTAAAACTACCTTATGTCAATAGAAATCAATGGCATATAGCAAATTTGACATTTATAGTATGGCTTCTTTAATATTGTCCTGTCCCACAACTAGACATGACCCACAACTAGCTACTTTACCCTATATATATATTTTTTTTTTGTTTGTTTTTATATTAAGTGCTACCAAAAAATATTTCATGACATTTTAAGCTATAATTAATCAAAAAACTAATTTGATAGCTTTTGACTACCGGTGTGATCATAGCATTATTAATAATGGGGACAGGTTGTCGGAAATTTAATTAAAGATATCATGAAAATAATAAATCTTAATTTTTACCGTAATTTTAAAGAATTTTGAAAAAATTTGATTTTGTGACCTTTACACATCAGGTCCCCCATATTGATTGACATGTGATTTAGGCTCATTTAGCCACAAAAATAAAATAAAAACAAAAATTAGAACAAGGTTTTTTTTCGTGTATGATTCATTCGTTATCATTGATTACTAATGTGACCACTGTTTAAACGAATTTCAACAGAAAAAAAAACAACAAACAAATATTTAATGGTTAGAATGACTCTTTTACTTGGTTATATCCTAAAAACTACAAATAACACAGTCAAAAAGTACAAGCTTAGGTTATGAAATTCTCTTTTATTCATTGAAGGATTTTCGGTTTTCTACTTTACGTGAAACAATAAAAAATTTTTTTTAAAGATACAACAAGTGTAGACTGTACCAAATTTTAATCAAATTTAAATCATTTCAAACATAAAAGTTGCTAATTACTGCTCTAAAATTTTAAATAAAATCACAACTTAAAGTTCTGTCACAATTATTTTTTTGTTAAAATAACTGAAAAAATTGTCTCAGAAATTTTATCTAAGTTTTTATATTGTTTTAAGTAGGAAAAATTTATGGTGTGAATAGTTCTGAATGTCTATTTATTCATTTAAAAGAATTTCTAACCGTATTAAAAAAAGAAAGTGACATTTTTCTTGTTGGGAAGTAAAACAAAACTAAAATCTTTCGTGTTGGTGTTCACAATTCTATTCAATCAATTTATTATCTTGTTTTAAACTTAACAATAAGTCTAGCATCTGTTAATGAAGATTCGAATTGATTTATGGGAAAAACCATAAATTCTAAATCAATTTGCATCTTTTAGAAAAATATCAAATCCTTTCAAACATGTAGAAAAAAAATTTCAAAAATTTTAGTGACTAAAAGTGCATAAATTTATAATTAAATTTTCTTTCAAGGAAAAACTATCATAAGTTTTTCTAATAAAATAAAAACAGTTATTTTCTTAAATTTTATAAAAATCCAACTCATTATTCAATATCCAAATAAAAGCAAAATATACCCTCAGTTGCAGTTCAATGACTTGACACTCTCAGACCGTGGGATTTTTGCAGGAGTCCTTCAATATTAGACAAATATTACCTACGTCGTTTATATTTTTCTGGAGTTTTATAACCCTTTTGATGTGAATATTACAATGTTTCAGTCGTCATAGTTTTGAAATACAAATGTATAAATTTGTTTTCACTTCCATATTTTTCCCGATTTTTTTTTTTCTTCTAATGCTGTAATAAAATAAATTTCGTGATGACGAAATTAAAGTTCGAATGGTAGTGAAAGAGAAGAAAAATTTTTAAAGAATAAGAAAATAAAATCTGGGACGAAAAGACACTCCTTTTTTTTTTTTTTTAGAAATTTGTTTAATAGGGACTATTCACTATTTTTTCCATTTGACGTCAAAACTTGCTTACCTCCTACCACTCGTGTACGTACATAGTGTAAAATATATACTTTAAAATGGTGTGGACTAATTTTATAATTGTGTGTGTATATTCAAGAGAGCTACACTTTCAAAGTAAAATTGAAAAAATTACACATATTTTTCTCATATTTTTATTTTAAAATATAATTTCAACTCTGACGTATAAACGCACTGCTGTATAACCCAGCTTGTTTTGACAGATTCATATGTTTTCTTCGATGTGCACTCCTCGAAGGCAAAATGGAAATGATTTTTTGGCATGTATGTATTAGTAAAGGACTAATACAAAAGAAACCGATAGCGATTTGAGAGTAGAAAATTAAACATGTTTAATTTTTTACTCTCAAATGACCCTTTCCATATAATTTATATGGGACGAGAGAGCCATTTGACGAGTTGGAAAAAATAGTGAATAGGCCCTATAACAAATTTGTGAACGATTAAATGGATGGAGAAAAGATTTGGTGAAGAATTTTATAATGTTGGAACAATAAAAGTAACAAATATGTATTATTTATTTCATCTCAGAAGGATTGTGTTTAATGCCTCCTACTACAATCGAATGTGTAAAAAGCCTGTGTGATCGGCATGATTGCATGGTGATGATTGTACGTGATCACTTTGTTGGTGGTTTTCTCGACAAAAATCCGGTTTTGTCATCTGTAAAATGAATAACATTTGAGTGGAATTTGTTTCTAAGGCCTTATCTAGTTTTTTTTAAAGGAAATAATAAATTTTATTAAAAAAAATATTTTGCAGAATTTTTTATAACAAAATTAGATCAGATCAAATACTGTTACTTGTAGACCCAATATTCGTAACAAAACAAAAAACATTAAATTGAAGCTGTGCAAGTGGATACTGTTTAGAATTTTCTAGTGAAAAAAACCCCCAATTTTGTTATGTTAATAATTTTACTTTAAAAAATTTCAGTTAGGAAAGCAAAATATATAAATAACAAAAAAAACAAGGAAAAACAAAATGTGCCACCAATTAAAAATTTATCGATGGACAATGTGGCAATGAAATAACAAAAAAAAATAATCCGTGCACTTGAAATATAAAGAGAATTGCTGGAGTCATGGCGTGTCGTTGAACGTTACGTAAGGTTATTGAAAAAAAAAGAAGAAAAGCCATAAACACGATACTACGGAAGAACCAATTTACCAACAATATTTTTTTGTTTGTTTTTTCTTTTACTCTAATTGAATTCGCAAAGAAAGTACAAGGTAATTGTTCAATCTTTCTCTAACTTTTAATGTTATATATACCCACTCGGCGTCAATGTGTGACTTAATGTATATAAACGTGAATGTTTTGTCAATATTGTTATGAAAGTTAACAAACAAAAGTTTAATAGAAAAGAAAACTGTATTTATTGTGTAATTAAATTTCAAGGTTTCTTTAGTTTGTTTTTAATTATCTCAAAAAAAAAGAAATTAAACAAAATTTAAGTACGTATTTTTTTTTTGAGATTAATGAAAAATAAAGTTAATATATTCTAACTTGTCTTAACGTAACACTGTCTGGTCAAGTAATATTACCCTGTTGGAAAATTTACGTAAACTTCAAGTCGATTAGTAATACCTTATGAGTAATTTTTCGTCTTTCATTACCAACTGTCATTGTAGATAAAAATTTAATTATGTTTTCACCGAATGACTGAAAAACAAATTTTTTACTATTTTTAAAAAAATTTGAAGCTATTTGGGCTATTAAAATCAGTCATGACAGTTTATCGACAAAAGAGAGCTACCCTTCAATTATTAAACTAATTCTCTCGGGGGATTTAACAAAACATTCTGAATAAGACCTTTTAAGTAGCTCAGGCAGTAATAAATATACTTTCATAAAAGAATACAAATTTACAATTGAGCCTTTAAGTCTTCTAAAAATTTTCATAAAGAGAACTAAAAAAATGAGTTTTAAAAGTAATTTAACCAGTTAACTGTTGAATTTAATTTTTTAAACCCCTTACAGTGTGCGGAATTAAAATCAGGCGATCACGTGTATACACGACAAATCAAGGAAAAATGCTCCTATTACAAAATTTATGAAAAACAAAGAACTACATTTTTATATAAGAAAAACTCAACAATTTATTTCTCTCAAAGTTATTGTTATTATAATAAAATAGTTTTCATAGTCAATGGTGAAGTAGAAGATGAGTAAACACGTCAAATACACCGTAATAGTTGACGTGTATACACGACAAACGCGCTTAACTGGTTAAACTAATAAAAATAATTTTTCAATATAATAAAACTTACAAGGAAGCTACTTACATCACGAACTACTACTTTGACTGGAATAATTGAAATCTGTTTTCTCAAGGTTTAACATTCTCCTTGTGGGTAAAGTTTTTAAACTTTTGTAAAATATTCAATAAATATAACCAAAATTTACATAGTAAATAAATCAAATAAGTTTTAAATCTAATTTTGAAAAAAACAGATTACTTTAGGAAAACACTAAAATAAAATTGCAGAATTGGTAAACATGAAAAACAAAATGGCGTATACAATTGATTTTGTTTGTAGGCAAGAAAACAGCTGTTCACGGTGTTTATGTCAAAAACAGCACTGATTTTTTTGTTCCATATAATAATGGAATATAATTAATTAAAATAAAATTGTAAAAATAAATTTAATACATTATTATAATCAAACATAATGAGTGGAAATGTAGAAAAAGAAAAACCAAATAATTTTAATAAAGTAAAAATATTAATAATAGGGGCTGGTATGGCTGGATTATCAGCTGGAAATCATTTAGTCAAAAATGGTTATAATGATTTTAAAATATTAGAAGCAAGAAATCGTATTGGAGGAAAAATAATTACACTTTTATTAATTTTTGTTAATTATCTATTTTGCAATATTTTGTTTATGAATCTTTTATTTAGTTTTAGTAGTGATTGTATGCTTGAATACATACAATGTAATTATATATACATCATTCTGCTTTTTCTTTTTTAACAATGATTTGAGTGTTCAAACTTTTAAGAAGGTCCTCTAAAATCTGTAGAGAAAAGGCTTGTTAACTGCAATCGAAATTCACTGAATCTTAAAGAGAAATAATACTAGTTTTAGATGCTGCCAAAAAGTCAGTTGCACATCCTATTTTTAATTGTCTTAAGCAACTGTCTAAAGTAATTCGTATGGTCCTTTAATGGGCTGCTATCTACTAGTTGTAGATGCTTTTATTCATAATTACACTTAATATACCTGTAATGCTCACAGGTAGTCCAAGAAAAACCAATAAAAATCCTTCAACTCATTGATAAATAATTTTATAATCAAAATAAATATCAATTTATATATAGGTTATAAACTGGATTTTCAAATGAAGGCTAAACACTCTGGTATCGCTAACCGCTCAGTGTTAAAAATCGAGTTTTTTTTTATTTTCTTCTAACCAGCTAAAGTTTATTTATTTAAGTTTATAACTAGGCAAAAGGAATCATGATGAACAGATTGACCATAAGGCTTAATTATTTCGTATACAAACAGGAAAATTTGTATAGAATTTTACGTTGTGATCTAATTTGAAATTTTTTATTATTTCCTTCTTCTTTGATATTGTCTTTAGGTATTTAAAAGTTAGTATTGTTGGTTCTAGAACAAAAAAAAACTAAATTTTCTTTGTTTGATTAAGGTTTTAAAAAGTATTTCAAGGGATAAATTTTTTTCATTCGAAATTTTTAAAAATGTCTTCAATTAAATCTTGTTCCTTATAAACATTTTTTTGTGTGCTCCCGTTGCGAGCTAAGCCAGGATATTAAATCTGAAAAATTACGTACACGGTTAAAAGCTAAATAAAATTTTATATGTTTTAACACATCATTAAATAGACAAATATATATAATTTTGAAGGAGTCTCAGCTTTCCTTTAAATTTAACATGATTCTAAACCCTTTTAACTGCAATTTATTTTCAGTTAGCACTGCTCAGGCTGCGTAGAGATTTATATAAATTACATTCTAACGGTTACTTAACGAAGAAAACAAGAGTATCAAAGCAATAGATTACGTATGACTTACATATACTTCCCTGATAAGCAGTATCAATCCTCAATAATTTCTGACGAGTGCAGCTCGTCATTGTCATTTTGCTCAAGAGCTAGACACGTCATTTCAGTTCAAAGGGTTAAACAAATTGAGCTTAAAGCAGCTATTACATCCACCGTATGGCCTGGCCTTTTGCGATTATTTATTAATTGCAAATTTAAAAAAGTTGTTCAAATGAATAAAATTTGGATGAAATGAAGGGTATTTCAAGTCGAAAAATGAAGTGCTCCTCAAGGACAATTAGATAGAAATCAGGGGATTTTCGATGAATAAGTCGCGTTATTTCAAAAAATTATGTGTCATAATATGACATACTACGAATTAAGTAAGTTTTTTTTTATAAATTTTGAAAGAAATAGAAAATTTTTAAATAATTATTGTGCATTCTGAAAGTATTTTTTTTTTTCCTAATTAGGTTTGAACCTGGCCAATTATTATTAACAGAGATATTACTTATAAATGTAATGCCTCTTAAAAATTTATTATGAACATTGAACATCATATAAACAAAAAAAAAATTTATTACAACAATAGAAAAAACAACAAATATAAAATGAAATTCTTTTCAATATTTTGATCCTTTTATAAATTAATAAAAACATATTTTTTGTATGATTCTTTAAAATTGAAAACAATTCCCGGGGAGAACTAATCTATTGATTTTCGTCAGCATGACTTCAACCAGCGTGCTCATGTTTTCCTCTTTATGATTAAACTTTACCTTATGTCTTTGACTTTGGCGATGGTATTTCAAATTTTTTTGAAAATCTCCGTAGTATTCAATTGAATCAAAAAATTTTTAGCTGCTATAGTAGACATCTCTTTGAAGCCTATCGTATAAAATTGTTTAGATGCAATTTTCATGTAATACAAAATTTCCAATTAGAAATAATAGTTTTTTTAAGGTTTTTTACATCCTTTATTCAAATCAAATTAGGCCAAAATGAATTCTTTTATAAAAATTTTATTTCATATACATATGATATATGTATATATAATATTTATAACGGTAAATACTCGTTTTTCCTTTATTTTTCTTAGAGCACGTGTCGTCCTCGTTTTAAACTGATTTAACTGGGGGGTTAAAGTACTCTTTCCAATGAAATACTTTACCCAATACAAGATTATGTGGCCGGTTTTTTCTTTTCAAGGGGATTTTATATAATTTCTTAAAAAATTTTTTTGTTTTTCTATTTTTCATATATGAATAAAATTTTCTTCCTACCTGAAAAATAATGGAAATTGAAAATATTCTATAAAAAAAATTTTATTTAATAAAAAGGGGAAGAAACGAGTTGTTTTATGTCTTTGAAGGCTTTTATTCCTCTTTGCTTTAATTTTTATGGCAGATAGCTCAAACAAAAATATTTCGACCCTTCTCTTCTTTTGGAATTTATTCAAAGAAAAATATTGTTTTGGTTTTATTTTTTTCAATTGTAAAAGGGGAAAAACTTTTGTTCAATAATTTCTCAAGGTGTGCTCTTGTCGTATTAGAAATATCAAATAAGAAAATCTTGTTAAATGTTTTATAAAAAACAGAACTTTCAACTGTTGTCTTCTAGTTTTCTTTTTGGGTCATACTTTTGAAAATTCAGTCAATTGAAATTAGATTTCTAAAGCTGGTTTTATGAAGAATTTTTTTTTTAAATCCTTAGAAATTGAATTGCACCCCTCTTTAGATTTTAATATTTTTTTTTTTATAAATGGTTAATACTTAGCACATCGTTTTATAATTTATGTAAGTGACATACAAGCACCAACCCCTAACAATTTAATTCAGTTTGATTATTTTTGCTAGGAAAGTAAGAGTGCTTTAAGCAAAGTTATTTTTGGTTTTTTTTTTGTTGTCAACGAGCTTCATATTTTGATTAAAGGTGTTTTTTTGCAGAGGAAATTATACTGTTAATATTTATTGATGTTACGGAAGTGTTATAATATATATCCTACATCGAAAACAATCATTTGACGGTGGTTTGCTGAATTCAGATGCGACTTTATGGACACAAAGGATACTAAATTATTTGGAAACTTAAATGAAGCTTCTTTAAAAAATAAAAACACTTACCAAACCAAAAAAATGTTCTCGTTAATAATTTGATGAAGCTTTCCTAAAGTTCACTAAGTCAAGATGAGTTGTGCAGTTTGCATAATATTTTCCTAATTTATACCTAGAATTAGTAGCCATCTTTAGTAGTATTAGCCATTTCATAAATGTATGGTAACGTCGGATAGAGTCGGATGTTACTTGTTTCATAAACTTACGAAAATTTCGAATATGTTAGCAATACCGTTAACAAACGCTACCCTCATTGACACTAACATTTTAAGAGACTCTTTGTCGAACTTGCTTGCCTCGTTAAGGTTTAATATCTTCTGTAGAATGCTTTGGACTGTACCAAACCAGATGACTCGGTCCATGTTCTAGCATTATAGTCCCTTGATCAGTTACTTAGATACTGCTTGAGTACACTCACTGAGTAGGGTATGCCAAGTTGTGGGCCAATGTAGCATCTGCTTGTGCCCATGAGTCTATCCGCCTGCCTACTCAACTAAATTTATATTTACCTTTCTTAGTAAAATTTAATATTTTGTACCTCGACAATTAATTGAAAAAACATTAAAAAAAATCAGACTTTTCAAACTTTTTTATTAAGAAAATTTTTAATAGTTTTTCATTCGATTGAACATCAAGACAAAACTTTCTTCCTGTGAGTCTTAAAAAACCTGACATAGTTTACAAATGTTTATAAAATATAAAAACCAAATGGAAAAACTAGATTTTATTCCCCTTGAGTGAGACTTTAATGAACTATTAGTTCTGAATTTCATAAAAAAAATACAACTATGAATTTCTTAGTGGTTGAAATTTAAATACTAGATTTTTAATATTATCATAAAAAAAGCAAAAAAAAAAAAAAACAGTAAAATTAAATAAGTGCAATGGAACACAAACATGTTAAACAACTTTTGCTTTCATAATTTTATTAATTATTTTAACTATATGTATAATAAATATAGTTTAAAACAATAACAAAAAAAAGCACTAAAATTTTATTACTCTAAAAAAATGACATATTTAATTTTTTTCCATCCTAAATAAGATTAGAAATAAATAAAATAAATTTGGAAAACATAAAACTCAAATAAAAAAAACAGTTGTTTTTTCCTAAAATTTTCTTTAAAATCATAGAAAAACTCTTTTTAAATTCCAAATTCCGTTTTACTAAATTTCCAGTCTCTCATACCCTTGACATTGAATATAGTTTCTTCTAATCACAGCAAAAAAATATAAACTAGAAAAAAGAAAGAAAAACAATAAAAAAAAAAACAGTTTTTAAAGCTAAAAAAACTTTATCCAAGAGCAAAAAAACCAGTTCCCTTATGACATAAGTCAAAACTAAAGAAATTTCTTAAGCTTAAAAGTACACGGAATCTCGTCTGTACTACACAGGTTGGAGCAGTAAGGCGTGCTTTGTTTAAAAATTAACACACACGAATATCATAAATTAAATCAAAATACACAACAACAACAAAATTATATATGAACAAAAAAAAGTAGTCAGGCGCACGCCTTCAATTAATTAATTAATATTAATATATAGTAAATTTTAGTATTTTATATTAGCAATAAACTTGAATTTCTAAGCACTCTATACGTATATATAATATACATTTAAAATAGTTAAGTTTGTGTTTGTTTTACACAGCAAATATAAGTATGCCTTATTATTTATTTGTTTTTGTAGGTTAATATTTTTGTAAACATCCATTTTGTAAAGCAGCAAGCTGTGTACTATATATGTTAAAAAAACTTAAAGCTACAATAATATTGACTAAATCATGTAACTTTTGATTTCATGCAATTTTTTATTGGTTAGATCTATGAATCCAAATTTTTTTTTAATATTAAATCATTTATTTCATCCCTCTCTTTTTATTTAAAATATAATATTCTACCCTATATGACCTTTGGACCAAAAAAATTTTCTATTTAAAAAAAAATTCACTGCCAATGTTACAAACACACCCACACACATATACAACTTTTATTCTCTATATTAAATTTTATTTGCCTATTTAAAATTACTTCAATAAGAACAACCTTGACATTGGACTTGATTTTGTTAGATTTTATAATGGGCCAAAGTTGGAAATATCCATTTGTTGATTCATGGCCCTATGAATTATTATATATACCGTACGTGTTCCGCTAACTCACTAATATATATATAGCCTTTGTTTAATATATATTTTTTCACATTTATATTTATTAACTTAAATATACTGTTGTTGTTATTATTCTGAAGTTTGTTTTGCTCTTGTGTTTCTATGAAAAAAACAAAAACATGAAAAAGAATTTTAAAAAATTAAATAAATAAATAAATAAAGAAGTGATAGCATCAGAGATAGTGAACTTAGGAGAATATTTCTCATTGCTGTTTTTTTATGATCTTAAGATTTATGTAATGTGTGCACACTTGTTTATATGGCTTCATCTTTGTTGTTGTTGTTTTTGTTGGTTCGTATTTTTTTTTGTGTTTGGAGAAGTGGAACTATAAAAATTATGTAAGTTTTACAGTATATTTTAAATATGGAAGTAGTCATAGTTGATGATTAAATTAAGAAGTTAAAAAGTACAAAAAATTTTTCAATATGAACCGGATAAGAAAATTAAACTTCTTCTTTTTTTCAATAAGAAAAAAACTATTTGGAATATAATTCTGAAATTTTAAATATTTCTTTTGTATAAATTAATTTTTTTTATAATTCTTTCTAATATTATCGATTTTAGTAATTTAATCTCTTAAAAAATTGCATATTTCAAATCTATATTATGTATATTGAAGAAATGAAAAATGCAGCTTTTCTTTCTAGAAAATATTTTTCTATATATATTTTTATCATGAGAAACTAAGTTGCCAGAAAAACTAATTTCAGACGTTGTCACCAAAATAGTTCTTTTTGAAATAAACTTCAATTGAATTACAGTTAATTTATATTTATTGCATAATATGAAAAAGTAAAATGTATAAAATTTGCTTAAACACGATGCGCTCATCAATAACGGAAGAAAAACACATGCCCCCGGAAATCGCGGGATGAACAGACAGAGGGTTAAGAGAATGGTTCGGTATTTAATTTCTTATAGTTCATTTTTTTTGCTTATTCTTTTAAATTAATGTATAATATCTTTAAAATATTGTGCCAAAATTTCAAGTTGATCGGAGTAAAATTACTCAAGTTTATGGGCATTTTAGCGTCCTTTACTTTAGCGCAAAGAGTAAGTGAGCAAAACTTTAAAGCATTTCTCTAAAGATTGTTAATTTGGAAGTCGGTTGTACGTACGATAACTCAAATTCGACTGGACCAATCCAGCTTTATTGTTTTAGGTAGTAATTATTAATTTTACAATAACAAATATGTCGATTTTTAAAGTGAAAATCGGTATTTTAGCTTCTAAAGGCTACCAAAAATTGAAAAAAAATAAAACAAAAAAAAATCCCCTCTTTAATAAATAAATTTTGAATTTTTGTTTTGGATGATTTTATTGCGAGTTATGTAGCTCACCGCAAAACAACTTTTTTTCAAGACGCCTCACTGCCACTCGGTCACTTATTATTATTTTAAAATAATAATTTGGAAAAGTATTGTTCAAATGTTTTGTTATCAAATAAAAATTAATTAAATAAATTAGAACTATTTGTATTTCCAAAAATATTCTTGAAAACATGCCCTTTTTTCAACGAATTAACTGAAACATCCCTTTGAAGAGCAAGTGTGTCACGGATATAAAGAATACAAAAATAATCGGTGATCTGATAATAAGTGATCTGAATCGAATCGGTTAGGGTTTGTTAACATTTTTTACATTTTTTACATTTCAATTATTCAATGGGTTTTATTTATCTTCCTACAAATAAAATTGTAGTATTTTCAAATCTGGTAATTGTAAAGAACCCAAAAAATTAAAAATATTGGTTTTTACTTTTAAAATATATTTTTTCACTGAATATTTCTTATAGAAATATCATCGCCAACACATTTACAAAACAAAATTATTTCGTTATGCTAGAACAATATCTCATAATTAACTTTCACGCTTTGTCTTTTTCTTCATTGGAAACTCCACTTCTTTTTTATGTACATTTTTTTCACTTAGCGTTTCAAAAATATTTTCTTTTCATTCTTGGTTTGCCGAAATTTGAAAAAAAAACTTCAAAATATAAATTCTTACCAGTTGCTTGAAACTATCTTAAATATATTTCAGCACTTCGATACTTATTTTTTTTTGTACTATAGCAGGTGTCAAATAATTAAATAAAATTTTTTAGAAAAGTTTTTCAAAATCACTCTCACACTTTTTTTTTTTTTTTATTATAAAAAGAAAAACAAAACATTAAATAGATTTATTATAAAATTAATACAATATTTAAATTATTAAAAATGAAAATAAATTTAGCCAAAAGTTTTTGCGAATTTGGTTAAGATTTTTAAGGCGCCAAAAACAAAAACAAAAAACTCCCCATCTCATCATCATTGTCAAGGCCGTATTTTTATCACTCTCAATAATAAATTAAAAATAGATAGCGCCAGAACTAAATCAGTAAAATTAAATTGAAAGTAAATTGTTATATATTTTTAAAGTAACATAAATTTCTTAATGTATTTAGTGGATTTTAAGTTTATTTTAGGATTATGACCTTTTAGGAACCTTTAATCAAATATGCTCAGCTTTTTTGTTTTTTTAATAAATAATAATTATATAAAATTAATAATCCATAAACTAGTGATAAACACATTTAATTTTTAAAATAGAACCTTTTTTAAAATTATTGGCTACACTTTTAAAAATTTTTGATTAAAATTAATGTAAAGTGAAATAATGTAATAATATGTCATTAATTGATAATTTTTTCAATCCCTTTTAATTTTTATAAAATGATAGAAAATGTCATCTTTTCTTGAAAAACATCATATAATATATTTTATCATATCTATGCATGTACTTAATTGAACCATTTGCAGATTTAGAAATTCGTAAGGTCCTGCTCCCGAAGACTTATATGATCCATTCAATCTTAAAAATTTAAGTGATTATTTTCGAGTAGATCATCATAACCAGTTCAAATAATTTTATTTTTTGAACTTGGGAAAATTTTTTCTTATGACAAATATAATTTTGTAGACATTTTAATTTACGAAAGAATCACTTTTTGATTAGTAAAAAGGATGATTTTTGTGAATTTCTTCAAAAAAACAAGTTCTCTAACTGCTCCAATGTATCAGGTCTTCCGAGTGCTCGAACTAGAAGATATTGCCCATACAATAACCTAAGATTGTGAAAAATAATTAAAATTCAGCAAAATGGTGGCTTTTAAAAACAAAAAGTTGAAATTGAAATGTTGCTAAAAATCTGATGGTTTTTGACCTTGCAAAATTATATTTTTTATCCAATCATAAAACTGTTATTTCCTTGTTTGGAGAAACAAGTACAAAATATGCTAAACCCAGAATCAAATTGATTGGATGATTTGTTATAGATTTATAACCACAGCAATTTTGAATAACGCCTTAAAAGACAAGTAACTAACGTGCCTTACTGACAGAGGAGTAGCTGTTTTTAGAAGGTTGTAATCAGAAACATTTTGAGATTTTCACTTAAAATCTTATTATGTTACTTTTAAAAATACAAATTATCGAAATATACAAAAAAATTTAAATTTTTAAAATTTCACACTAGCTGTGCCCCTTGAATAAATAAGTTGCAAGAATTAACCATTATTTTTCCTTTACTATCTTTGATTTCTGTATAATTCTAAGCATCACATATATTCTCTTCTTCCTTTTTTTGGATTTTAAGGTTAAAACGCTTTATAATTTAGCTGTTTCACTCAAAACTGTTTTTTATTAAAAATTATTTTTAATTAAATCATTTTTATGTAATAATTTGAAAACTTCAAAAAAAATACATTCGGATAGGTGTAATTTTGTTTTTTTTTATACTGCATTATAATACAAATATGTCTAAAGTATAAGAAAACCTAGAAAGTAACTAATCAAAGATGATAAAAGGCTAAATTTTAGTCATAACTTCTAACAGAATATATTGATGGATTTTGTTTGGTGGAATACTATTTGAAACTTCGGTCCTTAATTGTTTCTGTTTGTGGTAATCACTTAATACCCATTCTAAATTGAGGCTTATATACATTATTACAATACATGGAAAGAAATTTTGTGTGGAGAAATATTATTATTATGTATGTGACAATCGTGTATAAAATACAACCTTTGAAAGCCTGTATAAGGGAAATTTTGGCATCTGTTGTGAATTTATAAGTTGTCCAACAAAGTAAAATTAAAATTTCCTCTATTTATTTTGTTATAAAATGAGTTATTTATTTATTATCTAAATTATTGTGTGTTTGTTTTACCTTTGTGTTATTTAATTAATTAATTTGAACACTTTTAAAATATTATTTCAATGCAATTATATGATTAAATATTTACTTTTATGACACTTCTTTTAAAATTTCCCTAATACAGAAGATTGGGCATGGGAAACGATTTTTTTGTACGGCAGGGTAATATACTGTATAAGCCTTAATAGAAAAAGGGTACGTAATGCACGTAATGTACACCAGTTTTCAAAATTGGAAAGACACAATTGTGTATTAAAGGCAACAGGTTACCAATCCTTTTTTTAATCGATTAAATTTATAAAAACTACAACTTAGGTGATTCCCTGAGCATGTAAAGTTAGCTGAAAAACATGAGACAACATTAGTTTCTTCCTACAAGTGTACAATTAATTTTTACTACATCTTCATAGATTTTCATGTTTATTGCATTCTCAATGTAAAAGACAAGGTTCTTTTTACAACCTCACAGTGCATCATGAATATTTTGTTTCTACTCTTGTACTTCTTTTATTGATATAAAATGTGGTCTATTTTTCTTTCTTTTATTATTTTTCAACATATTTTTAATTTTTTATGGCAAGTTATTTTTTTTTTAAATTATTGGAAATTTTTATAAATATTAACTTTTGCGATTTAAAAATATTTTCTGTATTTTTAATTTTATTTAAATTGTACTTTTTTTTATATTTTTTTATTTTTCTTTTTTTTTTTAAATTTTTTGTTTTCTGTTTGGGTTTATTCAATTTTTTGTCTGATATAAGTTTTGTGTATTTAGCTTTAAAAACTAATTTTTAGTATATTAAATATAAGAATAACTGTAAATATTTATTTTTGTTTTTGTTATCAAAAATATTTTTGTTAATAATACTGTTTTTTTCCTTAAATAGATATAAAATGATAATTCAATGGTTAAGAAAATATAAAACCAAATTTAAATAAGCAAAGAGATTAAATTCTTTTATTATCCTGAAAAATTAAAGATAAGACTCTAAATATGATTAAATTTTATTAAAGAAGTTTTTTTTGTCTTCTTTAAAATAAAAATTCCACAACATTAAAATTTTTATAACAATTTAAGTATTAAAAACAAAATATTTTTTTTATAAAATAAAGATATGGACACACTATCCTCAAATTAAAAGCTATTTAAAATTCATGATAAATAATAAAACAATCCATAAAAGGAAATAATGATACAATATGAAAACAAAAAAAACACAAAATCCTGAACTTAAATTAATCCAAATTCTATTTGGTATTCCTTTTTTTGCAAAATAAATATCTATAATTAAGTAAAAATCTTTATTATTATATATATATGTATATATATATATATATATATTTTATTATTCACACCACTTAAAGCTCAAGGGCAAAGTTAACTTGAACCTGATGAGCAGAATGGCCTTGAAATCTTTACTCAATAGCTTGAAAGCTAGTGTGAAAGAGAACAAATATGGAAAAAATAGGAAGCAATGATTCGATTTTTTGTTTTTGTTGTTGTTGTAATAATTTGTTTTTCTTCGATACTACCACCTTAATAAATTTGCTAAACTAATATACTAAATTTCTATTGGATAGCCATAAGTTTGTCATATCATTAGAATTGCGAAACGTGTCCTAAATTGAAATGCAAATTCACAAAGGGTGATGTAATATTATTTTTGTTATTTTTTTTTTGTTTTTGTGTGAACTTCACTATCCCATAATAAGTGGTTTTAGTTGGTTATAGTTTTTTTTCTATTTAAATTTTTTTTGTTTTTAGTTGCTTTGGTTTCGCCTATTATTTCATTTAGTATTTTTTTCATGGTTATTGTTGCCTTTTCCTGTTTTTATATTTGAGAGGGATTTTATTGTTTAAATATCATCTAACTTAAAAGTACTAGAATGATTTTTGAATCATGTTTCGCTTAGTTTAAAAATTTTTTTCTATAAATTTTTAGTTGTTTTTTTTTCTTTTTTTGGGGGGTTTTTTATTCTCTAACATGGCCTATTTGTCTAAGAGGATGAGTACTTAAATTAATTTGATGTCTTTTTTTGAAAGGTTTTTTTTTGTGCTAAAATATTATTTTGTTACATGATACAAGTGTGTACTTGTTATAGTTTTGATCTTGGCTGACCTTTAAAATCTAATTATCTGGTTGGCTTGATGAAGAATATAAATTTTAGCTAGTTTACTAAAAAAGAAGAAAAAAAGGGTTTTTTTTTAAATTTGATTTATATAATAGAAGATATCATTTGATGTTAATAAAAAATTTAATTTTTTTTAATCGTTTTATATAATTTATATGTAACTGTATAAAAATACATCCTCAACTTAATTATGATCATATTATTTATAATATCAACAAATAAAAAAGGTGAATAGTGTCATGAGAAGAAAAATTTAGATCAAGGTAGCAAAATTTCTTCAATTTATCGACTAGTCTTGGTTGCAAATCTATTTAGTCTTCGGTGTTTTTTTATATTTGTTTTATTTACAGTAGAAAAAATTTGTGCCATAAAATTCTCTTTAATCAATTTTTGCATCGAATAGCAATAAAAAAGTGGAATAGTGAAAAGTTATTTAATAACAAAAGGAGAAAGTAGCCTATATTACTGCCTCTTATTCTCCATTGAGGCTTATACAGTATATTAGCCTGTCGTACAATAAATTCGTTTCTCCATTGGTAATATTCTGTATTAGGGAAATTTTAAAAGAACTGTCGTAAAAGTAAATAATTCCACTGAAATAATATTTTAAAAGTGTTTCAATTAATTAATCAAATAACAAAGGGATAAAACAAACACACAATAATTTAGATAATAAATAAATAACATATTTAATGACACAATAAATGAGGGAATTTTTAATGCTAATTTTGTGGACAACCTACAAATTCACAATATATGCCAAAATTTTCCTTATACAGGCTTTCAAGGGTTGTATTTCATACACGATTGCAAGATTCTTAATACACGTGTATTCCACGATTCTCCCTATAAAATTTATTTCCTTGTATTTTAATAATCTGTATAAGGCTGCCTACAGAGTGCCAGCGTCAGCTCGGCTGTAAGAAAGGATAAAGGGGGTATTAGGCAGAATTTAGTAAAGCAAATTAAAGGCTCAAACACCATGCATGCGGTGACAGCAAGGTAGCATTCCAAATGAATTCCGCTTCCGTTCCCGCTCCGTAACCGCGTGCATTACTTTTGATCATTAATATAATTAGAAAATGATCTTCTGAAGTGAACTACAAATATGAGCGTCAGCGGAAATGTGTTTAATGAACAGGCAGGACTCCTAGAAAAAATAGTGAAACCGCTATTGTCAAATCGTAAAAGAAAGTTCCAAGGAAAATTTGTTATTGCAAAGAATGCAGTAGTCAAGATTGTGAAAAATAAAAGAAATTGTTTGGGGCGTACTTCACTTCTTACATATTTCTTTTGACGAATACTTGGAATTAAAGAATATAGTATTTCTAAATTAAATTTACGAATACTAAATATTACGAACTAATTAAGTGACCTCCAACCAAGTGAAGTCTATATTTGATGAGCTTTAAAAACATAGAAGTGTTTAGTCCTAATGCACAACCATTTTGTTTTGTTTACTAAAAATTGTGTTGAAACTTTAGTGCATTTTTCTATTAATTATATATAAAACCATATTCTCAAATTTTTATTTCTGTAGAGATAAAATAATAAAACAAACAAAACTTTCATGAAAATATACTATTACCTAGATTTTTGATAATTCGATTTATGATCGATGCTAATTTTCAAAAATGTATATTCGATTATTCAAGTTGCTGACATGCGACGCCGTAGGTATTATTGCCGAAACTCTGCATTAGAAAATTGTGTTTTAATTTTACTCTAGGTTGAAACCAGAAGGTTTAAAGGAATTAAACAATTACTTCCAGATTTTGTTTTATGTCGGCTCTTCAATGATCCCAATTTACTTATTATAATCAAGATATTTTGTGATGTAGGCAGTTAAAAGGATAAAAAGAGACTATTCAAAGGAAAATTTGGATAACCTACAAAATATCTACTTTTTAGTGTTAATTCATACACTGCTCCTGCAGTGGCCATTTTAGGATAAAAATTTATTCTTAGAAAAACTCATTTAAAAGTTTCTTTCTTAAGCTGTAACTCCACATTTTTTCGATTCTGATATTAAATGGTTACATTTAATTGATTTTTAGATTCTAGTCCTCAAGATCTTTTGGCAATTTTCAAAAAATTTGATAATTTAAGTTTGACGAACACAACACATGCATGCAAGTTGTTAAATTTGTTTGATTTTTGATAATCAAATTTTTGATCAATTTTTTTAGAGTAGAAAATATTCCTTATCGCTCGTAATTATCGCTTATCGTAATTTAGATTATAAAATCGAACACTTAATATGAACAATTTTCCATGCATTACCTGCCACAACACTTTTATTAATATTCATGCAAAAATCATCCAAAAGAAAATGTCACAATCCTTATTTAATAAAATGCAAAAAAAATCAGTTTTAAATTGAAAAATAAATAAAATTAAATTGAAAAGAAAAAGAAAAAATTTAGTGCTATTAAATGTGCCAAATCATTATTATGATGAAAAAAACGGGAACCACCCGCGATGATAATATATGAAATATATTTTTTAGTGGCTTCCCAATTTTTTTGGTTTTTGTGTCAGTATCAGCACATTCTTGCTTTACGTTTTAATAACATTATAAAAGAGAAAGAAATAAAAAATTAATATAAACTGGAACATGTGATAATTTGTATCGAGAGGGGCTTAAAGTAGCAAAGTTTAATAAATAGAAGCTTTTCATTTCTTTTTATCAATCCACTTTTTTTTTGGTATTTTGAGTAATTATGTTAAAAATTTCTGAAAATTATTCTAATCCTTATCTTTTTTTAAGTATGATGTAATAATCTATTTCAATTTCATTTGCTTATTTATTATGATGCATGTTTTTTAAAGAAAATCTTAGTTTGGAATAATTTTTATTTATAAAGATAATTAAAACAATGATAATTACATATCCTAAACACATAATGACGTATTCTGTTCACTAGAATGACATTAGAATAAATTCCAGACAGTTTAAATTGTCCCTTTTTTCATTTATACGTCAAAAATTAATATTTTTTAAAAATAAACTAACAAATTTATGAGCAAAAACAATTCTGGAATTCTTAATTTCATTGCAACTACCTTTGAAAATGATAGTGAAAAAAAGGAGTAAAGTAGTAAAAGTAGGGAGTAAGTTGAAGCCTTATTTCATCTACATTAAGCCCAGTAGGGAAAGTAGTACTTCATCATCAATGAAAGAGACCTATTTTTCAGTCATAATGGCTACTTTGTCAAGGAAAACGTCAATGAACGAACAAATGACCGTACAAGTCGCCGTCATGACGATTTTCTGGTTGAAAATATGATTGAAAAGAATGGCCACTTTCTGCATGAATGTTGTACAAGTGAACTTTTCAACATGATTCACGCATGAATTCATGAATGAGAAATTCACTAATGAGTACGTTCTCTATTGGGTTATAATGGTTAAATCATACTTTCTCTCTTACACATAATGAACGGGTTGAATCTGCTCTATCCTTGTTTCTGGGCATTTTTCAGGCGAATTAAATAAACATGAATGTGTAGGTTTAAATCATTGTAAACACAATAAAACTTTATTAAATCAATTATCACAAAATTCTCATACTCAACATTTCTTCCGGATAAGTTTTCTAAAAATGCTTCTTGCCATTTTTACCCTTATAAAATTATTTAGGAATATTTCTTAAAATGAAAACTATGCCGTAGTAAAAACAGGCAGAACTATAAAAAATAGTATCAATAAAAAAAAAGAAAAGAAAAACCCTAATGCATCATATTAAAAATTATTGCAAAAATGTAGATCTACGTGGCCCGTCCTAGGAAGTCAGAATGGAAAAACGTAAATCTATAGCGCCCGTCCGTTAAGTGCTAATATTTACGTACCATAAAGAAAAATTGACGAAAGCCCAAAAGGGCTTTCTTAAGCCTTGACCATATAAATCTTGGAGCTTTACCAAAATTTAATTTCAACATTACTATAGAAATATTATTTATTGTAATTACAACAATATGAACAAGTATTACTTAAAAAACATTTTAAGCTTGCTTTCTGTAAACAAAAATACCCACCAAGAAAAAGCAACTATTTATATTTGTAAAATATTTTTGCTATTTATTTGAATTACATTAATTTTGCATTTTTTGCAAAATCACATTTCAATTGTATTAGCCACGTGATATGAATATATTGGAAAAATTTGAAATTTACAAAACAAAAAAGGCAGGCAAATTGGCTGAATTATAATTTACTAATTTATTATTTAGCACCTAATTTGCACTTCAATTTTCTCATTTAATAGTTTCATATTCTAAAGTACAATTACATATACATAAATATAAATACATACATTCAACTGTTTTGTATTTTCTTTTGGTTTTAAATTTTATTAATGAAGGTAATTTTTTTTAGAGCTTTTACCGATTGAAGTAAACAAACAAACTTGACCTTGAGCTTGGGACATATATTTTTTTATATATATAGTGTCTTATTATATATATGTTTCCCACACTAAAATATTTTATATATAAATTGGATACCACGATTTGAGCTTTTTTATTTTCTTTGTTTTGATCAAAAAAACTTCAGCAATTTTTTAATAAGCATGCGCGCATAAGCAAAATGTGTAGGTGTCAAAATATTACAAATACTTATAGTACAAGGCATTTACATATACCAATAAAAACTAAGTTTCATGCATAGATATGTATATATATATATATATATATATATATAAGATTTTTTTTTAAAAAAAATCTAAAAAACATAACGATGTATGCATAAACAAAATACACGTGGATTGAACATAATTTTCAAGCTTTTAATATAAACTTTGTCAGCTGATATTGATATAAACTTTGAATATTTACAAATGAAATACTTTTCCCGCCATTTTTGTTACATCTCTATTTATAAAGAGGAGTATTGCCAGATTAAATGACATCACTTGAAATGCTAAGTTTTGTTCATTAGAATGTATAGTTTTATTTTGTATTTTTTTGTTATTTGGATTTTGTAATAGTTTATTAGTTATCAGGATCTTCTTTAGCTTTTGTTTTTAAATTTTTTGCCCTACAAGCTAACACAGCCAGTGGATAAATTTTTCTTAAGGTTGATACACTAGATTTTTAGTCAAATAGAACGTTTTTAAGTATAAAATTTGTTAGTCGTATTATTCATATTAAAAAATAAAAATTTTGTCTGTTATTTGTATCAAGTCGTAATAATAAAACAATAAAATTTACTAGCTCAACAATTTGGTTTTATAGACAGTGAAAAATATCCCCTGTTTAATTAATTAATTACTTGGTTTACTTGGTTACATTAGATACTCAATAGTTTTTTTGAGTTTTACATTTTACTTGAAAACGATATATAATTTATGCTTTCTAACTAGTTTTATTATATTAAAATTACTTACCATAAATTATAATGCATTATAAATGCAGTAAAATTAGTTGAAAAGTACAGATTATATTTTTCGAAAGGACTTGTAATATAATTATGGCAGTCAATATACCGCATCTCAGAACTCCTATAATATCGCCTATAATACTGTTATCCAAAACGCTAATCTAAACACAGCCTTAGTTAATGATATAAATTTCTTCCAAGGAAATCTGTTACAATTTTCATTATTAGTTATGTGTCGTATTTGTTCACAGAAAATTACAGACATTTCGAATTATCGAGAGTACTCTAAGAAAAAACGATTTTTTTGGTTTCCCCCTAAAGAATATTGTAATATCATAAAACAATACAAAACCCTTAGAAGGTGCAATTCTAAAAGAAGGCGAAAAAATATCAATGGTAAAGAAGTAAATCGGTTGAAGATATTTTGGATAAGGATTTAAAAAAGAAAACAATATACATTTTTCTATAAAACGTTATTTAGTGAGAATGAGGATTTTAAATTACTAAATTTATCGCCCTCATGGGAAAGCCCACTAACTAACTAACACGTTTATATCATCGCATTCGAAAAATTTACAGATATGATTGCCTTATAATCTTATATCCCTCCAATACATCATGACTATTTTCCAAACTTGATCATAATGAAAAAAGTATATACGGTTGGTAAGAGTATAAATAATTTTTGTTTAATGGTAAATGTTGAAATAAAGTCCTTTTATATTGTTATTTTTCATTTTTTTTTTTTACTATTGAGGTATTTAATAAAAATTTCATAAAAAGAAATTGATTTTTTTCAATTGCGATCTTGTAGTTAATATTTTATAAATGTAAGATTTTTTTTTGAAAGTGGTGTACGTCTTTTTGAACTCATTAAAAGTATAAATTTTTGTTAATCACATTTAAAAAATGATCACATTATAAATTTAAATTAATTTAATATTTACAAAATAAAAAACTAGTAAAATACCTTATATCCATATTTTTCAAATTATTCAAATACAAAATCATATAAAATAAAATACAATTAAATCGCTCTCAAGGAAAACGACTGATATATTAAAAATTAAACTAATGAAATTACTTAAATAAATTTATTTGTCTTATTTCAGATAAACCAATGAAGAAATATAAAAAATAATATGACAGAACAAAAAGTATACTCTGTACCTGGTGATTTTTTTGATAGTTCTTCAAGTAATGGAAGTAAATTAAAAAATGATTTTGGTATGCAATATTATGAAACAATGGATAATTTTAAAGATAATCCAATGTTAACATCTACTGCATCTATAAAAATACCACAAAAAACTGGTGGTATTGTATATCAACAAAGAATAATGTCAGATTTTTCTGAATTAGGATTAGATGTTCTAGATGGAACAAATTTATCAACTAATGTTTTACAAGATGTACCTTTAAACAACACAATGAATTCATATTTTAATCCAGGCAACGTTATTAATATGAATATAACAGATAATTCTTTTATACCATATTCCATGAATTGTTCAAATAATTTATGGAATGATAATTTAAAAACAGAACCTTTTCCAATCGAGGATGATTTTGTGTTGCCAATAGATAAATCTGAGTTCATACAAAGTAAGTAATAAATTTTTTTGTTTAAAGTAAAATTTATTTTCAAAAAAAATCTCCTACTTTATGGGTAACAAAAATAAATGAAATAATTTTAATTATTAACATGTATTTTTCGGCATAATTGCTTCCAGATCTTATGTTTAATTTTGAAAAAATTAAGAAATTATATCAAAAATCAATATAATAAATTTGGAAATGAAGAATACAAAAACTACAAATAAGGGAAATTTAAAAAACATATTTACATTAGAAAATATAAATTCGTATTTTACAAAAAAATATTGTGCAAGCCACAATCCCATAAAGCCTTACGCATACTAAAGCGATTTCGCTGCTACAGTAGCCATGAGCTAGAGCCAATCAGACTTTGATACACTCCTAAAATATCATTGTAGTAGCAGCAAAATTGCTTTGGTGTGCCCAATGCTTAAGACGGAAATCTTCCAATTGCTAAAATCAAAACTATAAAAATTGCTTTACGATATATAAAAAGGACACAATATCTTTGAGATCTATTTCAAAAGTTTACTTGAAAGCAAAATTAAAGCAAAAACAACGTTAATTAAGAAGGAAGACTTACAACAATTTGGTGAAAAATGTTATATCACAGTCAATAATTTTTCTATGCATGTTTTAGAAATTTCGCACATGAAAATTTGAACTAGTTAAATTCTCCATGGGGATATTAAAGTAAATAATCTACATCTCCATAATTGTTATCAAATAGCAGCAATTATGGACGACTTAGGAGCTACAGCTATAATCAACCTGGTTGGAGCTAGATTCAAGTAGAAAATGTCTCCTGTTTATTGGAAAAAGTAGTAACAAATAGGCGAATAAAAATGCCCACATTCAAACTCAGTTTTATGACAAAATTTCAAAAGCAATTGATGAAAATTTTTGAGCAGATAAACATTTATTTTGTTTTTCATAGCAAAAAATTACCTTGAAAAAAATTCTAATGTTTTTTTAAATAACAAAATTCTTAATATTTATAAAACAATTTTATTAAAAATTTCAGGTCCAACATTAGCCGAATTAAACGATGAAACTCTCCTAGAAGACTTAAATATAGAAGAATTTATACATGCGGATCAGGCAGGAGGGTATACCTTAATGAATCATCATGAAATGCAATCGCCTAACTCAGGAATGAACCAACAACAAAACATTAACCATAATCAGCAAATATTAAATAGTATGCATTATCAGGGTTTAAATACCCATGATATAATTTACGATGAACAAAATACGACTGGTTCATCTAGTTCGTTTGATGTATTTCAGTCACCGACAAAAATGTTTAGCTCAAATGCTGCATTTTCACCTAACAGTCAGGTATTTAAATATAATTAAGTTAAAAATATAACTTTTACAATATATATACATATATTTATACAATTTTTGTTTGTTTATTTGTATAATTTTAGAACAGTTTATCACCATCGATGATAAACTCAATGAATTCCCCAATAAATACAAATTTATCACCTTTTCATAACATTAAAAATAATCGTAGTCCTCGACTTCAAGATCTTTTACGTGGTGATTATTCATTATCTCCAGATCCGAGTATGCTGGGACAATCAGTACCAGGACCATCAATAATGAGCCCTATACCAAATACCTTAAGTCCAGGTAGTAGTGGTATTGGAAGTGGACAAAAGAATATGTCGGTATTTAATAATAGTGGTGGGACAATATCAAGACTAAGTTCATCAGCCCCAACACATTTAGGTTTCGATCAGATATGGCAACGTCGTGAACCACGACAACATTTATTATCAACAGGTTCATTAATTGAAGCCGATTCATTTTCGTCAATAAGTACCGGAAGTGTACTTAGTCCTGAAGCTGGAAATGATCTATCTCACGATGAGGGCTACTCTGAAGATGATTCAGATCCTTATTATGAAGATTATTCTACTGATAATAATGGTAAAACTATTTTATAGCATTTTTGTCAAATAAAAATTTCAATTGATTCATTTGAAAAAAAAAAAAAATTTATATAGAATCGGATACTGAACCACGGCCAAGAACTAGTAGTTCAGGCAGTAAAGCTAAAGAACGATATTTCTGGCAATATAATGTTCAAGCAAAAGGTCCTAAAGGACAACGTTTAGTTATTAAAACACAACTAGAAGATCCCCACGTGTTAAATGAAGTAACTGATCCAGTTTTTAGCACTAATTGTTCAATACGTGGAATCAAGGTATTTAAAGTAAATAAAAACAAACTATTTTTAAGTTAATTATTTAAAAAAAATTTTAATATATTTATCAAATTTGCAGCATAGTGGTAAAGCACGTAAAGGGGATGGCAATGATCTTACATCTAATCCACGAAAATTGAATATGATTGGGAAAGAACTTGACAAATTAAGTCGTACAATAAATGATATGACACCAGTTAGCGAGCTCCCTGTTAATGTTCGACCAAAATCACGTAAAGAAAAAAATAAATTAGCTTCAAGGGCATGCAGATTAAAAAAGAAGGCTCAACATGAAGCTAATAAAATTAAATTATTTGGGCTTGAAATTGAGCACAGTAAGCTTTTTTTTTTAACTAATATTATTTCTGATATAAAATATAATCAATTAATTTTTATCCCAATTTAATAGAAAAACTAATCAACGGCATTGACGATATTAAAAAATTACTCTTACAAAAATACCAAAATCCTGGTCAATGTGTCAATCAAATCAATGAAAATATTGAAAAAATTTATTCAGATGTCACACGTAAGTAATATTCAATAGTTATTAAAAATTTCACAACTAATATAGAAGTTAGAGTAGCCAGCAAAAATATATTAGGATCATTTCGAAATCTTGAAGTGAATTGAGTGACTCTGTTTTATATTAAAAAATAACAATCAAAATTAAATTTGAAGGACTTTAATAGCTTATGAGATGAAAAAAAAAAAACAATTTCATTTTTCAACAGTGTTGGCTGTAAAAGCATTTGAATCAGTATGTCGGTTTTTTTGCAGGATTCCCTTTTTTCCATTAAAACTTAGGGCAAAAAGAAATCTTTTAAAATTAAATTCACATGAGCAAAAAATTAAAATTTCAAATTAACATAAATTTAATTCTTTTTTAAACAAAAAATTGTTGTGTGATCGGAAAACTATAACTCAATTATGATGTTCGGATTAAATCTGCAAAAACTATTTTGTGTGTCGATTTGAAAAATATAAAATTGGTCACTACGTAAATCTGTCTCTGATTTTTATATTCTGTTACCTCTAGCTTTAATAGGGAATGAGTTAAAAAATTAATCTGTAAATTTTATTTAGATTAATGGATTTTAATTCGAAATGCTAACGTCATCCTATTTGAAATTGTAGTCCAGAGAAAAATGCTTCCAAAATTGCAAACTTAGTTTTAATTGAATTCAAGTCAATCAATATTTCACTAATTCATCAATTTTCTGTGATATATTTTTTTAATTTATCCTTCTCCTGAATTTGGTAGAATATAAATATGATATTTACAATTATTAACGTTTTGGTATAGTATAAATTCAATTTTAAATGTTAGAGGAAGTGAAAAATTTGTACTAAATTTGTTTTTTTTGTCGTAGGACAGGACTTAGGTACTGAAGTTAACAACACGTTATTGTAGAAATTTAGCAATTTAATCGAATAATATCATTCAACAAACAAAAACTATATGAATAAAATTAAAATTACAGATGTAGTAAAAATTTCATATATATACAGAAAACATGAATGGGTTTTAAGTCCTTTTTACATGTATATACGTTTCTCAATCCAATCTACCATTTGAAAAGAAAATTGAAGTTTGAACATGACGTTTCGATTTTATGATATGACACCCACACTCATCTTATAAATTAGGTTAAATTGTTCTACAATGGCTGTAGTTTAAAGTAGAATCATTTCCTTATTTCTGCTTTTGTAGATCAGGACATAAATGCGTTGTCAGCTTTTTGTCTTTTTTTTTTTAAAAAAATTTGTCAGTAGATATTTTACTATTAAATTCTCTTTAACATACGAAAATATTAATAAGAAGTATTTGAAATTTCAAACCGTTTACGACTGTTGATCCATCTAATGTTAACTAGCACAAACTTCAGGGACTAATTATAATATTGTAGGACAGCTGAAAATATTTGTCTAGAAAATTTGATTTGAAACATTAAATAAACATAAAATCAAATTATTTCTCTGAGTAAATAAAATGTAATTCTTCTCCTATGAAAAAAGCAACGAGAATATATCAAATAACTTCCGTGGAATTAGCATAGGTATGGATTAGATGATATTTGTGCCATTCACGCTCTAGTCTAAGCTATTCCCTTATTATTGTCAACAGATTGTGACGTAATTTTTCTGTAAATAAAACTTTGCATCATATTAAAATTGCCATAAGGATCTATCTATATTTATAATAAATATCGAATAAATTTTAGAGAATCGTAGAATTTTACTGATTATAGTGAGTGGCTACCAATCGAGTAAAATTTTCAGTATGTTTTTAATGTTAGGAACTACTTACATTATACAGTTTTCCTTTCTAATTATATTTCTAACATTCAATTTCATATTATACAACTAAGTTGGTTTTTTTTTTCATATTTCAATTATAGTTTTAATATTCTTTTATAAATTTCACAGTTTATTTATAGCAATTTTCTTTTAGGATTACAAATAGCTGGTGCGTCTACAGAGTTTGTTAACAAAATATTAGAAAACGTCAAAGCAGGAGTTATCAATGGAGGCTTAGATGAACTCAGAAGCATCTAAAGACATGTTTTCGTGATTAAATATATATTTATGAATATATATATATAAAATTTATCGCTGTGACTTTTAGCCTCACAAAAATTTTCTTTAAATTACCTTTAAATAATTAGAATTTAAGCATTAATAAAATAATTATTTTAGTATATGTTATAATAATAATAAGAAAAAAGAAAACACAAAATTCTTTAGAAATATATATGTATATGTAAAAACAATCATTTTATATATTCTTGAATATGAAGTGAGTTTTTTACAATGGAATTTTGACATCATGAACCATGTTTTACATTAAATTAAAAGGTTCAAGTAAATGTTTACTAGCAAAAATACCACAAGATAAAAAAGTACTTTTTGCAAAGAAATAAAAAAATACAGAAAGAAAACAAGGGGGAAAAGTTATTAAAATCAAAAGCCATTGTTTTAAGTCTCCTTAACCTACTACACCAAATATACACACTGCTAGTTTTATCAAATGTAGATTTCTTGATATTAAACTTTAACGTAAGATTATGTAAAAGAGTAAAATTTGTAAGTCAATACATTAAATATATATTTTTTTACTAATTCAAATTGGATAAAATATAAATGAAAAGAAAAAAGAGGATTTAATTTTGGAATACAATATTTAATAAAAAAAATCTATTGAAATTAACATATAAGCAAAATAATTAAGAATAAAAGTAAACTGAAAAAGTAAATTAAATTCAATTTGAGAATATAACTATAAATATTCATATATTTTGGTAAAAGCTAAAAAAAAAGTAAAATCTACAGAGATTAATATTTTTATAATTCATTAAAAATAGAATTCATGGTTACTAAAAATTACAAATTTTTTAAGCTCTATTATGGTTCTCAATAAATCAGGTGAGAATAATATATTTTTTAAAAAACTATTTACATATAATTATTTAGATGTAAATGAATGATAATTACTCTTCAAGAGATTGTTTTTGTTTACTTTGATTATTATAATAACTATTGTTGTTTTTTTCTTTAATTTATAATTTAAGTTTTCTTTTATATTGTTTTTGTTTTTTCTTTAAGTTTAAAGAAGAGTATATGAAATTATAAATTATTAATTCCCATTAAAGGGAATAGAAATAGTGATAAATAATTTTTGTTGGCATGTTTTTGAAGGAAAAATGAATTGAATATGAAAATTAATTATTAATTTTTAAAAAATTGAAAAATAACGGTACTGCCATTTGAATTTATATTAAAAATATAAAAAAGTTTATATCATAAGATCATAATATTAGCCGTTGATTTATTTAGAAAACAAAATCATATTTTTTCTTATAAATTTTTCTTTAAAATTAAAAACACAAAATTTTGTTTGATGTATTAGTATGAAATTTGTGATAACTTTATATTCAGTTTCATCAAAAAAGATTTTATTAAAAATAGAATACTTATTTTTTAATATGATTAAAAAAGTTAACATAATTTGATGAAATACTTTTTATTGTTAAAATTTCAATTCAACAAAATTTGCAAATTTTAAATTTATAATTTGATTTCAAACTAACCTTTAAAACATTAAGGACGCCTTTTTGTTTTACCAATTGAGACGGAGGTTAGAGTACACAATATTTATAGCCTTAGCTAGAAATTTCGAAATTAATTTTCAAACATAACTGCCAATTGTGAAACACAATAGATTTATTTTTATAGCATCAGTGCACAATGATCTGTAATAATAACGAGTTTTACTTTTTGTAAATACAATATAGCTATGATAAAATTAGGTGTGGATGTGTGCAGCAAGTCTCATGTCTATATGAACTTAGTATGTTCACAATACTAATTTGCATCATTTTCTTATGATTTTAGTTGTCTTAGACGTAACAGAAAGGATAATAATTTCATTAATATTGTCCAATAAATTATAAAACTCAAATAATTGAGTTAAGTTTTCCTGGAAAGTTTATTTAGGTTTTTAATGTTTAAAATAGAAATTTTGTTCGAAAGGCTTACACTAAAAACTATAATTAATTCCTATAAAGCTAACGCAATGTATTTGAATATAGAACTCTGATCTTATATCATTATCATTTCGAAATAGATAAATATTAGACTTCCAGAAGTATATTTTTCTTAATATAAATTTATATCTTTGCTTAATAATTTTATCCGCTTTATTTTTCTTTTACATATGTTATTGTTAAAGTCAAAATCTACAAAAAAATATAATGAATTTTTGTTTTTGGTTTATTAAATTGAAGTTAAAGTTAACATTTATTATTTGTTTTAAATAATGAATTATACTTACTTTTAAATTTCTTTAAAATTTATAATTAACATGTCAACAAAAAATTTAAAAACATAACAATTATCAATATTTTTCTAAAAGGAGGCAATGATGATATTGGAACGCATGTACCTTATTTAAAATAAAATATTTCAACGATAAGATTTTGAATAGTAACTATTTATATATGAAATATAAACTAAAAATGTATATATATATATATAAAATAAGAAATTTTTAAAATTTAAGGACATTATGAACTATTCTTGTCTAAAAAAAAAAGTTTTACTTTTAATTTTTCTTTTTAAATTTGATATTTTTTGTTTTTCTTATAGGTTGCTTAATTTTTTCAAATGTAATGTACAGTGTATATAAAAATATTTCTTTTTTTTTTGTTTTTTTACATCTAGAGTTAATAATACTTATTAATTTAAAGAAAAAATATTTGGAAACTATTTTAAGATTAATGATATTCATACTTAATTTTCATCTCGTTGCCATTTTCAAAGTTATTTGAAAGCAAAATGAAATTTAAATTTTGGTATGCAGTAACAGTATGAATTGAGAAACATTTTGATTTTTTTGTCGATTCAATTGAATTATAAAAACAGAATTTTTTTCCCAAAAGAAATTTTATATAATACATTCAATGAAAATTAAAGACTAGTAATGTAAATATAGAACAAATAGTAAAAAAAAAAAAAAATTCAATTCTTTGGTTTAAGAATAATTTCTCTGCACAATTTTCAAATTCAATTTCTTAAGATAACAAAAAGAATAACACCTTTTTAAAATTCAGCTGGTCTGGGACCATATTTTCGAGTTAATGAAAATTTAAATTTTAGTAAAAAGATTAAAAGCTAAAACTAAGTAAGTTGGTTTATATAAGTATAAAAGTTTCGAATACTTTTCGTATAATTTCTTTTATCATTTGTTTTTGAAAATAAAAACTTCAAAAATCCAGTAGGAAATATACTCTTTATTGGGTTACTTTAAGATTATTTCATCATTAAATGAATTAAAATTAAACATAAAGCGTAATTCATCTTCTTAAAGCTTTACTAAAAAGAAGTTGTCAGTCAATCTCGCTTTATTTATATATAAAATTCCTGAAAGTTTCTTATTGGTAAATTTTTTGTCATGTTGTATGCAAAAATTTCTGAAAACAGAACTCATTGATGTGATAGAAATTAATTAATTTTTTTGGGTTATTAAGTATTCTATATTTTGATTCTAATTTGTATTGCTCTATATATTAAAAGGAATCAAGGTTTATATACTTTTAAAAAATAAAAATAATCGTTTTTCTCTTAATATAATAAATATAATTTTCTTATGTTAGGTTCTTGTCGAAAAAAAACTCCAAATCTGTAATTTATATCTTGGATTATTTGACTTTACTTTCTGGATAAAAATTTATTTCTACTCCTTCAGCCGTGTTCTAGAAAATAAAAAAACTAAAACGTTTCAAGTAGGCTTCATATATTCTATTGTGCGCTTGCAAGTAATTCCAAATCCAAACAATTTTTTTTATTGGAAGTTAAAGATATTTTTAATGAATCTTCTTCTATATTTCGATTTTTGAATATTTTTTTCAAGACAACTAAGTTATTATTTGTAGGTATATTATTTAACGAAATGAAACACATGAATAAAAACACAAACTGGGAGTTGGAGACCAGTTTCAATAGTCATACACGTACGCATTATATAGTAATAAATAAATTTATTTAAGGTCTTACTAGATCTTAAACACTTTGATATATCAAAGGAGCTAATAAATATCGAAAAATAGTTCAGTTTACTAAAATTTTAAATAAAAACTTGTATCTACGTAGCCTACATGTTAAGTCCTTCCATCAAAATTAGCTAATTTTATCTTATTATTTAAATCATTATACAAATTTATTTTTAAATAAAACAGAAATTAATCAGGATTAAAGACAGTTCTATAATCATACTATTTTCAAGCCGCTTAAAAAACATATTGAAAAATATAAACAACATTTAAAATTTCTGTTAACAATATTAGAATTTTCAAATTTAAATTACACTGACAAAATTTTTTCTATGAAAATTTTTTATTTTTGTTTACTGCATACCAATTTTATTTTAGTTTATTTTAAAATATATTAAATTTAAAACGCTTTTATTAAATTAAATAATTTTTAATTTATTTCTTTTAAAAAGAATAAAAAATTTTAAAACAAAACTAAATATGAAAAAAGAATGAACCAAAATTTGAAATAAGTAATTTCTAATGAAAGTAAAGATCTGTGATCAATGTTTAAGTTTTGTTTATTATTATTATTGAAAACTTTTTTTTTTTATATGGAAAGAAACAGATGAAAGAGGGGCTATTTTTGTAATAATAATATTTACAATATATTAAAACATTCGAATTAAATAATTATTTTATAGGCTTCAAACTAATAACAAAACTACAAAAGAAACAAAGTTGTATCCAAAGTATCAAAGAGAAAACACAAAACAAAAAAAAAACAAATGAAAATATTTAATATTTAAAAAGTTAATTAAAATATAAGTTCTATTTAATCACCATAAAAATCATTTTTTACGTTCTGTTTAAAATTATATTGCTAAAAAGTTATTGTGTGTGATAAGAAAAAAAAAAAAACAAAAACGACATAGAAGAAGTGTGCTTATATATTATTATATTATATTTTAATTTATAAGTGGTTTTTCTTCTATGTTCTACTTTTGAAAAATAATTAACGTAGATTGTTTTGTTTTATGTTTTTATATCAGTTTCTGTTTTTTTTTTTATCATATTATAAAATCGAATACATGTTATTTTGAAAATATTAAATACATTTCAAGGATAATTTTGTCATTTTATTGATTTTAATTTTAATATTTAAAAAGATTTTAAAATGTTAATAATAAAAAATTTGGATGAAACTGCAAGGTAGAAGAAGGTAAAGGTAAATTAAACTTTAAAAGTCTTTTTAGCGGTTGCTGCTGTAACACCAGCTTTAATAACATAAAAAAAATATGCTGAAAAAAAAACTGAAACTCTTTATTCAGTGAGTAACAGGATAAGAAAGAAGTTTGTTCGTACAAAGCATCAGTTTTACAAATGTTTTTCCTGTCAAAATATGTTTAAGTTTGACTTGTCATATAACGGAAATATCCCAGAATTGAGATTGCAGAAATTCCTAAGCCGATAAGGTAAAACTACGATATTGCAAATTTTACAGTTGTTACAAATTACCTTTCAGAGAATTTCACCACCTTCCGGCTATTAGAAAACCTCGAGAACATCTGCCTTCAACTCGTTTTTTTATAATTCAATTTTGAACAAAAACTTAATTTAACTTTAACTCCTTTAAAACTTAATTATAATATAAAGCGCTTTAATATTTGATTAAACAAACTTTTATATTAAATATGTTTTATCAGTTATTAGGCGACATAGTTCTCAACTGTTTTTAATTCATTTTTTTTTTGTCATTATTATTGATTACTCACTTTGGAAAATGACCAAAAATGTAAAAAGACCGATAGTTCAAACACCACCAATTAAAAATATGGCTGGTAAATGGGGAAGAAACAATAAAGACAAGGCAGAAATTTTTGCCAAACATTTAGAAAATATGTTTCAACCAAATACAGCGGATAACATCATAAACTTGCCACATATTTTGAATAATGACAAAAAAAAATACCATTTGTTACCCTCAAAGAAGTCAAACGAGAAATAAAGAATAACATAAATTCCAAAAAAGCTCCTGGATATGACCTAATCACTGGACAAATACTTAAAAAATTGCCGAACAAAACATTAGCTAAAATCACGAATTTAATTAATGCCTCATTCAGGTTAAGATATGTTCCACAAATATGGAAGATAGCTGAAGTCATTATGATTCCTAAGCCTGGGAAACCACCACATGAAGCAGCATCATACCGACCAATATCATTATTGTCAATACTGTCAAAACTCTTTGAAAAACTTCTACTGAAGAAATTAAAACCTATAGTCGATGAAAGAAATCTCATCCCAAATCACCAATTTGGGTTCAGAAACCAACACTCTACAATTGATCAGGTTCATAGAATCACAAACACTATCGAAAAATGCTTAGAAACAAAGAAAGTCTGCTCAGCAATCTTTAGATGTGGCGCAGGCATTTGATAATGTATGGCACAAAGGGCTGAAGCACAAACTTAACATAATGCTCCCAGAACAATATTCGGAATATTACAAATATCAGAACGGTTCTTCAGAATCAAACAACAAGATGCCTATTCAGAACTAAAACAAATTCAAGCAGGTGTACCTCAAGGCAGTGCTTTAGGACCATTGTTATATCTCCTATACACTAGTGACATACCTAATTCTAACCAAGTTATTGCCACATTTGCTGATGACACTGCAATATTAGCAATTGGAGACAATAATATGGAGTCAACAGAAAAACTGCAAACAGCCATAGCTGAAATAGAACCCTGGGCAACGAAGTGGCGTATCAAACTTAATGAGGACAAATCTGTTCACACTGATTTCACAAATAAAAGAATTGACTATAAACCAGTTTATATTAGTAAAAGAGTTGCTCCTTATGGAAATACCGCTAAATATCTTGGTATGACTCTAGATGCAAAACTTAGGTGGAAGCCACATGTCAAAAAAAAACTTGAAGAACTAAGCTAAACCACAGGAGAATGTACTGGCTAATAGGCAGACACTCAACTCTATCAATCTATAAAAAACTTTTGTTGTACCAACAAATACTAAAGGCAGTTTGGACATATGGCATTCAACTCTGGGGCTGTACTTGTCAAAGTAATAAGAATAAAATTCAACGATATCAAAACAAAGTACTTCGACACATCGTCAACGCACCGTGGGTATATACGTAACAATGATATCCACAAGGATTTGAAGGTGGAAATGGTCGATAGTGTTATTATAAAATATGCCAAAAAACACCAACAACGGTTACAAAATCGCATCAACAGTGAGTCTCTCAAGCTCCTGGATAATGACAGTATAATAAGACGACTCAAAAGGGTAAAACCATTCGAATTAGCGTATGGAGTGAAACATAAAAAGATGTAATGAGTCGATACAGTGACTTAGAAATAATAACGAAAATCAAAGTGTCTATCACAGGATTAGAACTTTGGAACTTTAGATATGTAGTAATTTAAGTTAAAAACAAATAGCTTATTAGTATGTACTTACTAGATTGTTATGACAATATAAAAAAAAAATTATTATTGATTTGGTTCTTTTGCCCTTAATATTCCTATTGGCTAAAATCATTGAAATTTTTTTAAAAGTAAAATATAAATTATTGAAATAAAGAGAATATTTTGTAAAAGTGTTCCCTTTTGCAGTGAACTTTACAAAATTTTTTGACAAATATAGATTTGATCGAGCAAACCAAGTATCATTGATTCTTTAAGGCTTTAAGGATTGTTCTTAAAACTTCCAAAAGTGAGTCAGTTTCATGATGCACCGTCAAATATAGCTGATTGTGTTTACACCTTTAGATATTAAAATAATGAGTCCAATAAGTTAGTGTTTTCAAATCTATATTTTGTTATTTAGATTCTGTAATTGCTTCAACTAGTATTGTAGGGCAGTGACATATTGACAAATATTTTTTACTTCGCTTTTGCATTTAGAACTGATATACAAATGTATTTTTTAAAACAAAGATAAAATATTTTTCATATTTCACGATTCGGTAAAAATATAGAGAAAAGTCCTATATTTCAATATCAAAACTCGTCTTTGAAGAATCTTAGTAAGTATAATAATATAACTTTCTAATTATTGTACCAATTTGAAAAATTACTATATTGGAAAAGCTTGTCTTTTAAATTTTTTCTCTAAAAATAATTGAGAAAATAAGATTTTCTTTTTTCTTAAATTATACTTTTTGTTTAATGAAATTTATACAAAGTTCTACTATCGTAAACAAAGCAAGTGGCAAGTACTAATTTTATACCTGTATCCAACTTCATGGCTTAGGCACTACTATTATACGACATATTTTAAGTAAAGTGCGCGGATTTCTTATGTCAGAGTTTAACTAGAAATTAAGTATTTTAACATATTTTAATTGTGATAAAAATACTCGAAAAATGTTCGTAACTAGTTGAAATGAATTGTGCATTAAAAGCCACATAATATGTAAATGCATAAGTCATCACAAAAATTTGGAAGCCCAACATACATTCCTCCACACAGAAGGTATATTGATAGATTCAAGAATCTTTAGAATGAATATTCTAATCTTCAAGGAGATTATATTTAAGAAAAAAGTCAAATTTTGCCCTAAAAATAGTATTTTCAGGTATCATTACGTTGATTAATTGACCAATGTGTTAATTATCTATGCCCACTACAACAGAACTTTTAAAAAAAATATACGTTTTTGTTCCCTGTTACAATCACGTAACGTAATAGTAGTATCTGTTAAAATTAAAAGGATTTAGGCAATATATGTAACTATGAGATGATGCTCAAATTCTGCCTGCCAAATAATTGTTCAAAACATAATCATACTTTATAAGAATTAAGACCAACGAAACATAAAAAAATCGATGATTCTCTAAAGTATTATTGAACAATGAATGTTTTGTAATCAATAAACAAATAAATTTAATTCCCCATCTACTTTTCAAATAATTGTTTTACCAACATTTTTATTATATGTAGACTCTACCTTAAATAGAATTTGAAGTCAGTTTCAAATAAACAATGCATTTTCCACTAGTATTCTTACAAACAAAAGATTACACTATTCCTATAGAATTGTATAATTTCTCTAAACTGATTGCATTTCCTTGAGACTTATTTTTAGTATACCTCTTGAAATAACAATTTGGATTTTCTAGAAGAAAAAAGTCAAAGAGAATTTTTATTGTTTTTACTTCTTTGCTTTTGTTAAATTTTTCCCAACATAACTGAACAAAAGAACAAATTAAAGACAAAAAGTTAGATTTTTAGTTTAATTTTAATGCAGTAAATTCTTGTTTAAAGCTTCCCTTATAAAATAATCATCAAAATTTAAATTTGTACACATACAAATAGGTTTTTGGTAAATAAAATATTCAAAAATATATTCATTTATGCTTAAATAAATTTTAAAATTATTTTATTTTAATAAAATTTTTTAATTTTAAAGTTTTACGTAATGGTACTTCGCGTATATTTTTTGTTTCGTTCCACACTCTCAGGTATATTACAAGTTACTAGACAAAAATGACCTTTCCCAAGAGGCTATAGGATCCCAGTATAATGCAAGTAAGACAATGATACAGAGAATCAAGAAAAGAATGGAAATAATATAATATATTTCATTTAAGTCCAGCTTGAAAAAACTATTGAAGAAATGAATTCACAAGTGAGTAAAAAAATTATTACGGTGTTTATGCCGTTGGAGGCAAATTCCTAAACCCAAATATTATAAAAATTCTCCGTCTCCCAAATGAAGAAAAGAATTTGTCAGAAGATGACATAAAAAAATTACGTTACGGCAAAATTATAATAATGATAGGTCAAGATCTGGATGGATCGCATATAAAAACCTGACAATTAAATTTCTTCATCAATGGGGTACATCATAATTTTCAACTGAACACAAAATATCTATTAGATGAAAATAATAAAATGAAAAAATACAATTCTATAGAGGAAATTATTGACCAGCTTCACCAACTACGATTGCATCTGTAGAAGAGCAGTGGATGAAAGAATTAAATGAACTGAAAAAAATTTTAAAGCTGAATCATCTTTACAACAAAAGAATTTCCTTACCCTTACAAGCATCCCCACAGCCATCAACAACAGCATCAAATCGAGATTACACAAATACAAATACCAAAAAAAATGGAAAAACTTTATTGAATATGCGAAGCACCTTATGATTCAAGGTAATAATATATTTCATTATAATAATTTAATTTATAATAACGTTTTATTAATTTATCCATTTAAGATTTTATATTGGTGATGCGATGGATGCAATGGCTGGTTTCATGGGCGTTGTGTTGATGTTTTAGAAAGTGAAGCTAAGGACATTAATAATGTGTCCTAATTGCCATGAATCATTTGAGACGGCGGTAAGAACATTAAGAGGTATAATTATAAATTTCATTAAATAAAATCAATTGGAAAATTTAGTATGTTCTTTTTTTTTGTTACTTACAATGAGAATTAAAAGTGAAATGCTAAAAAATATCAATTTTGTATTAAAATTTATATGAAATTATAATTCTTTATTTTTTGAAAAGTTACAAAACAAACTAAAAGTCATTACTATAGCATTTTATTAAAGGTTTTCGTACATAATTTTTTCCTTAAAAAACTTTTAAGAGTATCATTGCTAATCATATAATTATTATTATAAATAAACCAAATACAATAGCCTACAATTTCCGCAATAAAAAATAAAACTATGTAAATTGATTATTTTAAGAAATATAGTCCAAAAATTGAATGTAGAGAAAATTGCTCAATATAGACTATAAAATAAAGTTTGAATTATAAAAATTGACCTGGTTGAAAAATACCTTAAAAATGTTTTGTTTTTTTGTAAAGTAATATTTAAAAAATAGATTAAGAAATTTTTGAAATACTAAAGATGAAGAAAAGTTTCGTAGTTTCCAAATTAAATACTGTATACCAAAGGTATCGTATTGAAAATAATTATTAACAAATTTTATATTTAAAAGATGAATTGATTTTTATGGTTTTATTCTAATTCTAATATTTATATTGATAAAAATAAAACGTTTAAAGTTCAATTGCAAAAAAATGAATATTTCTTAGGCCGTGTACATACTCGCGGCTGGTTGCTGGCTGGTACTTGCTGCCAAACATTTTAATGTCACAAACTAGTAGCGGGGCTAGTTTGTAAACATTAATTTGTGTATAGCAACCTATTAAATGTCATTTCATTTGTTTGGTAACAAGTACCAGCCAGCAACCAGCCGCGAGTATGTATACGGCCTTAGTTCACATTCACACATACATTCACATCTTTTATACGTATAAAAAAATAAATTTTCAGGTTGCATGATATTGAAACGAAAAATAAGAAAAATGGTTTTTTTTATTGTCATGACGCCGAGAAGAACTAGTAATTCGAAATCTAATTCAAATTAATATACATATCTCTAAGGAATTTTTTGAAAAGTTTGACTAACCGTTTACTTTGAATAATAAAAAACGTTAACAAATTGTGATAAAGCGAAGTACGATGAAAAATTTTAAACAACTTTAAAATTAAATAAAAACACTTAAATCCCAAATACTTATATTATTTTTATGTTTTGGTGGGAACGTTTTTAATTTTAAATTTGGATTTAGAAGTTAATTTTGAATTTCAATTTTCTTCTATCAAACATTTTTGAATTTATTTTGAGGGAAATCCAAAACAAAAAAAAAGTTTTGTTATTTTTCGATGTGCAAACAGTTTAATGCGAGCTGAGTATTGTTTTCTTATAAGAGATACATATGGAAGTATAAATTTTTCATGCAAATTTCCGACCGATTTCATGCAATAAAAAATTTAATTTTTCAGTCAAAATTTTTTCTTAAAAATCTCTGTTTTCATTTTCTACCTCTTACATCTCATATTATTAAATGAACTTTAGATGACGCGCATGCGTACGTACAATTCCAGTTAAAATGAGGTAGTACCTATTGTTATGTTTTTTGTAAATCAAAATATAGAAAGCTATTTAGCATACCATACCAGATGGTGCAACTACAACAATCCAAGCACTTTCTGGTCGGCGTACACAATTTAATTCCATAGCTGACAGCTTCATCTGTGTTGTTGAAGAAAGCTGAGGAAAAAGTACTCACAATGTTCGTAGATATTTAGGAATAACTATGCTAAATTTAAGTATTAAAGTATTCTGTAAACTACGGCTTTGATTTTCTAGTTTGGAAACTAACTGTGCGCATCAGTAAGTCAGTGAATTTTAAATATATAAAATTAACAGATATTATTCAAATTCTTAATCCTGAACATATTATTAGACCAAAGAGAAGTAATGTCTCCTTTGAAAGAAATAACTTTGTATCTAATGATGTGGTATTCATTACAAAACTCTAAATCCAACGTTAAGCTATGAAACTTTTCTTGAATGTTTTGCTTTGAAAAGCTCGAGCCTAGTTTTTGTGAATAAGCAGCTTTAAAAAAGTGACTTCAATTTCTTTGGGCGGTCAAAATAAATATGCTCAGCTTTTTCTCTTTTATAGGTTTCGTAGAAAAGATAATTATCTCAAATTATAATGTGGAAATATTTTGTTAAAATACATTTTTTTCCAACGTTCTATCTTAAATTCTGAAAATCTGTATCGAAATGCCAATTTCTTAAAACAATTGATTATTTTTTACATCACATGAGATGTATGAAATGAATGTAGTGAATTTTTTAACTTTTTTGAAAAGTTCTTTAACTGCGCTGTATATTATATATATTAATTACGAAATGGATTAGTTGTTAAAAGAAACCTATTCAAATTTTATTGAATTACAAAATAAAATAAAAATAATAAAAATAAAAATGTTCATAAGCAAAACAACAATTTGGATTAACTTTACTTAATTATACTTATTTAAAAATATCAAAACTGTTATACGTTAAAATAAAATTAAATAAATAAACTATTACCTATCATTCAAAGTAAAATATGATTTAATTGAGTTAGGTCTTCCTCCGATTTCATTCATTTTTTGATCATTTTGTTATTCTACATTGAAATCTCAAAGGCACGTATTTTTTTATCTGCTCAGAAATGGTTTTAGGGGGTGAAATCAACTACTAAATTTGGACCAGAGGGGGGCGTTGGAAATATATTTCATACGTTGTTCATAATTCATTCATAAATCAATTACGATCGATTGTTCTTTTATTAAAGTAAAAAAAAAGCTTTTTTAAGCGAGAGTAATCGACTGTAATCTCTTCTGTGCCCATTTCTTATAGGAAAGTATTAATATTTGTTTATAATTAGGTAGTGAAGAAATAGATATTAAAATAATGAGTCAAATTAGTGTTTTCAAATATATTTTGTTACTTGATTCTGTACCTTCAACTGGCACTATAGGATAAAAGTATTAATTTGACACATATTTTTTACCTCTCTTTTGCATTCAGAACTGATATACACATGTATTTTTTGAAACAAAGATAAAATATTTTTCATATTTCATGATTCGGTAAAAATATAGAGAAAAATCCATATGTCAATATCTTAACTCGTCTTTGAAGAATCTCAGTTATTATCATGTTTTAACTATTGTACCAATTAGAAAAATTGCTATATTGGAAAAGCTTGTCTTTTAAACCTTTTCTCTGAAAATAATTGAGAAAATAAGATTTTCTTTTTTCTTAAATAACACTTTGTTTTATGAAATTCTCTCAAATGTTCTACTATTGTAAACCAAGCAAATGGCACTACTAATTTTATAACTGTATCCAACTTCATGGGCTGGCCACTAGTATTATACGACATATTTTAAGTAAAGTGCGCGGATATCTTATGTCAGAGTTTAATTAGAAATTAAGTATTTTAACATATTTTAATTGTGATAAAAATACTCGAAAAATGTTCGTAACTAGTTGAAATTTCTTTTAATTATATTTAACATACTTGCTAGTATGTACTTTACGTGAAATTTAGCTAATAAAAAAGTGAAAATTGTGCATTAAAAGCCGCATAATAAAGTTGAATCTACATACATACATTTGTAAACATGTGTTAACTGGCTGTTCTATACATAAGAAAGAGGCTCTCTGAGCCTTAAAATGCACTGCTGTAACACAGTCAACGACAATTATTGCAGGTTAGTTTTTTTTTATTATTTTATTCAAATAAATATTTTAAGAAATATTTTAATATTGAAATAATTGCCTAATTTCGCTACATATATAATTCCTATTAAATATAAACTTCGTTATACAAAATAATTTTTTGTACTTTTGCACTATCAAAATTTAGGACTTTAATTTATATGTCGCTAAAAATGAATGTACAATTTTTACTAATAATTAATATAGTGTGATGTAGTATATTTTTGGGATCATATTTTTTTATCTCTTAATTGAGTGATACCTGCAATGTAACAACAATAATTGTAATTGTTAGATTTTAAAGAATTTTTCTTAATTTACAAAAATGAATTTTAAGAAAAAGAAATTTTTTCGTCGTGCGTCAAATGAATAGGGATAGTTATCTAATTTTATTGCAATTTTATTTTTTTATAAATTTATTTTATAAATTTGGCAAAAAAAATGAATTATGAAGTGAAAAGTCAAAAGGTGGTTATAATTCAGAAAATGGAATCTATTTTTGAAGAAGAAATTTCTTGTTCCGGAATAATCGAAAGTTTTCAGAAAACTGAAACTCAAATAATAATTTTGTTTTGTATATATTTTTGTTTTGACGCATGCAAAGTTGATATTAATATATTTATTTTATATATTCTAACAATAACGTTAATTGAAGTTGATTAATTTCAACAGAACTAACAATTTAACAACATTTGTAACCTACAAAATATGTTTCAGATATTCAGACTTGATTGTAGGAAGTTATGGAAATAATTGACTCTACATCAGATATAAATTGTAAATCCGCGTCAAAAACAAATACATCATTGACACCTATACATCATAGCGAACAAAGTAAGTTCATATTAAATTTAAAACTTCTACCGTAAATTAAGATTTGAAAATTTTTTCATATCAAATTTAAAACTTCTACCGTAAATTAAGATTTGAACATTTTTTTTCTATTAAAAAAATAACTTCCATAATTTATGTTAGATATCAATCAATCAAACTTACACCTGTTCCTTATGACCGCACAAAATGTAGAAAGTGCTTTTGCTTTAAAAATATACAAAAGAAAAAAAAATTTTTTACTACAGAAATCAAGTTTGTTGACAGTAGTAATCAAAGAAAAGTACAAAACCTCTTATGTATATGACTATAACTGCTCTATGCTTCTATGAATCTTTAAGCTGAAGTTTTTGTTCAAAACAACAATAACAAGAATAAAAATGCTGCAAAAGTGCATGAAAATTACAAAATTGGTCACGCAGATGGGGCTAATAAGATGTGTCCATCGAGATAAATATTTGAAGGCAAAGCACAAATTATTTTCAAAGTAAAATTATTTTGCGGGTAACAGACACAATGACCTTGGGTGAAAGTTGCTTTCAAGCTGCTTTCTATCATCAATGATTGGCGCGATATGCACTTAGATACACTATAATAGCACGAGTTAACCATTTTAGATTCATTAGAAGTCCCATAATATTGTATATATAAGTTTGATATATTAACATATACATATATATGTATATGTTTTTATATATAAATATATAGATAATCTGACACTTGCTTATATAGATAAATATATTAAAAAAATATCTACTCTTAGCCAATAGCTAGTCATTATTACAATGGACAATTATGGATATGAAAAAGTTGATTTTCTGGAATTTGTCCGTTTTTTTTTGTTTTTTTGGCTATGTTTATATACATATAAGTATATGTTTGCATGTTTTGCAAACACATATTTGTTAATTTTCTCATTTGTTTTAAATATATACTTTTTATCCATAAAAATAAAAATTCCATGATTAAACATTTGTTTTATAATATATATATGCTTATATATATATATATATATATAAATTTTATTTTGCAATATCTTTTAATAATTTACCAAACACTTGCACAGATTAAATTGGCGTTTCTTTTTTTGATTACTGATTTGGCCACTTTCTTTTTGATTTCCTGTTATCGATTTAAAAGGAATAATCGAAATGGTCGAGACGTGACTTTAGATTGGTATTTTGTTTTTTTTTTCATTAAACTAAAAAGCTTGAACAGGTTGTAAACATTTAAACGGATGTAATTTTATTTATGGCTTTATTATGATCAAAAATTTAACAATTTATTTCTTTTATCTTAAATTTTTTTATAATTTAGGACAATTAAGTTATTGTTTATTTAATTGAAATGATTTTTTTTTGTGTTTTTTTAACTTTAGATCATTATCAAATAACTGCATTCTATAAATGTATTCGAATTTATGATATCTATATAATTGATGATTTTTAAGTGGGTTAAAGCTTAGGGCATATCGAAGCGGCAAATTTTGAACATTGCAGTCAAAACTATAAATAATGTTTAACAATTACTAAGACTAATAACCATTATAAACAATTTTTTACAGGCACTAACAATAACAGCAATGATAAACGAAAAATAACAATATTTAATAATAATTCACAATAATTAGAAATAATTATAAATATTTAACAATAATTAAAAAAAAAACAGTATTTAATCAAAAAAATATTTTCATTAAATTTTGATAGATTCTGTTTTCTCGCAAACAAAAATAATTGCTGTTGGAACTGCTGCATTATTGATGAGCGCTAGGTTTAAACAGTACACAGTAGAAATAATTTTTATAATATAAACATTTTTTTTTAGAAATGTTTTAATTTCAGCCCTATGTACTCTGGACATTTTTCTTTTTGTCGGTGTAATAGGCTACAAAAAACTTTTATAGGCATTTATATCGTACTATTTGGTTTTTGTATTTTTCTTAAAAATATTTTAGTAATACAAGGAACCATCGCCCCCCAGTGCCAAATTAACAACTTGAATATCAAGATTTCTTCCTTTTCATGAGTACTCTAAACAAGTTAATCTTTGAGATATTACTACTGTCTAGAATTGCCATTTAATGCTAGTTTGGTGTTAAAGAAATTCTATTTTACTGTTTTATATGAGTATATAACTAAAATAAACCATGCTTTATTTCTTTATTTTTATTTCTAGTTTTATTCTAGTTATTTAGTTTTTACAAGGTAATAAATTCTGAATTAATTTAAATGCCTAACAAGGCAATGATTTATTAAAGGAAAATAGAGCCAAAACAATTTTAATAAAATATTAGAAGTTTAATATACATTTTTCATTATTAAAGGTAATTATAAAAGGTTCCAATAATTTCATATATTTAGTGCTGAATAAAAGAAAAATTACCTCAGTAATGGTAAAAATATAAATTGTGTATTTATTCAAAAATTGCGCTTCTTTTATACAATTAATGCAAACGGTTATTTTGAAAAATTTTAAAATTCCCACGGAGCGTATGTATATAAATAAAAATTTCATAAATAAACTACAAAAAAAAAATACCTCTTTTCTGTGTAATTATTAGTAGGCCTGCTGATTTGACTGCTAATTTCCTGGGGCTATATATAACACTTTTTAGTCTTAATCCTTCCTTGTTTATCTCCAAAGTGTTTTTATCTTATATAATGGAAATTATTTATAATAATAGTCCCCTATGTGCTCATTATTTTTCTTATTATTCTAATATAATAAATGGTGTGCTTATTTGAAAGCCTCGGGGTTTATTAACGAATATCTTAATTTATGCTTTTTGGTTAATCATGTTTCAATGAATTTTGACAGCTAGAGAACAATTTTTTTTGTATTTTTTTACTAAAGTTTCGGATGATGCTTATATTAAAAGCAAAATTCGTGATAGAATAAGATTTCCTAAAGCCAAATTGGTTCTATTGGTCTACAGTTTTTTCGAACATTTTTCCAAGCTTTGCTTGTAAAAAATTATTTAATATAGAATCTTAGTTTGAAGATTCTTTTAAAGTATAAAACTCTATTGAAACATTATATTAATTTTGTTTAATATTAAGTGCTTACTTTTTGTCTGTCCTAGTAATTAGTCTATTTGCCTATTATTTATCAAAGCTTTTTAAAACTTTTGAATGTTAAAAATTTAAACGTTTTTCACAATAAAATTTTATTATTAAGAAATACTAAAATAGAATTCAAAATTTTAATTTGATTAACAAATTAACAACAACATAAATCCCACAAGCGATGTTATATAGAAAAATTACAAAAAAAAAATAACAAGAAATTTTAACGTGTACTCGATAAAAACAAAAAAAATATAATAACAAAAACAAAAATATAAGAAAATGTTATTTTTACTGTTAAAATTTGCATCCATTTTCTGTTAATTAATTGAAATTACTTTTGATCTCGTTTTTGAAAAGAAAACAAAAAAAAAAAACAATTTATATTTACCAAAATAATTGTGATATTTACTTAAATACAAGATAGTTCCGGCTTCTTTTAAAATATATTCTACATAGTATGTATGTATGTATCTTTAGTTGGATTTTTTTTTTGTATTCATTAATAAATTGATCATGTCATTGTTTTTTTTTTTTTTTTAATATTCGAACCAGCCAAGTAAATACAAATTCACAGCTATAGAAATAATATCAATGATGTCAATCAGTCAGAGTATAATACCGTGGTATCAAACGCTTGGCTAACTAGTTGACTAGCATCATCTTCATCTTAACTCCACCTTTGTTCGATGAAATGCATGCAAAAACCGGAAGTAGGTCAATCAGAACCGGATCTTAAACATGCAATTCTTATACTAGCGATTTATAAAACAAAATATATTGAGAAAAATCAAATTTATTATTTAATTTTTTGTTTTTTTGAATATATTTTTAGCCTATATTAATATTCAAATTTTTTGTATAAGAGTATGGTATAGCCGTATTCCTTTTTCTTCTACACCAAATGTCCACCATTTTATTATCTCTCTTTGAAGAATTGTGAGCAATTTCTGTCGTTACTGTCATACATTTTTCATTAGTTAAAGTTAGCGGATCTGTTTGCTTACTTGCATACTGGCATATTTTCTTTTTATTTATTAAAAACTTGTTATATACTTGATTTTATATATATATACATATATATATATATTGTATATTTATATATAAGGGGTAGACATATCAAATATACTTAATATAACCGGTTTTTATGGGTATACTACACGATTTATAGAAATTATTTTGTCTAGATAAAAATTTGCCAGTTAACAAATCAAAACTCCTGTTATGATGGATTATAAAAATTACTGAGAGTCAAAACTTTTAAATATTTTAAAGTGTTGGGATACAAATAAAAACCAATAGCTTTTAAGTTACAGGTCATATAATTGAATTTTATTTATTTTTTTTGTTCTCTTTTACATCAATAAACGGAATATTTGAAGAGCTAAAATCTTGTTCAGGTACATTGCATATTCAATTTACATAAATAGTAAGTAAACATTTGTATTAAAGTGACATTCTGGCCCATTTGAATGAATTTTCATACAAATAGAACTATATAAAGCCTCATTCACATACAACTTTTAGTAAGTGGGTGCCTATTAATTTACTGCAAACTAAATCAATAAAATAAAACTAAAAAGCATGTAATAAAAGAGTAATGAAAAAAAAAACAACAAAATTTTTTCTTTTTTAGCGAAGTACTAAAGAAAGAAAATGATATGAGAAAAATGTATAACGTTAACAAAAATAAATAAAAGTAGGAAAGCGTCGTCGTTGCTCTTAAGTTGTACAACCTTGTTCGTTGACCTACTTTGAAGGTGACGTTGCCAACTAATTTATTTTTACATTAGTAGAAGTATTCCAATGTGTATATAAATATCTTTGAATGTAGATGGCGGTCGTTGATTTAGATTTTTTGGGGGAGAGTGGGGGCTTATTGGATTGATTTTAAAAAACAGAATCTATAGTAATCTTAGTTTTCAAGTAACAAGGACAAAAACTTAGATTACTATTGGAGGCGGTTAAATTAAATGGCTAATTGAGCTGTCAAGCGCAAAGACACAGTCGGCTGAATGGAACTAAAACTAAAATTTTATTGATTTATACAATATATTCAGGTATATATATATATATATATATATGTACATATATAGCTTGATCTTGATTTTAAAGATGATAAACGACAATGACATTGCGTTGGTGTACCTTGAAAGAAAGTACAGTTAAATGCCTATGTTATGTATATTTATTGTAAAAAGAAAATTTTTTTTCTTGTGTTTTTTATTTGTGTTTTTTTCCATAAGAGAATTTATTTATATAAAAAAAGCACATAAGATATAGGATTAAAATCTTTAAATTTATGTCTTTTTTTAATTAGATAAAGTATTGATATTTTAAAATATGGTGCGTATAAGAAAGTGGTATAGATTCTAGAAAATATGTTGGTTTATTTTTTTTCTATATATTTTATCGACTTCAAGATATAAAACTTAAAATGAAATGAAAAACTTATCAGATATTTTCTATATTTAATTTATTTTTCTTTGATTTTTAAGAATTCACTTTCTGCAGTACAAATTTACTTTATTAATTCAAACTAAAACCAACAAAAATTTAAAAAAAAAACTGATTTTAATGTATTTCATAAATAAGCTGCGCTTAAAATAATATAAAACAAGAGTCAATAAGTCCTGAGGCTAACAAATTAATATATAACTTCACGAAATATGACCTTATTTAGATTTTGTCTAAAATAGTGCGCTTACAGTGAATAAAGGTACTAAACAAATGTATTCCCATTTTAGAATTTATATGGGAAATCTCTAGTCCAGAGGTTCCCAATCTTTTTATACCTTCGACGCCCTTTACAAGCTTTATTTTTTTCACGACGTCCTTCTTTAAAGAAAACTGCTTGCTTTAACATGCATTAAGATAACTTTATTTGTTATTAAAGAAAACTCCAAAAATTATCTTATGATTTATTTTTCTTTCTTAGTATTTTTTATTAGAATATATAAGGATGAGCTTAAGGGGGTATGATTGAGAACTTTTGAAAAAATCGATTTTTCTTTTCTTTCTTTTCTAATAGTTAAATATTTCAAGAATAAAATCTGAAAATTTGAAGTCGATCACAGCTAAACTCTCAAAGTTATTGACCAGTTATCTCTTCTCCTTTACACATTTATTTATTTATTTTTTTCAGCCTTGAAAATTTTTATACGCATTTTTCTTACAACTACTTTTTCAAAGTCGATGTTCTCTGCAAACATCATTCCTGATTCACTTCAAACTTGGAACATATCTTCTACTATTTCCAAACGTTGAGTTTTAAAAATTTTTTTTTACATATTGAGAGGGTTTTTCACCTACAAAATGGCAGAGTTTTTCGTCGAAAATAGCAGTCTTCACTTTAAATGAGCACTAAAAATTTTTAAATGAAAAAAAAATTATCAGACAACGTTGGAGGGAGAATTTAACTAGATTTTATGGGTTTTTGATTTCAGATAATTCCCAGCTGAGATGCAGTGAACACCAAAAACCATCCGTTTCCAAAGACGCCTTTGGAAAAGCTTTCTCACCGGCTTGTTGTTTGTAGATATTTTCTAATAAACAAATTATAGATTGTTGTTCAAATGATGCTTAATAATGTACAACAGTTTGAATAAATTTGCTTAATCCGTATTTATAAAAAAAAAATAACGAAAAAAGTGCTTTTTTACACTGAAACCTTTACCCCTTCCTTTTTTCCTATTTATTTTATTTTAAAACATTAGAGCATTATTTCAGCACAATTAAACGATTAAATATTTATTTTTCTAATACTTATTTGGACATTTCCATCATATGTTCAAATACAGTGTATTATTTTGTAGAGAAGCTTTTCTTTTTTGAACAAAAGTCTACTACAGTATATTAGATGTTTGTGTAGAAACGGTATTACTGTCCTTAAAACTACCGCCAAAGTTTTAGTTATAGTGAATTGACTCTTATTATAATGATAAATTAATACAAGAAAGCACTTTGTATACATTAGTTTGAAATTAAAAAAAATAACCCAGATGCCCCAGAAGAAATTAATCGTAAGCCGATTTACATGTGGTATAGCTTTTCACTGGCAATTCAATCCGTAAAAATATCACTATACTGATTGACTATCAGTTGACAATTTTTGATCTCTGCTCGATAATTCTTAATGTAAATTTAAATCTTGCTTGAGCTTATTGACTACGATCTCGACGTTCGTATTGATTATCCTAATGGAATATGCCAATTTTGGCTATCAATATTAAATATGTCAGAAAAAATTTTCACTTTTAAGACATTTTGATATCTTACTAATTATTCTGGAAATTCACACAGATTAAATAATTAAATAATAAGATAAAGCATGAAAATTGCATTTTGAAAGAAAACTATTTGACCGTTGAAAAAGAGTCCTTAACCCTTTCCCTAGCCCTTTTCTATCGTATATATTAATCGGAAGTTTTATCATTTTTCTATGAGTGTCATAAAATTTTAACTTTTCCAATAGATCTTCCAAGACTGCTTATCGTGGTTATGATTTTACTGTTTGCGGCTTTTCAAAATCCGGTGTCGCAGATTTTTACTTAAATTAGGACATGATCAGCCATAAAATTGTAATATAAAAGAATATCATAAAAAATTAAGATCCAGCCATTTGAGCTCCAAAGTTATAAACAACAAACGATTATGAAAAAATTGTTCAAATTGATCTTTCGATCATTTTTTACTTTATATTTGTGTTTATATTTATTTAAGCTTTTGATATAATAATTATAAAAATATTCAATGTTCTAAATGAAGAAGATGTAATTTACCCAACAAGGACGTAGTATATTTAATAATTTTAATCCACTATTCGTACAAAAATTAGAGCCAAAACTTTAATCTTATTTAAAAACAACTTTGGAAATTGTTTGCCCTAATGCTCTAAGCATTCAAATTAATAAGTTGCAAAATAAAGAACGTCCAATTTCATTACTCTGCATTTTTAAGTTTCCGAAATCCTAACGCTGTATACAATTATATATAATGCAGCTTAGTCAATAAAGCGAACTTTGTTAATAATAACACTGTTTGTTGTATATTTTCATTGCTATCTCATTTAAAATATTATTTTAAGTTAACTATTTTACCGAATTGCTGAGCAGGGAAAAATTTTTTTCATGTAAACTGATCTTTAAGCTAAATAATTTTAAAAGGTTATAAAAATAAAAATACAATATTTTCCTACTAAATTAGTAAAAGAAAAAAACACTTAAAGCTTGGTATTGCTTTTGAAGCCCGCAAAATTTAGATAATTTACAATCCTCATAATTTACGACACAAGTAGCGCAGTTTTTTTGTGATACCTTTTATTAAGATATGCTTTTTTTATTACGAGTATAAATTTTTCAGTTCCATCCGCTATTAAAGAACTATAGTAAGGTTTACTTTAGATAAATATTATAATCATAAAAAAGACGGAATTTATAGCATTTTATGATATTACCTACTAATTTTAGACTTAACTAGTACATAGTAAAACAATGGATTAAATTATTAATTACGAGTAACGTAGCTTCAGTGTGTAACTAATAAAGTTTCGTGTATGCTAAAACTTTAGTAACTTAGTAGTTAAGTAAACTCCCTCGAAATATATACTTATTTTATTAAAAAGAACTGAGTAAGTTTTGATATTTTAAATAACGTTTTTTCTATTGACTTTATATTTATTGTAGAATTTGTACATCTATGCAGTTATTGCACTTATTTGTAATAGAATGTATATCACTTTCTGTACTTATACAGGAAGGAATAGCAATAGTTGAATTATTAAAATTACTCAATAATAACAACCAGAATAATGGAAAAATTGAAGTTTCACTAGATATTCCTGAGGTGCCATGTGTTTTTGATTCGTTTGGTAGGCCAATCATATCAGGATTGCTTAATAACAAAAATGAGGCCTTGGCGCCTAATATGCAAGGTACACCAAATGCTCCTGTTCCAGTCAACATGTATCCACCAGCTTATATATATCCACCAGCTTATATGTATCCACCGGTAGGCATGTATCCTCAAAACTATGTATATCCTCCACCAAATATTTATAATCCTACTCCTCCAAGTTTACCTAATATAACTCCTTTGCCAAGCTTGCCTACTTTCCCAGATATTCCTGCTTTACCTAGCCTACCTTCATTACCAAGCATACCTCCCTTTCCGAATATTCCAAATATTCCATCCTTACCTACTTTCCCAGATATTCCTGCTTTACCTAGCCTACCTTCATTACCAAGCATACCTCCATTACCAAGCATACCTCCCTTTCCGAATATTCCAAATATTCCATCCTTGCCTCCTAGTATTCCTTCTCTTCCAACTATACCTACTTTTCCGTCTCTCCCTAATATACCGACAATACCAACTGATTAACGTACATTTTTTGGAGAACACAGCTAGAAACAGTAAAGATTGGACTTGACTGGGAAGTCAAATACTGTATTTTTGAAGTGATGAAATTAATAAATGTTAGTGCTTTTAACCGAAAATTTAACGGTTTTCTTTTAATATAACATTACTTTATTATATGTTACCCAATTTATGAAAATTAATACATTCGGAAAGGGTTAAAATTGTACGCCATTAAAACTTTAAAAAAATGTCAAATGGGAAGCCGTAATTTACTTTTCATTTCATAGAAATTAAATTTATATTTTTTGTTTTAGTTTAATAAGAAAAAAAGCAGTTTTTCCTGGAGTCTGTATTCAAAGATTTTACATTTTTCAACTTAAAAAGATTTGAAATAATATCTTAAAAATTACTGTTTTGTGTATAGTATTCCTTTCATTTTAAATTAATTTCGATACTTTTGTGTATAAAAAATAGAATTCGTCAAATATCGTTGTTTGAAATCACTTCCATATTTACTATAGCTTAAAATAATAACTTTGTATGTGATTCTATGGTATTTCACGTACCAGCATAACAAAAATATTATTCCATAATGAAATTTTGGTTAGAAAATATTATGTAGATAAGTTTTAATATTATTAACAAGGAGACCGTACAGCTGTTGACTCCGCGTTTCGGCACTATATTTTTTTTTTGTGATAGATCTCACTGATAATGGAATAATATTAAAATATTAGGGTGCACTATTCAGAATATTCCACAAAAACACGGTTTGAATTTTTTGATGCAACATATGTACTTATATTATTTTAATTCTCTATTATAATATTTCTAAAAATTTTTTGCATTAAAGTATTTAATTAAATAAGTATAACATTACTGCATGCTATATATATACATATATGAACATATATATACATACATACATATACGTGTATTTTAAAAAAATTAATAAAAAATTCTGGAATAAAGTAGAAGGAATTTAATTTTTATTTATGCTACAATTATATACAATAGCCCGAATGATAATTGTCATGGAAACACACAAAACAGTAATTATTACGGCATCTTGCACAACATATAAATGCCGATTTTGTATAATCCTTCTTTCTCCAGAACCTGACTAAATAAATGATTCCATAGAATCATTTGTGGGGTAATCACAATCTCTAAGGTTCTATCGAATTTTTACATGCCTTTTCTCAGAATTATAGCAGTATTCCACTAATATTCCACCAAAAAAAAGCACCTACATTTAAAAAAACTTATCAACCAGATTTTGATACACCCAGTTAATATAGTTGAATCAGCGGCTGAAGACGCTTCTGCATCGACAGAAGCTGCAGGAGCGTTGGCCTGGGCTAGGCTTAAGGAAACGAAAAAGCGGGAAGCGAGGTGAAAGAATATTCACTCATTACGTTGCGTGCCGTTTACCTGTACGTACCGTCTCGCGACGCCCTTTAAATAGCACCACGATGCCCTGGGGCGTCGCGACGCACACTTTAAGAACCCCTACTCTAGTCTATTTAAAAAAAAAAAAACTAATCTAAATCTAGTTTGATTTTCTAGTACATTGCTAAATGTACTAGACTACTCAGGGCAGTACCGAGGGAAGATTTTGAGTAATTTTTCGGACTCTCTCTTTCGGCAATAGTTTAACAGTGAAAAATTGTAGAAGTTAGGTTAAGTTTGACTGCGAATATGATGTAAAACATTTTTTACAACAACAAAGATAAGCAAATTAAAATCAAATCAAAATTTACTAGGGCCCAGTATATATATTATTTATTTTATATTTCATATATAGACAAATGGTAGTACATTTGTATAGTACCTTTGACCGTAGTAAACGCACTATAAGTCTAATTCATTCATTTTTCTTTGTTATGAGAATGATTTGATGATGATTTTTTGATCTCTGTTTAGGTGACGACATTCAGCACGTTTACTATTTTTTTTAAAATCAGCAAACCAAACTCCGGGGAAAATATATAAAAGTTCAGTTTTGGCTGTGATTGTATTTTTCCTCACCAAAGGAAATACAAGAAGTTTATTTCCTCCCAGTGTCACTACAACCCCTGAAAATTCCAAACTAATCATCACATTCTCATGAAATTTATGAATATATAGTGCTTAAAAATTGGTACTTGGTGCTAAACATCAAATAAATATTCAAAAAAACAAAAATACATGCTAGATTGAAACTAAGCCTCGAAAAATTTGTAAAAATTTGTATGCCAAAAAAATTCACTACAATCTGTAGTAAAAAAGTTGCTTCGTTCAAACAAAATTAATTTTTTCAATTAAGAAAACCTAATAAAATTACAAATTGTTATTTTTTTAGTGCTTAGATTTTGTAGGTAATAAGCAGAGTTAGCAATTTCTATAAAAAACCAATTAAAAGAAAATATTTACAGACTCGTTATTCAAAATCTTTGCTTTTCTTAAGTTATTCGAGTTTATAATTTCATTTTCACGTTATCATTAATTTCTTTTTTTGCAATTTTCAAAATAAATTTAAATTTTTCATTTAAATAAAATTAATTATCTACCAGATAATACCACAAAAAACTTTTTAGAAAGAAATGATATTCTGTAGTAGCTCATAACATAATTACATTTAATATAATGTTATCATATGTAAAAATTGAGTCCTTAATAGTGCAAAATTAATCAAAGAAAAATTTTTTATTAATGTTACTAAACATAAACCTGTTTTAGAAATTTAAAGTCATGTAATTTGGTGTAAAAAACGTTAATCATTATATTTTTTTTTAGTTTATTTAAAAATTAATTGATTTATTTTGATATTGAATTGAATTAATCAAGTTTAAATGAAGAAAATTTAACTTTTGTATGTTTTAAATCAACAGGTTTCTGACTTAAATCTTTTATTTGAGTTTAACAAAATCACTTTATCATTTAAATCTGTTGAATTTTTTTTGATTTTGACTCAATGAGTAGCCGGGGAAACTTTCGAGGAAACCAACTAAATTAGAAACCAAAATGTTTAATTATAAATATAATTAGTTTTAAACCAAAATGAATGAAATATGCATACAATACTTGTATACAATAATTACAATAATTTATTGCAATAGAAATACAATAATTTCTTTTATTGGGGCAACCGATAAGTATATTTTCCTCTTTTTTCGAGTCAGTTGTTAGAAATGACCGATAGCCTTGATCTTTTCGAAAGAAATCTTATGCTATCAAAGAACAGTTAGGTAGGTGAATCTTCAACCTCATGACAGATACCACACTTATCGGTTATTACCTTCTATATCTTGTAGAAATATTTACTAAAAGATTCATGATACATGATTGTCTCTAAAGAATGTCTTCATTAGAACAAAGATAACTGATTCCGAACATACATAGCTTAGCACTAATGTTCTTAGCCATATGTTATTGAAATTGTAGAATATAAATTAGGTACTGTATATGACTTCCTTGACTTCCCCTTTCTTACCAATAAATTTTTCTATTAACGAAACACAAAAAATTAGGTAACTTTTTTAAATGCAAACCTCGCTTCATTGTACTTTGTAGCTAATCTACTGCTTTTTTAGTTGTTTTTATTTTAATAGAGGGCTCATTTTATCTTAACAGTGATCAAGGGATCAAAAAACGCTTCTATATTACCCCGCTGGAGTAATAAACTTCATGTGTTGGCCCGATTAGCTTTGTCTTTTTCAGAAAGATTATGTGGGACACAAAAAACTGCTCTGCATCAACCCCACTACTACAATGGTTTTCGAATAGCCTAACAGTAGGTATTTATTGAGAGTGATTTATATACTTCTATACTTATACTTTATACTAATTTATACTTATACTAAGGTATAGAAAATTTCGTTTAAATACTAAAGATTTAGTATTCCTGCTAGTCTATTTAAATTTTAGCTTCAAGGTCTTACCTTTTAACACTTATAAGTCAAAAATATTAAACTTTTACACAATAAAATATTATTTATTATGCACTGATTTAACAATCTTAAAATTTCATTTTAACTAAATATATGACCCAATAACCCTTTTATAACTTAAACCAATCAAATATAAATTTTCCTTTACTTACTTTCCTTATAATATTAACACATCAAATTTTTCAGTGTAAATTTTTCTTCTTTCCTATAAATCATAATGTCCAGGAAAAACAACAAAAAAAAAAAAACAGAAAAAGATAGGAAGAGCTAGTAAACCCACAATATACAATTGGATTACATAAAGTTAAATGGATTGCCGTTTAACCTCGAACAAAACAATTCCTTTAGGGATTTGTTCAAGGGAAGAGGACCTTTTTGGAAAAATCATAAATCATTACTTAAACACTAATGGAGTGTAGAAAATCTGCTGACATAAAATATTGATAAATATTTAAACGTACAAGGATTACGAAAGATTTGAGTGGATGAAGTAAAAAAAAATATTTGTATTGTTGATTTTATTGAATTTTATTATTTTCTTTGCTCCTTTCATTATTTTTGGCCAGTGATTTGGTTTTTTTCATTTTATTTTTGAAAGAATTTTTTGTGGAAGAAATTAAAATGATTTGATATTTAATTTCGTTATGTACGTTGAAATTAGATTACGTTTTGAAATTTATAGATTTATTTTAATTGCTAAGAATTGCTTGTGACAAGAAAATGATTTCAGTTTTACACTTTTCTTCGAAATCTAGGTAGGTAAAAAAAATCTCATAACCCTGTGTGGGTATCAGACACATGTTTAGCAAACGATCAAAACTTGAAATTTATAAATTTTAATTTAAAATCATCCGAATCATCCAAAAACCAAAAATTCAAAATTTATACATTAAAGGAAATAATTTTTGAGGTAATGAAGAGGGGGTTTTTGTTTTATTTTGCTTTTTCAATTGTTTGTAGCCTTTGGAAGCAAAAATCCTGATTTCTACTTAAAAAATCGACTTATTTGTTATTGTAAAATTATTAATTATTACAAAAAACAAAAAAGGCTCTTGTCATTACCTGGTATATGGAAAAGTAGTGTGCCAAATTTCAAAACGATCAGTCTAGCAGATTTTGAGTTATCGTGCGCACCAACTTCGAGACTAACAATCTTCAGAAAAACGCTTTAAACTCTGGTCACTCATTCTTTCCTCTAGCTAGAGTAAAGTACGCTTGACTTCGGTAATTTTACTTCGATCAGCTTGAAATTTTGGCACAATAATTTTTAAGATGCTAAACATTTATTTAAAAAAAATAAAAAATTATATACTGAAACATTCCCTAAAGGCGATTGTCTTTCTAATGCAATTCTTTCACCAAACAATTATAGCATTGTGCTAATGTATTCATAAACTCTGTACTAATTATATTTCATATAAATCAATTTCATTATTTTCTTATCCATGACATTTTTCATAGTATTTTTTTTTTTTTATCTTTTTATTTTCTAAACTTAAGTATAAAATCAAAATTATAGTTATTAATGATGTGACATCTGAATTGTAACTGTGAAAATAACGCTAATGAAATCATTTCAAAGTGTAATCAAAAATTTAGTTTTTAGTAAGTATTAGTAATCACTAGCAACCATCTTAAATGTTGCTGCTAAAAATACAATAACACCCCATTATCTAAAAACTTAACATTTAATGCTTGTCAAAATCTGATAAAATATGTAAAAATGTAAACCTTACCTAATAATTTAAATCAAAACAGAAATTTCTTAAATTTTAATATTTTATTAGACTGCTGACAAAAAACGACAAAATCAAACAATATATATATATATATATTAAATTAAAATCATACTTCAGAGCATTTAGGGCACATGGCGGAACCAGCATGACGTCTTAACTAGTGCGCGAATATTCCAGTCCATAACTCCAAAAAAATTCGAACAGGTCTTTGTAAAAACAAAACAAAAAAAAAAAACAGAAAAGTATATCGCGCCTGCAAGCATAACAATTACAATTTAGCTTATACTAAGTCATCCATTTAAACACAGCCTATACACAAACACATATATCCATATATATAAACGGTATGTTTTTGTATGTATATATTATTTATTATGACCTACAAAAAACTACACCAAAAAATATTATTTTTGAATTTTTGATATTTTTTTTTTAATAAACAAGTGGACCACGCACTTAGTTACCGCAAACTCTCAATATGCATTTAACATGGTCTAAAAAGCAAAAGAATAGCAACGAAAAATCAAATAAGTTTTCTTTGCCTTTTTAAATGATTAAAGTCACACCAGCAAAGGCTAAATTATTATTTTTATTATTTTTTTGTATTTTTTTTTAGATTCTAGATTTGCTTAATTTTGATCACAAATATTATTTAAATGTTTAAAAAATGTTGTTTGTTAGTATCCTGTGGTGAAATTTTTTTGTTCAGGGTGTGGAATTAAAGAAATTTAACTTAAAATAGTCAAATTATAAAAGAGGAATGATGAGATGGTAGGCTATTACTGTGCTAATGGACCTCAAAATGTTATTTAGTGATCAACTATAAAATTTTAGACAAATAACGGTACAATGACTTACATATATGTGAATATGTTAATAACTGTTACATAAGCTATAGGCAAAAAAAATATTTTTTTTTGTTTAGTTTTTGTTTAAATTTAATTCAAGATTGCATTTAAGCTTCAGGTCAATTGTCACTTTAATATTTTCGTTGTTTCTATACCAATTGCCATCATTTTTAAGAAATTGTAATTTACAGTTTTAAATTGTTAAATAATTTTGTGTATTCATTAGTTACTGCACAATTTGATGGTTAAAAGCAATTGTTAAAAAAAAGTCAAACACAAGAAATAAATAAATAGAAAATTTAAATCAAAATTATAAATTTTTACAAATGATGCTGGGTATGGGAATTTTATTTAAGCATTCCTTTTTAAATAAATAATCACATAAAATTTAAATTATTAATAATTGTCGTGTTCAGATAGCATAAAAGAACCATCTATTAATCTACTTTCATGGGTAAAAGAGATGAAATGTGAGATGAATTTTAAAAAAAATCTTTGCTACCTTTCGTTTGAAATTCACTAGTACACATTTATTTTTCACATGTACAGAAAATTTCGATACTGAATTCTATCGTGCATAATTTTTTATGCTGAATATATTTACATTTCTCGTGAACTTTATTTTACGTTTACAAATGTTACCAGAATATTATTGTTTTTTTTTTGTTTTTTATTTAAAGTTTTGTTTACTACAATCTTAATTTAATTAATTAATTTATTAGTACTATTGACCTATGCTATATTATGAGGAGAATATTATTCAGCAACAGAAAAAATCAAAGTATCAGAGTAAGTCTAAAAATATAGCAGGATTAACAGTGACTTACCAACATATATGAAGCTAAAATCCCAACAACAAAAAATCCCGAAGAATAGGATAATACTTTGTTATATAACATATATTTTTAAAGGATATCCTTTATTGGATATGCCAAGTACAATCTTAACTTAGTTAATTTATTACTATATTATTAAAACGTGTGCAAGCTTGGCTGAAACAATACTAAACTCCCAATTTATTATGTTTTATATATTTTTGTTCATGTGGCTTAATCCGTTTAAACTTCCTGATCTCGTGGGTAATACCCAATATTTCTGTGTCTATGTAAGCGATTTTCTTGATTATCCGCCCATTCCTGATTCATTTGGTTGACCAGTTTAATATTTAAGTCTTTGTTTATTTTCTGGTTGCTCACATATCTATAAGCGTTTGTTACTATGCGATGGAATGTTGGATAATATTGCGATTTGATTGTTTGTTATACCCCCATAACTGGATTGTGTACATTCAAATCGGCTGATGATGGATGTATAAATCAATCTTTTGCAATGAAGATTAAACTGGGAATAGTATCCTATTATCCAATTTATTTGACGTTGTTTAAGTTTTATTCGTTTTGCTTTTTGTCTTACGTGATGGTTCCAGTTTAATTCCAGTTGAGTCTAGGTGAAGTCCAACATACTTTACTGATTCATCTTGGGGTTTTATTATTTTCAAAAAATTAAAAATGAAGTTTTGATTAGATTCTCATCCGTGCTATTTTTATATACATATGTAAGTAGCTGCTGTCGACCGCAAGTTGTTACTATTCAAATAGCTCCCTATATTCTACATTATAATTAAGTCTGAAAAATATATTTTCTTTAGAATTCGTTGCGATTTTAAACTTTGGAATATTAAAATGTTCTTATTAGAACAAAAATATTAATAAAATAACAGTAATAATTTAGAATCTTTCTTATTTCAACGACGTGACTAACAATAACTAACTTACCCCCTTATGTAATTTTATAAATTTGTTTTGCCGTCAAAAGAAGATCTGTTTACAGTTACAATTTTTAGTTTCAAATGATAACAAGTTAACAATTGTTACAATACTTTTAAAATACCTAACGTATCCTTTTAGCGATACTTACATAAAGAAACCTTTCCAAGAAAAATTTTTAACACCTTATCCAGGTCACAGCATGTACTTTGCTTCTGTAAGGTAATAAATTGTCAACTGTTGAAAATGAATTCTAGCAAAATATCAACCTGAAAATATCGCAAGACAACTAAACAAGTGTATCTCATTGAAAACAAAAAACAAAAAAAAGGAAGAAAAATAGAAAAACAATTTTTTGTTTTGTTTTTATTTTATTGATGCAATTCGAGGACGAAATTCAGTTATCCTCACGTCCTGATACTACAACCTGTCGTCTTATTTTGTGTAAATTCACAGCATGATCCAAACTTCTGGTTTAAGGAATATACATCTAAAATTTATATAAAGCGGATAAATTTTTGTATTTAAAGAAAACATGACACCACAGGAACTGTCATGGTTGATGGTAGATAACTATTAAAATTAGCCGCAAAGTACACTAAAAAAAGTATATAAACTAAGTGGGTGGTGGTATTTTATCTAACTAGAATAACAAATATAAAACAGTTGACATTGAATGGTTTTAAAAAAGAGATTTATTTACCGTCACCGTCATTTAGGCAAACCTTATTCACCTTTTTTAAATAGTTTTATTTATTTTTGGGTACTACACAAAAATATGTTGTTCCTATAGATTTTATGATGAAAAAGAAACCACCAGAAAGTCAATAGTTAAAAGAAAACTTACGAGTTACTAAGGTGTCAGTCTTTTTTGGAGCTTTCACTAATTGCAAATTTTTTTTTCTACTTTATTTAAATCAAGTTTAATTAGTATTTTACACAATTGACCGAATCTTATTTGAGTTATTTCGTGAATCTAATAAAATCGGCCATGAAAGTTAAAACCTTTTTACTTTTGTCTTATCCATAATAACGAATGTTCTTTGGTACTTAATTTATTTAGGCCGGTATACAGCTTTTGAAAATTAAATCAATGAATTGACAAGTAAAATTTTTGTTTTTTCTATTTTTGAAATATTTTTTAGTAGTTTTTATATCATGAGCAAAACCAATAAAACCAATAGTTAATTCTAATCAATTCTATGATTGATCTGTGATTGACATGATTTTAGCAATTGAAAGTAATCAGCTTATTGTAATAAATAGTGAACACGTATCTATCCGATTAGTTCAACTTTCATCGGTTAGAGTGGAATAGTTTACAACTTTTATTGTTCAGGTGTTGATTGGGTCAAGCATTCTAAATGAATTTCATTTATTAAAAATAATAAAATTTTAGAGAAATTTCAGTTGAAATTATTTTTGTTTGTATATTTTTTGATAATTGAAAGATCACGAGTGATATTGATCATTGAGGCTTGTATATAGCAAATACATATGTATTTGTTCATAAGAAGGAGTCTGCCTCGCCAAATTAGAATAGCAGTAAGAAATATTGGCTTCTTGAATTTGCAATTGTTGTGCGGCTGTTGAATAAAATAAAGCAAACTTTGCTTTTTGTAACTTTTCTTGCCTTTTTTCCTGAAAAGATATAGAAATATTGTATCCAACAAGAAATACTTATTACTCTTAAAAATTTCTGCCACTGTAATTGACAACACAGTTAAAATCTTTTTATTAAAAGCAAAACTTATCGTTGTATCTTCGTTAGTTTTGTCCCGATTCATTTCAAATTTTTACACAATATTTTTAAAAAGTTTTCCATTCAGGAAAGCAAAAAAAAAAAGAAAAAACGTTATCCTCCCATTAAAAGATCATAAAAGATTAGAATAACTTTTATTTATTAAAAAGAGCAATGATTATAATGAAGAAAATTCAAAGTTCGAGCTGTTCTCTTAACCATAATATTCCTTAGATAGGATTTTAAATGGCTAGTATCTGTTTAAATAGATTCTAGATCTTTCATTGAAAAAGATTTAGTTTAACTGATGAAGTTATTACGGAAACTACATAAGTCCTATTTGCGAAGTAAACACAAAGAAATAAAAAGAAAAGAATACGACTGACTATTTTCTTATTAAAACATTTGTTAATACATATTTTAATATTTCACGGCTAATTTTTTCATCAAGAAACAATCATAAATCAAGATACGAAATTTTTTTAAATCAATTGCTGTGAAAAGAACAAAAACCACTAAAGTCATTGTTATGTATAAATTAAATTTCAGATTATTATGAAATTCAGGCATTTATTATTCTTATTACTGTTGCCCATTCCCTGTGTCAAACCAAGTAATTATATATAAGATAAATTTTTGGCTTTCAAAGTTAAAAAATTTCGATTTTCAATATAATTTTCCTATGCCAAATAAAAAAATTCTTAGCTCTCGAGTAAAAAGAAGAAGAAATTAATGCATTTTGACACCTGTCCTAAACCAAAAGCGAAATTTGAATTTCTTTATATCAATCTATGCCTTAAACTGTATTGATTTCTTGATGCTAAAACTGTAAACAAAATAAAAAATTGACTTATTTTTATTTGGATTTATTCAGTAATCGTCTAATTAATCAACCGAAATTAGCTTAGATTTATTTATATTTTTTTCTCATTATCGCTTCTTAAATGACTGATGTATCTTTAGTGTGATCTTTGAATGAAAGCAATTACATAATGACCCTCCTACCCCAATCTAATTGGATAAATTATTTTATAAAACCAATCAATGCTTAATTCCAGCTAAGAGCTTGTTTTTCTTTTGTAAAATTACTTTTTCGAATGAGTTAAATGGTGCGTGTTTTAATGTTTAAACATAGCTTTAAGTTTCATAGGTAACCGTAAATGTTGGACCATCTCACTAAATATTTGTGATACATCTAAATGAACTTTAACTGTTTATCATTGCTAGTTTTCGAGTTACTAAAATTTATAGATAAAAATTCTACAACAATGATTCTAACCCGATTAAATTTTATTAACTTAAAGAAGAAGAGGTACCAAAATGCATTAAAAAATTGTTTTAGTGGTTTGAACATTTTAGTAACTTTGTTACCAGCAAAAAAGATTTGATTTATAATTACATGAAATTAATGGATTTAAGTGATTAAAATCGTTGCTAATAGAGTATTATATTGCTTCTGTTGCTATTTCTTTTATTTTTTGATTAGAATTAAGTACAAAAAAAAATGATGTAAATAATGTTCGTTCATAATGATAATTTTATTGAGTCCTAAAAAGAAAAGTCACATAAATTAATGGTTTTTAATAAATTGGTGTTTAAAATATTCAGTTTATTATGTTAATAAAAAAGTCAGTCCTTAGTTATTTTGAGCAATACAAATGTGTCTGTTACACTGTTGTTTATCAGGAGGAAAATCCTAATTTTCGTTGTATGATTGCAAGAGCTATTTCTATTAAAAATTTTATTAATGGAACATGCAAAAAGAAGTATAATCATAGCCGTGAAAGTACCCGACTAGAAATTTAGTGAGCCATGCCACAAAATCTATTAGGCCCTAATTAGGCTCGCCTTACTAAGGCACGCCTCACTAGTACCTTATTAGGCCCACATTAGGCAGATGTATGGTAATGCCGTACTTACGCTTTGTTTGGAATGCCTAAGTGCTTTGTACAACGGCATCCGAAGTAAAACCGAAGCTAGGCTTTCCAAAGTTGGGCTTAATGGGGCGGTTGTGTGGCAAACCGCTAAAAAATTTTACTTGAGGAAATTAAACTTTATATATAAATCACACTTTTGCAAAAAAAGGAGGATATAAATACTTTTGAATTTTTTCAATATCACGGTTAAGGCTAAGGTTAGTTTATAAATTTTTATAGTAAGTTATTTTTGTAGTAAGTTTATAAATTTTATGTATTTTATTTATTTTAGGAATTACAGGTTAAGGTTAAAGAAAGGTAAGTGTATAAATCATCAAAATTAAAATTTAAATAAATAAATATTCTGTATAACTAAGTTTTTTGTTTGAACCAGTGTGGTTTCCAAATCACCGCCAAGTGTGATTTCCAAACTACCGCCTAATTAGTAAGCCTAGTTTAGCGCAAGTTAGCAACTGCGTTATTTTCGAGCCTTGGGCCTAGTATGGCTGCCTTATAAGGCGCAAATTTGAAGTTTGGCATGCCTTATTCGGGCCTAATCACTGCCTCACAAAAATTTCTAGTCGGATAGCCGTGATGGACTTAGAATTATTTATAATAATAGATCCCTAATTTCTTTACGGGGTTTTAAGAAAACAACTTAAATGTATTAAATCAGGGGCGAGCAACCATTGAGCTTTATATGTTCTTTAAAGCTACAGCTCTGCTTTTTTTAAAGATATAATTCTATGATTTGTGAAATAATTTTTGGAATGTAAACACTCAAAAGAAAAATTTCCCTAATATAATGCAAATCATGATAGTTTTTGATATTACTTATGATTGTGGGTATTTTTTGCAAGGAAAACCTATGTAAAGTGAAAATATTCTTATGTACTTGTGTTTGAAATGCTTTCACTTCTACGTAAATGGGAGGGTACCAAAGATTCTTTTCTAGCAAGTTTTTTAATAAATTGCCTGATATTTTTGCACACTCTATTCATAAATTTTAGCAAAATGTAGTGACATCTGCTCAGCAGTAAAGATCCTTTCTTGACAGGAAAATTTCCTATATAAACCGAGCTATCAATCGATTTTATTCCTATGACGGACGGTATGCATGAAATAAATGTTCCCGTATTAATTGCGCATCTATTTTAAGAGTGTTTGACTGTTTAGTTTTTTCTACTTTTAAATAATCTTCTTACTCGACAAGTGACCACCTGTATAGGGGGTCGAAAATAGGTTTGAGAGATATCCTAGCTCTGGCAAGGAAACTATAGATATTAGGTATCCACAATAGCTTGACTGGCGGGGAGCACAATAGACCGAGTCTAGTCGCAGTGCATTTCTTCCATTTCTACTACTTCTACTACTACTATGAATAAATATAATTGTTTATCATTAATCAATCACAGAATCTAAAATTTGATGGCTTTAAATATGTCTATAAATAATTTGTTGATTTGGTGCTCGAAACTTCATTGGAAGCTATTGTAGGTAAATATGGAAAAGAATTACAATCAATGTTTTTCAACATGTTTTATTGAAAGAGTCGTTTCTTGTTCAGATCGATACATTTTTATAAAATAGAAAGTTAATAATCAAGATGATAATTCGGAGGCAAAAATTTAACAAATTGCTCCTAATTAGTCAATAAAGTAATTGAGAGATCCACTTTCTTATAACCTCAGCATAACTATTCGTATATAAAATAAAATTTTAAGGATTTAAATTTTTAATATATTATTTAAAAAAGTTTAATTTTAATATTTTTTATAAGTAATAAATTTCATAGTCTTTACAGCTAACTAAGTATAACATCTAATTATATATTCATAAATTAACAGTGAACACAGAAAGGTCCAAAAGAGGTTGAAAAGAGGGCCCCAGGCTGTCTCAAAGCATGCTTGATTTTTTAACACAAGCAATATTTTATTTATTAACAAATTTTAGGATGCCTAACCTGCTTTTTATCACAGCCAATCATAGTTAGGTTACAGTTTTTTGTTAGATAAAATTCATTTACTTTGAAACTGAAAACTTCAAGTTATACAAGATTGATATTCTTTTGGCTATAGGTACAAAGAACATAAAAACAATTTGACTAAACTAAAAAAGTTTTGTGAAAGTAAAATAATAGAAAAAATAAGAAGAAAAATGAAATAATTTCTTGAATTTTGAAAAGTTAGCTAATATAACTGAATAAAACCATCTAAAAGTAACTATTTTCATTAGTTTCTACAATATGTGGTTAAAAATCACACACATCAAATCTAAAATTATATGAAAAATATTAAAATAAAAAACAAAACAAAAAAAAAAAGTGGCCACATATCTAATCCAATACAAAATCTCAGATTATAAAGGTTAAGTAGCAATTAAAAATTTTTTTAGGGCATTTTAATGCCTCAAGCAGTGAATCATAATTGTCCAACAGAAAAGTAGCCAGAATTTTAAAAATTGCTGCTCTAACAATCGTAGAAAGTGAATAACGGGGTATTACTAGCTTAATACTTTTTTTTTTGTTTTGTTTTTAGCCATTCGATGGATTAAAAAGAAACTAAAAGCAACAACAACAAAGCTAAATAAAAAAAAATAAGTCGGTTTGGCAAATTACTTTAAAATTAAATGAGTTGTCTTCGCACACCAATCAAAATCTTTAATAGAACTAAATAAAACAAAAAGAAGTGAAGAAAACAAAAGCAAAAAAAAAACACACAAAGATATAAAAATTTAATTTGTTTTTCGTCTTTGGCTACAGTGGAGTACGATACCGCTACCGCCACAACCGTACGAAAGATGCTACAACCCAGATTTTTTGACCTACTTCAAAAGTAGGTCATCAACTGTAAATAATCTGACGAAAAAAATTTTTTTGTTAATACAATAACAAAAATTATGAAGAAAAAACGAAGCAAATTTTGTTTTTTATGTTTGTTTTTTCTACAAAAAATGATTACCGGCATCATCGTTTCTTATGGATGGGTGGTGACACAATACAAGCCTCTTTGAATGGTCAAAATGAAACAAAAAAAGCAACAAACTTTCATTGGTGACGACCAACGGTGGATGAGATCTGTGTATATTATTCCAACATGATACATTAAATTGCGTAACTTCATCTACAGAAATTAACAGTTTTTACATTCCCATAATTTAGGAATATGTAGTATCGGCAAAAACAAAAACCCACTAAAACGAATCATGATAAACCAAAAGATATCCGTATTAAATTTTACAAAAAAAAAAGAAGTAAAACAGAAAGAAAAAAATGTTGGATATATTTCTCTTAAGTGAATCATTTTTATATTTTATTTTAACTGTAGCCAAATACTAAACGAGGTATATGTCGTCGGCCTTTAACTAAATTGATGATCGCGGAATGCAAATTAAATAGTATTTCGGACATGGACTGTAATTTAATTAACTTTAAAATGACGGGACTAGTATTGTCCGAAAAATTCTTGTTACTATGATTAACAATTTAGGATGGACATTAGACAAAGATTATATTTAGCACATACAGGTTAAGTTTATTATTTTAATTGTACTGCATACCATTTGACAATGACCTACTTTAATATATATATATATATATATATAGAACAGTAATTGCTTAAATGGTTGGTCAAGTATAATTTTAAAATATTTCTTGATAATAATGAAAAGGTATGAACTTGTGTGATTATGGGTTAGACAAAAATTCCTTTTGTATTCGTATTTAAGAGTTATTAAAACTTAAAACAATTTTAATTATATTTTAAGATTTTATTTATGACAATAAGTGGTTTAGTCTAATTTTATAAACTAATCATTAATGTAGGTTTTGTTTTTGTCGGTTTAATACACACTATCCTATGGGAAAGAATTGCTGACAAGGGATTAGTTTTTTAAATAAACTTAATGTACAGACTACGTAGTCTAGTCAGATATATTTGCGTCAACAAAAAACGAATTGATACATTCTCATGTCAATCATGTAACATTGTCTTTTTTTTAAATCAGAGTAAAATGCTAGATAATTTTAGTAATTTTGTATGGAGTTTAGCTTCGGATTTTTATCTTTGGTACTTTGGTTGAGTACTTACTAATTGATTTCAGTAAAATAGTTTTTTCTTAACAAATTAGTAGATCAAACGTAAGCTTTTCCATCATCAACTTGGCTTATATTGATTGTTCTATATATAAAGCCTTATTTAAGGGGGTATTCTGGTTTAGAGGTCGGATTTTTAGGTGTTTTTTCGGGCGCTATGAAAAGAAAACAATTAATATTTTTATCGTTCATTTATTGAAAATTTTAAGAAAATAAAATATTAAAAAAAAATTAGAATTGAAAAAACTGTAGACTGGCGAATTGGGGCAAAGTCACAAAAAAATACATGCTCTTGGGGATAGAATTCTAGTCCTTCCAGTGATCTGATAAAAAATTTTTAAAGGCATAAAATGCGTCACAAAATCAGTTAAAACTATGAAATATTTTTCAATTTCGAAATAGAAATTTTGGAAGCATTTTCCTAAAGGGTTAAACTATGAAAATATGCACAAAAATATCGATTCTTTCGAATTCCTAAACCAGAATACCCCCTTATAACTCCTGGAGAAGCTTTATAAAAACTAAAATTTTGCAATAGTTCTACGCCAACTACGTCATTGTACTTAAATCAATTATGAAATGTGAAAAAACTGTTTTTCAATGTTTATGAATGATTACCTTATGAGCTGCAAAATGCAAATTTTGGGAATGCGGTAATTTTACTTGGTTGTAATAGGTTTGGGGATTATAAAGTTATAATTTGAATTTAACTTTTTGACCTATTTTTCTTATTAAATACAAAATAAAATTTGTATAAATAATTACGAATTTAGAATCATACTGCTAAATGTGTTTGAAGTCAGCGGCTACCAAAAGAACTTATGCATTGTTTTAACCCAAAAAAAAAAAATTTAAATTCACGAAACTCTCCAGCAATTTCAGTCTTTGAAAGTACTTAATATAAATTTTCCAGTAAATATTGGACTAATTTGCAATTTTTTTCAACAACATTCTACAGACGTTAAGAAAAATAAAAATTTTAGTCTTTGTATCTTACTCCAGAGGCCAGAAAGTCTTCTGTCCTACACTTTTGTGAGCTAAATATTTTTCCCTATACTCAGGGAAATAAATAGGGTTACAGTATTTTTAACCAGTTAACTGTGTTTACAAAGTTTACAAAGTGCACACATATTTGTGTCACAAAAATCATGTGGCGATGACGTGTATAGACGTCAAGAGCAGAGTTAGTGTGGCTGTTAAAATATAGTATGAAATTTTATGAAATTGCCAATTTTATTACTAATATTTATTTATTTAACATAAATTTTGCCACTTTTCCATAACGGTTATACACATCAAACATCTAGTGAAGCATACAGGATGTATAAGAAAGATGTATTTAATTTATTCCCGTTTAAATTCCTCACGAAATTTATTGGAAGCGGAATTTTTTTCTCTATGAAGATTTATTACTACTTTTCATATTTTTTATATATTTACACCATGGCTTTTATTAAATTCATAAAACAAGGTAAAATGAAATCGTGTTATAATTTCATATTTTCAATTTCATTGAAAATGTTACAAACATTTTTCAAATTTCCTTAACCCTAGAAATCTTATGTGTTAAAATGAAAATAATAGAACACGATTTTCAAGTGCTTAAACGTTTCGTTTTTGTGAAATGTGGAGTTTTTTTGGGTCAAACGTCATTTAAGGCAATACTTTGTTTAAATGCGAGATTTTGTCAATTGTTTCAAATAAAATATTTTTTTGGAAACTGTAAGAACAGTTTTCTTGTAGCACCCGTAAAAGAATCCTAAACCAACATAAAAAATTTAACTAATTTTTTTAAACAAAGAACTTCTTATTGTGTTGATCTATTATACTTTTAAGGTACTTTACCGAAAAACTCATCAAATCCATTTTAATGTACTTCTACCCACTTTATTAACATCACTTACCAAAAAAAAAGTAATCCAAAAAAAAAAACTAACTGTCCGTCAATTCATATGCCTTATCTGAAGGTGGTAGGCATAACCTGGAAAGAATTTTTGTCGCTTTCAAACCGTTATGCTAAGATTGTCCTAGTAACAAAAAAAAATTTAAGAAAAAAAGGTGTCTGCCTAGGTCATTCGTTTGGTACACTAACATATGTAGGTTTATGTTTTTTTTGTTTTGTTAATAACGCTTAAGGGCTATCTCTTAAGAACGCGAATTATATTTGTTTCTAGCACACACCTATAACGAGACATAACTGAAACTTCAACAAAATGAGAAAAAACAAACAACACACCGAAAAAAACGTAAATTTTTGTTGATTCAATCGTCCAATCAATCTCTAAAAATCAAAATTTTGACAAGTTCGTGAGGCTACGCCCCACCTAATGATTGATTGGTTTATATTTACCCATGACTACCGCGGATACAATTCGTCTGTTATATGCCTATAAAACTACCAACAAATGACCTAATAGCCTCGCTCAGCCTAGAAATGGCTAATTATGATCAGAATTTGGAACTTATAGCGGAGTTTACTCATCATTTTTAAGATATTTAGCTTCCAAGTGCTGGTTTTTTATTTTTTCACAGTTGTTATTTTCTATTTGTATTTTTGTTTTTAATCCCAAAGACCCATTGGCTGCCGCTACATTTATTTTAATCTTTAACCTTCTGTATGCAACCATTTTAAGGTGAATTATGGTAATTATGTTCTTGGTCCAGTTGCATGAATACTTAACTTTTAGCTATTTTAAGAAAGATTTTTTCGGTATATGAACTTATTTTATGCCGTTTGAAGTCTTAAAAACCTTGTTAACTGCATCTTAAAAATGATGTACAGATAAAAAAAATATAAGATTACTAAAAACGACTTTTGCAATATTAAATTATGTAACCTAAGTTAGGTTTATTGTTTTTATTAATAGCAGGATGTTGTATTATTTGTACATATAAAGCTTTTAAGAGATTCTTTTAACAGAAAATGTGAATTGAAGAACTATGTAGCTATGTCCTTTGAATTTTAATGGAGAATGTAAAACAAAGCGCATAATTAATAATTGAGAAAAAATAAAAACTATTGTGGTTAGAGAGAGAAAAAGAGTAAACATCTTTATCATTGACCCAAAAAATAATTGCAAATGGTCAATAAGTTTAATGAGTCTTTATTTAAGTTAAACAAATTAATTATTTTTCGTGTACTTGGCATATTTTTTATTATTTATTAGTAATGATCTAATAGAATGCATTTAAAATAATTTGAGCTTTTGATACACCATCAAGATTAAAATTTATTGCATATTTGGTGTCCTTATGTGACATAAAATTTTTGATGGGTACCTTGTGGATTCGGAATGCGATGGTACTAGTACATTTGATATTATGGATGCTATTTTTTTACTTTTTTCATTATTACTTCATCACTTCAAAGCAGACCATATTAAAAAGCAAATTACTATTTCCACAATTAGAAGAAACCGTTTTAAAAACTAAAACTAAAAAATATTCTGAATGGTTAAATTTTATTTTACGAATAGAAATAAATTTTAATCTAAGCAGCAAATTTATGTTAATTTAACTTTAATTTAGCCAAAACCATAAAAAGATTAAACCTTTTGCAGAATTTAACACATTCTTTGCCCTTTGAAGGACTTATGCTTACTAAAAAGCGATACAAATTCATCTGTTTATGTGTACGAACATTAGCCATGGAATAAATCATAGGAATAAAATATTTCCTTTTGGGTTTCTTTAGTAAAGTGTTTAGTAAAGAAATATTCAACAAAATTTTTCATGCCTATTAATGAGAACAATTTCCTTTAATAAATTATATTTTTTGTATAAAAAATGTATCCCTTTTTTTTTAAATTGCATTAATGAATTTATTTTATATTCGTAGAAATTCAAAGTTATGCATTAAAAAAATATGTTCCACTAAATGAAGAAGGCAAGGACATATATTTTTAAAAAAATACACTTAATACGTAATATTCACACTCAAAAAGAAATACTGAAAAACTCATATGGGAATTAAGTGATTAACAGGAAACTGAATTGTTTTAATTTTTAAAAATGTCCTTCAATTATCAGTTTGTAACTAATTTGTTGTTATGTGAACAAAAACATTGAAAAACATATTCTTTCAATACATCAATAATTCCTTAAAGGAATAGTAAACAATCTTTTATGAGTACTATAAATATTTTTATAGTTTGACGGTTAATTGCAAACACATGAGCCTAAGAATTTGGTTAATTACTTTGAAATTGTTGTATCCATCATCATCTTTTCCATGATCTTACAATACTGTTCTTTGCCGACAAAAATATTTACATTGCTAATAATTCAAGGATTTTTGACAATAAATTAGTCACAAAAAGAATGCACACGCTTATATTATTCAATATTTAAACCGATAATTTTACATGGTATGCTTGCAGCCAATTTGGATATTTTTAACTTTAGGATACGAATATAATATAATTTTTAACATAATATGTGTGGACAACATTTCTAATTGTTGCCTTTATTTTTTCGTGGTATGCTTTTGTTTTTTCTTTGTTAGAGATTTATGACTATAGTTTATGGAGTTAAAAATAAAGCTGTTTAAAAATGCCTTACAAAAAAATGATATTTTTAATATTGTTTTGCACCAAAAATACATTTTTCCATAAAAATTACCTGCAGAATTATTTAACTAATAAAACCATTTGAAATTATATAAAATTTTAAATAATTTATTTATATTTAATTCAAGTTTGGGTAATTGACTGCTGCATGTGTTTTTATCTCAGATGTTAGGTAAATGAGCCTACACAAATGGTGACTTTTTTATTATCAAATATAATCGAGAATTATCTTGTTTTTTTTCGTTTTTTAAAATAAAATTGAGAAGGACAAATGCTTACCTAACATTAACATTTGATAAATGCAAAAATATATTAAGTTAAACTTTATCTACAATACAGAGTATCATTTTTGAAAAGAGTTTTATTCATTAGGTCGGATCGAGTATTTATTGTTTTTGTTTTTTCGTATTAAATAAGCAGATGATAGCTTGTGCTAAATAAAGCATCCCAATTAATTTATGATATCATATAATTAGAATGTGAGTTTTTCTAACACGCAGTAAAAATTTAAGTAAGGTAAAATATATATGTAGATATGTGGATATGAATCAGAACTGAATATTACAGGGATTGCTACGCTAATCTAATTAAAAAGATGTTCACTTTCAAAGAAAGATAGATATTAGATACTTTTACAGTTCTAGTTGAAGTAAGTAGAAAAGACACAAACAAATCGTCATTTCCATATACTTTCCATGGGACGAGAGATTCATTTGACAATTTGGAAATTTCTAGCGATTAGCCCCCTTTATAATATTAACAATGTTCAATAGCAACGTCTACATAATAATAGCAATATGGTAGCTTTTAGAGACGACTCTAGAACTAAAACTGTATAGATTTTTAATTAAATTGCTACCAAGTTCAATCAAATCACCAACGTAATACTAAAAGTTCCTCTTGATTTTGGAAATCTTTGAAAATTTTATTTAACATTAAACATTTTGAAAATATTGAAAAAAAATCCTTAAATTTGAAAACGATAAAAGCTTTAGACAGATTTATATTGCTGGATGAGCAATAAGCGCCGAGCATCATTTTATATAAAAAAACAAGCTACAAAAAAGTTGACTTTATTTTTATTTTTAAACTGTATTCAATTTTGAATTTACAAATTGCTTTATCTAAATTTTCTTTTGAATTAAAATAAATAATAAAAGTTAAAAAATATATTTTATTTAATGTAGAATTCTATGTTTAAATTTTTCATAGTTCTTGTGTATTTAATTTTTTTATTATTTTGTGTAATGTTCATGTTTATTTCTTATTTTTCCATAATATAAATTTTATTGCACGATCATTGCAATTTCTCTTGATGATCATAATCCACAATAACTATCATCATGTTCCCTCATCATCATCATCATCAACAACAGTTTATATCGCCAACATTTACCACAAAGACAATTGTAAAATTTTTGTTACGGATCCATCAGTTTTATCTATAGCGCTGTACCAACCGGATCAAAGTAATATATAAAACTTAACAAATACTTAAATAAATATTTTACTAGGTCAGTCAACTTATAGATTTGTCTCATTTTAGCTCGTTACATATTAGTAATTTCCTATCTTTTTTCATTTCTCCAGTCAATTCTTTTATAGGAAAGTTTATGTGTATGTTTGCTTTCTTTATATACGCATGAAAATTGCGATTTTAGTAAATTTTTATATGGATTGATGAATATTACCTATTTACATATATATATATATAAGTTAAGTATTTTTTGATATGTACTAAAGGTGGGCGCAGATCATTTTTCTTGTAGCAGTAATGTTAACGGTTTCGATCGTAAGAAATATTTGTACAACATAAAGATTGTCTTTTATACATACATATAAAAATAAATACACAGTTGTGTTATATTTTACCGGTGGTGAACATGGTGGTCTTCCTGAGGTCGCAAAACATTTATTTCGGATCTTAGTTTCCCTAGAGCTGTTGCCGTGTTCGGACATTATTAGTTAACTACTTTTTTTTCTTATCATTTAATTAATTTGATGGCCTCATTTCGTAGCGATCTATTGTCTCAATTTTTTTGTTGTTTTTAGTTGTTTTATTTATTAATTGTGAATATAGTAATATAAAAAGAATTTTATTTTTTTTTTGCATAGAATTATTGTGAATTAAAAAATATAAAAAAAAAAACAAAATGCATTAGAAAATTATAAAAACAGAAAAAAAATTCTTTTCTCAATATTTTTACTATTTGTAAATTTACGTTGAAATTTTATTTGATTTAGAGTTATAAAAAACTTTTGTTTAGTAGCCAAAAAAAAGAAATAAATAAAGAAAGAATTTGTGTATACGAAAAATTTATGATAAACATAAAATAAAATGGTATTAGTTGTAAATAATAAACAAATTTGGATTAATTAAGACAAAACATCTGTTTTTTTTTTCGTGCAAAACATCAATTTTTATCAAATTATCTGTAATCTACGGCTTAGATACACATAAGGAATAACGAATTGTTTTTATTTAATTAAATAAAAAAAAAAATTTAACAAAAAGTGCCTAAAAATAATGTGGATACTATTACATTTTATTATTTTAACGTTTTACAAAAAATATTTAATTTGAGTGCTATAAAAAAATTATACTGTGAATAAATAAAATTAATTTAGTTAATTTAAAAAGTGTTTCAAATTATATTCAAAGTAAACAACAACAACAACAACAAAATATTATAATTTTTTATTTACAACATACATCGAAACTAATTAAATACTTACAAGGATAAAATATAATACTAACTAATAAAAAACTATATTTGGATTATATATAACAAAATTTTATAGTTTTTCTAAGCTACAACTGCAATATTTTAAGGATAATTGAATAAATCCTCCGATGTAAGTATATATATATATACATATTTATACAGGTATGGATTATAAATTGCCTTAAAAAAAGCAAAACACAAGCATTGATGACATTATCTAAGCTTTTGGTATTGGTAAGTAATTTTTTACTAACTGTGCCTAATGTAAAAAAAAAATGTATTTCCAACAGCCAAATTAAAGTGACAAATTTTTAACTTTTAAATTCCTTTCATTCTTAAATTAACCAAAAGTTTAGTTTTAGTAAAAAAAGTTTTTTGAAATATAATTTATTAATTTATAGCCATCAACAAAATTAACAAAATCAAAAAAAAATTACAGTTTCAAAAAATAATTTTTTCAATCCTCTTGTGAAAATTTTGAAACAAATTTTATTCCAACTCTTTAGTGCTTTATAAAAATTTCAAATTTCTAACGTATTTACAATAGAAAAATTAGGAATTGAAAATTGATTAAACTCTTGGATAATTTTAAACATTATTTCCTTTTGTGCTGCTGCTGATATTATAATTAAAGAAGCCCAGGATTCAAATTCGTTTAAAATTTGTTGTCTAAATATTCCAAACGATATTTCCCTTTGTTTTATTTTGATGGTTTTTTTTAGCTGTAATTTTTTCTACATTTCTAGTTTGAGTAAATAATTATTTTTTTTTATTTACTTTGCTAAAAAAAAGTTTTATTAATTGAAATATTGAAATATTGAAATATTTGACGAAGTTTAATCTGCTGAAATTAATAAATTGAGTCAATTGTGATTTATTGTCCACAAATTTTAGTGCTAAGATAGTTTTGTACATTATTTGAGTTTGATCTATTGAAATATTGAATAAAATAATTTCCTTAAATTAAGGGATATTTTTTTTACCCATCTATTTTTAAATTACTACAAAAATCAGTTTCTTTACAGTAAATTTTCTGTTAACAATCAATACCAAAAACTATAAAAACAAGAAGCAGATTTTCAAGTAGTTAGGTCCTTGAAATGTTTAGTTCGTGTTTTTCTTTTCTAGACCAAAAGTTCGCACCATTCTCATCCTCATGCATTTATTCCAATAGGATAATTAATTCAGCTTAATTTATGTGTATATCTTATGGGCTAAGTTGGTTTTACTTGTTGAGTCTGATATATTCTTAGCTTTATTTCTAGTCTGAATATTTAAACATGGATTTAAATGTGCTTTGATTTTAATCAGGAAAATAAGATTTTGTTTCAAATTTCCCAATATAAGTCAAAAAAATTTTTTTGGCTGTGATATGTTAAATCTTAGCTATAAAAATACTAAACCAATTATTTTTCTTCATTATAAAATCGCACATAGTAAAAATTTGGTATTATTTTCACGTTTTTTAAGATATGATGCGTATTTCTGAAAATCCAAAATGTCATTAAAAAATGTATTTTCAAAACTAAAGATAAACAATTTTTTTAATAATTTAGATAAAATTCATACATCAAAATTATTTTTTATTTATTATTTCATAACTACAGCTTCAAAATTTGAACTCAACAATTTTCAAATTCTGATTTACTAAAATATTAAATTAAATGTTTAAGTTTCGGAAATCAAGCTAGTAATTTATTCCAAAGTATAAGAATACAGTCTTTAATTCTGCAATTAAACTATTAAATTCATTCTTTCTAGTTTTTGAAAGAATCAACTCAGAAGCCCAAACAGATAAAAATTAAACTTCATTGTTTTGAATGGCTCCTCTGTTTTTTGTTTGAATTCAGCTTTTATTAAGTATTTAGCGATTCGATTCATTTAGCTAAAAGCAAGTCTTAATATAACGAAGTTTACTGCTCTTGCTCCTTAACTACGCATTTTTCTTTAGCCATATTTCTGCTTTTATTTTATCCAATTTAATTTTTTTTTTCTTTTTTTTTAGTGTTTAGTTTTGGTTCATTTTTATTTTTCGTCTACTTAATAAAACACTCAAGAAACCCAATTATCTGATAGTAACTCATTCCATAATTCTCCAAATATCCTGACTGACTTAATTTATCTTTTTCTTATCAAAAAATTAACTTGCACTCAAGACCAAACTGAACTGCAAAAACTCCTTTTTTTTCAAGAATCTTTCCCCTAAATTATAAATAATAATGTTGATAATTTGACAAAAATATTGAGTAAAAATATGTTAAAAGATGTGTACGGTTTTTTCTTTGTAAATGTAGAAGAAAACAATTTTTAACACGTTCTTGGGTAGCTTTATTTTGCAATAAAAGCACTATTAAAAATTTATTTATAAAACCGATGTGAAATTATAATTTCTTGGATGAATTTTTGATTCAAACATTAAGACATTTTTTAAAGAATGGTTTTAATTGTTAGTTGCTTTTTTTTCACACACTAAAAACTAATTTACATGATAAGTATTTCTTGCACATTTAAACTGAAAAATCAGGCCTAAGGATAAGAAAAATATCAAATTATGACATGAAATGAAATATCATAACCATTTAAAGTGACATTATATATTTATGGTTTCATATTTAATTTTAAATAGACCAGAACCAATTTATTATTCGCTTCCAAAGGATTAAAGAAACTGAAAAAAACAAATCATAAACTATTAAGCTGATATTATTGAGGATCATAGAAAAATAAATTAAATTTGGGTCAGAAAATATATATTTTTAATAAACCGTCTTCAATTTTCATTACCTAATATAACTACTCGTCTGAACACTCCGCCGTCCCAATATTAGAGGCTTACCTCGTGAATATTTTTGTCATATTTGGTAAAATATTGTATTTTTAAGACGAGGAGCTGTTCATTCTGAATATAGCTTATTTTCTGCTTGAACTCATCCAAAATGCAGATAATCATTTTACGTTAATAATTTTTTTTTTACCGATAACAACTCCAAACCAAATGGTATGAGTTTTTGACATATTGTCACAAAAAATGTTTATCCCCAGGATAAGAAATAATTTTCTATGCTTATGTTGATAGTCTTCATTCAAAATTTTATGAGAGAAACAGTTTTTTAGAATTTTATAATTAATTTGAATATATAACTCTCCTTCATCCCTCTATCTGTCTTATTATAGAATTTGTTCGTACTTCTGCAATAATATTCTGTAAACACACTATTTTTCTAAAAAATAAATATTTTCAATGTAATTCTTCAATTTCCTTAACACGAAGCTCAAGGAATAAAAAGTATAATAATGTCATATCTTCCGTTTAGATACCTTAAAAATAGTTAAGAAGTTCAATTTTTCTAAATAAAAGCTGGAATTGAGCTCGAATAAAATCTCGAACTGTTCTTCCATTTTTGAAGTGCCCGTCGGGCGCAACCCTGTCTCAGTGCAACCTTGTCAACCCTAGTTGAGAAAAGAAAGCATTAAATAAAGCGAATAATTTCTTTTATTCTTAAATTTTACATTTTTTTTTATGGTTTAAATATTCTTTCTTGATTTAACAAATTAATAAGACCCATTTTGCTAGGATTAAAAGCCAAAGCTTGGTAAAATGAATATAAATAAGTCCTGAAAACTTAAAATTAGGTCAAAAATTAGCAATATTTTGCCAAAAAAGGTAAGTTAGTTATACTTACCATGCCCCTTAGGATAAAATTTAGTCAGTTTTTGACGTAAGATTGTAGCAAATAATTAAGTAGCAAGATGTGTTTTTGAAGGAATCCACGATTTAAAAATTTATTTAGCTTAAAAACTAGGTAATACTCAAATCAAGTAGTAGTTGTAGTCATTTTTTGTAGATTTTTATGAAAATAACGCGTACCATCCTTTTAAAAAAGAAATTATTGAATTCCTGATTAAATTCCAAATAGTTAAATTTTAAGCAAACAAAAGCTTAACATCTTTTTTTGAACAACCCAAAACCCAAAAATATGTCCTAGTAAAAAGTACAAGTTTTTTAAAAAATTCATAAATTTTTTTATAGTATTAAAATTTTAGGGTTATTTTGTTTTTTCTAATGAATTTAAGATTAGTAACAATTTTTCAATTAATAACAACATTATATCAAAGTATGTTTTTTAACAAATAATTATTTTTTTGATTCCGTTTTTCAATTAATTTTCAGTTTTTATGGTAAAAGTAATGAAAGTGGTAACATGTAAGAGTCCTTGTGGTGAATTAAAAAGTTTTCGTAATTTCTTTAACCATTTTTTGTTTGGTTTTATTCGAGCACGTTTCATAGTTTAATTAATGTCCATCATTAGGAGCATTATAAATTTATAAAAAAATTTCAATACTAGGAGAGATATGAATTTATATTCCTTTGCGCTCATTTCTTTTGAGTTTCGTAAGATTTCAAAAATAACTTAAAAATTATTTTAGTTAAATATTAGATTTTATTAATAACAAATTTATTTTGGAAAAAAAAATTTCAATAAAATGTTAATCCAATTTTGATAACAAAAAAGCCAAAAAAAATTTTTCACGCGCCAAAAAGTGTACTTTACGCACGCTTTCTTTGAAAAAATGCAGAGAGCAAAAGCTAGAAATAGTTTTTTACCATACCCTACAACAACAATTTGTATAAAATTTGAAGATTTTAACTTGACTTTAAAAAATTAAAAAGAAAAAAAAAACACTTCAACACCCAGGTGGGCCTAACAACTGAACTTTTTTCAAGAAATTAAAAGATTCCGTTGCATGGTAGACCAAATAAAAGGCATAAGCAAAGAAAGAGAGCGTACACAACCGTTTACTATGGCGTATATACCTCATCTAATCAAATCTAAATAACCAACAACAAACTATAGAATAAAACTTGTCGTTTTGTGTGCTTTTTCTATTATTTTTTATTTTTCTTTCTTTGAGTAACCAAAACACAAATACCTGGACATCATCAGGTGAAGGCAGCAATTTGCCCGGCCACTATTATATACACTCTTGACTCTTGGGCTGCATATTTTATTTAGTTTTTGGTTAGGATGGTGATCACGGAAGTATGTTAGCAGGTCTTCGATTAACGGTAAATTTGCGCGTAACGGGGTCAACGAGTTTTTAAGTACGGTCGAAATAACACGCGGGCTCGCTATAATAATATCGAAGTCTGAACTGAAAGCGAAAATTATAATTTGATGTAGTTGTATTTAAAGTTTTTTGTTTTTGTTTTTTAATAGAAAATTGTGGTTTAGGTGTGTTTGTGTATATATGGAAGCTATAATACCGTGGCATTGTATGTCAGCATATAAATTTTATTATCATTTTCTTATTTTGATTATGTTTAGTATATGGCCTGTGCTTTTTGGTCAGAGATGGGCTGGATATAGTTTTTTTTAATAATTTCGTTTAAGATTTGCATGCATGCTGCCTACTTTCTCATAGTTTTGATTGTGATCGCAAGAGATTCTTGGCACTTTTTTTGTTTTTGTTGAGTTTATAGTAAATTTGATTAAAAAAGAAAATTAAGTAATTCTAACAAATTAAATTTTTCAAATTCACTTTTTCTTAATTCAATTTTTGTATTGTTTTTTTATTATATTTTGTCTTTTTTTGGAAGATTGCACATTTTAATCGAATATAATATTTCAATTTTCAAAATAGGATAAAAAGAAACAGTTCATATTTTTTATTATCGAAAATTGTCAATAAAGACTTAACTGTCCGGTAAACGTAAATTTACACTTTTCAAAAATTTACGTAAATATTTAACCTGTATACAAAAGTATCCTTTTATTTTATTACTGTTCGTTCATATTTAGGAGCAAGCGGTCTATATAGCTTCTAATATATGATAACCCGACAGTTAAGGGTTAAGTTGAATTAATATAAAAACAAAAATTTCCAACTCAGGATATTGGAGATCACCAAAATTTAGAACAATATGGAAAATTTTTTTAAAACATGGAGTAATGATTATTGATAAAGTTTTACAAAGAAAGCTTACGCATCCAAAATTATTGATTTTCTTAAAACTCAGATATATTGTAATCAATGAAATATTAATATAACCGTATATTTTTTTTTATCATTTCACATACATTTCAAGGCTGTGAAAAGTATATTTTTAGAAATGTGTGAATTTCAAGAAAAACAGTAACTTTGGGCTCATAATGTTAGCATAATTGACGCGCTAAAATGATTGGAAGGAAAGTTTAGGTGTATTTTTCTTTTCTTCTAACCAAAAAATCTCAATTGACTGCTGTTAAGGGGGTATTCTAGTTTAACAATTCAAAAAAACCGATTTTCTTTTTTTGCATATTTTCATAACTTAACCCTTTTGATAAAACTACTTTTTTTCGAAACGATGTGCGCGATATCTCAAGGTTTACCTAACCGATTTACTTGTAATTCGGCACAGAATTTCTTCATGTATTAGAGTATGGGACTACGAAGAGCTTTTTATATTATCTTTTTTTTTAAAAAATTACGAATTTCTTTCTAAAAAACTCTTCGTAGTCCCATAACCGCATCCTTCTTTTTGAAAAATTAAAAGAAATGTTTTTTTTCAGAAGGACTGGAATCGTGCACACCAGGACACGCCATTTTTTTGTGAACCCTCACTTTGCCGGTCTGTAATTTTTCAATTAATAACGAGCAAAAAATTTATGTTAAAAACATTTAATGGTTTTTTTTTCATGGCGTCCAAAAAATACTGAAAATTCAGGTGTCTAAACTAAAAACTCCCTAAAATTGTCTATTTTGTTTAAGGGGAAAAATTAATATTTAAATAAAGCTCTGTTTTGGATGACACTAAACTTCTGAAACTGCTTTTGAATGTCATTAGTTTTCAATTTTGATTTTTTATGAACAAATCCCGTTCATTAAGGATACATTTTTAAGTGTATTTAGTTTCTACAGTTTGTAAGAATTAAAAACTTCATAGGTTTTATTGTAAGTTTCGCCATTTTTTCCCCGATGTAGTTTACTACCTATTTAATTTTTAGATTTTTAATATTCTTACGTAGCTTTCATGCAGAAAAATATCTATTATCTTTTTGGGGTCTTTGTTTTTAACTAAAACTAAAAAGATCAAGTATTTTAAAAGAATCCGTTTTGTTTTTTTTGATTTTATATTACTTGTTAGTAGAAAAAATCATTGGTTTCAGTAAAAAATTGTCTATATCTTGTTTTAGTAGTTTCTTTTTTATCCCAAATTTTTGTATGTAATCAGAATCAAACACTTTTCTCTTACAGTGTTAATAATAGTTATGAAAATTTATTACTATAATCAATATAGAGTTTTATCACCTCCGACATATATTTCTTTAGTGTTTATAATTTTATTTGAATTAAACATTTAAATATAAATTTTGAAGTCTACACATTGTAGCGTGATGTTAGTTTTAACATTTTATAGGTATATATTTATATTTCATAAATGAAAGTTTGTTTTTGTTTTATTGTGATATTTATAATAATTTTAATATATAGGCCATGTCTTTATTTTTTTTATAGAACTTCATATAAAGCCCATATTGGCTTACATTGCAACAAATCGCATTTATTACTATTCAGTTAACTACAATGTTTCCATTTAGGAATGAAGTTACATAAGAGTAACTAGTATTGATGAAAAAGCTCAAAGAAGTTAGCTTGGTACTTTTACAATAACAAATATTTTCTATATAGAAATAAAATTTCCACTTTTAACATATCATGACCTACTAAGGTCATGACTACGAATAAGGACATACAGATAATTTTACCACCCAACCCAGGATAAATATTGTGATTCTCTAAACGTTACACGCTATTTAACTTTTGCCTCAAATGAATTAAAATGTTTTGTGGATTAGTAGTATAAGTACAAAATGCAGGATACTTATGAATTAATAATTCCTTCATCCAATTTTAGCCTATGCTCTCCCGATCCGAGTAACAATTTCAAAGAACCATATCTAAAAGTAAACACTTTATTGAGTGTTTAACGAAATTGCTATTTTAACTTGAACGAATTTTTCACTTGTTTACTTTCGATCGATAATTTGTCCTTACCATTCATTAATTCTCTTTGTTGATTTTTTTGAAAAAATGTTAGAAAGCGACACAGAGCTTTTACCACTTAGTAAAAATTATAAATTTTCGTAAACAATTTTTACTCAGTCTACGAATTAGTGTCTTTTTGTTTCAATTTTTTTCTTAACAAATTACACCGAAATTGCGTTTTTCCCAAAGCCATGACATTGGTTGCCTGAAAAAGTTCTTCAAATAAAATTTTAATAGACCAATATTTTTCCAAGAGACCAACTTAAACTTTACTTCTTGTTGCTCTGTTCGTCTGTGTCAAATGCTTCATACATAGATCAACCCGAATTTCTACATAAGTAAATATCACAAAATGAAACTAGAATTATAACTTTTTTAAATATTTTTTATGAGCTACATGTTTAAGGTAAATGGCTAACTTTAAGAAAAGAGGACAACTTTGAATTAAATTTATTGAAATTGGTGTATGAGTCGTTTTGCAAGGTCTGTTTTACCCTTTTTTTACATTCTAACCTGAGTTCCAACATAATTTGTGAAGACTTTGAATCCGTTCTCTGTTAACTGTCGCTTTAACAAAATCCCTTAAAGCAATCAAAAAAGAGTATCGAAATTCCTTAAACTATCTTTATCTTCTTGGTTGTTTTTCAGTTCTCTTCACTGGTTTCATAAATTCTAGTTCATATCCAGTTATTTCTAATGAAATTATGTTTTAAATATGGTTATGGCTTGGTTCAAGTGTTCAACGTAATTATTGACTTGAAAAAGTTTAGACAATTTAAAAGTGATTATTATTTTTTCAAAATTGCAATTTTTTACTAAATTGCAATGACGTTTTTTAAGTTTACGTAATCCTAAAAAAAATTCCTCTTGACTATTGATCTGCAAATCGTACTTAACATTTATATTTTTCAAGTTTTCCTGTAATATTTCCTAACCTGTTGAACATTTAACATTTTATCCAACTTTATCCCCGAATAGAAGATCTTTGTGCAGTTTTCTGTTTGAAAAAATTTACACAGTGTGGTATTTTATTGCATTTTTAGTTCTCAATAGTTTAAACCTCTTAATTAAGATCACATTACTGTGATATTTGTTTGAGGGAGAACTCATTACTATTCTCAATATTAAAATGAAACCGCTACATAGTTAATTTTATTGCATATAATGGAAGAACTCATTGCTGTATTCCTCAGACTAGTGGAGCAGCATTCTTAGAACACTTTTGAGCTCTTAGGATTCAAATATTTCAAGTCTTTCAATGACTAACATAATAGAAAATGGTTTCTTTCTTACTTAATTTATTTTGTAGCCGTATATAAATTTCTTATTATAGGTCAATATTTTGGTATTTATAAAAGCTTTAAAGGCTTAAATCCTATTGGATTAGAAAAATTTTCTTAAATTTTTCAATAAAGATCACGATACTATTCAGTTTAATTAACTTGAAAAACGTTAAGTGTTTCTTATTTGATATTTCTATGGTTAAATAAAACCATACAAAAATAAATAATGACACTAAGATTTTATTTTTTGAACAGCATTTGCTATTAAATTAGTTCTAACGGCTACGCGCTATAGATTTTCTATTCATTGAACTCGATAGCCCTTCAATTAAGGTGTGATTGTCATACCATTGAAATTACAATTGAATGTAGAATTTTTGTTTTTTGTTTCAGCACAAAAGGGAAAAAATTTTTGGATGCTCAGTCACCCGCTATTTTTTAGCTGGATTTTGAATAATTTTCATGGTCATTGATGTCATAAATTATATTCCTGAATTTTTGGTCTTGTTTATTTGATAAAATTGATATTTTAATTTTATTTTAACAATTTTTATTTTGAGCATAATGTTGGTTTTTTGTGATTTTGTTGAATTGATCTACAAAATGTTTTATTTTAACAGTAAAATTATAACAATGTTAATTGCAAATTTTAATATTATTTCTGAGTAAGGCCACAAATTTTGCTGCCATTACATCTTAGTATTTGTGTGCCATTATTCAGTCTGGATTTAGTCCAGTGTTATTATTGCCATTGTCAATAGTGATAAAGTAAACTTCTATTTCATAATGCCGTAAAATGGTATTTTCTATTATAGGGACAGATTTCGGCAACTTGTTTCATTCATTTTTTAAATTTTTAAAATATTTTTGAACATTATAAAAATTTTAATTTGGCTGTTGGTATTTCAATAATCTAGAATATATTATATTTTGCTACTTTAACTAAAAAATTATATTCAAATTTAGAAGGGTAAAAAGTTTTAGTACTCACTAATAGCATAAAATTTTCTATTACAGATTCAATAATGAATATTTTAAAAAAAGAAATTTTCATCTTAAGAGACCGCCCGTTAAGGATATCCTGACTATAAAATCATTAAATTAATAATAATAATAATAATAATAGTAACATCTGAAATTATATATAAGATAAAAATTTTAAAATTGACTAAATTCTAATCAATTGAAAAAGAATAGCAACATTTTGCATACTTTAAGGGTGAAATAAATAAAAAATGAAGTATTGCGGCTCGACCACTATGAGCACACCTAATGAATCCGAAGTTGAAAGTTTATTAATGAGTCCATGTTGGAATCAAAATCAAAATGGTGGCCAGGATCAATATTTATTAGATGTACATAAACTTTCACTTGAACACGATTTAGAATCAATACCAAGTGATTCAGAACAAAAAAATTCTATGGATGTTTTAGATAATCTATTAATGAGTTCATCATCAATAAATAGTAGTTTAGGTGATTTAAAACCTTTACCACCATTTACTGGTTATACTGGTCATTTATCAATAAATGGTATATCTGGACATCATTATCATGCAATTGCACAAAGACTGCCTGAAGAAAATAATAATAATTATTCACAGACAACATATCAGAATACATCAACAACAAATTCAACAACTGGTACAACAGATCAAAATATAGTTTCTTCATCAACATGTTTACCAGATTCAGTACTTAATTCTGATGGTACAGATACTTGTTTACAAGATGTTAAATTATTTTCTGAAAGCCAAATAGATAGTAAATTATATACTGTAGCCGATAGTTGTGTAATGACTGGTCAGGGGCCAGATTCAGTATCAGGTGTTAGAATTTATGCTGATTCAAAAGAATTAAGTGAATATGTTGATATGAGTTCAATTGAAGATATAGCTGCAATTATTGGTTCAGCAATAGCTGATACAACAGTACCAAATCAAGTTGATAATGATGATGGTAATGATACTAGAGATTCATGGATGGATTTAGATGCATGGATTGATGGTAATTGTGTACAACAAGATGGTAAATTGATAGTATCACAACAGGATTCAATTAATGAATTTATATTACCACATTCACCAGTACAAAATGCAAATACAACATTACAAAATTTATTAACACATGGTTATATGCCATTATTACAAAATCGTTTACAAAATGGACCACCAATTAAAAGTGAAACACCAAGTTCAACATCATATTGTGGTGAATTAACATCAACATCAACTAGTCCACCTGGTTCAGTTGTATCAACAACTGATAATATTATGATAAATGGTAGATATTTAACTAATCAACATCATTATCAAGTAACAATGTCTGGACTTAAATCTGATGGTATTTGTAGTCCAGAATTAATGAGTAATTATCCACATACAACAACAATAACACCAACTGGTATTACTAAACATAAAAGATCAAGATCTCAAAAGAAATCATCATCATCATCATCACAACAACAACAACAACATAATCAACAACATCATCAGTCATCACAAATAAATGTAACTAATCAAGTTACACCAACATCAGTAAATTTTAATTCAGCTAGTGATTTAAGTGGTTTACTTGGTAAAGAGAAACCTGTACATCGTTGTAATATATGTAATCGTGGTTTTTTAAATAAAAGTAATATTAAAGTACATTTAAGAACACATACTGGTGAGAAACCATTTCGTTGTGATGTTTGCTCAAAAGCATTCCGTCAGAAGGCACATCTACTAAAGCATCAACAGATACATAAGAGAATTGGGCGAGATTGACAATCTATTTAAATTTTTTATATTATATTTATGATAATTTAAAAAATTTAACCTATATATATATATATATAAAGATTTTATTCTATTATATAATTATTTATGTATGTATATATATAAAATAAATGTTTATAAAACACATAAAAAATCGTCCTCTGGTTGTTGTTGGTTGCTTTTTTTTCAACAATTTGTTTTTTTTTTCTTAAAATTAGATCTAAAGTAAAATGATATAATGAAAAACAAGTGAGTGGGATAGTTTTTAAATAAAATTAATGAAAAAACTGATAATAATAACTTATATAAAATAAATTACCTAGTAAATAAATGGAATAAAAAAAGCAAATTTTAAAAAAATCAAGCAACCAATAACATCAGTCCGTCCAATTTTCTTTTTGCATTTGCATTGATGTCGGATGTGACGTGCTAGAAGAAAAGGTACCTCACTAATAAAAACAAAGAAAAAATAAAACAAAAAAAAAAGAAACAAATGCTTATTAAAAATAAATATATTTATTTTAATCTTTGGTTTTTTGTCTGTTTTTAAATGAAATAAAAAAAACATATTTCAATTATTTTGTAAAATATTTAAAAAACCAGCCTATTACTGCCGAAAATTAGTTTGTTATAATTTTAAACTTGTTGTTTTTTTTTTCGTACTAGTAATTAATTTATAATAAAATCTAGTTTTTATGTTTTGTTATTAATTTTTATTTTAGCTCACACGAAAATATTTTCAATTGTTATATGAAAAACAAAAAACAAACAGAAAAGCAACATTTTAGACAAAATTTTAATATTCTTTCTTCATTTTCTTCTTCAAATTATCATTTTCTTTCTTTTTAATTTTTTTCCATGCTGGTTTTATGCAATTTTGACCTGATTTAGTTTCATGAATTTATACGTGAAAAAATTTAAAAAAAACTTTCGTTCTATGAAAGTAAATTTATTAACATGTAACCCAAAATTTTATGAAATATTTTTTCTATTTAGAAATTTAAACTAATTTAATTTATTTTAGAGAATTTTGAAAAACAATTTTTACTTGAATTTCCTTAGCTGGCTTAAATTATTATTTAATTTCTCTAAATTTTTCCCTAACATAGCTATGACTGATATTTGGAGTCACAACTTAAAAATAATTTCTATTTAATGTTATATTTCTAATTTTTACACATCAAATGAGAAATGTATTCCTTGATGACAGATCAACCTTCTTAATGCTTAATTTATCATTAAATAAATTGTCTAAAACCCTGAAAATTTTATAAAAGCAACAAATTTCAACAAAAAAAAAAAAACAAGAAATTTGATGGAAAATGTTTCTATGACAAAATGCTTCCAGTGCTTGGACTAAGCAAAAAGAAAAATAGATTCATTTCCTTGTATTTGTTCCCCAACATGGAAAATGCTAAAGTATTACTAGTAAAATAAGCTGTGAATTAGTTTAGCCTTGTGGTAATATTTTATTAGTTTGTGGAAAAATGTCCAAACACATTCACGAAAATAAATGATGAAAAAATGAACTATTGATTAAGTCGCTAAAAACAAAATGCGAGATTAACAACTCAAGCTAAACCTTTTTATATTCGATTTGAGTAATGACACTAAGATTTTTCAATTCAAACGCATGTGACTTTTTAATTGGATGTCATGCAAAATGTAACTAGTATGATTTATTTTGGCATATTTATTAGAACAAACTTTACCCACACTTCAATCAAAATAGTATACGCATCAGCTTAAAATGATCACGTTTATGAATATATTTATCCTTGTTTCCATTACAAGGAAATTTTGTCTACCTTTTAAAATAAATAATTATTTATTTTTATTTTTGTCTTGTTCAAAAAATTTAAAAAAGGAAGAAATTTTCTTACAACGATGTTTCAATGAATTAGATCCATAACTTATGATGTTTTTGACTTTTAAAAAAGCTTCCAGTTAAATAAAAGTCCACATAATCTTAATCATTTGAAACATGACAGTTTTAATTACTAAAGTACTAACACCATATGCTGTTATAAAAATAAATATAATCAATGTTTGATTATTAAGTATGTTAAAATACTTCAAACAAAAATTAAATTTTATGTCTTGAAATTTCTTTAGTTTATAAAAGGCTTAAACCAATATTGGCTGGATTAGTGCTTATTAGTGTCTTTAAAAATTATTATAATACTGAATGTATATTAGACAAATTTGTACGAGCTGTTACTAATTAAAACTATAACGGCTTCCTAGTATTTATCCTTAAATTCATTAAAATAACATTTATAACCCCTTGAGAACCAGTAGAAATTTTCTTGATTCTAGTTATCTAGAAGATCATCTTTGGACTGTATACAACAATTAAGATGCAAATCAGTACTAGAATCTACCTGAACTTCTTGATCCATACTATAAGCTTTGCTTTTTCCACTCTATGTAATATCATTAACTGCTAATCACTTTAGGAGTATTATTCTAAATATGGATAATGTATTTAAATTGACATAAATAACATATCCTTTTACGTTAACTGCTATGATAATTTTATGTACCTTAAACAAACTATCTGAACACCGGAAGTTTAAATATTTTCACATAGCTAAAATGGAATTTTATGTAATAACTTTTTGCTAAGAGTTATATCTAAATGTTATTATAAAAAAATTTTAATTACGGTGCTAAAAAAATTAAAAGTAACAGATTATGTATAAAAACGGGAACAATTAAACTAAATTGTTTCAGTAGTTCACATTTCGATTCAAATAGCTAATTTTTTGAATATATGCGTTACATTTAGCAACTATACTTGTCATTGCTTGTTTTAAAAAGTAAAGAAAAAAGGAGAAAAGATTTTTTAAACGGAACATTTGTTTTTATGATACAATAAAAATAGTTATTTTTGATTAGTATCATCCATCATATTCAATAAATATTTAGTCTTTGAGAATGTTTTTTCTTGACTTTTACACTCAATCTATCCAATATTATAACGCAATATTCGCTTATTGACCTTTGTATAAACAACCATAATCATCCCTAAATACTGAAGTTAAAACATTTCAGGTTATTTTTTGAGCTTTTATCGTTTTAGCTGACTTTCATCAACAGTTTTCCACTTGGATCATCAGCTTTTTCATTCGTTTGTGTAGCAATAGTTTGTTTGTTTCATTCATTGGCATATATACTGAAGTAATAAATCCTTTTCATTTTACTTGAATAAATATAAAGATTGTCCTTAATTTCGAAAGAAACTTAACTATGTTTAAATTTTCCATTGAACATTGTTTAAAACGATTTAAAAGATACCTAAGTAATGTCTGTTATTATTATCTTAATAATATTTTTCTCGAATCTATTTTTTTCAAAATGATATTTGTTTCACAAGGGATATAACGAACGAGATGTCCAGCTTAAGAAAACTAAGTATGTTTTCGGTTCATTAGTATTTTTGAAAAATACCCCGAACAAAAATTTTAGAACAAATTAAAATATTACAATCATAAAATAAAATTAAAAATTTTAGAAAATAAATATAATTTTAATTAATCAAATTATTAATGCGATGTATCTAAAAAGATCAGAGATATAATTCCCTAAAGCTTTCAGTTTCAAGAAGTCTTTTGAAGCATAAGAAATTGAAATTTTCTAATTTTTAATGAAATTTTTAACAAAAACTAATTTTATTTACAACAAAAGTTTAATTTTTCCTACCATATATTCCCTTTCATTTGTCTTGAATGTTTGCTTTAATAAATAACTTTATTCTAAAGAGGAGAGATCCTTAGCTATATTAATTTTTTAATATTATTATTTTCTTAAATAAAATCTAAAAAAAAAAAAAATTATACAAACAATTCAAAATGTCTTTTATTAGAACTTTGTGATTATTTTAAATATAAAAAAACCTCATTTTCATAATATATACAGTTTTTATACTTATATTTTCATTATTCATCACATAATTTATTTTTCATAATAAAATAAAAACAAAAAAATAAAGCATAATAAAACAATTACATTCCAATTTTTGTTATTAATGCCTATAAAAAAAGATTAATAATGGAGAAAAAAACATGTCTTCCAAGTAGAAAAATTTTATAAAATCAGAAGAAAAAAATAATTATTTAATTAATAACAACATTTATTAACTAGTGTTATATTTATTAAGAAATTTGAATATTTTGTTGTTGCAGTGCAACAACTAAACGTAAATTTGATTTTTTCAAATAATTTGTTAAATAAATTTAATTAATTTTTGACTTATATATATATATTTAAATGTATATATATATATAAAAATGTATTAATATGTTTGTAAATTATATTCATTTATCCCTAATATAATGTTAAATTTTTAAAATTAAGAATTGATTTGTGTTAATATTGTAAAATATTTATTATGAATATAAAACTTTAGTTTTTGAATATAAATTATGAAATTTATAAAAACAAAATAAAATAAAAATGGATTTATACAATTTGAAGAAAAAAAAATATATATTTAAATAAAATAAAAACAAAAAATATTATTTTTATATCCTTTTTCCAAAGGAGTTTTGAACTACAAATTTTTTATTTCTTAAAACTTTATATCCAATTTTTATTTTTCTTCAATTCTATTTTTATTTTCTTTATTTTCAGCAAAATATTACATCATTTACCAGTAAATTTTTTTGTTTTACTTTCATCATGGGAAAAACATAAAAAGAATTAAATTTAGTTAATTTTCATCTAATGAAAAACTCACAGGTGAGCTTATTACAAGAATAAAAATAATTTTTGAAATGTTATCAAAGTAAAAGATAGTTATCAAATTTAATCAAATTAAAATTTGATCACACCAGAGATTTATTTATTATTCATAACATCAAATTAAGGAAAAAAATGTGGCTATAATAGGAGAAAAATATTTACCTGAGATTTAGAAGAAACTTAAATTTAACTGTAGGAAGGACTAACAAATAGCAAAATATTTTTCGTTTTTTATTTTTCTTTTAAATTCAAATTTATCTTTCAATATGGCTTCTAGCATTTCTATTCTTGTTTTATAAAAGGATTTGTCTTTGCTTCGAAAAAAAGTCTCAGTTTGCTCAATTATCTGATCATTTAAACAAAATCTTTTTCTAGTCATTATCTTTCTGAGATATTCAAACAGATATTAACTACTGGGGGTTAGATCTGAAGAACATTGGGAGTTAAGAAATGATTGGAAGTTCAAGTAATTATATTTCACAATTAAAGACATTTAGTTGTTTAATTGTTAGTTGGCTTCGGGTATGTGTATCTGAAAATTAAGAGCCTTCCTTCATTTAAAATAAAATTGTAAAGTAGAAGTTTATAAAACCTTCTTTAGCCAAGAAACAAAAAATATCTTTCGTCAGGTACTATATCAATAAATTCTTTATTATTTAAAAATAGAGTTTTACCTAAAAATAATGAACAGGAATGACGGACTAATTTATATTTAAAAAGAAGAACTCATAAAATATGTGCATATAGCTTCGAAGCAAAATGTCTGAAGAAATAAACCAATTGGCAAAGGTAGAGCTAGGAAAATTTCATAATAAGATCTAATCCTAATTGGAATCCTTAATCAACCGTTAAAAGATCGAGAACTTCAATGCGTAGTTATAAAATGAATTATATTAATTTAGTCCAAACAAAAAATCGTGCAAATTTAGGATTAAGAATTTCAATAAAGCATGTAAATTGGACTGTGATCCGTTAGCATTATCACAAGTCACGGTCGTTTTAATAATTATATCTCTAAAAGATGGGGAGGATATCAACAAATAGATCTATATTCTTCTAGGAAGTTGAAGAGACACCTACTCACCTTCTCTTTGATTGCATGAATTTGCTTCTGAGGAAATTATGATGGTTTTTCTCCATTGAATGAATCAGGAATAGCAGGAAAATATGCTGCAAGGGGAATAGAGCAATGGCACACTAATTTAGGACTGACCTTCCATTCCAAACGTGTCTGTAAGGAGACAAAGTACTTTGACAAAATCGCGTTTTATTCCTGAATCAGAAAAAATGACCAAGCTGAACTTTTAAAGGCAGGTTATAATTTTGTTGTATTTAAAAGCTTTGATGACAAACTCGAGCTATAGTAGAAAATTTACTTTTGGTTTTTCACAACTTTAAAATAAATTTTTGCCAATAAAAAAGAAATTTCAAGTCTTAATTTTACATTCATTACGACTACGAATATGATACTACGAGTTTGGTGAGTTTGAATTTGCCTAGCAAGAATTATATAACTTCAACTCAACACTTTTCTCCTGTAAATTACTGTTCAGTTTTCCACTCAATGAAGTTTTAAGTTTTACACAATTCAAAGAATATGCGTATTATTTGCTAGGACTCTTTTACTCCTCATTTGTGTGTTTTTATTTTTACTTACAAAAAAGACATCGCTTTTTTGTAGACTGCAAACAGGCTTACAATAGTTGTAATCTATAATGAGTAGGAAAAGTTTTTTTATTATTAAGAAAACGTTATTAATTTTTAATTTTAAAACTTTAAATTCAATAAAGAAATTTCTTTTCTTCGTAAAACGTTAAAATAAATTTAAAAAAAAGTAATTATAGTCCTCTTCTAACAAAAGTTTGTAAAAGACTTTAAAACTTTTAAATATTTATTGTTGTGCTAAAAAATTTCTCCAAGAATCACTATCAATTCTAACCCCAGAGATTGACCTAAACCGAAAATCAGTAAATCTTATCCTTGGTATAAGTAAGAGAATATAGCAAATCTTTCTAATAAGAATTCTTTCGACTGTTTCTTATTTTCTATAGGTAATCAGTGTTGATAATTTATAGTAGGTGTTTTATATATTCTTCTATGGAATTTACAGTTGTTTTTTCCTTTGTGAATTACACAAATTGCGCTACATTGTAAATCATAAAGTGGTTTCTCATTGATTAAAGTAGCTGTACTGTTTTTTGTTACTTTAACTCATCAATTGTTCATCAGATTCTTTTGTTCTCTAAAATGTGGGCAATTTTTTTTTTTTTGTTTTTCTTTTTATGGTTTCTTTTATTCTAACCTATACTATATTTTTGTTTTAGACACTTAATCAACGAGAGCTTTATTAAAAATTATTTTTAGAGTCTGTTGTATTATTGACATTTAGTTTATTATTATAGATAAAGAAGCCTTTGATTATTATTAGTTTCATAAAGACTTAAATTTTCCATTAAATATAATTCAACTTTTGATGGTAAAAAAATTCGAAACTATTTAGAAAAACAAAAAATTTTAATAGATTTTATTTCAGCCAAAACTTTTATTTAAACCAAAAACTTAGAATAAATATTTTTCCTATTTAAGACCTAGGATCTATTTCTTAAGGCTAAAGTGAATAACACAAGTAATGATAAAGGGTAAGAAAATAGGTGTTTATTTGCTCTCCAGTGTAAGATCATTGTCATTTTCCAAGGTTTTTTATAATATTGCTTTATAAAGGCGAAGGTGGAAATTAATGTGAAATATAAGCAGCGTGAGTATAGTAGCGTTTTATTTAACCTGTTTTTTTTTCTGTGGAGGCTACTGATTAATGTTTGAAGTACTTTCCGATGAACTATTTGCATCAAATTTTGCTTACATAAACTACTTGTAGAAGAGTATGATTTGCTGGAAAAATTTTTGTCAAAAAATTAACACCTTCACAGCTCTAGGCACGAACGTAGGAGAAAATTGCGATTGAATTCTGACCTACTTCAATATAAGCCAAGCTAAATCCCTAGAAAGCCTTAAAATTAAAAATTTGGATGACTCAAAACAAGCAGAAATTAAATTATATGTAGCAACGTTGCGATAGTAGATAGTAAATGGTACTTTGCTACCCAAATTTTACTATACCATAAATATTGAAAGTAAGAGATAAGTGAACTTTGTAAAAGTATTTTAAAAATTATATACTTTTCTCCTTTTGCTTCATTAATTTAATGAAATAATCATAGATTAAAGTCTATTTTTAATAAATTGTTTTCATGTTATAATTTTTTCAAGTCCGTTAAACAGCTCATAAAAATGAGCATGAATTATGATCAAGGTACACTGCACACTTTAAAGTGTAAACGCATTTTACAAAAGAATATAGTCAAATGTTAGATGAATCCAATAAAGATGAAAAATTTTGCTATGCTTAAGCTAAAGAATACAGTTAAAGGCATTTTATATGAGATATATGAAAAAAGGCCAGTCAAGCTGAAACATATTAGAAATCAATGAACATTTTTAAAAATACTACTTCTCTTCCGCGTCGAAATTGCTTTGAAATATAACGTAATTTTAAGAATGTAAACAATTTTCCATAAAATGAAGCCTTAGCAATATATTGGATTATTTATTAGTTTGAGAATTCTACGAAATTCTATTAGGTCAAAAGGTTTATGGAAGTTCGCTAAAAGCATAACGAAATTTTCCATCATTATTGGATTCATCTTTACATTTTCTTAATTTTAAAAAAATCGACGGTCCTAAAATCTACACTTATTGGAGTTTGGACAAGAGTATATCTTCACATTCACAACCTTTCGAAATTACAGGCTAAAATTAGTAAAACGCAGAATGAATATAATCACTTTTCGAAATTGAAAAGAATCCCATATCAATCTGATTTCTCGGGCAACTTCACATACATAACCAATTGTTTTAACAGCTTTTACTATACATAAAATTTACACCCATTTAAATGGCTCTATAAGTAAACTACTCCCTTAAATTAGCCTCATACATCCTCGTAAATAGTTTCTACCAAAAAGATGTGAATGTGAAGAATATACTCGTGTGCTATGCTTAAATGATAGCCACAAAGCTACAACAAAATTTAGGTAGGGAAAATTTTTGAAAATTAGGACTAAAAGGTGAGTACAAGCATTCACTGATGCCTTGCCAATAGCAATAAAGTAAAAAATTTTAGACTCTTGTAAAATAAATATCAAGAAACTTCTAATGAATAATTCTTGGGATTTTTTATTTGTATATTTTTGATTCGCAAATAACCTACTAAATAGTTTTCAATATACAGAAAACAATTATTGACATCTGTTGGCCACCCAATTAAAACTATAAAATTATATTTATTATCCTACCTTATTATGATATTTGTTTTTTAAATAAGTTTCAATTTAATATATGTCATTTCTCAAAACTAACAAACCTGTAAAAAAATGTACAAAATCTTGTGTGATACTAAAAATTATTTTCGACAGAATTTTAGCAGTGGCCTGCTACTAAGGTTATTGTATCACTGTATCACTTTTATTAACCGGTATCTAATTTTGTGTACTGACATAGGCTAACACCCAACGTTTTCCATATATGTATTTCACTAATAATATTTAAATTCTAATAGACTTTAAAAAAATAACATGAAAATCGTGCCATGCAATATTGAACACAATGTATTTATATATATTTTTATAAAAGAAATGCCTTCAAAACTCAACCTTAAGACAAAATGTTTATTAAGAATCTTAAAAAATCTTCGATACGAAAAATTGACTACTCCAAGTTAATTAGACCGAAAAAATAAATCATGCATACCAGGGGCTATATTTATAATACTAAATCTTAAATGTTTCTGTATCTTATTACACTGGACCCAGGAGGTCAGTCTTAGCACTTGTAGCTTCAATTTGAAACTATAGTTTGATTAAAATCTAAATTGAAAATAAAAATAAAACACATATATAGGTATTTTAATTGCTTACAAAAATTTAAAAAAAAGAGAAAAACGGAAAAAACTTAACTATAAAAACAAGAATTTCGTATTTAATTTGAAGCACGCACCAAAACCAGCAAATAAAAATTGAGTTTAAAAAGTGTTCGAAAAGCAAAATTATTCAAAACCGCAGTCGAAGCTGGAAATTGTAGGTCAGTAGGTCATTTAATGGAGCTTTCTTTTCTTTTATTATGACTTTGCTTCTTTCTTCTATTCATTATGCTGTTCTCGTACCATTGTGTGCTTCGTTGTTTTTTTTTTGTCCTGCTATTTCTATTCATCTCAAGTATAGTTTTTCAATGATAGTGTATAGTGGCAGTGTGCCATTTCTATGGCTAAAGATATTTACTTTAGCAACATATACGGGAAAAGGTATACTTACGAGATATCATATACAAAAGAAGTTGATGACTGTTGATCATACCTTAAACTTGATCTGAACCTACTTCTTCTCTTGTCTACTTCTACATGCATTTTATTTTCACTTAAAACGTTTTAACTTTTTATTTTCTATGGAAGCGGAAAACCAGTTGGTAAGCTTCCCAAAGTATATTATGCTGGTTTTAGGTTTTCATATAGAAAAAGTATATTTGAGTTTTAGTTAGTTTTTCTGATTGTTGTTTTATTTTTTTTTTTAAAGATAAAATTGTGTTGGAGAAATGCGTGGTCAACTTAAAAAAGGCCGCCTAACATAAATATGTTGTATAACAATTTTTTTTGTCTTGCATATTTTATAAGCTAAAAATTTTATAAAAAGTTAGATAGCTTAGATATAAGAATATTTTTAAACAAAAATAATATATGTATTCCCACACATACATACAAAAGTGTAATAAACTAAGTTATAATAACTGCCAGGATTCTTACTAAATTGGTTAAATTATTGATAGCTTTGTCATAACTTAATTTACTTGGAATGTGACTGAAATGAATTATTTTCAGCGAATTTTATACCAATAATAGCTAACTATTTTACATGTCCTTGATAGTTGAAAGATTTCTTATAGGCGATATTAAATCTATTCCGAATATTATACGTTTTATTGGCAAACACCCAATCTTATTTGAAATCATTAAACACATTTGTCGTGATAAACTTTTAAAATTTTCTAAAATTAGCTCTAATAAATTTAAATTTATTAAATTAGAAATTATAACATTCTGAAAAGAAAGAGGAAGAGGTAAAAAAGACTCAATAAAGGAAAGGCAGTATAAAGAATTATTTAATTTTTTCATACCCAAATATTAACTTACTATTTTACAAAAGGGGAGAGAAAATACACATTACCTTGTGGAACGGATAAAAACTTTCTTTTTAAATGTATATTAACTTTATTTGGTGTACATATTAATTGGAAACATCTTAACAGTAAAAGTTTTGAAGAATGAACTGTAATTCTGAGAAAATTCAATGAAAAGATGCTCGATAAGTTCATTTTTGAGTTTTTTAAGAAAAATTTATTGATTTTTTTTCTACAAAATAGAAAGAAAAATAGGATTTAATTAAAGTGTTATATACCCTAGCCAAAGTTTGTGTGTTCTCTTGATTACTCCTGAGACTGAGGAATCATCAGTCTTGACAGTGGTTCAATTAAAATAACTCATACTTGGCATTGTCAGCTATAGAGCAATTTTATTTCTTCTACATCACTTCTATTGCTCCTTTTTATTTTAAATATGAAACAAGATTTTGGACTTAGGGAGTATTCTGTTAAATGCATTAGTTGATTCGTGATTGAGATAGAAAGCAGCTTCTAATCTGTCGTGTGACACTTTTCTTTTTTCTTCATCTTTAGCAATTAGGGCAAAAATCATGGCTTTTGTTAATTACGGGACTGTTTTTTTTGTATCGACTATTTAGAAAAGAGAATAATATAATTATAAAATTTAAACTTTATGTAACTTGTAGATAGCAAAGCAAATAATGAATTAATACTTACGGTAAGACGTGGTTTGAATTAAATTCTTATTTATCGTATGCACAAAAATTAACTTCTAGTGGCTCTTAGATAAAGTTTCAAAAGATGCTTTTTGGTAAAGAGATTTTTGTTAAATAATAACACTAAATGTGGAAAAAAATCCTTATTCTGACAGTCTTAACTAATCATATTCCATGAAAGACAAGAAAATTTTAAAATAAAGTTGGGATTTCTATATTGATTTGATTTGCCTGAAAATAGCCCAACAGTATGCTTAAAACTCAATCATCTTGACCTGTGGAGAGGGGTAGGTTTTGGACTGTAACGAATTAAAAGTAATTATTTCTATTTTTCTTAAAATTTGTTAAATCTCTTGAAATGATACTTCAATTAAACCGATTCCTGATCTATGTATTTCTTTTCATGCCCATCATATTTATCACTATAGTCAACAAAGTTTAACTAAATCTTATATAATTTTAGAATGTGATTTATCCTTTTATTTTTAAATTATAACTACCCAATATATTGCTCTAGGCCAAACTATTCGTGTCTTTCCACCCGGTTGAATTCTTTAGTAATTTCATTAGTAAAACTGCAAAAATTCCTTGAATGCAATTTTTGGTTATGAAACTAATTATTTTTAGTGCATGCAAAATTCATTTAATAAACTGGACCTAATTATTACAGTGACTAATTATAGGATTTCATAATTTCCTAGTGTGTAATGTAATGATATGGTTTTATATCTTACGAATAGTATCGGATGAGTGCAAATAATATCTAACACGAGATATTGCTTAATTAGAGTGCAATTTTTTATCTAACACTTTAGTAAAGTTTGAAATCAAATAATTGATGAATAAAATGTTTATTGTCAAAATTTACATAATTATCTTTTTATAATTTAAAATTTTTGATATGAAGCTAATATTAGCATTTGAAAACTTTTCTTAAAAGAAGAAAAAGTTGAATGATTAAGTTATAATTCGAACTTATTGACAATTCGACTTATTGACTTTTGATAATTTTTGACATTTTTGACAAATAATTTTACTACAGGAAGTAATCTAGACTATAAGTCTGTTAGCGGTAGCGAAAGAAAAACAAGTAATACAAAAAGAAATTTTTTTAAAGTATATATTCCTACTTGAGATTGTTTTTTCTTTTTTCTGAATTCAGAATTCTTAATTCTTTGCATTCAGTTTTCTGAAGTTTTTCTCTCATATAAAACTTAAAATTAGTTTATTAAATATAATTAATGAATTAACATTTGAACTAACTCTATTAACATCAATTGTCATGCACTCCCAACACAACAAAATGTATTTGAACTTGATTGGATAAATAGAAAAGGGTTGAATTAACGATGGAAAAAGATATTGGACATTATGAGCTAACAGTAAGAATAATATTTGAACTAACTGTATTAATATCAATTGTCATGCACTACCAACATGACAAAATTTATTTGAACTTGATTGGATGATCAGGAAAGGGTTAAATTAACGACTAAAAATTTGTAAAAGATATTGGACACTATGAGCTAACCGCGAAGGATAATATTTGAACCAACTTTATAAACATCAATTGTCATAAACTCCCAACATAACAAAATTTATTTGAACTTGATTGGATGAATAGAAAAGATTTTATTAACAATTGAAGGTTTTTGAACAAGCTAATAGTAGGAATATAAAAATAGTTAGGTGCAAATTCTGCTAGGAGATTAAACTAACCATTTTATTTTTCTGATTGTTTAAAGTCGAGTAGAATAAGGCATCCTTTTTTCAACTAACTGCTACTAGGAGAGAAGGTTAGTATAGACTTTAGAGAAATTGTAACAAAGATACGAGATCCTATAAGAATCCTTAAGTACCACAAGATATCTACAGATCCTATCGCAAGATACCAAAATAACTTTAGAAGCTTTTCTCTGTTTAAAGATCATTCAAAGCTATGAGCAATAGAAATTAAATAGTTTTGATTTGCGGAAAATTCAACCTCAAGTAACTTCTTTATATCAGAGAATGAACTTACTGATATCTAGAATCATTTAATTAAAATTATCTTACCATTAGTCATACATGTAAATAAATAAATTTTGTATAAAAAAAAACAATTTATCCTTTTGAATGTTAATTTTTATTGAATGCTATTTTTATGTAACATTTTAAGAGATTTTCCAGAAAAATGTTAACATTCGCTAATTATTTAAATGTTAATAAAATGATCGATCCTTCAAAACATAATTTGAATAATAATGACTTTAAAATTCATTATTTTATGTTCGTTTTTGATCAAATAAAAACCTAAACGATATTGAAGTACTAGAGACCTAATCACTTTCAAAAGAGTTTTTTCTACAATATGCCCAAAATGATTTACACTTAATTTTAAATTACTTTAAAAAAAATCTTAAAAACTAACAATTAATAATTCTGTCGTATTTTTAAAGCTTTACTCATATTTTAATTTACTTTAAATGCGTGCCAATTAAATTGTTACAATATTTTCATTTGTTTTTAGTGCACGGTAAACGCATAAAACTACCTTTTTTTTTTTAAATTATCCATAAACAATAAGATGAAGCTTGTTAATTGAACAACAACAAAAAGAAACTTTCCTTTTATACTTATTTTTCTAAATAATAGTTTTCTTTAGTTTTTATGTGCTCCCTCTGACCGGGTTTTATTTTTTATTTTGCCGCGTGTTGTTGAACACACACTTTCGATTTGTATAATTTTTTATATGTTTTTTGTTTTTTTTTTTTTGGAAATAGCCAACGATGATGTGATATAAAAATTAATTTACTAATCTAACAAGTAAAAGTTTTAGTATTAATAAGAGAATTCTTAGTTATTATTATAGATAAAGAATCAGAACATGAGATCCGTTTGTTTACCTAAACAAATTAATTAATTTGCAGTTTATGACAATTACTGTGTGATTTTCTTTTTCTCTTTGATTTAAATAAACAAAATTCATTTTAATTAATCACAAAAGATAATTAATTAATTCATTTTACCTATATTCAAGCTAAATAGATTTTTGAAGGTCGTAACTGCTCTAAATAATAGTAAAAATGTTATGGTCCATGGCATTTTTTTGATTTGTTAAATACAACTGCATTTATTTGGGTAAATAAAATTTAAATTTCTCTAATTGCTTATGCTACAGAAAGTGTAAAATAAACAAATTTTGGGGAAATTTGACAAAATAAGTTGCACGTATAAAACTAGATAATAATTATGTTAATAGAAACTAGCACAAAATATTTGGTAGCTATTTTTGAAAAACAAGACCAAATAATTGTACTACTCTTTAAATTAAATTCCGCTATTGATACTTTTTATATTATTATAAAAATTTGAATTTTTCATACAATTTCTGTTGAAAATATTAGACTTGAACTGTATGAAGAAAATTTGAGTGTGTTTTAGCACACTTTCAAGTTTAAGCATCATTTATAGGAATATTTGAAAGATTAGAAAAAATAGGCTGTAAATAAACTTTTTTCTGTCTTAGTTTATTTAAATTAAAGTTGTGTTCGCTTAGGCCAGGATACTGTCTCAATGCTGCATTGTTTTAAAAATGGGTCTTCGTACTTTCGCACAACATACACGAATAAAGTAAGACCATTCATTTCATTAAAAAAATTTAATATAGTTGTACAAAGTATTAGGCTGCCTGCAGAGTGCCGGCTTACAGCCGAGCTGACGCTGATTCCGATACCGAAGACTAAAAAGTCGTTATGGGTAAATCAATAGGAATATGCTCAAAGTGTTCAGAGTGTAAGCCTACTAAAGCTTAGACCATCATAATGGGATTCGGTGTCAACTCGGCGTAAGCTGGCACTTTTTAGGCATAATCGATTAATAATTTACTTAATATATTACATTGTATGGCCAAGGTAGGGTTTTAAACAATTAGAATCTCCTACGCAACCGGTAAAATTCCTTACTTACATGTTTTATGAAGAGCATAGAAATTTCCTGCATATTTCAAAAATTATACAATACAATCCCAAACTAACTTTTGGTAAACACAAAAAGAACTCAACAAATGCCAAATTAATTCAGAAAAATTCTTTTAAGTCGTCTAAATAATATACGAATGCAAATTAAGACTATGGGCACAATGGAAGCGATTTCGAAAGAGTTTCGATCAAGCGATTTCGTTTTATCAAAAATCGTTACTTGCAGGGGGCACATTGGATAACAACAGACATGATATATGATAATACATATTAGGATTAATTAATAAATGGTTTATTTAAAAAAAACGGGATAGTCATAACCGCCAAATAGTTTTTGCTGCAATAAAATTCTCCTCGTCTTGGTATAAGATATATTGCTTTGATCGATGATTTTGAAAATTATAACCAAAAAAGCTAAAAAGGCTCAGTTAAATTTTTGTTGGATGTTCCTTTTAAAGCTTTGGTTGCTATGGCAGCGACTTTTTATCGTGCGACTTATCAATGCCATGTATTTATGTGAAAAGTGTCGATCAATCCCAAATTGGAAAACTTATATTATGTCGCTTAAAGTCGTGAAAATGTATGAAATTTCTGGAAATAGCTTGAAGCCAATTCTATAAGGACCATGGATTGAGCCTTAATTACAGCCACGTAGTTGCCGATAGGCTTAGTACCAGGAATAGAGTGCATCATTTACTATTTTAAAAATTTAAAGAATTTTAGGAGAAGAAATTAATTAAAAAGTACTCAAAGAATGTTATAATAATATTTTCGACCGCTGTTGATAATTGTTTTAAAAAAGTTCTGTGTTGGAAAATCAAGAAATATATTCTGATAAGATTATAATAAATCTTTAAAGACTATTAATAAACTCCGCTTTTAATTTAGATTATCTTTATATTTTTCTTCTTTTTTTTGACTTTAACAAAATAAGATAACTCATCTTATAGACGTTTAAAGTTTTTCTCAAATATTATCGTGCACAATTTGAAAATGTTCATTTTATTTTACAGGCGATACATTGTAAATCTGCAATACATGTTACCCTCCAAAAAAAAAGAAAAGAAAAAATCAACATTCAAACCGAATAAGGCACGAATTTGTAGAACTCTTTACTTAAGAAAGTTATATGTATGTAAGTGCATGAGGTTTAACCTCTTTCTTTAGAATTTATTTCCCATAGTTAAATCATCATGACATCATCTGAACCCAAAGAGATTCAAAGATATACTAAAGACTACTAAGAAAAAAGTAACAACTGCAACAAAAAGTAATAAACAAAACACTAACAAGATTCAATTCAATAAAACTATATAAACAAACATTCAACCATAAACAATAATCGAACACTTCATACATCGTCAAATATTTCGTAGAGCTGTTTACAATGACAACTAAAATATCAAAAGGCCAGGCTGCACTAGACCTCCAACTGGGTCAAATTTTAAAGTATTATGATCAGTAGCTACCTTGGCCATGGATCTTTGGCTTAGGCACTTGATGGAATTCAAATTTAATTCCCATATGGAATTACTGGTTAAAAATATGCCTTAAGCAAATAACATAGTCACCTTTATAGCATTAAGATTTTTTTTTCGTGGACACGATTTAAAGATGGCCACCATTAAACATTATAACTAGGACACTAGGACAAGTATGGAAACGTAACTTGTTCCGGTGGTGTCTTAACTTATTTTATATTTAGTTTTGTGGTCTTTTTATTTTGCGGTTTTAAAGGGGGCCAACAAATGAATGATCAAAAAACTTTTTAAACCAGACTTAACGGTTTATTGTAAATTTTTGATGTTGCGATTTGTTATATATACGAGTATATGTATATGTCTGTGACTAAAAGTGAATTTAACTGTTATGTATATTTATAAATGGCACTCAAAAAGGCCAAGTTTAAGGCTTATTTATTTGCCTTTGGTTAGCGTATCTTTGCCTTTTTTTTAGGAAAAATTTTATTAAAATATTCAATTGCGGTAAATTTAAAGGCCTTATATTTGTTATTAGTATTAGTGTATATATTAAAAACATGTACATAACAGATACAAAATGGCGGTACCAGATCTTCAATTTTATGGTTGATTTGATTTTCGATTTAATAGAAATAGTGAAAATTGCAAAGTAAATGGCTGAAATATTGTTTGTTTTTTTTTTTTATTTTAAGGCTAAGAGAAATTTAATAAAATAAAAATTTACTTCTTTTTTGGTGTTTTTTGCTCTTTCGTATGAAACAGTGAATAAATTTATAAGAAAAGTACACACAATGATCTTAAAATTTTTTAGACATAAATTTTCCTATAGTAAAATAGAATATATATTGGGTTGAAATTTTGTTTAGTTAATGTAATATTACAAGTCAAGTGGTCAAGTTTTACTACTTTAAGCAATCAGTGATTTTATACGACTGGTTTCCTAACGAAAGTTTGTAATCCTTTATTTCACTCTTCTTACAAAGTATCTTCGAGCTCTGAAATCTTTTATAGGCTTATAGTTCTCCTCAATCCCTGATCCTGCAAACAACTACTATATAGGGTTTTTTTCTCCCCCGGGCCAACTGTAAATTGTTAGAGATTTTTTTAAAAGAAATATTATGTTAAAAAACTTTATAAGCAAACTGAATAGTAGAAAAATTCCAACATATGATTGATAGTTATATTCTAAGAGCACGGAATTTACACGATAAAAGAATGAAGATTAACCAATGTTTGGCATGGGTTTTAATCAATTTGGTTATTAATCTTTGATTATAATACTATCAAAAACAGCTCTCAAATCAAGTTGGGAAAATCTTTTGTGAAATCATAATATCCTAAATAAATAATACAGAAGACTTCTTATGAAAAAATTCATGGTCATGGCCCGTTTTTCTTCTTTTCTTGTTAGCAATTGAAAAATTTATAAAGTCTCCAATGTCAAATAATTTCAATCAACCAATTGAACAAATCAAAGTTAACAGCTGACATACAGGGTATTAAAATTGAAAGCATAGGTGGGTGGCCGTTTACTAAAGCCCTGTTCAAGCCAATGTGTTTTTCACTCGTACGACGGACAAGGTTGTAAAACGGGTGATGCATTTGCTCTAGCCATAGCTAGAACAAAAATTTTTGTTTCATAAAGGTCATTTAATGGTAAAAGGACACTTTATGGCCTTCAAAATTTTTATTTTTCTTTAAATTTTTGTTGTGCTTATTCTAAAAGGGATAGGAAATAATGATTTTATTACTTTTAGAGGCACAACAAAAATTTTGAAGGCCACAAAATGCTTCTCTAAAAGTAATAAAATCATTATTTCCTATCCCTTTTAGAATAAGTACAACAACAACAAAAGTAAAACAAAAATTTCAGTTAGAACTGAAATTTCAAATACAACAAAAATTTCATTTACAACAAAAATTTGCAAATGCATTACCCGTTATACAACCTTGTACGTCGTGCGAATGAAAAACGCATTGGTTTGAACAGGGCTTAAGTTTAAAACTAGAGATAGATATTGTCATTCACATCCGCCGACGATGAAAAGAAGAAATTTATGTAGATGAGCAATATTATCCTAGCAGACGCTCCCTTTTCGGATAACATTCACACGACTGCCGTTTACACAGATTTATGAATCGATTATCCAACTAGACAGTCTAATGATAATACAACAACATTATTTATTGTAACACGCTTTTTAATAATGTTCTAGTTAGTAATAAAATTATTCATTATATATAAATTTATTTTTGCCTTTTTTCCTTAATATTAATCCTTATTTATAAATTTCCCATAACACAATTCAAAAAATTCTTCATTTGGTATTTTATCACAGCTATGAATAATATTTTCGTATTTCAATCATTAAATTATCTACAGTATTTTCATCGATCTGAATAAACTGTTTCCTACCACGACTAAAATAATATATATCACCAGTATATATATCAAACCAGAGTGCATGAATGTGAAGATCATGTTTTTCAAGACGTTTTTTTAAAAACCCATAGGATGCGATATTAGAAAGTTGCTCTAATGTATTTATCTGTGATAATTTATCTTCAATTGAAAATTTATTTTCTGGATCAATATATGCTACAAATTTTCTCATTGGTGTTTCTGATGAAAATATAAGTGGATCTTGCATATTATTATTTTGCCATAATTCAAAACGTTCTAAACTTGATTTTGCATGCTTTATTAGCCATGATCTTAATGGAGACATTCTTCGATTATTCTAAAATAAATTATTTTCTTTAATTTTAATCAGTATTTATAAAAATATATTAATAAATTTATACAAACCAATGATGCAAATTCAGGATCTTTTAATTTATATAAAAGATTCATTGCTTTACAATCACTATGACCGCAAACAAGAATATTCCTAATATTATTTATAATACATCCTAATTCTAGAGCAGCTGGTTCACAGCTAAAATATTCATCTCGAAAATGATGACAATGTGGTATTATATTTCCGGCATTCCGTACTATAATATTTAAAAAATAAATGAATTGCAAATGAGTTATATCTTTAGTTTATTTTTTTATTGAATAAAATTCAAATCAAACCAACAAACATGTCACCAACATGAGTTTCTGTAAAACGTGTTGGTATCATCCGGCTATCCATACAGGTAAAAAATACAGCTTTAGGCTTAAATAAATAAAATAAAAATAATAATTTAACAAAAGTTTGGTCAGATTATAAAATAAATAATAAGTTTTTTTTTGGAAAAAGTAATAAATTAAAATTTAGTATAGAACTGTTTTAGTCCATTAATAGCCAAAAGACTTCATTTATCTGACACAGTTTTACTTTGATTGTAATAAAGCAACACTCATAATCATACCCTTGAAAATTAAATCTATCTTTACCAAACTTTTTTATGTATCAAAATGCAGTCAATCACACGGGGCCCAAAAAGAAAAAAAAGGTGGGGAATCGTTAATATAATGACAAGGAGCTGCATTAATTAAAAAGTCAATTTTTTAATTTCAACATTTTTGTTTTATTTGATCTTTTAAGTAGAGCATATTTTGATCTGATAAAAGTATTTAACTATGACAAAAGCATCTAGCCTTATGTCTACCACCATTAACATCCCTGACTTTACATAAATAGGCTTCATTAATTTACTTGTATGCTTATCGAGAGTTTTTTAACCAATAAGATCACAAATACTATTTTTATTTTTGAACATGAAAGTTTAAATCTTTTTACAAATAACTTCTTAAGAACAGTGATTCGAACAACTCAGGCCTTAGTGCGTCACCAGGAATTTCAATTTGATCAATACATCAAATATTTTTAATAATTTTTTAATGTTTTTAAAGATTATTTGACATATTTTTTATTATTGCATTCAAAAGAAGGACAAGAAATAACAACATAACAAAATAAAAAAAAATCTATCTTCACTAAATAAAAATATTTTAGAAAATTCAGCATTTAAAGTTAACTCCTAAATAATTTCATTGTACGAATGCTGTACAATATTGATTAAGTCGCCCAGCTTACCTTACCAATCACTTTGAAATGGTTATATTTTTGAAAGTGTAATATTTGACTCTAATTCATTCGAAGTATTGCATCGTGAACAACATCGGACTATTGTGCTCCCCGTTAGACATGCTATCATGGAAAAATCATTCCTAGTTTTCTTTCCAGAGCTAGAATATTTTTGAATTTAAGCCCGTCTCCCCAATAATGCACGACACGTGGTAAATGAGAAGATGCCTAGCCTTAATTGACATCATTCAATTCTCACAGTGAAACAGCAGATGGTAGACATTTCTTCCATCTCGTGACAGCATCGGCAACTTATGAAAAACTTCTTAGACTGTTATAAGCCAGAAGACTCGTTCCATAGCTTAATATTAAAATCGCTGGATTAGACAGTTTAATATTGCTTGAATACACTTATACAGTAAGATATGCTAAACTCTGGGCAAAAATGGCATCTGCTTTAGCCCATTATTTCTTGAATATCCGCCTTTTCGGGCGGATCTCTGTACTCTCTTTTTGGTAAGCACTGGAGACTCTCCTAACAGCTAAAGCTTTAAATGCGGCTTGCATTTCAAAATGATCTTTTCGTATATTGGATTAATGACTATATCCTAAGTACAGTCGAATTTTTAAAACAAATCAACTTGAAATGCGGATCCAAAGCTGTTGCGATAGCCAAAGGCGAACAATGCTCTAGTTTCTAAAATCGCTTGGAGACCTCGTATAGAATTTCTTCTTTTAAGACAACGAGTCGTAATAGCTAAAGCTTTAAATGCGGCTTGCCTTTCAGAATGCTCTATTCGTGATTGCCTCAATAGCGACAGCTTCAGCTTAGAAAATAATAGGACTTCTACTATAAAAATTCTATAGACCAGACCATTGATCCCTGCTTCATGTCAAGTAAGTGTCTTTTTTAACACAATCTATATCGAATCACTGTAGAAGTACGCCAGATAACTGACTGCAAGTTATTACAGCAACAAGCACCTACTCTCTGTAGCATTTAACCAAAATTTCAAGCAACCAGCTGTAACTTGGTGCTCAAGTATATTTAAAAAAAAAAAAAAAAAATATATAATTCATTAAAAGTAGGAAGCCAGAAATAATTAATTTGCCTTTTCTGTGTAGTGTGAGTCTGTTTAGTTACCAGCTTACTTTTGCTTTTGTTTACAGTCTTTGTCTTGTTCTCTTAAAGAGGAGAATGATGTCAATGAGTGAGATTAGATCTGTGTTAGCCTTTTTTCATGCAGAATATATGTATTTTAACATCAAATGAAAAATTTTTGATTTGGTTCAGACAAAAAATTTGAAAAATAAATACGAAAAACAACATCTTAGCCATATTTAGCAAATTTAATTTTATCTCTAAATAAATAAAATTATTTAATAAAGAAAAAAACACATTTTTGAAAACAAACACAAAACTTGTTATTTTATAGCAAGCTTTTAAAACCACATCTGAACAGAAATTTTTAAATTTTGAGATAACATTGAAATACAACAAACTCATATACTAACTTGAAAACAAGCAACTTAAAATTTCAATAAATAAATTATAAAAACGATCTCACCTCGGGACTATCACGAACAACTTGAAATTCTTTAACCATTTGATCGCGTGTTGTATTTCGATATCTAATTATTCCTCGTAATATTCGATCCATATCATATATTATTTACTTTTGATTGTATTATTTATATTATTATTATTATTTACACTTACAAAATATCTTATCTTAACATTTTTAGGAACAAAACAAAATCAAAATTATATTTACACATAACTAAATATAAAAACGTCGACCCAACATATAACCTTCCGCCTTATAAGCGCAAACTTCATTTAACAAAAATGCCCCCACTTTAGTATACCGCTTAATTCTCACACTGTGATCGGTTGATAACAAACACATAGTTTATTAGAAAATTTAAGAGGCTTTGAGAGTCAACTAATTAAAATTTTAGCTTTTGGAAAATTCTATGTTTGATATAGAGAAAATTTTATTTGCTGAGAAGTTTTATGGTTCTCGTGAGTTGTTTATTTTTAAGTAATCACCCACGCTTATCTAAAGAATACATATCAACAAAAATTAGCTTTTCTTCTATTAAAATTATATATTTCAGCTTTGAGGGTCGTTATTGGTGCAAAGCAAGTACAACAAACTTTTTTAGGCTAGATTTTTTACATCTAAATAAAATATTTAAAAAAAGCTTTTTACAATTTGAGATCATTAAAAGATTTTATAATTAATATTATGACCTTATGTCTGTAACTTAAGGTGAGCTAGTGAGTAAGAGTGGGTCTATACAGGGCAACTCACAGCAGAAATACTCCCAGCGATTCTGTGAGTTTGGTATGTAAAATAACTTGTTTCTATGTAACTCACAAGTTTCTGCTGTGCCCTGTGTAAACTCACTCTAAACTTGAAATGTTTAGCTGAAAAACTGTTTTACACATAACGAAATAGTATAAAATGAACAAGGATGTAAATCTATTAAATAGAATTTTCTTAGGAAGTTCTGTATAGATTGAGACCCAAATGAAATAAAACTTTTTTGATCTGCATATTAAGACAGTAAACCGGGCGATTGAACTCACAATAAAAGCCAATAATTTTTAGTAAGGCAAGGAAAGTATACGCAATATTTCAACTGATTACATAAACTTTTTTGGTAAAAGTTGGAACAATTTTACATTATAGAGGAGAAAAGAGGCAAATAATCTGACCTCAGAATCATCCACCATTCTTATATGATCAGGGAACCTTTGATAAATATCTTCACAAAATACAAATGACATCTCCTTTTCTATGAGTTGCTTTTGTGAAATGGAAGATAATGTAAATTCAAAGGAGATTCTGATTTTTGAATTTCTAGCTTAGATGTGTCCACCGGGAAGTATAACCAGTAAATTGACCTTTTCGCGTTATTTTCAAATATTTAATTTTAATTTAATTCTCTTCTTTCATTCAAACCTTTTATTATCTTAACTGGTTATTCCAAATGATTTTACTATCAAATATTTTCCCAAATTCTATAACTTTATCTTTTGTCTGCTGTCGTTCTTTCTCGACAACAAAGATACGACTTATTTTGCATGACAGCGTCAGTAACGATATAATTTCTTGATTTTAATAATTAATTATTTATATTTCAGTTTTAATGAATTTTAAAAATTGCGAAATATCAATTGACGTCAAACTTATCTCCTTTATTTAATGAAATAGATATTTTTTTATAGAAAGTTAACTAAAATTAAATGAAAAAAATGGATAATTCTTAAAAATTCAGATAAAATATCTCACCTCATTGATCGGAAAATTGCATAAACTGGTAAAAATATTATCTGCAGCCATATGACCTACTAAACAACATTTTCAGTTTAATAATTTCAATTAAGACCTGTTTTATCATTCTTTTAAAAACTATATAAAGTAGATACTTGTATACTCATCGATATTTTCTTTGAAATTAACCGACCAACGATTTGAAGCAAATCGTTTTAATTTTTTGGCAAATTGACCTAATTTTTTTTTATTATAATTTTTGTATATTTTCTCCAAAGCCAGTAAACTGTTTCAACTATCGTGAAAGACATTAACAACAATGTATCACTTTTTGCAGACTCATTATTTTGAGGATTGAATATAAGTCTCTTCTCATTGTTTTTGTATACAGTAATGATTAGCTTAAAAAGTTTTGTAGTTTTTAAGGTAAAAAAAAAGTAAAATATAATTTTTTTGTAAGCAAAAAATACTGCTTAAGATTTATTTCAACTACCTACATCTATAATTTGTAATTACACAAATAAAAATTTTAATCTAAAATTTGGAATCAAATTTTACTTTGTCTAATATTTCTTGTATTATATTCAAATATCTAAAATTCAATTTATTTTAGTGTTTAATGTTTGTTTTTTATAATACGTTGACACTAGTAAAAAATAACACATAGGAAAAATGATTTTGCCTGCTATTATCTAAGACATTCTTTAAATACAAAATACAAGATTTAAGCGATTCAATGAACTTAAATAGGATTTTGTGTAGAATGTTAATATAATTTCTATAGGGTAAGATCCTTTTCTTTTTGTTTAATGTGAGGTGAGATTGGGTAATAATACCGCTATAAAATAAGGAATTCAAAGACGTTGCACTGCAGATTTTTGCATAAGGTATAAAAACGCTTACCCATATCAGTTTGCATCGAGTCATTGCGTAAAGTTATTTCAAAAAATTAGTTTTTTTATTTATAGTTATAACAGTCTTAATGTAAACATATTTTTTGTTCTGGATTTAAAGAAATCAGTCCAACGTTAGGTAAAAATTCATGTGAAACTTACAGATTTTAATGTGCTAAAAAGTCAAGATCCAATTAATAATTTTTCTCTTTTTTCAGTAATAAAATTTTTTCAGAATAAAGTTTTAAAGGCTATCACTTTCGATTTGATAAAATCTTCAGTTTTGCTGTATAAGCGATAAAATATATTTTTTCTACTAACGTTTTTCCAAAATTGGGACTTTTGAACATGACGTGTCGTTGCTTACTTACACGTTTTAATTTTGTAGCATGGATGATTTATTGGTATAATATAAAAGAACTTACATTTTGTAGATCAGATTTAAATTCCTATTTCTTGGACATGATCTTGGAATATTGAAGAAAATAATACATGGGAAGATCACATGAACAATTGATAAGAATTAATTTCAATGAGGATAAATAATTGCTTAAAAAACCCAACTTTTTTATTTATTTACTTAATCTAGATGAATTTTTTATGAAAATAAAATTCTCCAGCAGAATGTTCTTCGACTATCCCCAGAAAAGAAGATGAACAGATAGATAGATTGAGCAGATATTTTCCAGCATAGAATATCAGTCAGAGAGCACAATAGATCTTTTTTTAACTTTCAATATACCATAGTCCCCAGGAAACAACAATTACTACAATTTAAATTAAGTTAATAAATATCTTAAAATTTTGATAATTTAATACGTTAAGAAGTCATTTACTCCAATCACTACATAAAAATTATAATCAATCACTACTTCCAAAAATTAAAAACTATGAATAAAATAAATATGTATTCTCGATTGCAAAATATTTAATACAAAGAAGCTATTTGAGCTAAATAACTAAATTTTTTTAATAAAAATACTTTAAATTATTAAAACTATTCCCTAATTCTTTAAGTCTTCTTTGTGTTTACTTTTTTTTCTAATTTCTATACTTGACAGTATTTAATCCTATTCATATGTTAATACGCTTTTCTCTATTCTAAACTTTTATTGAGTCAATAAATAAACATTTTTTTATTTCTGGTATACTTAAAATATTAAACAAGCTAGCATTACTTTTTCTAATTTTTCTTTCAGTTATCATTTCACTTTTTAAATGTCTTATAAATTGGTATTAATAAATATTTGTTCCACTGTAATATATTTTTTATTATTGACTGCTATAAATCATTATAAACATCAATTTCCATTGAATATGATGGAAAACTTTTGAAGAGGATATGCTTTGCAAAACAATAGAGCTTTTTACCTAAATAATATATTAAATAAAAGAAAAATGAACAAAATTTTCATTAGTTAAGCTGATCAGAAATGCTTGCCCCGTTAAAGCATCTTTGAAAAGTATTAACAAAATAGTGGTCTGGTTATAGGATTTTTGCATTGCAATTTATGATATATTGAAAATAGAAAATAGAACGGTGGAAAATCTATAGCTCTAGTAAAGAGCCCAACCGTTCTCCATTTGAAAACTGCTACTATTGGGAGTAGCTTACGAAAGCTTTTATTTACATCGTTTATGACAGTCAGAGCGCATTAAAAGGTTTATAGTGCGTTTTCAGTAGAAGATTACTATTGCAACACTTTTATATTCATAGGCAAATTTAACCTAACTGTATTCAATTGCATATGCACATATCGATCAGTATGTCCCAAATGTGAGGAAAAAATGTTAGGAAATACTATTAGATCACAATATAAGTGCGTTTAAAAGAAAAAATAGCGCAAAAACGACCCATTTCGAAGAAGCAAAAAGTACTAAAATTAAGGATTCCTTAAATCCAAAAATAAAACATTCTTGAAAGGGAAAAAATAATTAAATGCTTTTGAATTAACAAGATGCTTCTTTAGGAAATAAAATCTAAAATAAACCAATTAATGCGAATTTAATTGATTACTTGTATAGAATACTCCATATGCAAATCTACTGTTATATTTTGAACATGTTTTCACAATAAGTTAACAGCAACATCTGTTCTTTTGTTTTCTCTCAAGCCATAAGTTTTATAAACTTAAAGAACACTATTATAAAATGTTTTAAAAGTGACTAAAAACTAATAAAGTATTAAAAAATTTTTAAATCATTATAAGAACAGAAAAACAGTTATAATTTCTTCATGTATAAATCTATATTAATCTCATTTGTATAATGGAATAACAAAGTATATTTAACAAAATCTACTTAAAGTTTTGAATTTAGAATTTTAAACAACAATATTAAAAATATGTAAAACAAACAAAGAAAAAACGAAATTAATCAAGTTTTCTCTTAATTCTTGCTCTTAGAGCCAATATTTTATAATTATATTAAATATACATACATATATCAATGTAATTGATGTGTTGTATTATTCATATTTGCTGTTTCTAATTCTTCAAAATATTTTCTAGCATTACGTATATTAACAAGTGTTGCTTCAGATGGTACCGTAGCATCTGATGTAACTACCATAACATATGTATTACTAGTAAATGTATCAATGAATGCAGCAAATGCACTATTTCTAACTTCCATTGATTGAAATTTAGCACCTAATTTTGAACAAGAGAGCTTAAATTGTTTTATTATATTGGAAACTTTTTCAAAACGATGTGTATCACGATATTGTTTACGTTGACAATGTGAAATGACTAGGAATGTTGCTCTTTCAAATAATAATACTTCATCTGCATCAATTATATTTGAAAAATGTGTTAATGAATTTTCCAATGCTGCTACATTTGGTATTAACATTGTAACAATATTTGACCATGCTCTTAAAAAATAACAAAAAACAAAGGAAGTTATTTCGTCAGTTTTAGAAAAAATATTTTACATTTTTTACCTATATAATGTTTCATCCCATATACTTGTTCTGAAACATGTACATTCCAGTGGCATTGAAAGTCTTATTAAATCCTCTTCTCTTTCCTTAAATAAAACATCTCTTTGTTCCTCAGCAACTAAATCCATTTTATGTATAAGACAGAATATTTTAGCTTTCGGTGAGTTCTTTAAAAATTAGAAATTAACAATTATTTTAAATTCATAAGACTATATTTTTTTAATAAATCGATAATAAACAGAAAATTAAATACAATAACATTTAAGATTAATTCTACCAAAGGATTAAAAACTTAAAGAAAAAATTACGTTAGTATTTTTCTTAATAAATAAAGCATAGAAACTTGTATGTATTATATTTGTAAAAAAATCGCACGATTACTGATAATGAAGAAAAGAAAATTCCGTGAGATAAAATGTGGTAAACAGACAACGCAAATAATGAGAATAAAAAGTGAAGCCAGTAACTGTTAGCTTATCGTTTATGTTTACCATTGTTGTGTTTTAATTTCATATAAAGAATTTTTTGGAATATTATATGAAAGCCGATATTTTTTCTTCACCAAAAACAAGCAACACAACAAAAATATTTCTACCAACTCAGCTAAAAATAAAAAAAGATTAGACAGCAAGAATTCTATTAAAATTAATTTTAAGCTAAATTAAGACGCTAAAAATAGGTAAAACTAGATTTTATTGTCATTAGATGAAATTCAATTTCTTCCATAGTATAAAAATTTCTTATTAAATATTTAAAATGTATTTTAAAACCATACAATGAAAAAGAATAGAAAAAATTAAATTGACTGTTTTTTAAGTTGATAACAGTTAAAGGTATTTGTTTTTCTTTAATTTTATACAAAAATCAGCTCAAAAAATATTACATTGGACGTGAAAGCCATTTGACTACTTGGATAATATCCTACCAGCAGGACCTTTATATTTGTCAATTTCAATCTATTAGTGAAGTTTTTATTAAACTTAAAGCCAATGATTTTCATTTAATACTAACATATGGATAGTAAATATTATTAAAGAAAAATATATTTAATAAAATTAACACACATACATTTAGTATAGCTTCAAGGCATGATTGATAATAATGTACATCTTTATCCATTTCTCGACTTTCTACATCGAAGACGTAAATAAGTACTTCCACATTACGAAAAATGTTATCTCTTTGTGATGCAAAATATTGCTCCATAAAAGATTCTTGTCCACCACAATCCCAAAGATTAAGTACTAAATTTCCAAGAAATCGAACATGAGAATGTTCGACGTCAACTTAAATGCAATGAAAAAAATATATTACTTAATTGATTAATATGAAAAACAAAAATAAATATCTACTTGTCGCTCCCAGTCGTGTTGTATCACGAGCAATATAATTAGCAAATATAATGGATCTCATACTTGTTTTACCTGATCCACTTTTACCCATTAAGAGTACCTATTATTGAAAATATTTTTGTTATATAATAACTAAAATTTAATTTATAATTGCATATTACCTTTTTCTTCATTTTAGAACCAATTTTGTAAACAAGTAAATGATAACCTTTCCTATTTGACAGTTCTCTACTAGAAGTTTTAATATTACTGTTGTCTCTTTCTTTCTTTCAGAAATTGAACTTTATAATATGAGTACGTTCAGTTCTAAAAATTGAACTCTTTAATCTTCTCAATAGCCCTTTTTGTAAGCCTGTTATTGTGTAATATAATTCCTTTATTCCTTTTGGATTTTGATTTAAAAAAATATAATTAATTAAGTAAAAAGATATATTTAACATTTTAGTAAATAGTATTTTGAGATAGACCAGAGCAGTCATATATAATCCATTGGCTGGTTTAGGGGATTTAGGGCATAACTATTACGAACTATAGGATCGCCCAGTTGTTGAAAATTTCAACAATACATCGAAAAAAGCTTTGCTTTGTTTTTATATTGTTGTTGTTTTTCTCCCATACATTTTATATGGGATAAAATTTTTTTATTAAAGGAGACGTTTTTAGACGTAATAAACCGAGTTTCATATTATTAATTATTTAAAAATACATAAAAAAGCACTCGTCATTACCTGTGTTCAAAATTTTAAATTATCGGTTTCGTTCACTTTGAGTTTTCGTGCAAACCAGTTTTGAAAAAAAGTAGCTTGAAGAAAACCCTTAAATTTTTTCCCACTTACTCCTTCCTGAAGAGAAAAGGAATCTCATTTATACCGTTTTTTTGTATAAAATAATTCCAATAATTTAAAATCTCCCCGACAGAAGGAAATAGCTTAGTGTATTTAAAAATATTTATCAGCGGTAATGGAGCCCCGGTCGTAGTTTTGTTTTTGTAAATGCAGAGAAGGAAATAGCTTAGTGGGTCAAACAGTTCCTCCTACCCTAATTCATTAATTTTGTCCAGTGTGCGCCTTGCACAGTGGGGTCTTGCCTTTTTGTTTTGCAATTTGACGCCCTTCCTGTTGACGATAGCCGAATACTTTTCGATTAAAAATTGGTTTACTTAAGGGTGTTTGACAGTTTTTCGATTTTTTGACATGGATTTCCTTCCACTTCTGCCCTTAGTACGACGTTGTCTAATATGTTTGATCTTCCTGATCGATAGGAGTCAGAGAGATTAAAATTACTTGATCTGAACTTGGAACACAAAAACTGCAACAGAAAGGTTTAATATTGGTTTCTCTTTGGTTTAAACAAAATCAAAAAACACTATTCGAACGAATGTTTTTTAAAGTACATAAGATATTATGCTGCTTGTTCTGTGATGGATTTTAAAGGTCATTAATAATAGAAATAAAAAATAAATTTAAGAAACTGATGAAATATTTTATTAAGTAGAAAATATACCTAAAATATAAATATTTTTAACTCCTTAACGCAGGGTTTTTTTTAAAGAAAAGCGGCCAAAAAGAAATAATTTTTTTAATGTAAAACAGCACAATTTAGGACACTGTCTTGGTAAAAAAATTAAAAAATACAAAAATAATTAAAACATTTAAAGCAGCATAAAATACAACACCACTCGAATTAACTCCAGCGTATAAGGAGTTAAAATTTAAAATTAATTTATTTTATAATTTAGACTAATTCTTAAAATATAATTTTTTGTGATATAAATTTCTGTTAGTAATTTTATTTTGCTAGAGATACAAAACTATTCAAATTATAAGATAAATTTTCAATGATTAATAAATTGGAATATGTATTGGACAAAAATAAATTACTTGACAAACATATTTTGAAAATGAAACTAAAATTTATTTATATTTTATGTACCAAAAAAGTAATTTTTCATGATGCTCTTAAAACGTCCTTTCTTGAAATATAAGCCATATCGAAACTTAACTCTTATTAGTTTTTCTCAAAGGTTTCTTTGGTTGAAGTTTATTGCAATATTATTTAGAATAAATCGCATTACATCAAAACACAAACTCATACATAATAATAATTAAATAGAATTATTCTTTCCAATTGTTGTGTTTCATAATAAGATGTTTTTTAAAAATTTTGTTTGGCAAAATTTCCTTATTGGGAATTTGAGTTTTCCATTAGTTTGAAAAAGAAGTAAAAGTTTTACTAATTGTAAGTAAATAATTAATTTAAAGTAAACATTTCGATTTTTTATATTAAGATGACCTAATACAATATTCCTCGTTTGTTTCATAATTGAATTTGAGCTTAGATCAAAACCAATAAATTTACATGGCAACAAATAAATAATTTGTGCATCTATTTACATAGAAACTAGATACAATGCTTCCGGGTTCATTAATAACAAAAACAAAATTTATTACAATCAAAAATTTCTGTTATAAAAAACTATACCAAAATGCCATTACTACATCATGCATCGAATTTCCTTGCTAAAAAGTCGTTTTCGGCCTGTTGAGCTAGACCAGGGGTCGGCAACCCTTTGAGCCTGAAGAGCCAAAAATTACAATTTACAAAATTTCAAAGTTTTTAAAGAGCCACAAATATTTTTCTAGGCAAAAATAAAGAGTATAAAAAAAAAAAATAATCTATTTCTTTATTAGAAAAAATATCTATTTATTCAGATATAAGTAGTGATTTTCACAACAAATTAAGTTATATATATATGACATATGGATAATTACTTATTATTTAAGTAAAAAATTAAAACAATTAAGCAAAAAATTGAGTAATCAAATTCAATGGGAGCGTTGGCTTTGCATAGTTTTAGAAATTTTTGATAAATTTGGTTCATAACTTGTTGTTTTCAGCTTCAAGCACGACTCTAAGTTTTCATTTGTTATTTGGCTTCTTTGTTTACTTTTGATTATATTCATACAAGAGAACGCTTGCTCGCACGAATATGTAGATCCGAAAATAGTCAGCACTCCAAAAGCCAACTTCTTCACCTCATTGTAGCAATCTGGGAGGCTATTCCAGGCATCGAATATGAGTGCCTCCACTCGCGGGATTTCTTTCAAAGCTGTCCATTTTTGTTTCGTTACGTACATACATTTCTGGACCTCCAACTCTTCCAACTTTCTTTTCAACTCTGTAAATTTCCCACTCCACAAAGCTTTACTTTTTAAATCGATCAATTGCAGTTCTAGAGACCCAATATCAATTCCAAATGGCTCAATGTGCATTTCGTTAGTATTTGTGTTGAGAGGATTTACTATGAATGCTAGAGTGATTTTGTTAGTTTTGAATTGCTCAAATCGGTCAGCAAATACATCTTTAATTTTTTTTATAACTGTGCTGAAATAACTCATGTCAGCAGTAGCACTGGTCTTATCGCGATATTGCTTTAAAAATGGAAAATGAAGTAATTTACCACTCTGAATATCTTCTGCAAAAAGAATTAATTTTTCTTCGAAACATACCAATTCTTCCACCAAAACATAGGCTGGATTTCCCCTTCCCTGCAATTTTTGATTAAGCTCATTTAATTTTGATGTGATATCCACCATAAAGTAAAATTTTTGCAACCATTTATCGTTCTCTAATTCAGGGTGATAAATGCCTTTTTCATTGAGGAATGTTTTTATTTCATTAAAGCACAAAGCAAAGCAAAGCAAAGCAAACGTTTCAAATTTAACGATATATTATTGTTGTTGCTATATTTGCTGCCAATATTTTTTCTTTTTTCCTAAAAGCTGAGTAAGAAATCAAATAAAACCTCAAACGGATCAAGTCAAGAGTGATTAAAGAAAAGAAAAATTTAGTGTCAGCCTCTTACATATTAAAAGAGAATATAACAACACAAGCAATGCTAAAATCAAAATAAACCGAACTCCTAAAGAAGTAGAAAAAGGCAAAACATTTTGTTTATTTAATTTTTTTGTTTTTTGATTTTAAATTTTCAAACATTGAATCCGAACCATTTAAAATTTTGTTAGGTATCAATAAAAATATAACCCAGACGTGTGTAAAGAATGTCTACTTTAGCTGCACCCCCACAGCAATTCAATATCAGATCGTTGTGTTTTGTTTTTGAGAAAGTATGATATCTTTGTTTTTGTTTTCTTGATAAAGGAGCACAAGTGGCTAACAGTGGGTAAACATGGTGAAACGATTCAGAACGGTTTTCAAATGCTTTTTTTTTTGTTGATGAAATTAATAATATCTGCGTATGGAACTAAAGAGCCGCAGCTTCACATCCAAAGAGCCGCATATGGCTCGCGAGCCGCAGGTTGCCGACCCCTGAGCTAGACTCATTTCCGAGTGACATGTGTGAAATTTTGAATTAATTTTTTCATTCCGCACATCTTGGTAACATCGCCATATGAATGAAACCAGCTTGAGTAAAATTAATTGAGTATAAATACCTTAGAAAGGGAGTACAAAAAACGCCTTGCGTATTAATATATAGATTCTTACCTATCATAGAATCTAGATTGGAAGAACTTTTTGTATTAGTTATATTTAAAAAATAAATAAATCTTAAGGAGTGCTACCTTCTTAAAAATAATTGTGAAGTATTACAGATAAAAATATGCTTTTTTAAAAGTAGAAATCTTCTTAAGAACTACTAAAAAATTACTCTGGCAGAAATAAAATCCCAAAACGACACTAATACCAAATTGAAGAACTGCTTACTTGGTTTTTAATTTGCCATTTCATAATATAAGGGATACGGACTGTTTGGAAATGCAGGATATTTTAAAGAAACATTAACTGTGTACGGAGCGTAACCCTTACTTTAAAACTAAACGTAAATTGAAATTTTAACATGTATCATTGAAGTTTAATAATTTTCTTATCAAATAATCACCAACGATGCCATCCTTGTGTTAGCTGTGGGATTTATTGACCGATGAGTTATAATTTTGTTCTTTCTTAATACAATTTACATTATAGAAAGGCAATGTACGTATTTCTTAGATTTAAAATTATGGCAATTTTGTAATTCAAACGTATTGTTAGAAATCACAACCCATATTTGATTTTGAATAATGGGTTCTGTAAAACGCTAAAAATTGAAGTGACATTTTTCTTAAGGTCATTAATTTCCATAAACCATTGTACTTTCCGGCTTTTCCAATAATTACTAACTTTAGAAAACTTAAACCTTTTATGCATGATTAAATTATTTATTGCTTTACAGTCATAAAATTATATTGACAAAAATTCTAATTTCTTTATTTATTAACAAACAAACAAAAATTTTTCTTTGCATTAAAATGTAACAAGTTACTCTAGATATTCTCTTAACAATTTAATGATAAAGAATTTAAATTTTACACTGCTGTTTTTTTTTTCAATCTACTGAATCAAAGCAAAATATAATCGTACTCAAACCAAATATTCATTTGCTAATTAAGTTTAATAATTAATCCTACAACTCGGTGGCTCTTCATTCAATAGCTGACAAAGTAATTCTCGTAAATCATTAAATGCCCTAAATTGATAACTAGCATTATATTCCTAAAAAAAAACAAGTTGATTTTGTTAACAATATAAAAAAAGAATATTATTATAATACTAATTACCTGATTAAAGATAATTGTTGGAATAAAATCATGAGGATAGCTATTCGTCTCATTTTCGGCTATTAATTGTAACTGTCTACCTGTCCCATCATTTAAACAATTTTCTAAATTTTCTATATTAACACCAACATTGCTGGCACACTTTAAATAATTATGAAAGGATTAATATTTAATAAAATTTTATTAGAAATTTACCATATGACCACTAAAATCAATTCCTTGCATTTGGCAATTAATAAATTCAACTTGTTTATCGATTTGATTAGGCAATTCATTAAGGACACAAGAATGTATTTTATTACCACGACATTCTTTTTCGCCATGCTGGCATTCAAAATTTTCACTATTAGGTATACTCTAAAATGTAGTTTTTTAAGTAATTTTTCAATTTTTTTTGCTAAATTATATTTACTCTAGCCTTTCCAAAAGGTACTAGTTTTAAATTGATGTAATCCTTAAATCCATCGTAGTTATTTTTCAATTGTGAAGAGATAAAATATCTACTATCTGGACAAAAAGATTCATATAACACGGTTATATGCAGCTAAAAATTGATAAATAATTATTATATAACGTACATGTATCTCATATATAATTTATTTGATTTTAGGAGCACGACTAGTTTAAAATTTTTAAAATTTAGATTTTTTTTTTTGCATTTTTCCATAGTTTAAACCCTATAAATTATTAAAATTAAAAATCTCAAATAGTGTCTGAGTTAAATCCGTCTAAAAAGCAGCTGCCTCCTCTGTTAGAAAAGAACGTTACTTGCCCTTAAAGGCGTTCTTCTCAAAACAACATTTTTCAAATTTGCTGCAGCTGTAACTCGATAACAAATCATCCGATCGATTTGATTCTTATTTTAGCATATTTTGTATTTGTTGCTCCATATAATGATCCTCCATTTTTATGATTGGATAAAAAATATAATTTTGCCAGACCAAAAACCATCAGATTTTTTTAGCAAAATTTAAACTTTTTCTTTCTAAAATCCGCCATTTTGTTGCATATTAATTTTTTTTCACAGCCGAAATATATTCTAGTTTAATGATTTTTTTGGTTTTTTTATTTCAAAAACTCTGAACTCCAGAATCACTGCAGCAATGGGAGTACTTTTTATTTTCGATGCCTTATGAGATGGAGGATAACTTCCCGAAAAATTAATATTTCTATTCCAAAAAATTATATTACATTGTTTATTTATCCAAAAATATGTAAGTACCAAATTTTTAAACATTCGATGGAATAGTTTCTTTGAATAAAATTCACAAAAATCACCCTTTTTTTAGAGCGTCCAACTAGTCAAACAGTTAAAAAATCACAAAATAATGACAGTTCTTCTATGACAACTTTTTATAATATAGAAAAAATAGCATTTAGAAAGATGAACTATAAAATTTTAGACAAAATGTACTAAAACGGCATTAAAAACATTCCAGCTTTCCTGGGGAAAGAAAATATTTTTCTGTAAAATAAAGTTTTTTCTTGGAAATGTAGAAACTGGGTATATAGATAATGATAGTTGTAAAGAAAGGAAGAAGGTTTAAAGATTAGGTGGGAAACTATTTGAACATTTCTTTATGAGCATTAGTTAAAGAAAAAAGTCTGTAAAAAATTATTGCATGTCAATCATTTCAAATTGTGTGCGAAAAAACATGTCTCTCCACCAGGAAAAACTCCACCAAAAATCAAACCAGCCCTCACTATAAATTTTTCACAGAGAACCCTGTTTAACTCTGTGACTCTATTTAATTAGTCAAACAATTAGTAGCGAATATTTTTCCTAATTTTTGATGCCAGTGATTATCATAATTTACCGTCGTTGACTTGAATATTGTTAAACAGAAAAGTACTCTCTCTTGCGCTATAATTTGCACTTTACTTCTTATATGACGGTGTTTTTGTTCTAAATCAAGTCTTTGTGTATTAATTATCTGGCATTGTCCTTATTTGACACCCAGTGCGATTTATTATCCTTCCAAAACTATAATTATTTAAAAAGAATATTTTTTATAGTAATTTTAACTATCTAAAACGCTCAAAATGAACTAGAAAACGTATTTAAATCACTGCAAAAAGTTTCTTACAAATAAATTGAAGAGAATATTTTAAGTAAATTAACAAAAAATATTCAGATACATATTAATTACGACCAGTATGGAGAATTAGTTACTGTGTTTTTTATTTTTCTTCCTTATTTTAACTAAATTTACATGAAAAATTAAATATTGTCACCGTCAAAAATTAAGAATACTAAAAGGATAACTTTCGCTGTGTTTAATATGAAATAATTAAATAAAAACTTATAATTATAAATTTAGCACAATTGCATAATAGTATAACAATATTCCGGTTTTTCTAAATTAATGTAAACAGGCCAACTACAACAGAACATTTATTTTAAACTTGTTTCGATTTTAATTAAAATCTATTATTGGATAATAATTTCAATCAGTTACTGTGATAGTTAGTATATTGTTAACTAAACTAGAAAATACTTGACAGTGTTTATAGTACTATCAGAATTATAAATTAATGTCAGTCTAATACCCAATAAATATTTATTAATATAAGTAAGAATACAAATTTGTCATTTAGGAAATATATTCTCTGTCTGGTTTTTATTTCAAAGGGGAAAATATCTTTTATTGAAACAGGTAATAAATCTTCTCTATTGTAAATTGGTTCTTTTTTCTTATGATGTTATTTTTGGTATCATAAGATTTTGATTTAAAATTTATAAAGTTACATTTTTAAGCTTTTTTTATATTTATTTTCATTTGAATTTGAAAAATATAAATTTCATAAAAAGCTCAAAAATTAATTATTAATTTTTAGCTCTCAACGTTCAATTTTTATAACATTTAATTAGTTAAAATATGAAACGGGCTAATTCAAAGAAGTTAGTACATATTAATGTCATTTTTTAATCACTATTGAAACCCCAGTGCAAGGATACTCTGTATATAAAAATAACTCAATATTTCAGTACCTTGAAATGGTCCTGTTAACGTAATACATTTCTTTCGCTTCATTTTGATTGTTTTCGTCCTCTAAAGCTACTGATTTTCACGATGAGTAAGTTTTAATGGAAAAAAAATTAATTCAGGGAATAATTTAGTTCTTGTATAAATTCCCCATTCCTCTAGAAATAATGCATTAGAAACAAAACTTAAATTAAAGATTTTCATAAGAAATTTTAAAAAAAACGTACAGTTTTGTTTTTTTATAATAATCCAACGCAAAAAATTTTCTAAATTGTTTTCAAGTTGGCTTTCTCTATTGCCAGGTATTATACATTAAAAATACTCTCTGTAGTTAACTAAATAATATAAATATGATGTAAAAATGACTTTCCAATCTTAATAACGAAATATTATGGGCCTACGAAAGTGGGCGCTAAGCGAAGACTCTTTAGATTAAGTAATAATACTTAAAAGATTGCAAGCTAATTAAATCTTAAACGACTCATAATCAAGAATATTTCTTTTTGCCATAGTACGAATACCAAAAGTTCTTGTTAGTCTCTATAAAATTTTATTATATGAAATTCAAATTAAAGATCAACCCATTTTTATTAAAAAGTGCTCCCACGCTGCTGAATTTTAGAGCTTTTCATAAAAATTCAATATTATTTCTGAATATATCGTTCACCAGAACCAGAAGGTTGGTTTTTTTCTGTTTTTCTAAAATAAACAAATGTAATTGAAAAAGAAAAATCACCTACTCTAAATTGTTTTAAGCAAATATTTTTAAGAGATAAAAATAACGCAAGTAAACAAACTTTATTAATAATATTAACATAAAAAGATATATAAAAAATGAAAATAAGTAAGTAAAAATATAAATATTTTGAATTGTAGCCTAATAGTAGTGACTAACAAAATTTCAATTAAGGTATTCCCACACAAAATAAAAAACAAACACGACCAAACATTTTAAAGATTAGTCTTTTTGCTCAGTCGTAAAGTATACAAAAAAAACAAAAAACAATCAAAACGACATCAACGGAGAGCATAACAAAAAGAAACACTGAGGTCAGATGATCTCGTTTATCTTCCTTGTTGAAAAAGAATAATTTCCGCGAGAAACTTTGCGCGTTGTTCTTTTTGTTCTTGTTTGCTATTGTTGTTATATGGGGAAAGTTTTTTTTTTTTATTTTTAATTTGTTGTATGTATTTTTCATACCTCAACTGGTTTTAAAAGATGAATATTTTTCTTACAAAATAATTACTGTCATCCAGAAATTTTTTACGTGAAAGGGTATAGCAGGATAACCATGCAAAAGCTGCATCGGCGTGAATTGGAGGGTTTCGAGTCTCTGTTTACTGTACTCCATCATAATTGTCATTACGAGAAATTTCAGACCTCCTACCCTCATACTTACAAAGAAAAGGGGGTTGCAACCCCTAACGTTTAAATTTTTTTTCTCGAAAACTATTAAAGCTATCTGAATGAAATTTAAAATACTAATAGATATTTATGAACTACATATGATATATTTTTTTCAGAATTTTTGAATTGCTAGAAACGATAAAAATAAGAAGTTTGTTTTTTAAGGGTAGTTTTTTAATATCACCCCTGAATTGACACCTAAAAAAAAATATATATACTGTGCGTGTATTAGTTGTCTATCTTATATAAAAGTTATAAAAAGGTCCAGCTGGGGCAACATAGAGAAAAAAAAAAAAACTTCAGTTAAATACAAAACTATTAATACATATGACATGACACGTGATTTACTAATAACTTAGTTATAAAATTAACTTTATTAAGAACAATTGAAAAGTGTTTATTATTTTTATTTGAATTTTATTAAAGAAAAAAAATATAAATGTTAATAATATATTTATAAATAGTCAAAATTAATCGTCATCACTATCTTCTTCAATGGTTACGGTTATATTGGTTTTATCAAAAATGGAAGTCAATATTTCAGCCGGTTTTATAATTTTAGATTTGTAACGGCCATGCGACAAATAGTAAATAATTGCTGCTACATGAGCGCAGCAGCCCACAGTTCTATTTCCGTTTGCGCAATTGCAAACATACCTTTGGATGCCTCTATAGCTGTTCAAATTCGGCTCATACTCAATAAAGCAAGTGTATGTCTTGCTATTAATATGACGTGATCGTAACCTTACTTTTATAATCTTTTCATTATCTTTTAAATATTCCATTTTTATACCTTCATCTGTAATTATTTCAGCAAGATAGCATAGAACTTGCGATAACTGGTATGTTCCGGTGAATAATATCTTTAGATCATATTCCGTCAATTCTGGAAAATCCATTAGACAACTTGAAGATAATGCAATGAAAGGCTTTCTGAGACGATTAAGATTTTCATTTTCTATCATTTCTTGCATAGTATTTTGTTGACCTTGCCGTTCTTTCATGAATGCAACTATGGTATCAGCTAGTTCCATATCTGAATTCATTCTCTTGCCAAAAGTGTTATGTAAAAATCCTGCTATTCTGCACAATGATTTTGCCATTGGCAAGAGCTTGTTATCAAGAACGTGGTGTAGTAAATGATATTTTTGTCCAATAGCACCGTGTACAGCTTCCACAACCCAGCGAACTTTAGTCACAAATCGTGATGCATTTGCTTCCTCTGCTGTTAATTGTGCCCTTTTACCTTTGAAAACTGGCATAAGAACATTGTAGCCTTGGTCCTTTAAGTAATCCACCACATCACGGAAACCGCGATCTACGAAACAAAAATCACCTGGCTGCAGAAGCGCTTTCAATTCATTTGATTCTTCCATTATATTTTGCAATATAGATGCATCATTCATTGTTGCATTAAATGGACCTGCAATGTCTATTATAAAGCCGTTTGTTGTACAAATGGTAAAAGGCTTGCAAAGAGCAGTTTTCTTTTGTCCACTGTAAGACTTTCGCTGGTAGATATTGTTACTGCTTTTTTGATGCTTCACGTATGTACCATCAAATATTACCCCTAGAGTAGTTTCTCCAAAGTTGAAAAGTTGTTTTGCGATCAATGATGTTTCGTTTTCAACTAGATCTTCTCTAGTTTTGGCATTGATTCCGAAATAAATGGGTAAAACATCTTTTTCAAAAGCTTGGATTACCTGATGAAAGTAGTTTGATACCTGTTGAGGATATCTCAAACCAAAGATTTTTTGAACTATGTCATTCGAATTACCCGTTCTGAGTTTAAATAAAAAAATTATCAATGCTTGTATTACTGTCCGTTCTTCATTATTTCTCATGCTTGTCAGCATCTGCTGTAACTTAAATATATTTTGCCATTGAAGACCCGTGAAAGTAAAAATCTCTTCCTCAGAGACAGAACATCCATGAAGTCTATTATGCAATGTTAAATCTGCATTATCTGCTAAATGATTTAAAAAATCAGATACTTCTCCCTTTTCTAAAAAACTATAATTTGAATAAACGCGTAAGAGCTGCAGTTCATCGTGAAAGAATCGTTTTTTAATTAAATGTTGAGCACAACATCTGTTTCCTTTTGGAATAAAAATTCTTCGTTCGATAAATGACTGAAGGCGGGCTTCTAAAGGCACTACTGTCAGATTTTTCTTAGAGTCACATAACGTACAGTAAATATGTATTGCTTTAACTCTTTTTATTTGAAATTCCACATATTCTTTACGTGACGTATTTCGGCAAAACACCTTAAAATCCGGATCGTTTAAATCACTTTCACGATTGTCATTTTCTACATTATCATCATAGCTAGTAGATGGTGTAGGTTGCGGAATTCTATATACTATTAACCGACATTTTTTGCAAAATACAGACCCGATTTTAATAACACTGTTACAATAAGCTTGATACCTCTTAACGTCTTCATTTGTGACAATCCGTTTAATTTTGCCAAAAGGTTTTTTGATAGTTATTCCGCAGTTAACACATTTTTCAACTTTAATACTTCCAACTGTTTTCTCCATTATTTTTAACCTCTGTATCACTTTATTTTAACTTTTTTTTTATACCTCACTGTAAAACTGTTTCTTTTAAATCCTACTTTAAAATTGCTTTGAATCTCTATCTCTCAAAATTCCACTTTGAAACTGTTTTAGAACTGTATTAATTTTAATACCACTATAAAAATATTGTAAATTGTAACCAAATACAAAAAACACACACGATTTTTCATAAGTTAATTTCGCAACAAACCAAAATGCTTTTAACGAAATACTAAACTACATATTGGAAGATTTAAAATACCATCTTAATAATAACTGTTGTATATAATTCAACTGATCATAAGGATACTAAGCAAAATACACGCATATTTACCTGGAAATACTGTATAAATGGTTTTATTAGGCTCTTAGAGTAGCAAATTAAATCCTTCACTTTCATTTTATTGTAAAAATATAAAATGTCTTTGGCAGGTACATCTTCAATTTTAAGGCAAGGTTAAATGGCTACCACATTATATTGCTACTTACTGAAACTACCTACTATTTGATCTTAAGACTAACTGTTGTAGATTACCTGTCCATAAGGATATATAGCCATATACATGCATATTTAACTGATAATAGTGTGTACATGGTTTTATTAGGCTCTTAGACTAGCAAATTAAATCCTTCACTTTCATTTTACTATAGAAATATAAATATTGGGCAGGTACATTTTGAACTTTAAGCAAAGGTTAAATATTATATTGCTACTTACTGAGAGCATGGGCAGTAAGATATACCGTTATGACATTATTATTATTGCTAATATAGAAATATTCAAATAAAAATAATAAACACTTTTCAATTGTTCTTAATAAAGTTAATTTTATAACTAAGTTATTAGTAAATCACGTGTCATGTCATATGTATTAATAGTTTTGTATTTAACTGAAGTTTTTTTTTTTTCTCTATGTTGCCCCAGCTGGACCTTTTTATAACTTTTATATAAGATAGACAACTAATACACGCACAATATATATATTTTTTTTTAGGTGTCAATTCAGGGGTGATATTAAAAAACTACCCTTAAAAAACAAACTTCTTATTTTTATCGTTTCTAGCAATTCAAAAATTCTGAAAAAAATATATCATATGTAGTTCATAAATATCTATTAGTATTTTAAATTTCATTCAGATAGCTTTAATAGTTTTCGAGAAAAAAAATTTAAACGTTAGGGGTTGCAACCCCCTTTTCTTTGTAAGTATGAGGGTAGGAGGTCTGAAATTTCTCGTAATGACAATTATGATGGAGTACAGTAAACAGAGACTCGAAACCCTCCAATTCACGCCGATGCAGCTTTTGCATGGTTATCCTGCTATACCCTTTATAAGTGCATCACAGTAAATTACCACTAGAATTTAATTTCGTCAGCACGCACGGGAGTTTTTAACTATTTAAAACAAAAAAAACTTATCGAAAGTTATTTTAACGCTACAAAAGGAACAGTTCTTTATATTAAATATATAATATTTATAATAAATATTTTAATGAGTAAAAATCTAATATCAATGTGACAATTTTTGTAATTATTCATTACAGAATATGTTAGAAAATTTGTTCGGTGTGAACGTATTATTGCCACTAAAAATTATATTAGCTAGCTATAAACTTAGACTATGAAATATTTCAAGGAAATTGAGTACATATTATTAAATTCTCTTTGTTCTTAGGTGTTATATGCTAAAAAGAAAACTTTTTAATATTAAAATAGTTTTGAGCTTTCTGTTCCAAGTATGAAAAATTGATTTAATCTTCTTTCACTTCGATAGCTTAGATTTTTAAGCAATATTACAAGTGTTTATTTAAAAATTAATCTAAAAAAACTCTACTCAATTACCTGGATAAATAAGATAAGAAACAACTATCTAAACAACAAATACTAATTTATTATTTTGTTTTATTATTATCAAACATTACTTAGTTTTGGTGTTTGAAGTAATAATATTATAAAAAAAAATGATTGGTTTTTTAAATAAAACGCTATAAGTATTTTTGTGAAACCTAAACTAATTTTAAAGTAGTAGTAATTAGGTATGCATTTTTGTCCCCTTTTTGAACAAAACTAAACTAAGATTGCTATGCTAAGGCATAGTACAAAACATTATTGGAAATTTTATAATATGCAAAATGCTAGTCGAAAAATAAATACCATTTAATGTTTTCTATCATACATACATATATATGTATTATTTATACGTGTATCTTACTTAAATAAACAAAAGAAAATCATCTTTGTTATCATATGTTAAATACTTTCGACAGTAATTTAGAATATTTAAAGTTAAACCTTGAATTCTTTATTAATGACTTGTAATTATTGTTAAATGCACAAATACAAAAAAGAAAATAATTGTTTAAATTACCAGTTATTTATTAGAACATCAAATGATACTTTTACTCAACTCACCTTTTCAGTCTCTTCTTGGCTAATGCTGGAACACACCAACATTAAGGTGGAAAGCACGTAAACAATAAATAATTGCATTATTTTATATTTTTGAATGAAAAGCAACAGAACGATCAAAAAAATTTTTCTATATAACTATGTTTAAACTTGATTTAGTCATTAATTAAATTATTAAATGTATTTACCTTAACTTAATAGTAAGTTAAAATTACTATCGCGGTGCTATTCCAACCGCGTCTTAAACACAACTATAGCTTGAGAAATAATTTTTACAATGAAAACTTAGGTTTAGTGATTTAGCTGACCAAAAACCTTTTAAAGAAATATTCACAGTATATGCGTATGGGGTATTTGCAAGCGATGAAAAGTTTTATATACAATCTTTACAAATGGGCACAGTAGTATATATATTAACATAATTACTTTATTTTTCGTTTTATAAAACAATTTTACGCATGTATATAAGTTTCATACATTGAAAACAAAAAACTAAAACAAACTAAATTATGTATTTTAGTTATGACTGTATTTGGCGAACGATAGAAACAAAAATTATAATCTTTTGTTAGGTAATTGATTTTTTCTTTAAATAAATTTTCGATTTTAGTAGTTCGTTTGAAATTTTTGAAAAAATACAGAGATAATGACCTCAAAATTCTGTCATTTAGCAAAAAATTATTATTGTTTAACCTGTTGTATTTATTTTTTTATCTTCAGATATCTTCCTGAAAATTTTTATAGAAATTTCATTAACTTTTACGAATATGTATGGTAATTTATTTCAAACATTTCGTTGTTGTTTAATAATATTCTTCTTATCCAACGTTAATTTATTTTTTGTTTACTTATGCAAAACTCGTATAAATTCTCCTATAAAAGCGCTGTCCAAAACGCTAATCTAGACAGTAAAACACAAGCCGATTTAATTTATTATAATGCTCTTATTATGTTAAGGTGGGCACTCACTTAGTGCGCATATCTCAGCGGGAAACATTCATGACTTCAAAAATGACAAAAATTTCACAATTCAGGTACTGCGGTTCCGCGGGAATCTAATTCTCTAAATGTTTAAATTCATATTCTTGTGAACCGAAAAAAAAAAACAAAAATGCCCTTGCCTCTGTTTTGCCGAAATGAAAAAAGAAGTTATATAAGAACAATTAAATATAAATCGGGAAAATATAGCAATTCTTTTGCAAGCGCAAAAGTATTGCTAAAACAAAAAAAAACTTATGCAAAAAATGTGTGTACACATGAACTTCACGCTGAAAATTCACATTTGAGGGGGAAGAGAATCAACAACTTGGCGTAAGTCTATGACGTCAAAAATTTTACTCGCGGAGATATGTGCACTAAGTGAGTGCCCACCTTTAAATATGAACAATTTGATCAAATAAAATACTTCAAAACTAGTAATATAACAAAAAATTTTTTAAAGTATATTCCTACTCATATTTCTCATTCATTCCCATTCAGTTCGATTGTTTTTTCTTTTTCTGAATTTAGAATTCGTCTCATTCAGTTTTCTGAAGTTTTTCTCTCACATAAAACTAAAAATTAGTTTATTAAATATAATTAATGAATTAATATTTCAACTAACTATATTAACATCGACTGTTATTCACTGTTATATGTTAATATCAATTGTCTTGCACTGCCAACCCAACAAAATTTATTTGAACTTGATTGGATAGATAGAAAAGTGTTAAATTAACGATGGAAAGTTCCAAAAAGATATTAGACACTATGAGCTAACGGTAAGAATAATATTTGAACTATTTGTATTAACATAAATTGTCATGTACTGCCAACACAACAAAATTTATTTGAACTTGATTGGATAAATAGAAAAGGATTTTAATAACGATTGAAAGTTCCAAAAAGATATTGGACATTATGAAAGGTTTTCTTTTTAACAAATTCAATTCAAAATTGAATTACTAGGTTAGGTCAATAGAAACTGCTTGATTATTATCAAATACACATAAATGGGAACGTCAATCGTCAACGGGTACCCTATTTAAATAAACTTGACACTTAGAGTTATCTCGGAAATATTCTATTTTGGATTGAATTTAAAAAAACTCTTCTAAATATAATTATTCTTAAAAGCTTGCTATGGCTTAAACGATTTAAGTTTTTTAAATTGTTAATAACTTCATTCTACTAAAAATTTAGTAAAAAAAATATAAAATCAAAATGACTCCTACACAAGTGAGACAGGAATAGACTTTAATATGCAAATATATATACTTGTTTCATTAAAATGACAGTTCTCAATTTAATGGGGTTGTAGTATGGCAGAAGTTTTGGTTCATTCTTAAAAACATGTATACAAAATAATTTTTATTTAATAAAAAACATTTTTTTTAAGTTAAATTACTTAATTGTAATACTATTTTAATATTAAAGAAAAAATTTTAATTCAGGTAATTACTTTTGTAATGGTAGCCGGTTTGCAAAAAAGAGAAAAAAATATGCAACACCATTGTTGGTGGTAAAATAATTAGTTCCAAATTAATAATGTGATAATATTTTTAGTTTTATAATTAATTTATATATTTCTTTATATTTTCTGAATGGTTTTATAGTTGAAAAGAAAAACGTGAAATTTTTTGGCATATGTAAATTTTTAGTCTTTATTTAAATAATTCGATTTACTGTAACTTTTTTTGAAATTTTCATTGTAAAATTATATAAAAGTTAAATTTTACACTTAATATATTATGTTGAAAAATTTTTTTTTTATGAGAAAAAACAAGAATTTGCTTTTGCGATAGTAGTTTGTTTTGCTTTTCAGTATGACTAATCATACGGGCCCTGCCTTTCCTGCATTTTTTTAAAAATAAAACGAGATTTTTTAAATGTTTTTAATTTTAATTCTTTCATCAAACTTTTCACAATTATTAACAGTCATAATTACTTTTCAATAAATTGAATCAATAAAATCCCTTTTTTATGCCATTTTAGTATTAAAACTAAATTTAATTTTAATATATAACGAGTTTTTGCTTTGTTTTTATTCTAAACTAAAAGCTATTACATAAACCATAATAATGATATATTCACTATAAATTTATTTACGAGAAATAATATCAATATTATTTTTATATACAAACAATCTTTGACTAAATATCTTCAATTATCCTGTAGAATTTTCTATACTCACGTCATTATTATAGTACTAATAAGCCGTAAAACTTAAAATGGAAAGGACATACCTTAAGCATATTAAATTATATTATTATAAAAATAGTATAATGAAACGAATTCATTCACATTTATTTAATATAGGAAAGAAGTCTTGAAAGGTTTATATTCGTTTTTAATTAAATTATCAAATGCTAAAAAATTTACTATTCATAATCCAATTGAAAACAAACACAAAATTTACAAAAATAGCTCTAAGGTTCTTACATGTATGAAATAAAAAAATGAAAATTAATCAATTTCGTTATTCAAGAGTTAACTTAAAAAATTATATTTTCAATTTTTGATTGATTTTAGAGCGCTAACCAAATAAAAAGATAAACTTTTATTAAAAACACTGGGATACTGTTAAAATATTTAAGGATTAAATATTTCTATTCATATTAGAATGAAAGACAACAGTTTAGCTTCCTTCAATTTATGAAAAAGACTTATTTCGCTTTTCAATTTTCACAAGTTGTGATCATAGTGTGAGGGACTTCCACTATATTCCACTAATTTCATTAAAATTAGAAAAGTTGTTAGTCGCTCTTAGTCGTTTTCGCTTACTATTCCTTTTACAGTAGGGACAAATAGAAAACTTTAACTTTTAAAATTTTACGTACTGGTCTTACCTTATTCAGATAAAACCTGTAATTTTCTCTAAGTTATGTGGTATTTAATAAAATAAAAAAGGTTTGTAGTGAACAAATGTTTTTTCAACAAGTGTTTCAATTGTTTTCTCAATACAAAATCATGCTAGTTAGATTTTCACTTTTAAGTATATTAATTTTAAGTATAAAATTTTTTTTAGAAATTTTCTTTACGTCTTGTTGACAAACCTAATTACCAATAATTTGAATCACTCTAAGCATGAAAAAATGATAAACAAATCAATTAAATTATTTACTAAATATATTTTATTTACAATTTTAGATTTTGGTCATCAACTACATCAAAATTAGAAAAATGTCTAGTGAAGAAGATAAACCTCCAGCACCACCTGTAAGACTTACAAGTAACCGTGGTACTGGTGATAGAGGTGATGGTGTTCCATCAGTTGATATGCGACCACTGCCAAAGGGTAAACATTTTCTATTGTTAACAAATAATATTTTTAAAATTAAATAAAGAGGCACAAATTACGACATCAGAATAAATATGTCTTCCAATGAATTTTTTGTTTGTTTTGATTTTAATTTAAATATAACTGATAATACGGTCTATGAAATGTCTCAACGAAGTTTGACTAACAAATATAGCTAGACAAGTCTAAACGAAAGTGAAGAAGTTAACCACATTTTGACCACCGATAATAATCGTTATTAAAGTCTAAGCCTATTTTGTTGGTTTTTTATAGTTTCGACACTTTGTATTTAGTTATTTTCTATCTAGAATTTAAACCTATATATAGATAATATAATTCCTGGTAAATTTTTAGTTCAAAATCTCACCATATTAATAGTAAGGGGGAATATTTAACGCCCACTTCTATCAAGAAACTACAAGAGAGACTCAGTTAATTCTTACATAAGTTAAAGTATTTAATATTTAAAACAAATATTTCCTTGTTATTTTGATCATTTATCTAAAAATTTGCTTAAGTAGTCCTTCAAGAGAATCCATTGCTTAAGTTTTTAATTATATTATATTCCAATTGAAGATATATATATTTTAAAAATAATGAGAATTGATTATATTGCAGCATGTTAAAATGCGAACAAAATGATGCAAAAGCAATGACAATCGGCAATTTTTCCAATATTTTATTTTATTTTTAAGTATAGTTTTAAATTAATATATATTAATAATTTTAACATATTACATTAGTTATTTAATTAATGAATTCTTTTTTCAAACAAAATTAACAGAACCCGATGATGCTGATCGTAAAAAGAAGTTAAAAAATAAAATTAAAGGCTCAAAACCATCTCATGCAGATTCTAAACCAAATATTTCATATCCAACAAATTTTGAACACACAGTACATGTGGGTTTTGATGCTATTACTGGTGAATTTACAGTAAGTAATTATTAGGTTTTTTTTTAAAAAATTAAAAGAAAAATACCTTTTAAGAATTTGTGTGTTATAATTAAATAGAAATTATGATTTTGTTTAAAGTGAAATAGTTTTTCTTTAAAGAGCACAAAAACTTTATTTTGTAGCATTATTAAGTTAGCTTTAAGAAGTTTTTATTTGATTAAAGGGAATTTCTACGTTATTTTGTTGAAAAAATCTCATTGGAAAATTACAAAATAAAGATACGATTAGGGAACTAGATGTATTTAGGATGTTATGAAGTCTCCTAAAGGTACGTATCACTCTTTGTAGAAACCAGCTTCAAAATATAGAAAACAGGGTCCGGGACTAAACTAACAGGGCGATTTAAGAATTGCTGCAATCTTTGTTGTTAATAGTGGCTAAAAAGCCGATATTTAAGACATTTGCCTTGTAGGGCATTTAATAGTGACTAAAAAGCCGATATGTAAAATATTTGCCTTGTAGGGCAGCTTATAGTGGCTAAAAAGCCGATATTTGGTAAATAAAAACACAAGTTGTTTTAGTTTATTCATTTCCAATTGGGGCAATTTGTTTACTTAAATAAAAAGGAAGACTCACCTGCCGAGTGGGGCCGTGGTTTGTCCTTTAAAAATTTGTAACAAGAACTCATTCGACTATTAAAATTATTCTACTTTTATAGGGAATTTTTCATCCCACTCCTCAACACAATTTTTTTATGTTCCATAATAGTTTTTGGAAATTTGCAAACCAATAGAATATATTTTGATTTGCAAATTTCGCATTTAAAAAGTTCATTGATTTGGTTGAACTATATTACTATATAAAACTTTTCTTTTTTTTCTTGAATATTACTTATGCGAAATCTGCAATTCCGCACTTTCAAAGTTTATTGTGGTTCATTGTATTAAATGAATCAAAGTTTTATTATATGCATACATGCATATTTAATTAGAATTAATTGTTTTGTTTTTCTTTTTTTTATCTTAAAAATTGAGAAAATATGAAGATTGAAGATCTTCATACCTAACAAGGAATAATAAAATATTTGGTAGCAAACATTTTCTGTCAAGCTTTGTCACACCCTGTGGCTGTGATATCTGAAAGTGGGGTATGGACCCCAGCGAGGAACATATGATCTCGTAACAAGTACAATAATACGCAATGTTCTCTTTTGTAAGTTTGAGCATTTGTAGCATGCATCGAAATAATATAATGCAATTAGGAAAATTAGTGATCTAAAAGACAAACAAACATGATAACAAATTATTTTTAGGCTTCTATTTGGGATAAAATCAAGCGAAATAAATTACATATCACTCTTTGCAGGAAAATAAGAAAATTTTAGAAAAACATCTACATGTAGAAAAAATTTTTAATTCTAGAAAAGTTTTATAATAATAGGAAAAAGTGCACAGATGAACACTACAAAAACTTAAATGCGGTTTACTATAAGTAGCAATACTCTGTAGGGCAAGTATAGAACTACTTATGAATAACATATAAAACAGCAGAAAAAATCAGTCAGTTGTTTTAATATCCAGAAGAAAAAAATTGATCTATATAATAGTCAGAGTAGAATCTTCCAGAATATTAAATACAACATCGCACTTTTCAAGAAAGTAACCAAGAAATCTCCTTTAAAGTTAATGACAAGGTTTAAAAATATCAATACTCTGTAGGGCAAGTATAGAACTACTTATGAATAACATATAAAACAGCAGAAAAAATCAGTCAGTTGTTTTAATATCCAGAAGAAAAAAATTGATCTATATAATAGTCAGAGTAGAATCTTCCAGAATATTAAATACAACATCGCACTTTTCAAGAAAGTAACCAAGAAATCTCCTTTAAAGTTAATGACAAGGTTTAAAAATATCACCAGTGTTCTTTTTTTTAAATATTTTTGTTTTGAACGCTTATTCAAATTTCATATAGAATGGTAAAGTAAATCGAAGCTTAAAATTAAAATATTGATCAACATAAACCTTTCATTTTACAGGACCAAATATATAAATTATTTGAATATTTTCTTTCTTCTTTCTTACCATTGTTAATTATTTTTATTTTAAAGATGAGACATAAAAATATTTAAAAAGTAGTCTACAGCTTTTTATTTCATTACTTTTGACCTTTTGAAAGTGAAACATTCGTCCTCTTACTAGCAATTTGATGTCATAGGTTTAAGAATTCAGATGGATCGATTTATATTTGCATTTATTTCAGGACACAGCACTTTGATACTTTAGAAATATTTATACTAATAAATTATACCCTCTAAATAGAATTTGCTTAAAACTAGTATTGTTGGAACAAAATTTTTGAAATTCACCCCATGCTTCTTGAATCTCTGTTAATATTCATAAAAACTTGTCTAGACATTGGTTCACTTTTACTGATTTCACTGACTCATTTGCATCGATGTATACTGAAAACAGAGTTTTATAATAAAGTATAAGATATCACAAGCCTCATATAATTAATGCAAACTTCTTTTAATGTACAAATATTTTATTCCAGGACTATAAAATTACTTTCGCTTTGCCTATTTAAGTTTTTAATTTTTAATTTTCCGAAGCTTTTTTTTCGAATATTTTTTGCCTTAATTAAATTATTTTAACTTTTGTTATCTTCTTTTTATTTCAAGCTGCCAATAAAAGTAAGTATTGCTTTGTTTTTTTTGCTATAATTTGCCATTGAAATGAGTTCAAGAACTCATTATTTATTCCATATTTTTGTTTCTTTTTAAATTACGGCCTTATAACTGGAGACGATAGTTCCGTTAAACATTAAGCTTATAACATTTTCCATGAATTCTTATGTAACTGGCATGCCAGGAAATAATTTTTGTCCTTTTAAATCTTGAGTTTTGACTACATATATTAAATTCGATTTAAATTCCGCTAGAAGCAACTGCCATAAATTCGTTGTGCAAGTTTTGATCCTTTGTTTTTATGAAACAGAGATTAATTAAAATTTTGACAGTCAATTTAAAAATTCAAAATTACTTATTTAATAATCAGTTTTTTGACTTTGGCGTAGACGAAGTATCTAAAAATTTGCAGTGTTGTCTTTTACAAATTATAGATAGAAAATGGATTGGAGTATATAAAATCTAAACAAAATAATTGTATATGGCATATGGTATTTAAATACATATATTATCTTCATAATCAAAGTCAGTTTTATCATCAAATTGGTTATTTTTCTTTTCAATTTTTTCGTTCGCATATAAATTTACTTGTTTCATAACTTCTGCTTTGAGTTTTTTGGTAAAAATATTTTCTGAAGAAATAAATTAACCCTAAAAGTTTCTTGGCTAAGGCATCCAAAAGATGAATTATTTTTATTTTATCCTGATTTAAATACAAAAAATGAGGCCACGATTGGTAAAACTTTCCCTATTTAGTGAAAAGTGAAATTATCTACGAGACATTACTGTTGTTTTGTTTATTTTGATTTTTGAACTGGTTGCCAGTAAACACTTCTTTTTTCCTAATATAGGATAAAAGAAATTTTATTTTGTGTCATGGAAATAAATTAAAAGACTGGTTAGGTTTAGCCAAAACCAAAATACTTGTACAGCGCCACAAAAAAAAAGTAACTCTTATCAGCATATATAAAAGTAATTTCTCACTGATATCATCTACTTTAAATAGAGAACATCAACGAGCAACTAAGTAAGATCCTAAGATCGTGTATACTGCTAATTTTTCTTCACGTTACTCTATTTGCTTTGTATGGGTAATCGATTTAATATTAAACTTAACTTTAATGTCAGAAAAGTCTAAATTTTTTTATAATAATTGCAACCAGAAAGACTTTAAATGCGCCTGTGAGCTAACTTTTCGCTTAAAATTTTTAAGTCTTATGCTTATACCAAAACAAAAAAAAATAGAACAATTCTTAACATTTATATCTGATTGCAATATTAAATGTCTTCAAAGACGGGAGCGAAAATAAAATTTACTTTTATTCTAATTTCCTTGTTAAAAATTTTCGAAAAATCTCTTGGTTTTAGTAAAATTTTGTTTTTATTTTAGAAAATATAGGGAAAATCAGATAGACAACAAAGTTAAATCTTAAATGTTAATTTGTGTAACTATTGCCAAGAATAATATTTTGCATGTATTTCAATTTCAGAAATAACAGAATTTATTTGACACAAAGAAAGTACAAAAAAAAATAAACCATTTATTTAAATTTTGAGGTGATTTATAAATTTTTTTCCTTAAATATTTTTAGGGAATGCCAGAAGCATGGGCTCGTCTCTTGATGAATTCAAATATAAGCAAACAGGAACAAAAGAAAAACCCACAAGCAGTTCTTGATGTATTAAAATGGTTTGACAACACTAGTAAACAAAGGCCTAATTCTAAATATATGACAAATGCTACAACAACACATTCAGGTATAAAATAGATTAATTTAAAAAAAAAAGAAGAAAAAACTTACAATCTAAATATATTGATTTTAAAACTTTAATTTTTAAGGTTCATCTTTAAGCCGTGTAAGTAGCAGTAGTCCAAGTAGTACACCTACTGATTCAGAATCAACTGCTGGTCCACAAGTGGCACTTAGTCAATCACATTCACATAATTTTGTGCCATCATCACATAGTTCAACTAATGAAGATGAAATAGCACCACCAATTGCAAATAGGCCAGAAAGAACAAAATCTATATATACTAGGCCTATTGAAGAAATATCACCACAATTATCTATACCTCCAACTGTTCCATTACATTTATCACCAAAAATTAAAAATCATACACTTGATAAAAATAAAAATAATTCTAATCATTTAGTAACAACAACAAATACAAATCATTCAACAATACAAATGGTAAATTCATCAAATTCAATAACAAATCCATTAATACAAACATTATCGGCTCAAAATAATCTAACAACAAATTCAACAATAAATAATACAAATGTTGTTTCTATGAATAATATACAAATTAATAATACAACATCATCTAATATAACAACAACACAAACAACGACGACGACAACAACAACAACAACAACAACACCTACAAATGAATCAAGAGGTACTGCAAAAAAAAAGAAAATGTCCGATGAAGAGATATTGGAAAAACTTCGTACAATTGTTAGTGTTGGTGATCCAAATCGTAAATATACTAAAATGGAAAAAATTGGACAAGGAGCATCAGGTACTGTTTATACAGCTATAGAAAGTTCAACTGGTATGGAAGTAGCAATTAAACAAATGAATCTAAGTCAACAGCCAAAGAAAGAATTAATTATAAATGAAATTCTAGTTATGAGAGAAAATAAACATCAAAATGTTGTCAATTATTTGGATAGCTATTTAGTATCAGAAGAATTATGGGTAGTTATGGAATATTTACCCGGTGGTTCGTTAACAGATGTTGTAACTGAAACATGCATGGATGAAGGTCAAATTGCAGCTGTTTGCCGTGAAGTTTTACAAGCACTGGAATTTTTACATAGTAATCAAGTGATACATAGAGATATTAAAAGTGACAATATATTATTGGGTTTGGATGGTAGTGTTAAATTAACTGATTTTGGTTTTTGTGCACAAATATCACCTGAACAATCAAAACGAACAACTATGGTTGGTACACCATATTGGATGGCACCAGAAGTTGTTACAAGAAAACAATACGGACCTAAGGTAATATAAAATATTATCTCCTTTATTTAATAGGTAAATTGAAAAAAATATGATTTCAAATGTATTTTTATATAATATTTTCTGTAAATATTTTATATAGTTTTTGCTATTATTTGCTTTATTTTCAATATTTAAATTTTGTGCTAATAAATAATTTTCTTAGTGTGGATTCCTAAGTATTGAAGGATTGATTGATTATTTGTTAAAAATGAAATGTTTAGTTATGTATATTAGTTGAAATTAACAATTTAAAACTAGTAATATAACAAAAAAATTTTTAAAGTATATTCCTACTCATATTTCTCATTCATTCCCATTCAGTGAGTTTTATTTTTCTTTTTTCTGAATTCAGAATTCGTTTCATTCTGTTTTCTGAAGTTTTTCTCTCATATAAAACTAAAAATTAGTTTATTAAATATAATTAATGAACTAATATTTGAACTAACTATATTAACATCAATTGTCATGCACTGCCAACCCAACAAAATTTATTTGAACTTGATTGGATGAATGGAAAAGATTTTATTAACAATTGAAGATTTTTACATACATTTTGCAAACTAATAGTAGAAATATAAAAAAATTAGCTTCACATAATAGTGTGTTTCCACCGCACGATTACTGACGAATTTACTGACAATCGTAGATTTTTTTTTTCTTTTCATAGACTTAATTCTTACGTTATTAAAAATTATTTTACAAATAAAAATATTAATCATCAAATTTTTTGATCTCTTATACATTTTGTTTTAACTTTCTACAAATTTCAAAAATTTTTACAGGTTGATTTATGGTCATTAGGAATTATGGCAATTGAAATGGTTGAAGGAGAGCCGCCTTATCTAAATGAAAATCCTCTTAAAGCACTGTACCTAATAGCTACAAATGGTAAACCAGAAATAAAAGAAAAAGAAAAATTATCCCCAATATTTCAAGATTTTCTTGATCAATGTCTTGAAGTAGATGTCGATCAGCGGGCCAGTGCCTATGAACTTTTGAAGGTAATATTATTAAAAATATAAAATTATATCTAATGTTTTTGTTTTTTTTTTAAATTTTATATTTTAGCATCCTTTTCTTAAATTAGCCCGACCATTAGCTAGCCTAACACCGTTAATTATGGCAGCAAAGGAAGCTACAAAAGGCAATTAGTTTAAGATAAATTTCATTTTTAGTATTAAGTCAAACATTTATTTTCATATAACGCTTTCAATAATTTTTAAAAATTATATTATTTACTTTAATTTTTCTAAGAAAAATTATTTATATTTACCATCTTTTTTTTATGGTTTTTGTAAAATTTATATATAAATTTTCTTTTATATTGTAAATCAAAATTATAAAAATTTCTTTATTGTTTTGGGAATATATTCCTTGCCAGCCACTCTGAGAGCATAATATTAATTGACAATGTAATGGCTTAAATTATATAAGATGTATTCGGCTGAAATTAAAAATAATTTGTAGATATATAAATTATAGAAATTGCTCATTAATAAATGCAATTAATAATTAAGAATTAAACTTTAAGTAAGACAAAAATGTAAACTGATTTGACTACATTGTTTTAAAGTGGTGTGTTTTTTACTTTTTGGTTTTTTAATAATTAAAATATTATTTGAGTGTCAATTTTAGATACGAAATTTAGAGATTTAAATTATTAAATATCATGTTTTAATAAAATAGAATATGATTATGGCTACTTCAAAAACTATACAAAATAAAAAATATCGAATAATTGAGTACTAAAAAATTTATGATAAAATATCTGTTATAAAATTTGTTTGTAAGAAATTTTTATTTATTTATACATACTTTGAAAAATTTTCTACCTTTTTTAAATTTATTTTCATTTTTATAATACAATAATTTTTTGATTGATATTAACGATCGAGGGTTATAATGCTTTAATAATGAGTATTTAAATATTATTGCATTTATATAGCATTTGAAATACACCGATCTATTGTTTATAATATCTTGACCAAAAACTTCCGGAAATGATGTAGCGCGTATGGCGTATTTTTTGTGTTATGTTGCTCAACTGTCACTGATATTCCCACCAAAGTTTGGAGTCATTTCATCATCAGTTGTGAAAGTTACGTCGAATTGAGCACATGTGTCTCAGAATATGTTCAAAATTTTGGAGAATTTTTGCCATTATTATCCGCAATTTTTTGGAAGGAGTTTTTTTTTTTTTTTTTGAATACATGCAAAACCTTAATTTTATATTATTATTCTTTGAAGTTACTATAATCATTTTCTATTAACTATATATAAACGTTGAAGAACGTTGATAATTGTAAAACTTTCAAACAAGCGTAAAGAAATATAAATTTTTGTAAAATAATGAAATACGTACCGTTTCTTTTGAAACTAATGAAAGTCCATTTTTGGCAATAATTAGTAAAAGGTTTTAATTTAGCTTATTAATAATGCTATTGTTTGTACTTGCTAGTTATTAATATTTTGCCAAAAGAAAAAGTAGTCCAAAATATATTGAAAAGTAAAGCACTAATTTACTTAGGCTTAAGTATAAGTGGACTTACACCACTATCAATAAAAAAAATATTTTTAGTAAAAAATTTCATTTAAACTTAGATGATTATTTCTAGTGAAAACGTATTCCTTTCAAAGCAAATGAATTTTGATAGTTTAAATGTACGAGAATAAATTTTTGATAGGATAGAGTTGGAGTGGCTTTCAAAATTTTTATTTTTAAATTTGCTACTATTAGATAACATTTTAAATAATTTTGGTAATTATTTAAAAGCCTAAAATCTAGTTCTTCACTTATTTTATTATTAATCTTTTAAGGCTAATGGCAACGATAAAACTAAATTTTACAATTAGTTTTAACTAAGTAAATATGACGGTACTTAAAATATTACTTAGCAAAAACACTTAATATTTTTATTAATTTACTATTTTGTCAGTAATTTTGAATTTCATTTTCGCACTTTGTTAAAATTGTCATTAAATTTTGAGAATTGAAGAAATTGTTCCACTTTGAACAAGGCAGGCATTTGACTTTATTGTAAAATTTAGCCTAAACGATTGCCATGTGACATAAAACTATTCATTTGAATAATTTTTTTTTATTTTTTCTAGCCAATTTCTGTATTTAAGCTAATAAAGCAATATCGAATATAAATAACTAAATTAATTAATTAATGAGCTTTTCATTTTGTTTTAAAAACACTAATAATATCAATATAATTTCTTAAAGAAAAATATATTTGGAATCGTATTTATTTCAAAATCCTTATTAAAAATAATTTTAGAGTTAAAAATATAAACAAACGTATTATACAGAAAAAAATGATGAAAAAATGCAAACAAATTTAACTCATTATAATAAAAAATAAACACATTTTGTAAAAAAAAGTATTTAAATTATTGATTTTTTCTTAAATTTAAACGAGTCATAATATTTTTATTTCGGATTTTTTTAGTTCACGTATAAGAAGTGTAAAAGTCCTAAACTGTTCTAAAACATATAAAGATTTGTTTTTAGAGTTATTATATTTAATTAATGGTTAATAGTACAATATCAACCTTTATATTATTAGTACATTATAATTTTTTCTACATTTCCATTTTAATATAAAAGGGTAAACTAAACAAAAAAAAAAGAATGGGTCGAAAAGAATTTTTCCCTAGAAAAAAAAGTTTTGTGTTGTTTCAAGCTTTTGATGCTTATGTCTCATTGTCAGAAAATTTATTTTCTGTTAATTATATAGCCACATTTTATGTTTTGACATCAAATGTTAAATGTTGTTAAATTTCAAAAAAATAGTTTTACGAATCAATCAGTGTTAATAGTCTTTGAGCTGTGGAACAAACAAAAAATTTATTTTAAAGTTATTTCTCTACAAGGAATATATTAAAATTTTGTTTAGATTTGGTGATTTGAAAAAAGAAATGATTATTTATTTTAGAAAAAATTGGCAATAACCATGTAGAATTTCAATAATTTTTTCCGACCTATCTTTCCGTAACTAATTAATTACTCTACATTTGACAATATAATTATTCCAATGTGTAGATGCTGAGCTAACGATTCATCTGATCTTTTAAAATTTAAATATCTACGAACAGCAATTAATTAAATAAACATTTTGTTCTAGTTTGTTTTATTATTTTCAGAAGTAATGAAACGAACAAATAATTGTTGAAGTCTTAATGATATGTTTCAAAATCTAAGGAGTAAAGTAAGCTAAAATATATTTTTAAATTTGACAAAAATAACAAAAGTTTTATTTTAGGCTTTGAGTTTTACAGATGCATTAAGCCGAAAGTATTTTGAAATTAGTTGACGTCTCTAGTCGTTAGTTTCGAATAAATAATTCCTTAAGAGTTTAAGGTTTGTTTTAAATAGTTCTTCAATTTTCAATAAAAATCCCGAAATTTATTTATTACAGAATTTCACTTCAATTAATTCTGTAGAGATCAGGATTCTTAAAATTAAGGAGGGAAAATCCTTAATCTTATTGCTTTGAATTTACTAATTTGGTAGGAATACTGTAGATATAATTTCCCGATTTTAAAGATTACTATACTTTTTTACTAACGTAATTCTAAATTTGTAACCTGTAGACGATATTTTCTGCAAGAATTAGAAATAACTAATAACTCATGTTGGTATAATGATAAATAATAGTCTTTTATAACCGAAATTGATTCGGTGCTAACTAAGAAAAAAACAAGAATTATTGAACACATCGACACCCACCCACCAGAACTTTTCCAAATTTGTACCATTATTTTTTTTGTAAATTATGAGAATTTCTAACAATTAGTAAGAACGAGGAAAAAATTAAGAAATTATTAAAAAAGCAATTTTCTTGTACAAATAAATTATAGTTTGAATGGTGTCCAAATTATCAGGGTATCAGCCTATTATATAAATTTGCTGCTACTTCAATTCAAATAAAGCGCATAAATCATCTAATTTCCAAGGATGTTCCTTAATTAAGAGTTTTTAACTTTTATAGAAGAGCAAAAGTGAATTAGTAGTACATTAGCCAAATAAAATAATTTATTATTTTAAGAATATTTTTTTTATATTTGAGGTAATATTTTGCTATTAATACATAAAAAAAAGACTTTATCTTTTAATTAATTATTAAAATAAACAGAAATAAATGAAATTGAACTCTTACTTAATCATAAAAAATTACATAAAATATTCGATTAATTTAGTGAAATTTTTTATATTTTATTTGATTTACTTGGCCAGCCAAACTAAGAAGAATATAGACCAAAAAAAAAATATCTACACTAAAAACTATAAACTTTTGATTTACTAATTTTTGTTAAAAACAAAGTGATCTGTTTATAAGAACAATAATACTATATGAAATCTTACAACTAAACAGACTTTAAAAAACAATTCATTATCAAAATGTACATTTATTTGACTGATACTATTAAATATAATTTTTTATACTCTATGCAATTAGTTTTAAGTAATAAATATAAATAAAAATAGAAAAAACTAATTTATTATATAATTTAGCCTAATAACACAGTTAGTGCGTCTAAAAATTTAGTTAAATCTGATTGTCGTATTTGTATAAGGGATGTGTCAAAAAAATCTTGTAAAATTGTCGAATTACTTTTGATAGCAGCCTGTTCAAAAGCTTTACCAAAAAAAGTTTTTGTTGAATCTTCTCGTACAGGTGGTATTCCAATTAATAAACAAAGACCATGTTCTATATCAATTGGACAACTTACAATTAATGGTAGATCTGCAGATCGACGGCTACGTGAAGTCGCTACATATGCATTAATTGCAAATTTTGCTAATAACGTTAAACCATGTGGATATGAAAAATATTGATTTTCTTCATTCAAAATATAATAAAGGAATGGACCAGCTGAATGTATTTGACGCATATCTAAACTACTTTGTACTTGACGAAATATTGCTGTAAGCAATTCTTTAGCTTTTCCAATATTTTTCATTAATAATTCCTTATTTGTTTTAATTAAACAATCAAGTGCTTCAAGAAAACAATCTTCAGATGTTTTATCAGGACTAATTGATTCTAATATTGCTAACATTGCATAAACATAGTCAGCAGCAGAAAAACGATTTCTATAACCATAGTTTAATGTAAATGAACCATATATAATATCAGGTATATCATATTTTTCTGCTAATTTTGCAATCATTTGAAAAAATTCTTTTCTTAAAACTAAATCCATTGAGCTAAATGTTTGTCGGGCTTGAATAAGTGGCAGACCCATTTCTACAAATAATTCATGAAGTTTTCTTTCACCACGTAAAGTCCAAAGTTTTAATTTACAAGCACAATAAACTGAATATTTCATTGATTCCTGTACACTCCAATGTCTATAAAGTGCTAAATGTAGATCATTTTCGAAATTAATTTTTGAAGCACTTTGTGTATTTTGATCATTTGCCTTTCTTGTTAAACGTGAAACATGACTTTGAATTTTATCTATTTCTAAAGTATATGCTGATCTTTCAATTTTACCTAATATTAGTCTTTCTGTGATGCCTACAATTGCCAACCAAAGTAAATCAACAGTATCTTTTGAGATTTTCCATGATAATTCAAATATTATTTCTGCTGAACTACGACTATAATAGCTAAATTGTGTATATTCAAACATAAGACGATTACGTTCTTCTTCCCACTTTCGTCGTTCACGTTGTTTATTAATTCTTCTTTCAGTTCTCTCAAATCTAGATGTTCCTTCACCGTTTTCCTCAGAATCATTTGAATCACTTTCATTTTCACTATCTGATTCTCTGAATATATTTTCAAAACTGGGTATGTCATTTTCTAAACTAGGATCTGCTATTATACGAACCTGTTTATCACTATAAATGTTACATACATCAAATGGTCTGTGAGAATCACATATGAAAAATGTGATATCTTCATCTGGTTGTAGTATATCTACAATGTCAACACATCCACCACAATTAATTAAAACAACATATTTAACATCTTCACGATTTTCACTATATACTCTTTGCATGCCGGCTAATCCCATAACTGGTATAACAGAATACAACATATGATCATGTTTAAATAGAGTTTGTAAAATTTTACTTGCACATATAGCATCTACATCATAATTGACAATAATTAAAATCCTTTTTCCAATCAGCACATTGTAAAATTCATTCTTAATGTCCTGTATGAACATTGTTACCCTTAATGTTTTTTGTATAAAGTTAAACATGAAGATATTAATATATTTTAAATTTATCCATTAATTTGAGTTTTTAATACATAATTTGTAAATTTTTTAGATATATATCCAAATGTTTTTGGTCAAATGTCAACCACTTTGTCTTTTATTTGGCGGTAAGTGAATTAGTACTGCCACAATTCGTCCATCTTTTTCGATGTTTTCGATTTTGTAAAATTTAATAGACAAATTTGTTTAATTAAGCTGTGTAAATTTCTCATAAATTGGTTTAAAAAATGTATTGTTGTTTTCGAATTATTTTTATTGCTTTTTGAGAATAAGAAATAAATAAATCATATCAAACAATAATTAAATAAAATATCTATATAAAAACTTTGTAAAATGGAAGTTTATGAAAACACAAGAAAATATATTGTAGTTATTATTAATTTCCAGCACTATTTTAATTGATTGATTAATGCCAAACAAATATTTTAATGAAGCATAAAATGCATAAGAATCGAAAAGTTAATTAAAAAAGATGATCAGCTTTTACTTTATTTTTAAATGAAAGAAAATTATTTTTAAATAAAAAAAGGTTATATTTAAACGAAAAATATTTAAATAAGTACTTGCCTTTTTTTATAAGGAATTAAGCTATCCGCCGACCATCAAAATATCAGACTTTAGGGTCTTTTATATACAATGCGAGCAAGGCCATCGTTATCGATTGATAAGCTAAACACATCTCCTGCGCTATCATACATTAATTTCCAGGAATAATGTCAATTACTTACTTATTCTTGAGGCAGTATTCATCCCTTACAATTTTGCGGTTTAACAAGACCTTGACAAACTGCGGCTTGTCAGCAAGTTAACTGACCATTTCACTTGAGGTGATAACTTTAAAACCAGATATACCTATTTGGGTGATAGCTTTCATAACAACAATGACTTCTTGCCCGCACGGCGGTTTAACACGACTATTCTTCTTAGATTACAATCAGTCCTCATTCTGCAAATCTAGGCCGTTTAGCGACCTCTTCTGCCCCAGATAAATTAAATATTCCTTAAAGCTCTACTTTGCAATCTCTCCTGATCACATGGGTATAGCTATCCACTTAGACCAACGCTTGACCACTTTAAATGTGTTCGTCACACAACTGCAAATTCTTTTTGTGCATCGGATTTTGCTTCACTTCTGCTAACTCTTCTTTCTATCTAAAATAATTCAACACTAGCAAATTCACTAGCCAGTGAAACCATGTTCACCTGTTGACAGTAAGCTTAAAGAGCTCAAGAGAATTCAAAAAGAACCAGTAATTAAATTAAAATCAATTATATATTATAATAATCATATTTTTGCTTTTCAGACTCCTGATATGGATGAAATTCCAATATTTTCTACTTCCGAAGAAGAGGAAGTAGAAAATTCTGCAGTTGGTGAAGAGGAAATTTTAGCGGAGTATATTATGGAACAGTCTGAAAATGAAAGTTCAAAAAAATTTCAGTGTGCAAATTGCGGCCAAAAATGTAGCACAAAATATAATCTCGAAAAACATAACAGAAGAAAGCACGAAAAAAAAAACCACAGTTCAAATGTCACGTCTGTGATAAAGGTTTATGTAACTCTTACTATCGAGAACAACATATGTTGACGCACACAAATTCGTAACGGAAGGTGTTTTAGGTAGACATGAACTGACACATACTGGTGTGAAGTCACATGTGTGCGGTACTTGCGATAAAAAATTCTTAACGAAAGGTAACTTAAATAAGCATGAAAGGACACATACTGGTGAGAAACCATATGTGTGCGTTACTTGTCACAAAGGATTTTTCAGTAATAGCTCATTAGGACGGCATAAAAATACATGCCGTTCTAAAATGCCGCCGCCTCCATCAAATTAATGGAAAATTAATAGCTGAGATATGAATTTCGTTAAAATATTTAATCAATTTTATTTTATTATATTTTATTATTTATATATATTGATATATATTCCTATTATTAATTCTTTTTTTCAATTTATAAACATATTTTATTTACAGGAGATTCTGAAAAACTTACTGTATATCGGAGGAGATAACAATTGGTATATCTGATGAGCCAGATCGATTTTTTAACCTTCAACAAAAAGGAAGTATCCTTTATCATTTGTCTCAAGTATTTGAATTGCTTTTTTTATCATTTCAGCGCGTCCTGATCTCCCCCCAGATTTATTCCACTTTCATGGGAGTCAAATTCATCCTTATATTCCATGTGAAGAAGGAGGAATAGGATTTCAGAGAAGCGATATTTTAATTTAGTTTCACAGGTAAAATAAAAAATATTCAAAAGAAGCTATCATTTGGAAATAAATTAATTGGGAGCGGGCGGTTTAAAGTATGATTAAACTTGCATAGACACACCTTCGCTTTATGATTTATATAGAGATAAATTATACAGTCAAATAATTAATAGATAAAAATATACTTCTTACTTTGTTTATATGTATAATTTAATCAATGTAGTCTATTTCACTATTCAATGTTCTTTCCATTAGTCAGTATAATAAAAATATTTTATTATATATTGTTTCAACTAATATAGAGTTTTTAAAACCACCAAATTTAAGAAATCCATATGAGCATGTCATAAGTCTAATTCGAACATACATTAAAAATACCCCTCAGAACTAACTTAACTTTTTTATATTACTACTATTAGCTTGCAAAAAGTATGTAAAAATCTTAAAATGTTAATAAAATCTTTTCTATTCATCCAATCTAGTTCAAATAAATTTTGTTGGGTTGGCAGTGCATGACAATTGATGTTAATATAGTTAGTTCAAATATTAATTCGTTAATTATATTTAATAAACTAATTTTTAGTTTTATGTGAGAGAAAAACTTCAGAAAACTGAATGAGACGAATTCTGAATTCAGAAAAAAATAATTTTACTGAACCGGAATGAATGAGAAATATAAGTAGGAATATACTTTAAAAAAATTTGTTTCTATATTAACTAGTTCAAATATTAGTTTTAAGAATGAAACTCAAAAATACTGAACACCTTGATATAAATATTCTTTCGCGAAACATGACTTCCATCGCATCATATTTATAAAGTTATAAGTTCTTAAGGTGGGCACCCACTTAGTGCGTATATCTCAGCGGGTAACTTTTTTGACGTCAAAATGACGTACAAATGAATTTCACGCTGAAGTATCCACATATGAGGGGGAACTTTAGCGTGAGTCTATGACGTCAAAAAAATTACCCGCTAAGATATACACACTAAGTGGGTGCCCACCTTTAGACTCATTTTTACTCTTTAGAGAATCCATAACTTCTATATGTACTGAAATATTCAAATTTGGTTTGTTAACACTTTCCAAAAAAGCCATTTCATTCTCTTAACAAAAACTTTTTCACAGGTATGAAGATTCTATTATTTTCCAAATTTGAGCTCATAATTTTTGAATGAAATATTTTAAATATAAATGAATAGTTTTATTTATTTTTTTCTTTTGTCATTGACCATAGATTTTTTCGATGTATAGCATGTAAATTATATTTTAGTACTCTCTAAAAAAGCATCAAAGAGAAAAGTACTTACTGGGATAAAGAAAGCTCAACCGCCAGTATTATTACTTAAATAAATCAAGTATCCAAATATCTTTTATCTAAACATTACAATGTCTTCGTAATTTTCCTATTTGAATAATAACCGTTTTATTTTTAAAAATGCAATGCAATGAAATACTAGCGTTGGTTAAAATAATTGGTTTGCAAATAAAATTTGAACAGTCAAAAATAGCTACAAGAAATGAAAATATTGAATACGACTCTATTTAGTACATAAATTACATTCTATGTACCGCAATTACAAAATATGTAAAAATTATAAAAATAAAGTACCCACTTTGTTTACCCAATAGAAACATATGTATAAAAAATTCAATCCTGAGAACTATACTTTCAGCTTCTTATAACAACCGGAAAATAATTGAAATATTTTTAACCCAAATCTAATCTTGTTAATATTTTCTTTCAAAGAAATGATCAGCTTTTATCAAATCTAAAAAACGAATATTAATTTGACTTCAATTTACAAAAATTTTAAAAACAAACTTTGAAAAAACTAACAAGCATGCGCTTAATTTATTCATTTTTTAGCGGAGAAGAAAGCTTTCTGTTTTACATAATATGCTGTGCAATAGAAATTAATTATATATTCTGGGAAACCAAACGTGAAATTCTTTTAGGTGCTGTTCTTCATATTATTTTGTAATATATATAGGAAGCTTTAATACATACTCGTTTTTTACTCTTTGCTCCCCATACAGATTTTAACCAAAAAGATAAAAGTTTGGAGAAACTCTAATTTATCCAGTGCCCAGGCTCCAAAGTAGATCAAATATGCATGCATCAGTTCCGTTTCTTGTTTCAAAGAGTTCAGACAGAATTAACCGGTAAAGTGTTTGATCAATATAATTAACAATTCGGCTTAAGCCGTACAACGTAACACATATGTATATATATATCGTATATGGGATAAATAAGTGAATGATTTCGTAATTTGTTTGATTAATTTGATTCTTAAGTTTTGTTTTTCAAAAGCAAAGATAATATTAATTAATACCAAACCAATGGATAAGGAATAAATTTTAAAAAAATTTATAAAAATTGTGTTCAAATTAACTCATGCCTAATCTAATGTTTTTGTTTCTGTTTCTGTTTGGTGAGTAACCTTAAACTGAATATTTTAATTTTTCTTATTATAATTTTTAATTTGTTCAAAACGTTGTCGCTTGGACATGTTTAACAATAGAACTACCAACAGTTGTTATATAGTGTTTTGTTTTTAGAAAAAAGGTAAACGAAGTACGAATGATTTTTTCTTTTTAATTTTATGTGGTTATAATGCTGCTAAATATAGTCAAAAAATTCATTATTATAAAATAATACCGAATACAAAGTTTTTTTTTACTATTTAGGACGTTTGGCTAAGTTTTTGGTACAATAAATTCAGTGGTGTTATCAAGTTTTTGAAAATTGGGTTCACGTTTTCCGGTTATTTAAAATTTAAATTACAATTTCTGAGACCTTAAGATGGCGACTTTTTCATTAAGTTTGCATTATACAATTAAAATTCTATCAGAAATTTTCTGTTATCGTAAGAATATATCAAAGATAAAATATTTTGTCCTAATGTTAAATGGACTATTCAGATATGGAATATTTAACTAAAAATCATGCCTTTAAAATTTTTCCCAATCAGAATGACTAAATCTTTTGGTTATTTACCCTGCATACATAACATAAACATTACCAGGGAAGCAGACTCGAAAGCCTCAGCAGTTTAATAATGTTTGAATGCATTCATATGCGATATTTACACTGAAAAATTTAATTTTTTTGAAATTTAATATTTACTAGTGTTTCTTTAAATTTTCGAAAATATATGGAAACTTTGAGTTTACAACATTTATAGATAAAGCCGAAAAATGATGAAAAAATAATACTTAGAAATTGATTTTGTTTAAAAAACTTTTGAATTTTTATTACCTTTCAATTATTAACCAGTATAAACAAATAAAACAACAAATATTGGTCAAAAAAATCTACAAAAATACCAATATCTTTGTTTGGCTTTGAAGTTATCAATGTTCTCAAAATGTAAATTTGCAAAACATAAGAATGCTTTAAATATTCCTATTTCAAAATAACTTTATGGTTATCCAAACGAGTCCCATAAGACATCTTACTATAATTAAAATGGTCACAATTGTCTTAAAATGTCATGTTTTTCATATCCAATTTTTCAAGGGGGTTTTGTATGGTTTTAAGCGTAAAAAAATCACTTTTTTCGTGAATTTTTTTTATGAATATTGATTAAGGAAATTTATTCAAAGTTTTTGTAAATTGTAAAGCATGATGTTAGCAACATTTCGTAATTTTCTTACTAGAAAATCTTTATATAGAAGTCTTTGGAAAAAAATGATTTGTGGTGATCACTGTACCTCAGCAGGAAATTACTTGAAATCAAAAACACTTAAAATTTAGTCAAAGTACTATTAAATCCTTCCCCTAACGTTGTGTGATTACTTTTTTTTTTTATTTGAAAAATTTTGGTGCTCATTTAAAGTGAAAATTGCTATTTTTCACGAAAAATTACGCCATTTTGTAAGTGAAAAACCCCCTTAATGTAAAAATAAATTCTGAAATTCGGCGTTTTAATTAGAAAGTTTATACCAAGTTTGATGTGAATCAGTAATGTGGTTTTTGAAAAAGTAGTTTTAGAAAAACGCGTTTAAAAGTTTTAAAAGCTTACTTTTGGCTTAAGTTACCTGGCTTTAATTACCTGATAACTTTTACAGTTTTGCTTGGATCGACTTTAAATTTTAGGATTATATTTTTGAAATATTAAATTAAAAGAAAATATATAAAAAAATTGATTTTTAAAAAGTGCTAAACCATACTCTCCCCTTAAGTAAAATATATCAAATTCACTTATTTGATATGGCAAAAGAATTAACAATTCAATTTATAGCTATTTGAATCTTCAAAATATAATTTAATCTACTTACAGTTCAGGTGATTCTCGGATATACGTATTGCCACATTTATTAAATCTATAACACCGTTTAAGCTCAGTAACTTAATTTAATGTAATTTTAATGTCTCATACATTACACGGCCCACAAATATTTTTTGCTCAATGTACCCACACAATAAAAATCATTTAATTTTTTAGATAACAAAATAACAAATGAGTATTAATACACTGTAAGTAGTTTTCTGTGTAAAATCTTAAATAATTTTTACACGTCTCAATTAATTGAAGGAGTTTCAAATTAATTATAATCTATAAAAATTTACCTTTCTAAGTTAAAAGCATGATAATATTTTTATGGTCATATATTACGAGAAAACAGTTTTAAATTAATAATTAAAATTTTATGAAATATTAACCCAACATTTCAAAAAATCAATGCAGTATAATAAATCAGCTAAAATATTCTCACATAAATTTATATAAATTGCACACGGTAAAAGTTATCAGTTGATTTAATTTCAGAAAGGATTTCATTCCTTCTTCTGCAAAATTTGGTTGCAAAAGAATTTCAGAATATTCAAACCAAATATAAGAATCAAAATTGATTGAAAAATGACCAATTCATCACATTAATTTACAAGAGTTATGTCAATTAATATTCTCGATTTGTTCAAAATATTTAAAATTTCTGATTTTGCCAACAAAATCTAAAAAAACAAAGATTAAAACTAGTTTAATATGAAAAAGAAACCATCCTGACTTATTGCAAAGTAGTTCGAAGCTACTTCCCAGGGGAGCTGGGAACTGGTTAATTTTTTTGTTAAATTTTTTTTAAATATATTAAATTGTCTTATAAGCAGTTTATGTTGGCAAAATTTGAAGTAAATAGCTTATTGAAAAAATCTTTAAGATTATGAATAAATATTTTAACATTATTTATAAAATCGGGTTAGTTGAAAAATTGTTACAATTTTAAATTGAAAACATAATAATTTCATTCTAGTTTTAATCAAGTTTTCCTTTATAAAACTTCATTCGAATGTGTGAAACAATTTACAACATTTCTGTACGCAAATCGGAATTACTTTTTAGTCCAATCAGACAGTTCGCTTCCTATGTAAAAGGCACCAAAACTATATGACTTATTGATCTTGATGCTACTTTCAATAAAGTAATATCCAGTAACATGAAACTTTTCCTGTTCTACTGCTTAAGCTTTTTAATATCATGTTGCCTGATTTTCCATTATGTGTGTTTTACAATATTTTACTCTCGAATTCATATTCGATAATACGGAAAGACGTATTAAATTATATTGCACAAAAGTCACTTGTTATATGTATAACTAATACGCTTTAACTGATCTCATTAAAACAACTGCGGAATCTTCTAAAATTAACACCAAATTAAAAAAGAAAAATACGATCAAAATTTAAAGCATCTGTAAGATATTATCAGATCTGATGTCCCTTGATAATAAAGTGAAATTTTGTATAAAAATATTTAACAAATTAAGATCTTTTCCCCTTAAATACTATATTTTTTTTTTATTATTTTGGTTATTTCAATTTTTAAAGACCTTGATTTTTGTTTTATCTCTAAATTATTTGAGGCATAATACTTTCATATAAAATTTCAAAGCGTTTTTTAATTACACATAACATCAATTGAGATGTTAACAAATTTAATTAAATAATTTATTGTATGTTTGATGAGCTCAAACTGCCGAAATTTGATTAGCTTAATTTTCATTAAAAAGCCTATAAGTGGTTTTTGAGATTAAATTTTTGATATGTTTCAGACTTTTGTACTGTGAACAAGTATTATGATTAATATAAAAAAATACTCGATTCTAAATAGATAAAATCTAATCTTGTAAGATATGGCACCAATAGTTTTTGCTATTTATTTTATAGTTGACATATTTCGTATGCTTTTACTAACACCTGATACTCTATAAACACTGTTTGTTACTGGATTTAAATTTAAGGGTACAAGCAAATGCCCATCCTTTATTCATTCCATAAATTTCATTATGTTATTTTCAATGTGTTATATATACCTCCCTCCTAGTTGAAAATACTTTTATGATTCCGATTTATTACAAATTAATAGTGTTGATAAAGAAATTTTATATCAATATAAATCAAAATTGTAAACTTATTAGAGCTTTATATATTTTAAATAAAATATATTTTTGACAATGTGAAACCAATTAATACCTTTTCCGGGCGTTTACGTCACTTCAGCATCGTACTTACAAAATTGTTTTTGAAAACATTGAAAAATAATTTAATTATCAAAAAGATTTAGTTACTTAAATGGGTTAGGACTATTTTTCTTTGTGAGAAAGATAAAAGGAAAACTAAAGCAGTTGTGAAATCACCGCTTTTGGGATTCTATACAAAATTATTAGGATTTGGTCAACTGATTGTTAATGGTCCAGAAAAAACAAATCAATTGAATCATGCGATTTTGAACAAATCCAATTTATTAAGTCAGACCTTAAGGCTGAAACACAATGCATGCAGTTGCAGAGCAGGAGCGGTGACAGAAAAGTAGAATTCCGAATGAATTCCCCGCGTGAATTGTGTTTGAGCCTTTAGATATGACTTATTGGTATAGTGATAAGAATTAGAAAATTATTATTCATTAAGCTTCGGAATTAGTTGGGAAAATGAAAAATGTCGGATCTTCAAGCTACAGAAGATATTCTATCAATAGATAGATGCTATTTGAAGAGATTGAATTCTTATAACACAAATAAATGATAGCTAAGGGTAGAGTTACTAAAAAACAACAACAAAAAAGTTACAAAATATTTAAGCTTCGTTCAATACGGATCTACTTGGTTTTTATTTAACATTTCATAACTTTTACAGAAACATTTTTACTAGTTGAAGTTGCTACCGGGTAAAATTTAACGTGATGAGATTTTAGTGCGTCATTACGGTAGCAAGGAAGAGGAAAAACAATCTTTTTCTTAATTCAGCAGGAGTTGTTTCATTCAAATAACGTTCAGCCATGCACATTTAAAAAGACCACATAAAAGCTGGAGAATGGGGAATAATATTAAACGCCCACCCCTCTAAGTGTATATAACCCCTTAATTGTTTTCAGAATATTTACAAAAATATAAGAATAAAAAGATTACGAATACATTACAACGATATTTTTGCAGTGCGAGTAAGAAAATCTTGAAATTATCCCAAAGTCTGATGCTTTGGATTTTTTGTTGAAATTTATTAAAATCAAATTTTTATTCTGCATATTTAATCATAGTTGGATAAAAAAAACTTTAAGAGGCAATAAACTGCTTCTAATTATAAATTAAAAATCTTTTATTAGCATTTCAATAGAAAAAAATAATCAATAGCGACAGACTCAATCAAATACTTTTGTAGCAAATAATACCGGGAAATAAACAAAGCATCAAATTCTTCAATTAAAAAGAATAACAAAATATTCAAAAGACTTTTATTTCTAAAATCAAAAACTATTTTTATACTAAGCATTTTCTATAAAATTTAACCTTTACTCTAAAAGTCTAAATAAACAATACATGAATATTGGATGAGTGAGAGCTTCAATTATTTTTCTATATATATGAGAACACGTTGATATTATATCTAGAAAACTATACTTAACCATATATATTGTTATATTATATATTTTTTTTTTTTTCAGGTATAGAAAAGGCACAAGGTTTAAAGTGCTACTCATGTGGGGATGAAAATGTATTTCTTGGTGAACGTTATTCTGGTCCACATTCATGTGAAGATCTGGATAAAAGTGTTAACTTAGAACCATTCATTATTGAGTGTCCCGAAGAGTACTTAGGATGCATGACACAATCTACTGGCAAGTCTTTAAAATAACAGTTGATTTAGTTATATCTTTCCCGTTTTTATTTTTCGACATTTGTTTTTTTTTTTATTTTCGTTTAGGTAAAAGTATAATACGGACATGTGATACACTAGCTATCGATGATTGTGAGACAGCTAATGGAATCACATATTGCTATTGTAGTCAAGATTTATGTAATGGAAAAGAATCACATACAGATGCACATAAATCATCCCGTGATGTAATGATTAACTATCCTAGCGATGATGAGGATTATACTGATATGTCAGGATTAGGTAAGCCTACTGAAGATGAAGGTGACTACACAGATATTAGGAATGTAGTTGATTCAATAGATCATAAAAATAGTTCTAGTCAAATACTACATAAAATAGAAATTCTTTTTATGGTGAGTTTTAGTTTTTTAAAGATATTTTTTGATTTCATTTAAGTTATTAAATTAGATACATCTATTTTAAGTATAACTGTGATATTAATTTCATTATTATTTATTTGTTGACAAAGAGATTTAAAAATGTGCATAGTGCAAAAAATATCGTACGAATTTATTTGAATTATGCCAACAATTTAAATTTTCTACTTTAAGCTAATATTTATTTAAAAATATTGTCAAATTAAAAGGAAGTTAAATTAAATAAAATGATTAAGTAAAATAGTAAATTTTTTAATATTTTAAGCAAATAATTTCTAAATTTAATCCTATCAAGATATAAATTTGTTAATAATATTTATAGATAAGATCAAAATCTACAACTGTCCTGTACGGAGGTGTTAAAAGTTTTGTTTAAGAAAAACTTTATTTAGTTTGAACAAGTTTTATAAATTTATTGTGTATAAAAAAGCACTTATTTCACCAAATTTGAAAAAGTGGCAAAGAGCAAAGGCATTTAAAGTTTTGACAAATTAACATAACAAAAAAAAAAAAAATTTAGTTCACAAAAATATATCTATGTATTAATACGCAAGGCGTTTTTTGTACTCCCTTTTTAAGGTATTTATACTCAATTCAAGCCGGTTTCTTTCAAAAGGCGACGTTGCCAAGATGTGCGGAATGAAAAAATTATTTCAAAATTCCACACAGGTCACTCGCAAATGAGTGATGTATGTTGTATGTTTTATCCCATATAAAATGTATGGGAGAAAAAACAACAACAATATAAAAACAAACCAAAGCTTTTTTCGATGTCTTGTTGAAATTATCAAAAACTGGGCCATCCTAGTATGATTTTAAAACGTGTACTACAATTGATAAACGTTGCGGAAGAAAACAATCTAAATTCTCCTAGAATCATTAATAACTAAAAGTTAGAAGGAAAGTTTAATGAAAGCAAAGTTGTAGAATTTTGGTATAAAAACAAGAATAAGGTAGTATGTATCACTTAATCAGTAGACGTTTCAAACTTTAAAAATTTTTGCAATAATTCCTCTTACTTCCAATTGATTCTAGATATATCTACGCCCAAGTTCCAGGGATAATACATCTCCTGGGTTAATTCTTTTGCTAATCGTTGGTCTCATTCATAAAAGATTTTACAATAATGGTATACTTTTTATTGGATTGTAATTACATTATGATCTTTATAGTAAAATAAAAGTATGAGATTTATTGTCAGCTATTCCAAATACCAGAAATTCGATGACTGAAAAAATCACTAATATTATAAAAATCACATAATGAAGTAGCTGTTAAAACAATTAATTGTGTAAAACTACTTCAGTAATTTTGGTAACTACTAAAATTTGATAAAACCAACAAATATGACACACAAACAAAGTCTATACAACGAAAATTTAATGATATTCCACGCTTTTTATTACTGACAATTAAAATTTTAAAGAAATAAAGTCTGTTTTTTATTTAAAAAACTGAAAATATTTTAACGCAATGGAAAGATGATATAAATGAGATAATTACATACAAAGCTATTGATTTTCCCTAATGGACGATTTTGGTGATAAAGGGATTAATAAGGTACACTACTGCACACATAAATTAGATTATATTATTAAAAATGGCTAAAAGTAGGTGATGCAAGTAAAAAATCGTATTTATAGTATATTAAATTTCCAATTAGAGTTCCAACTGATTTAAAAAAGAAATTAAATTTTTCATACATGACTAAATATTATTCATGCTTCCAAGCACTTTCTGGAAATTTTATAAGCAAGGACAAAAAAATCAATCAACAACTAAAGGCTTCAAGTTTTCTTTGAATTCAAATAACTTAGGATATTATTCTAATAATAAAAATCGAACATGCTATACAATTTGAACAATGTTCAATTAGAAATTGTTCATGCAAATTAAAATGTTTGCAATTTTATATAACATAACGTTGTCATGATATTAACAGTTTATAAATAAAATAATTAGGAAAAATCCAATAAAACTGCCATTTAATTTTTATATTCCTAAATCAAATCCTTCATCATCGTTTCTGTAGATGGACACAATTCATTTGTCTAGACCACTTTTTGCCTTTTGTCATTGAAATTGTATTTGGCGTGTTAAATATATTCACAGCTCGTTAAATAACAGGCCATAATCAAATGGATATGCTAAAATGCGGACTATAATTTACATAGGGGAATATTCTCCTTTTTTTTTAAAAAAAAAAAAATGGAATCGGAATGAAACATTCAAATGTTTTACGAATAGAATACCTAATACAAAAATAAAAGAAATTTAAAATGAAAATTTTGTGCTATTATTAGTGCAAAACTGTAATAATTTTATTTTTCCGTTCATTTTTAGCTTTAGAAAGTAAAAAATTATTCTACGCTCAAATTACAATTTCTAGTAAATACAGATTGTTTGTACTTCAAAAATTATAGATTTTTACATAGCGAATTCGAAAAAAAAAACTATCTTTTCCCTACCAAGTTTTATCAATCTGTTAATCTCGCAAGTGGCTATATTCTATCTCATTACAACAATTTGCCGTCTTCTATTTTCTTAGTTAACATAGAAGAATTTTCAATCAAAAACGTGCTTCGTAATAAACAATGTTAAAATTATGTATATTTTCTGCTTCATTTAGAATTTAAATTTTGTATTTGTGGAATAAATCAAGAAGAATCTATTCACTTTTCTGTTGAATTTTTGAATTTCAGGTTCACCACCATTCATTGAAGCACATTAGTGTTCCAATTGTTTTAAAGAATTGATTAAAGAAAAATATTATGGAAACAGTGTTAAATGTTGAATGTAAAACTACTAGTACAAAATAATAGTTTTCAAATCGTTAAACAAAATATATTCTCTTAACCATTTTACATAAATTTTAATTACTAAGTACAAAAATAGTTCTATATGAAAGGATATCTATATATATGAATAGTTTGCTAGTCAAAAAGAGAATGGCAAAAACAGAAGTAATTCAGATTATGATAAGAAGTAGACGTAACAAGAAAAAGCTCTCACTTTAGCTTATTGCATTAAGAAAAACAAACTACAAACTTTAGGAGACTCTCTTTTATTCTCAAAAAGCAGTTTTCCTGGTAATATTAGCCCTTATCTTTCAGATAATACATAACATAGAAAACTTTTAAATTATAAGAAAATTGTGCTTTGCTATCCATTTCTTAAATTAAGGCAGATAAATATAAAGAATGGCAGTGTCAGCAAAATATCTTAGCACTTTGTTTTTCTTCATTTCTTTTTAACTGTATAGTTTTCTTATCAACGTAATTCAAAAAAAAAAATATATTGAAAGAGACTTTAAACACAAAACCTGTTAATAAAGATTGAAAAAATTGTGATAGATGCAAGTGAAAAACACAAACACAAAGTTATAAATATATAAAATCTAACTTTAAATAATCAACATACCTTTTGAAGGAAAATCATGATGAAATAATTTATTATTTTAGTGTTGTACATGTCCTCTTTTTTCTGTTAGCATTTTCTTTTTGTAGCAATTTTTTTCATAGCATCGATTTGATACTCAAATTCTGTTTAAAAAATTGCATAGAATTTGAAAAAAGTAAAAATGTTCACTGACCATACTTAAGACTGATTGGTACAATTGAATATTTTAAGCTTTTTAAAATAATATATTAATAACAGTTAACCAAAATAACATTTCAATTTTCGAAATAATTTAAATAGCTCCTATTTTAATAGTCAGCATTAGCTGACCAAGTACTTTTAGTTGGTAGCATTCCCTTATCAGAGCGATCTCTTATAAAACGTAACCCTGCTTCGATAGATTTTTCTAACTGTTGTTTGGGTGGCTTTTCAGTATACATTTTAATTGGAGGGCCATAATAGTCAAAAGTTGAAGGTGGTGGAATTTCAACACCAATTTCTTGCCTTTTCCTATATTTTTCATTGTTTAAATCATTTTCATTTGACATTTGTTGAGTTTCAACTGAATCATAATTCCTTTTAATAAATTCTCGTGTTTTTTTTTGTCTCTTTGTTGTAAAGTATAATGATTCTGTTACATCTTCATTTTCACTAGATATCTTGGTATCATTTTGTGAATGAAAGAAACGATTATGAGATAAATCATCTATTTTAGGTGCAAACTCCGGATTACGTTCGTCACGCTTCTTTTCATTCCATTGTTCTTGTGACATAGGAGTCTTCTCAGGACGGTAGTTCCATTCCTCTTCGTCTTGTTCAGACTTTGATAAATTATATTTTTTCTCTTTTGAAAGTTTTTCTTGATCCCATGGTCTGATATGCTGTTTTCTTTCGGCTTCTGCACGTTTTTCTTTTCTTTCTTTGTGACGTTTTTCTTTTTCTTCTCGTTTTTTACGTTTCTCTTCTTCTTTGGTATTAAATAATGGTACTTCTGGTATTGGTTCATCTTAAAATTTATATAACAATATGAAAAACGAAGAATTTTATGTAAAATTTTTTATTACCTTCAATTGGTGGTAAGCCTAAACGTGCTCTTTGACGATTTTTAGCTGCTTTTACTCTTTCAGCAATTACATTTTGCCGTTGTGTACGTTGTGCTTCTTTTTCTTTTTGTAATAATAATGTCTTTTCTCGAATTGCATCCAATTCTTTTCTTTGTTTTGCCCGTTCTTCATCATCCGTTGAAAAAGCATAATAGCCCACACCATGTGTTCTAGCCTCTGAAAAATAGAAACAAACGATAGTTTTGAAATAAGGAGTCTTGAACAAGAAACAGTTGATAAATTCTATCACTGAGAAAATATCGCCATAATAAATAAAAGAGAAAAAAATATGATGTAAAAAGTTTAAATCGTACAATTATTGCACATTGCACAATTTTTATATTGACAATAAAACTTACTAAGCAATTAGGTTATGAAATAGTTTTTAAAATTAAGTATCTCATCATTTGCCAAAAATTGAAGATTATGGAAGTAAATATTTTTTGCTACAAGGCTTTATAAAAATCCATTAGATAATCAACCAAAGAAGTAGTTTCCTAGTCAAGTTGGTATAACACTATATTCATAATTTCGGAAAACAATTATTGATTTTCTAATTTTAAAAAAATAGCGCCAAATTACTTTTTGCCTTGGCCTATCAGTTTGATAAAATTTATTAATATTTTTCGGAATAATTTCGGTTTATATACTATCACAACAGAGAAACTTTCACAAGATAAATCTTTAGATTTTTTAACATATTTTGCTTGCTTTATATGTTTTAAAACTTAATCATTGGGGATGATAATCCCAAAAACACACTCATAGACGGCCAAGTGTTAAAACTTAATTTGATGGAAGGTCGGATATTTAATTCGAAAAAATATTCGGACAGTCGGCGATGTAAAGAACGAAATACTACGTATTATTCCCCAAATTGAAATTTACGTAACTATTAAAGCGGGTTCCATTAAGTCTTCAACGACTCTTTTATCCTTAGCATGCAAATTTTTCCCTTTTTTTTTCAAATAAATCAAATCAGAAACAATAACCTAGCAAAATTATTAAAAGAATTGTTTTACAAAGAAGTAAATTAATCCTAAACTTAAAAGAGAACTAGTAATCCATCAAAATTGGGGTATATGCCCTATTAGACAACCTGTCACCAAAAAGTCAACAACAGAACAACAGCAAAATCATTTTACTACTATTATATACATATAATAAAGATAATTGAATGGAAAGTTATTTTCATGTTCATGTCATTTAAAAATATAAGCAGAGGGTAAAATTTTATTTCACCCTTAATTTTCCCTTATAAATAAATTTAATGATTGTAAAAGCTATGCCTCCTAATACTGTCAATCAATGTAAAGCAATAAATTTTAACTTTTTTATTGTGGCCAAAAGGAAGGAAATTTTTTTTAAAAATTTTATCATCACACAATTTCATATAAATATTTATATATACATTCTATATACCAGTATATATGAATGTATTAAATAGCGTCAGAACCCATTTTCTATATAATGGCGACGTCTAGTCTTTTTATCCCCTTAGCATCATCTTCTTTTATTTTCAACAAAAGAAATGAAAAAAGAAAAATGTCACGAAATGCGGCTCTTCAAAACTGTTCCAATTCAGCTTTTTGTATACATATTCATAAAAAATCAATTATAAAAATTTTAACTATTTTTAAAAAATATTGACATTAGAATATAAATTATTATGTTATTCAATAATTTGGAAAACTTTTTCTATAGTTATGCAATAGTTTGAAAGAAGGAAAAATAAAATTGGAGAAATGTTGAACTTGTAATGGTTTTCCATCAGATTGGACTTTAAAAATTCATTTAACTACTATAAAACGGTTTAGAATGACTTTTAGAACTTTATATATGTATATATGTAGACCAAATGAATTGAGAATAAAAGTTAATAAAAGCTGCTTTCGGTTGGGGTATGGAATGAACTCTGTCCCATTAATTTCCTGGTAATCGTCTTTAAGGCCTCCCCTGAGTTTTTATATTTTTAATTAGTAGGTATGTATAGAAGTAATGTTTGATATTTCTGAGTACATTTTCATTTCATGTTGCAATGATTTTAATTGCAATATACTTTTCTTTTATTATTTATATAGTTTTTATCTATATATATTATTTATATAAATTGCATTTGTAAAATACTGTATTTTTAAGATGAAAATTAAAACGAAATAAAAAATTATTTTAAAGATTTTGGTATTATTCCAACTCCTCATCCTCAATCAATCTTAATCATTCAAAACAAAAATATAGAAAAAAGGGATATATCCAAACAGATATTTTAATATTGTGGCAATTATTAATATATCTTAAATTGTAAATAGGTGGAAATGTTCTAGTTTCATTTTTAGTTTTGTATGTAATGAATGTAATATAGGATATATGACAGTAAAAAGGTTATTATGAATTGATATTTTAGAATTGCGACCAATTGCGTACTAAGTAGTTCATGATCTCTTTCATGACATGATTCTTCCAGCAAGAAGAAATGTCGAGAACAGACTCGCGCAAACCAACGATTTTGTAGAGGCTTCAGTAGCTGATTCAGCTGCCGCTTTAACTTTATTTAATGAGTGTATCAAAATTTGGTTGACAAGTTTCTTTTGAATGTAGGTTGCTTTTTTAGTGAAATATTGCTTATTATTTTTAGTTATACTTAAATATTGCTAATTTTTTGTTATTATTGTTTACTGTTAATTTTAGTGTTGATTTATGCCTCTTACTATTAAATTTTTTTTACTTTTGTTAATAAGTGTTATGATTGGTAATAATTGTTAAATTTATTTTTTTCATAACTCATTAAAGGAGCTTTCTTTTTTTTTAGTCTTTTTATTAAACTAAACAAGTGTATTTCTAGGAATTGACGATAGTATTTTTGCTGTGTGAACTTGAAGATAAGAAAATATGATAATATCTACTTAATTCTTAAAAGTTAGTCTTAATTTCAGAGATCTATTGTCCATCTGCATATCTAATAGTGACGACACTAATAAAATCCTATTATAGACAGAGCTAAAAAAAGTAAAAATTCGTGTTTTGATTTTGAAAAAGTTTGCAATATTTCCCCTTAAAATTTAAACTGTTTCTACTTTCATTTTATAGAATATATTGATTCATATTAATTGAATTAATTAAGCAGATATAGGATATGGATTCACCCAATAAATTTTAGACGCTACTTGAAGTTTATGTGTGTCAATATTGGAAGCTAATTGAAAAAATTTATTTGACCGAATAATGATTTTTAAAATTTAGTTAAGGTGATTCAGGTGAGCTGCTAAATCAATTTTCTTCTTGATTTGGCATTTATTGAACACGCATTTCCTATATATTCAATTAACATGAAACTTTTTCATCTCTGACTTTTGTATCATATTTTAAGTCATTAAAAAAATATAAATCAAATAAAGACTATCTAAAACAGTTTTAAAAGAAATCAAAAATTTAATAATTTTATATAAATTTTCAGGTCAAAATAATTTTTTAACCCTTTCAGGACCATAAGGTTTCTCAGAGTAAATATTAGTCTTTTACAGTTTATTTTAGTTTACTTAGACGTAAAACAAATGACAATAAAAAACAAAAAAAAAAAACATATTTAACTTTTTTTTGAATTTCATGGGAACTAGTTTCCCTGGTCGTGAAAGGGTTAACCCATAACTTTTTCAGTGCATTTGCAAGAACTATAAAACAAATAAAAGTTTAAAAAATTTCAATTACTCTAGTTCATCTAAATAAAAATGTGTACTTAAAATTATTTACAATAGCTTCCTTAGTATCTCGTTCAATTATGTACAATGCCTACATGTTTAGGAATAATTAAAGTGCTCCAAACTGAAATATGAAACTGACATGGAACAATTTAAATAATTTGCATTGAGTAGTTCAATTACTTAGAATGTCTTTCATTTGTGGGCTGTATACAAATTTCATATTCACTTAATTATATTCATCAAGATTTCATTGAAATTTGTTATTATTGTTCACGTGATTGATTTCTTTTACATATGTTAAAATCACAAATTAATTTATTCCATATATTTCAAAGTACTTTCATTTTTTTGTATAAAGTATCATTAAAATTTTTTGTCTTTTTCGAGTAAGACGTATAAGGAATTTATGTCATGTAGACTTATGCAGTCTAATTAACCTTTAAAGTTACTAAAATATAAGGAAAACTTTTCAAATTTTTAAATATACACAATGGTTTATGTTCTTTTTTTGTTTTTATAGGATTATTAAATTAACACAGCATCTTCTAAAAGAAGTAAAATATTCTTTTATAAATTATTCCACAAATATAACATTCTTACATTCATTAAAATTTGGCACAGAGATTCTTTATAAAACAGGCTATGGCATTTTTTTTTTAAGGTTAAGAAAACGGAAAAACGTAATTTGTTTTTCAAACTGCCACCATTTTGTGAAAAAAAAAAACTTTCTTTTAAAAAACTATTCGTAGTGCCATAAATAGTTGAATAACTAAGAAAGATATTTTTCTTCAGATTACAGGAAAGGCTGGAATCGTGCACACCATGACACAACCTTATTTTAAGAGCCTTATTTCACTTTGCCGGCCTGTAGTATTTTCAATTTTGATTTTATTTTTTAATATTATTAATTTTTTATATTCTCAGCAATCAATAATCAGCGATCAATAAACAAAAAACAAAAAAAATTTTGCTTAAAATATTTACTGCAAAAATGAAGTTTTGGTCGTAAAAATCAAAAATCAGATTCCCATACGGATTACATATAATCTGATCAAATAAATCATAAGGGTTCAAAAAATTCCTAAATTACAGTTTATCTAAAACAATAAAAACATAAATATCCATGTATAAATATAGACATAGAACTCATACTCATTATTCGTCAAAATTTGAAACAGTGAATGGAGCAGCAGATCGAATTCTTTATTATTTTATTGATATTATAAAGATAATAAAATTAAACCTTATTTAGTCAAGAAATCAATTAGTTAAGAAGTAAAGCATATTTATTGATACGTATTTATATACTTCCAAGATGCCTTTACGCACAATTTAAATATTTTAAATTATAAAAATAAATAATATAACTTAATTATTTCTTTGATTAATTATTTGAATTTTATTGATTTATTTTCACATTTTTCGTATTATTTTTTGAAAGAATACTTGTAATTCATCCTATTCAATGGAGTATTCTAGTTTAGAAGTTCGAAAAAATCGATCTTTTTTATGAATATTTTCATAGTTTAACCCCTTAAAAAAAGAGGATTTTTTAAAATTCAAACAATTTTCTGAGTTACACCTCATTTTGTGACGCATTAAGTGCTTTGTTCAGTTCATTCTTTAAAACTTTAAACGTGTTTTTCTCGAAGCTACCTTTTTAGAAACGGTGTGCACGATATCTCTATTTTTATCTAATCGAGTCACTTGAAATTTAGCACAAAGATTCTATATAAATTAGAGCACGGGACTATGAAGAGATTTTTTAAAAAAATTCCCAAAAGGCGAAAAAAACGGAAGAAACGTAACTTTTTTACAAACTGCCGCCTTTTTGTGGAAAAAAATTTTCTTCTAAAAAAAACTCTTCTTAGTCCTATGACAACACCTTTGTTCTTAAAGAATTAAAAAAAAATTGTTTCTTCTTATTACTGGAAGGACTGAAATCGTGTAGCCTAGAACACGCCATTTTTTTGTGAGCCCCCCACTTTGGTGACCTGCAGGTTTTTTAATTTTGATTTTTTCCTTAATATTATTTATATTTTATACTACTAAAGTCAGTAAATAACGAGCAAAAAATTTATGGTAAAATTATTTAATGGTTTTGTTTTATGGCATCCGAAAAAACACTAAAAATTCGGGTGTCAAATCTAGAATACCCCCTTAAATTAAAAATTCAAAATAAATTATATTGTATACTTACCAACTATAAAGAAATTTAAAAATTATTGCTTTTAAAAAAATTTTTACTAATGTAGAAATGAACAGCTTTTAAAATTATGTATGATTTAAAAATAAAATTCTAAGAGCTGTCATTTATGTAGACAACAATATAATTGAAAATTTGATTTTTGACACCTTAGCTATACGTAAGCTAGTTAATTTAGGAGTTTTATTTTAAGGCAACCTTCTTAGACGAACAAATTAAGTTAGGACTATTTACAAATAATTGAGAAAGAAGTTATGATTTGAGACCTTATTGGACCAATGCACACGGTGAAAAAATTTACTGGGGCACCCATAGTATATAGAACAGAGATATTATATTGTGCTGACGCTGGATTTGACTATCATATTTTTTAAAATAAAGTAAGTCTGTCCAAAAAAACTTCTTGTATTTCAATGAAACTTAAAATAATATAGAAACAATTATTCTTAACCAATGACACTGTAATTATTATGAAAAAAAGATCACTTTTCACTACTTTGAAAAATTCTTTAATAACTGGAAAATAAATCTTATCATTAATGATTGGTGTAATTGGATTCCTCAACGCGAATAGCGAATCAAAATTCAGTGAAAGCGAACAACTTAAGCCAAAGTCAAAAATCAAAGTAATTACTAAACAACAATCAAACACTTAGGCACCAACCTACACGAAAGAAATACCTTCATTAGAATGAAGTAAAAATCCTAACATACACAGTTAATAATGCAAACGCTCTTAACCCATACATTAGTGGCTTAACTTCTCACCAAAGGAAAACAAGAAATTATATACAACTCAATCATTAATAAATCTTTTTATCGTATTCAAAAATAACTCATTATATTATTTTAACAAATAAAGCGTTCTGAATCATTGTTCTGGATCTGTAAAAACTTAACTTTTGTATTTCTCTAAAAATTAATCTAACTTCAATATTTACGATACTATGACAAGATATGTACATAAGATGCATTTCCCTATAAAATTAATTTTATTTTCTCATATAAATTAAAAATTGAAATTATTTTCATAAATAAATTTCCATATAAAAAAATTAAATTAAATATAAATAAAATTTTAGCGTATTTGATTCTATGAAAAACAAAAGAGCCGAACACAATAAATTGATTTTTACTGGTATTAATATATTTTGTTAATGATATAAATTTAAAGTTTTTTTAATAAATTTAATTGCAATATTATAATCAAATGAAAAGCAATATGTACTTACCATCGAATAAAACATCCTGATAATGAACATTTTCTTTATAAACATTTTCTTCTTCTTTTTTTTCCCATTCCATTTTCATTTGATCGTGTTTCGACATTACAGAAGTCATTTCACTTGTTAAATCATCATTAACTTCCGTAGAAGGGCCATTACCTACTTTATCTATCATCCACATAGGTGCATTTTGCTATAATTGATGTAAAATGAATTAAATTTTAAGTAAGATTAATAAAGCTAAATAACTAGCTAAGTAACTAATTTACATTGATTTCAACTCTTGGTTGAATATTTTCAGCAAGTCGAGTGTCTTTCTTTTTAAAAAAATCTAAGTCTTTTTTCAAACATTTTCTAGTTCTGCCTAAGCAATCCGTATATTCTACCCTATACAAATTAAAAGAATTTTATAATTGTAAAAAATTTTGTATACAAAATTTACCATTCTTCATTTTCATTTTCTGTGCCGTATTTTCCGGTTTCATTTTCATCGTCACTTATATCCGAGCTACTACTTGAATTTTTATAATGTTCTTCATATTGTTTTTTCTTATTGAAGAGTACTAAACAGTTATCATCAGAATTCAGTCTACCACCGGATGAAGCCATTTTATCATAAAATTTGCTTTTGGCTTCCAGTACCCTTTTTGATTTCTCAAGAAGACTAGAATCTTCTAATTCTGTTATATCTTCTTCAATTATATCTTTTTTTTCTTTAATAGACTTTTTTGGTATAAAATTATCAATATTTTGCTTCGATTTTGTTTTGCTCACTTCTTGTTGTTTTCTTAACAATTCGGCTTTTAAGCTTAAGAGCTGAAATTAAAAGAAATAATGAGTAAAATATCAGCATTGAAAATATTTGGATTAAATTACTAATTGAAGTGCTTATTAGGACTGCTATTAAATAGCAACCATGTCCGAGGAAAAACATTAAAACTTTTTTATATTTATTCAGACAATTAAGATTCTCATATTAACGCCCAGATCATGTTATAGATGACGAAAATAGTCCCGGAAATTTATTTTCCGGCACCTAAAATTGGTTTCAGTGAAAATTTGATACATGGATTGTATTAGGTATTTATAATAAAAATAAAGTAATTTTAACTGAGTTTATTAGCAATTTTTAAAGAATATTAAAGCATACCGATGAAATGTTAACATCAATTCTTTTGTTTGGATCATTCATTTTTTCTGTTTTTTGTTATGAGCAATATTTTTCCACACTGTTTTTTTGTAATATGCAATATTTTTCTACTCTGTTTTTTGTTATATGCAATATTTTTCCACAAATATAAAACTTAGCAAAAAAGAAATTACTACAGACTTCCCTTCATATCGTGAAAGTACAAAAATAATACACTGTATTAAACTTTAAAGATAATTGAACGATTTAGAAAAATTGAAGGAATACAGAAAAACTTGATTAGAACATGCAATGTCAAACTGTGATTGTTACGAAGCTAACTGCATTTCAAAGTGAGGTTAACATCAAAAATATTTTATACTTTTGGGGTGAATACTCAACCATTCAGCGATGAACCATTGAGTGTTTTGCTGCTGTCATACAATTTCTTCCTGGGAAGCTTTCGAAAGTTATTCTCCATCTGTCAATTTACCAAAACAAAACTTTACAACTGCAAAAGGTTATTGTATTATTTTGTAAATAAAATAAATTAATATTAATATTGCTTTCATATGGTGCGAATATTATTTTTACACCCAGATTTGGGTATAGGAGGTGCTGAAAGATTAGTTTTGGATGCGGCTATTGCACTTAAAAGAAAAGGACACGTTGTTAGTTTTTTAACAAATCATTTTGATGTAAAGCATTGTTTTGAAGAATTAAAAAATGGAACTATAGCTGTTGAAACCGTAGGCGATTGGTTACCAAGAAAATTATTTGGTAAATTTTATGCTTTTTGTGCATATTTTCGAATGATATATGCCGCTTTATATACATCAATTTTTATATCAAGACGAGAAAAGATAGATCTCATTTTTTGTGATATAATTTCAATAGGAATTCCATTTCTTAAATTAGCAGCTAAAAATCCTAAAATAATATTTTACTGTCATTTTCCTGATCAACTTCTAAGTAAAAAAGGAAGTGTAATTAAGAATTTATATAGAATTCCTCTAGATTATTTAGAAGAGCTTACAACAGGTCAAGCTCATCGAGTAATGGTCAATAGTAAATTTACAAGACGAATATTTAGAGAAACATTTAAGGGATTGTCTATTACACCGGATGTATTATATCCATCAATAAATGTTGATTATTTTGATCATCAAGAAGCTGATATTGATCAGGAAATAATTTTACCAAAAGAATCGTTTATATTTTTATCAATTAATCGATATGAACGAAAAAAAAATTTATCATTAGCAATAACATCATTTTATCAGCTTAAAGGAATGATAACACGAATTGAATGGGAAAAATGCTTTCTAGTAATAGCTGGTGGATATGATAATAGAGTTATCGAAAATGTAGAATATTATAGGGAATTAAATTTATTAGCTACTAAATTGGGCATAGCAAGTAAAATAACATTTTTACGATCACCAAGTGATAGACAAAAATTATATCTACTACGAGAATGTTATTGTTTACTTTATACACCCGAAAATGAGCATTTTGGTATAGTACCTTTGGAGGGGATGTATATGTCTAAACCAATTATTGCAGTTAATAATGGTGGACCAACTGAAACTATCATTCATAATTCTACTGGTTTTCTATGTGAACAAAATGAAGAAGAATTTTCTAAGGCTATGCTTCTACTTATAAGAGATAGGCATTTGGCAGAAAGAATGGGTGAAATGGGTAGAAAAAGAGTTCAAGCCCGGTTTTCATTTGAAGCATTCGCTGAAAAACTCGAATGTGTTGTAATTGAATTATTAAATGATATTTAATTGAATTAATTTATCATAATTATATCTTAGCATTTTCAATCTAAAAATGCTAAAGATGACCATGATGATAACAAAATTTTCAATTTTTGGAATTATTTATCATTAAATAAGAGTTGGTATTGTTAAAAATACCATTGCATTAAATATGATATAAACGAATGATCTAATAAAAAGCATCTTTACATTTAAAGGTTGAATTTTTTAATATACCTACATATTTATTTTCTATATTTTTTTATCACAAGAATAAATATTTCAAATTGGTATTTATCACCCATAAATGTTAATTTACGTAATGGAATCATTTGATATTGTTGTAATTTCAGTATTTGATGTATTTATACCTTCAATAACTTCCAACTGGATATCATATTGCTGATCAAATCCTATATAACCGTCTGATATTATATATAGTGTATAGAGAATACGTTCAATTTTTGATGGTGTAATAAATGAAATTTGATGTGAACTTCGAGCATTTCGATTATTGGCACGTTTTAGAGCTATCAACTCATAATTTGCTTGATTTCCTAAAGTTAAAAACCAACTTTCATCTTTCCCTTTCGGAAATTTGGGACAATGTATTGATGAATCTTTTTTTCGCTGTCCTATTCGATATAAGCTGACATTTAAAGTATATTCCTAAAAATTATATTAAATTAAATAAAAAAAGAAACGGATTAGATTGCTTTAACACTTACTTCATTAGCGTGAACAGTAATCCAAACATTTTTTTCTAAAGGTTGTTTAATTAATGTTTGTTTATCATTTTCATTATAGTACCGCCCACGTAAAGAAATTTCTACATTAAGAGTTGGCATTTCACAAAGTACCTTTAAAATAATATTATTAGTATATTAATTTTAAGTAAAATAAAAATAATTATTTACCTTATAGATTTGCTCGATTTCTGGCTCTGAGAATTCTTCTCTTAAAGAGCCAGCTAACAAATTGTAATTTTTTAAACATTTCTCTTTTAGACCGGGAAGTGTTGCAATTTCATAGCCATGAGGAATTTTATTAAATATTGTATAATTGTGTTCTTCTACATTAGGAAGACTCATGACAATAGGTTCATCGTACCATCTAGCTTGAATTACGCATTGCATAAGAAGTTGAACATTAAGAGTGGTAGATAACCATCCATTTTCAGCTACAATATCGATCATTGCCTAGAATAAATAACAGTAATATTATTATGTATTAATAAATAAGCGTAATTATTTTGTAGAAACTCATTAAGCTGATTTTGATTTTAGCTTTCAAAGTTTAATTTGAAAGTTACCTACAAATTGATTTTTTTACTTTTAAATAATTTAAAATATTTTTGAACATCTTAAATAATATAAACAACTTAAATTTATAAAATAAATATAAAAGAACTTGCCTGTAAAACACGAATAGATTGGTCCAAAACTGATTTAGTGTCTGTTAAGTAATCAGAATTTGGTAGTGGCAACCGTGAAAAATGAGCTTGCATTAGTAGAAAAGTTTTTGTATGGGGATTATCATAAGTCAAAGGATCAACTTTAATTCTACACAATTTTCCTAGTTCACTATTAGACATAAGAGAAATTTTTTTATATTACACATGTTTTAAAAGAACTAATTGCAATACTTACCCATTAAGAATATCTTCATTATGTCTTACTGGTTGTTGGTTAAATTCATAAGCATCACACATTGTGCGTAAAAGTTCATCAATGGTCATATCATGCCTTAAAGTATCAGAGAAATGTTTCATTGTATAATATGAAAGATAATAATATGATGATATTCGACCCATTGATGTTGAATATACATATCGATCCATAATTTGAACACAACCAGCTTTTTCTAATGCATTAACGCATTTTTCAACTAAATCTGATAAAAATAAATTTACATTTTTTGATTCAATATTTTCTAAACTGTAATAAATCGGATTTCTTAAGAGTCTTCTAAAAAAATACGTCCATGTTAGATAATCTAGGATTGATTGTTTAGTTTGTACAGTTCCAGCAACAATTTCAGCATTAATATGATCTGGTAATACATTTACTAGATTTGATTCAACAGGAAATGGATCATATAGAAATTTTTTATAAAAGTTCTTTTTAACATCATGTACAAGTACAACAGCTATACCTTGGTCATCAAATTGTGGCCGTCCAGCACGACCCATCATTTGTAAGACATCAGTTATTGGCATATCAACATATCTTTTTGTTTTACCATCATAATATTCAGTACCTTTGATAACAACTAAATGTGCTGGTAAATTAACACCCCATGCTAATGTTGCTGTTGCTATTAATAATTGAATTTTACGATTTAAAAATAATTCTTCAACAGTTTTACGATCATTCTCATGTAATCCAGCATGATGTAACCCAATACCAAAAGCTAATGTTAATTTTAAATTTGAATCTTTAATACTTTCCAGAATTTGTACCATTTCATCTTCGGGTATATGAAGAAATTGTTTTGGATTATCTTCGGCTGCTAAAAATGCAATTAAATCTAATGCTGTTAATCGAGTTTGTCGTCTTGATGAAACAAATATTAAGGCTGGTGTTGATGGGGAATATTGTCGTATTGCCTGAAATGTTGGTCGATTCATTGTTGCCATACGTGGGCAATAAAATTTACCAGGGAAACCATTTATATGTACAGATAGTGGTACTGGCCTAACTGATGGCTTAAAGTTATATAAACCCATATTACCAATACCAAGCCAATTAGCTAAATCTCTTGCATTTGCAAGTGCTGTTGATAAACCAATTATACGAAGTGTCCGTTCTGTATGTGAAGCTATAAAATTTGTACGTGATACAATTACTTCCAATACTGGACCACGATCTTCGCCTAATAAATGTATTTCATCAATAATAATTAATGCTACATCTCTAACATAATCCCTTGTTTGCCATGATCGACTTATACCATCCCATTTTTCTGGTGTTGTTACAATAACTTGACTTTCACGTATTGATCTAATATCTGGTGTTACATCTCCTGTTAATTCTACAACTTTTTTATTTAATTTTTTTTCAATACGAATTTTCCAATCAGCAATACGTTCTCGGACAAGAGCTTTAAGTGGTGCAATATAGACAACTTTTGCTTTTGGATAGTTATTAAAAACACGAAACATTGCTATTTCAGCTGCTATAGTTTTTCCAGAACCGGTTGGTGCACCCAACAATACATTATTATCAGTATAATATAGGCAATGGAATATTTGTGTTTGTATTGGATTAAAATGTGTAAAACTATATAAAGATTCATATTTTTTATTATTTAATACATCCAAAGCTAATGGCTCTAATGGTAAAAGTTCTGTATGTGGTGGATGTAATTCGGGTAGGATTAAATGCTGAAAACTGAGCGGAACCCATGTTTCACTACCTAACCATAAATCACTAGATGCACGTATATAATACTGTGGTGGAAGTGGTTCTTTTAATGGTATTGTCATAACTAATTCCTGTGTTTCATTATTATAAACTTGTTTACGTGTCAATTGAAAAAATTCTGAATGATATATAAAATTACTTTCAGGATCTTCTATCCATAGCCAAAATCCTAAAGATATTTTACCATGAACACGATCATTCCATTTAAAATTTGCTGTTATAAAAACACGAATTCTTAGTACAGTTCTTGTAATTGGTTGTAATGCAGCGTCAATATCTAAAAGTGGAAATTCTTCAGCACATTTCAATACCAATGCCCCATATTTAGGATTACGTAAGAGTTCACCAATTTCTTTAACATTTGTCTCACGTAATGTTTGTATACTTAAATTTCGGCTCTCTAATTTATCAATAATATCCTGACCCAATATTGAAAATTGACGCAAAGGAGATTCAAAATCCCACATTTTTCTTTCAAACATTTTACTTATAGTTAACATACGCCCCGCTAATATTGCATTATTTTTACGTAATACAATTGTGAATAAAGCACGGGCAAGACGAACAACATTTTGTGTTATATATGTCATATCTGATATTAATGAAAACGATTTAACAAAACCACGTGATAAATATGTTTGCATAAGTATATTAACTTTTCCGTGTAGATTTTCACTACCACCTTTTGGAGTTATTTCGCAATATATACGTTTTTGTTCATCTAATTCATCTAATTCATCATCACGAACTTTGAGCTGTTGAAATTCTTGGGCATGTGAGATCATTGCTAAGATTTCACCTTCATTCATAAATTGATGAATCATTTCATTAAATGTTTCAACTGTATCATATTTAATGTAAAAATGTGATGCTGTACGTCCCAAATCAGTAGCATTTAAATCACCAGTACGAACATTAAATCGTATCATTTGTGCTTTATCTAAATTCATAGCTGCAGATATGATTAATTCACGACGTTTTTGCTCTAATGATGGATCACGATAAACATCAGCATAATTAATACCATATACTTGTGGATTTATTCTCATACGAACAAAAAGATATGTATAACTTAACCATGTGATTGCTTCATCAATATTACTAATAGTACCCAGTGTAATTTCAGCATTCAAATTATCAGCTAAATATTGTATAAAATTTGATTCAATTGGAAATTGATTTGTTAATAATGATAAATAATGGTTTAATTTATCATGGGTTGTTATTATCGTACCAACACCACTTTTATCAAATTGTGGCCGACCAGCCCTACCAAATATTTGTAATACATCTAATATATCTAAATCAACAAAAGATCCGTGTTTTGAATCATAAATTTCAGTGCCTTTTATAATAACAGCATGTGCTGGTAAATTAACTCCCCATGCTAATGTTGCTGTACATACTAAAACTTTAATATGTCCTTCACTAAAATATTTCTCAACCATTGTACGATCGGAACGAAGCATACCAGCATTATGCATAGCAAGCCCACACTGAAATAATTCTATCAATTGTTTATTACGACTTCGTGAAATTGCTTTAGCTGCAAGACTATAACTAATATTTGTTTCATCAGCTGAAAAAAAACCTAATTGATTTTTTTGCTGTGCCATTTCTCTTAAAACATTTGCAGTACGTACTGTGGCATTTCTTGCATGAACAAATACCAAAATTTGATGTCCTTTACTTAACATTTCAATGCATTTATCATAACAAACAATATCCATATCAGTTAATTGTTGTAATGGTTTAATAGATTTAATACCAATAAAATTAGTACTTAATGGTACTGGACGAAATCTTGAATCGAAAAAAAATAATCCTTTCATTGGATTAACACGTAAAAATTTCGCTACATCTATATAATTTGGTAATGTTGCTGATAAACCAACAATCCGTATCATATTTTGTGTTGATTCAACTAAACGTAAAGTTCGTGCGACTAGGGCTTCTACGACTGGTCCTCGTTCACCATGCAATAAATGTACTTCATCAATTATTAGAAGTTTAACTAAACTAATAAGTGCTACATCACCAGAACCTTTTCTTGTAACCACATCCCATTTTTCTGGTGTTGTAACTAATATTTGTGTTTGCTGTATTTCATATTTAGTTAATTGTATGTCACCAGTTAATTCTTTAACAATAATATTTAATGGCTGAAGACGTTTTGAAAAATTTTCAACCATTTCAGCAGCGAGAGCTTTCATTGGTGCTACATAAACAATTTTAAATTTTTCATGATGTATTATATCATTTTCAGCATATGATCTTATTGTATATAAAATTGATAACATTGCAACATTTGTTTTACCAGCACCTGTTGGTGCACAAACCAACAAATTTTCATTAGTATTATAAGCAGTTTGAAATACTATTGATTGTATACGATTAAGTTCTTTGACACCTTGAAATGCTATCCTTGAAATATCATCTAATGATGCAATTTGAACACGTGAATTTCCTATAGATAATGGTGGTGGTTCATTTGCTGGTATTTGAACTTCTTCATATAATTTATTATCTATTCGTGTTATATTTAATGGCAGATATAGTCTTGACCCAGCTATAAAACCAACATGATTTTTTGCTTCACTTTGTGAATCAAATACATAAGGATACTTAATTTTAGGGGGCTTAGGAGTATATAAATCAGGTAAATCCGTTAAAATAGGTTTCTTTTGAGCTATTTCTAGAAGTTTCTGTTGTTTAATAAAACGCATTTTAACAGAATTTTTATCTTCTTCATCGATATCTTTGTTAAGAAATTTATTAATTTTTTTTTCATCTTTTCTAACTTGTTTCATTAGCTTTTTTTCTTCTTCAGACTGAATAACAACCGTATTAGCCATTGGTGGTGTGTATTTTTGTGTAGTTAAAGATTGCTTTAAGAAAATTGAGTCAGAAATTTGAGATTTTTTATCCATACTTTTTATTTTATGAAGTATTTCTTTTCGGTTTTCTAAAAGTTGTTGAATTATATCAAATTTATCAAATCCCAAAAATTCAAACAAATCATTTTGTAATTCATCATTTGATTTTTTCGTTTTTAATAATTCAATTAAAGTATTTACAAGTTTTGGGTTTATATGTTTACAAAGCCAAGATCTTGAATATAATTCATCCTCGTTATTGTTATCACCTGCACTTGATTGTTCATCGTAATTATATTGCATAGAAAAATTTTTTGCTAATGGTGCAACTGCCGAAAGATTTGGACATAAATTTGCTAGTAATGAAAAATCTGGCTTTTCATTATTTGGTATATTGCAAACAATATGTAATCCCCATAAGGTACGTTCATTTTCTTTTAAGTTTGATTTTATATAGTCTACACATTCATCGTTTAATAAAGCCTTAATATCTTGTACCAATTTCCACATATTATCTGCTTCCTGTAAACTAATTAAACCAAATTTATTTTTTAATTGTTGTAGATCGCTGCTCATTACGATTTCTCTATTAAGAAATAAATTTAAAATGAAAATTGTTGCATCTTCAATTATTTCCCCAGATTCTTCAGTTCCCATTACTTTTTTTGTTAGAGAACGCAATTTATTTAACTGTTCGACTATTTCTAAGGATACTCTTTCTTCGTTTTGATTAACAATGAAAGTCTTAAGTTTTTTCCATGATGCTTCACTAAAATTAAATATCACCTCGTTATTACAAAACAATCCAATCAAATTTTTTTATTTTCTTGAAATGTTTAGATGGGGTATATTTAAATTAAATGAAATAACCGTTAATTTTTCATATAATATCTTATCTCATAAAATAATCATTAAAGTTTATTAGAGATAATACATTTTTGAAATAACAAAAATTTCTATTTACAGTTTTTTAAGTAGAAGGAAAAATTTATTAAGACTGTAAAAAAACATATTGCAGTAATTCACTTTGAAAATCTGAGATTTTGAAGCTTGTAAAATTATAATTTATCCCTCAAATCCTGCAATTTTCGCAGGTTAACTTGTTTAAGCATTTTAGCCATCTTGAATTAAAAGAGCTAGAATTCTACTGTTTTATCAATTTGAATCGTTTTAAATAAAATATCATTTATAAAAATTTTTAAAAATGTATAAGCTTAAATCAATTTACAGGTCAAATGAGGAGTCTTATTACTAAAAAATTTAAGATTTGGCTTAATAAAAAGCATTTTAATAATGGTACGTATGATTGAACAGTTGCATGTTGATTAGCTTGCAAGCCATTTAATTTAAAGAAAAATATATTAAGTTAGCTTTGAAAAAAACTAAATCACGGTTAAAATATTGCTTAATTTAGAAATTTACCGATAATAGTGACTCAAAAAGGTCAAAAATCATAAATGCAAAATTAAAAGTAAATAAATTTTTTTTCTCGAGCAGAAAAGAGAATTCTTGGAATTATTTAATTCATTATTGGTTCCAAATACTTTATTTCTGATTGTAAGGTTTTTTTGATTAATGCTTTAAAATTTAGCATGGGTTGTATCGTTGAGTAATTGAAGTAAACTCTGTACTTTGGGGTTGTCCTGTATATAAAAATATATCGAAATTAGTAAAGCATATACAGTTTTTCTTCTAAAATCAAGAATTTTGTTCTGATTGAATACACAGATATTTTTAATTCTTTGAAAATTGCCAACTTACCTGTTTGCCAATAAACTAGACTTTGATAAATCTGTTTGAGAGGATTCTGTTTTTGAAAGACTTTTATCAAATTCTAAATTACTGTTTTTCCGCATGGAACGAGATAGTTTTGGAAACTGATAATTTTTGGATTTTTCCATCGTAATTTTAAACTATGTCCTAGTTAAAATAATTTTTAAAGATTAGCGTGATACAAAAATTTCGACACATTATAAAAATGAGAGAGATAACCTCACTTTTATGTTGATCAACATTAAATGTCAAATTGACATTTTACTCTAGGAATTTTTGCAAACACAACTTTTATATGATTTGTTATGGAAACAAGTGGTGACGATTATTGGAATTTATCAACTACAAAACCCTTTAATTTTGATGATAACGATGAGGTAATAACATTTTCACATCTTTATTATAACATACATATACTAATTAGTACTATTAAAAATGTAATATGGAAAAAATACAAAAAGTGACATAACATTTTCTAACACTATACTTAAGAGTTTTTTTTTTGTCTTTTAAAAGTTTTCAAGTACTAGCAATAGGATAAAGTTTTGATTTCATGAACTCATTTGAGACATTTTATTAATTAAAGGTATCAACATCAGAAACATTTGGCCGATACAGGCTCATAGCAGACGATAACATATCAGAGGTAAGCTTTGAGCTACCAACAAGTGATATACCACTTTCTACACTTATATCTGATAATGATCTTAAGCTAGGTAAAGTAATCAAAACCATTAAATCTAAAACTATATTAAATGGTTCTTTTAGTATTAGATGAGCAGTCGCTAGAAGAAAGCCCATTTCGAAAGGGCTTGACTCAAGAAGAAGAATTAAGACTGTTAAGAAGAAAAGTTCAAGATTTGTATCATCCACCTCCATTGGAAACTATTGTAAATAAAATGCTATTAGGAAAAATGTTCTCTTTAGAAGCATATAGATCTTTAAATGACAAGGAACTGTTATTATCAGAAGTTATATCTACAGGAAATGGAGATGGAATTTTGGGGGTAATAATACTACATTGTAATATAAATTATTATTAAAATTCTCAGCAAAAATACAATAAAACCAAAAATCTTCATATTATGATAATCTAAATTAAAATTAAAAAAGAGGAAAGCTTTTGTCAAAATAAAAATTTCATAAAATATTTTGTAAACACATTCTTGAATACAGTTATGTCAAACGAATTTATCCAGGCCATAAATTTGTTGTTGAAACTTTGCAGAGCAGAAATTTCTTTGAAATGAAACAAAAATAATATATTTCAAAATATCCTTGAAACAGTTCAAATGAATTAGTCGCAAAAATTTCAAAAGCTATGTGATTTTTTTCATTCTTAAAAATTACTGAAATTTGTTAGTGCTGTCTATACTTACATAAACGAATCAATCGATGAAACGGCTAAAAATTTACGTGTATTACAGATGGAACATTTTCTATAATACTAGTAAATTTACAGGTAACCTATATCTTACCCTGGAAAAATTTTATTTATTTAATAAAATTTTTTTTACTTGTTTTTACTATATAACAATCTAAATTAAATAATACTATTCTAACTTTTACAGGTATGCATTTTTCTCAATAAAACATTAAATAGAAAATATTTTAACAAAATTCTAATGAAAAATACCGAAGCTTGTAACCAGTACTTGAACTATTTAATATCTAGAATGAAAATTTTAGAAGCTGTAGATATTTTAACGTAAGTTTTGATTTTCATTTATATAACAATTACTAAAAAAAACTTATTAAAGCATGCTAGGCCGACATAATGATGCAGCTGTAAGTCCTTATTTTGTGTTTTGATAACATTGTTTTTTATTAGTATGTGTGAAATTATAGATGCTTCAATTTAAAACTTTAGTGCGTACAAGTTCAGATCCTGATATTTTCAAACAAAGATTGAAAAAAATTTTTAATGACTATTTTACACAGCAGGGATGTATAACACTATTTTCACAAATAATAGCAAATGCAATAAATTTGTTAGGTATATTCAACGATGTAATGGTATGTCTTCTTTAATGATTTTAAATTTTTTATAGAATGGCAAAAATTAGAAAAACAATCAGGAGTTGCTGGTAGTGATAGTATCATGGGAGCTTCTGCATTGGAAACGTTATTTTATGCATGTTCTAAATTTCGGTGGAAAGATGCAAATATGAATGATGCAAGAAGTCCTTATACTTTTGCAGCTGAACAACAAATTAGTCAAGCACAATTTGAGTGGGTCGCATTACATGAAAGAGCACAAGCACAATCTTATATTGATTTAGAGAATTTATTCGAAAAATCGGTAATTTAAAGATTTTTAATTGTTTTTTTGATCTTATAAGCCTTTATTCTATTGTAGAAATGGCATTCACTAAAACAAAAGCAATTTCATTCTAACATTCCATTAGATATAATTATTTTACGCTTATATACATTAAAAGCTCCAGCAGCTGTTTTAAATTCATTTATATCAAAAATACAAGATTCAAGTAAGAAACTCAACTTAGCAAAAGAAGTTAAAGCAACAAGGAGTATTATTGATGCATTAGTGTCACTTAAAGAAAAGCAAGAATTAGAAAATCTTAAAGATTCTTTGATTGAAGGTAGTGAAGAACGTTTCTATGCTGAGCATTCCTTAAAAACATTGGTGAGTGAAATATTTTATTTATGTTATATTATTTCAATTTCTAAAAATTAAATTTCAGAGTAAAAAATGGTCAACTGATGGTATTAAATTAATAAAAAATTAATTACTTAAAAACGTGTGTAAAGGTGGCTGAAGACAACAACTAAAAGTGGACAACTTTTGCTTCCTTTTTATTTATTTAATTAAATAATTGAATAGTTACTTGCATACTAACTTAATCCATTAGAAAGAATACAAAATAAATTTTCTTATTATTTAACCTGAACTACAAGCCCACTTTCAGAGACCGATGTGCACTACTCGAAGAAAAATTGGAAAATAAATTTATCTGTGAGTGAATTAGTGCAGAGCATGTAAAAATCAGAAAAATTTCAAACATGTTTAATATCAGCCAGAAAAGTCCCAGAAAACAGGTTTTTATATGGAAAAGGAAGCAAAAATTGTCCACTTTTAGTTGTAGTCTATAGCCACCTTAATGATAATGTAAATAGTATTGATATGGTGATAGAAATTTAAGCTAAAAGAGTAAACTAGAAAAATAAATTAAATCAATAAATGAGTAAATTTAACCAATAAGCCTTAATATACACTTTGAAGATAAGGAAGTCCACGAAAAAAAACAGAATGATAAGTTAGAAAAGTACATATACAATTTTTTTAAATTGAGGTAATTGAAATTTTCGAAGACATTTTAAAAATTTCTTTACTTAAGAAATAAATTAAACACAAAACTTCAATAGCTTCTAGCTAATTAAATGGATTTGTTTAATTTATGCTTTAAATAGAAAATTTATAATTTTATCCAAATATGATTTACTGAATACAAAAATAAAAATAAAACAGGTTTGGGAAAGTAAAATAGCGGTGTATTTAGTAATAAAAGCAGAAATTCCGTTTTACACAGGCTCTCATATTGCAATTGAAATATTACAATACATTAGAGATTGAATTTTCCATACAAATTTACAAAATGGCGAAATCGAAATTTTAATATCAATTCTGTGTGAAACGCCTATAACACTACACTTTTTACTCTTTAATATAAAGGCCAAAAGAGGGCAATAATAATATCAAAGAAAGATTTTTTTTGTTGTAAAAAAATAACTTTTTTATTTGCATATATCATCCATAATTTTTTAAAGTAAGAAAAATAAAATTAATAAATACAAGCAACGATCTATATTTGGTATTATTTTTGCAGTGGGATAGATAGCTTATTGCGTAGGTCGGATATGATTTTTTTTGTCAACTTTCTTGGGCGTTTTAGCTTCTTTTTTTTTCGATTACTACTAAAATATTACTAGCCCATATCTACATCACTCTATTAAAAAATAATTTTACATAATAATTTTTGTATGCAAATTTCTAAAAAAATAATCCCGAAGTTTGTCTATATATATGTACATTTTTTAAAAAATACGAACAATATATAAATTCGATATAAATTTAAGATTAGTCTTTTTTACATTTTACTATTTTAATATTTTACTTTTACATTTTATAATATATCCACATAACCCTTTTAGAGGTTAATTGTAATTAAATGAGAGCTGGCGGATATTTAAAATTTGGCAATATATTATTGAAGTAATATATAAATATATATATATATATATTTAATATAAAATACTTGCGAACTTGGCTTGTGCCGTTGTGATGCGCTTTGGATGTTAAGCTTATATTTTTAAAATGTAATGTTATCGAAAATGAATTATTTTTTTCATATATTGATGAAAATAAGTAGAAATATTTGATGTTTTAAAAATATAAACAGAATTATTTTATGGCTTTGTACAATTATTGTCTAATTTTAAAATTATTGCCGACTATAGTTTCTATCAAATAGAAATTTATCACTTGAGTACAATGTGTACTTTGTTTGATATTTAGCCTCCTTTAAACAGGAACTTGACAATACTTTCTATAATAAAACAAAATATTATTTTTTTTCATTAATATTTTCGTCACTAATGCATCCTATTGGTTCTCCCATTTTTATATTTTGACCGGCATGTATTGAAAATCTAAAATTTAATGAAAATATTTTTATAAATAAAAATTATTAATATTATTTTTTACTTGAAATTTTTTGGAGCTTCAAAAATTAATACAATGGTGCTTCCCATATTAAATTGTCCCAAAATGTCTCCTTTTTTAAATTGTAAATTTTTTGTAAGTTGAACTTCATCACAATGCTTAGACTTGAGACAGCCGACATTAAGTCCCATCCATTTGTTAGTTTTTAATTTGTCATCAAAGTAAATTTGAACAGAACCAACATTTGTAGCACCTGAAATATTCAACAAATAATATTTTAAAAAATTATACTATTTTAAATAAAAATTAGTCTAATATACAAAATAAAACTTCTTACCCACAGCTGTAAAGCTGAAAAATCCATGTGTCCATTTGCCTAAATATGAAACTCTTTCGTTTATACAGAAGAGACCAGGCATCCATTGTGCAATTTTCGGATTTACTGATAAAAGTTCACCTGCAAAATGCCGTCGGTATTTAGGTTCCCATTCAGCTGGGGAATGGAATCTGTGATAGTCGCCCGGTGCTAAATATATAACGCACTGGTATAAATCTGTTTCCTATTTATATAAAGTTAAAAAAATTTTTTCTGAGTTTTAGAAATAGTTTACAATATTTTGATTTTGTTTCAACGTTTCAGGGTAAGCTAACATATTATTTTCAGTAGAAGTAGTTGATCCTAGAAATGAGTCTAAGCTGTATGTGATACCTTTTACCTTAAAGTAAATTAAAATATTTTATTTTTTCTGTTGTATTATAAAGCTTATTGTGAAAATAAAAAATATTACCTGTTCAACTTTGGAATTCGTTGTTGGTCCAAAATGTAAAACTGTGCCATCTGCCGGGGATGTAAGGCATGATAATTTATCTATTAATCGGACATCTTCTTTTAAAGAACGTGTAAAGAATTCACCAACACTACGATATTCTCTTTATTTTTGTAAATAGAAATCAAATTTCAATATTTATGATTAAAATTAGTTCTCAGTGGATATATTTAGAATTAATATTACAAAAGCGCTACAAAAACTGTTTAATTACTGAATTAAAAAGCTTAAATTAATAAAATGATTGAAAAATTAAATTGTTTATATAAAATCAGGAATTGTTTATGATATTTGCTCCTTAAACTGAATTATGGTTAACCCTAATCTTGATGATATTGCCGAAGTTCAATTCCTTAATTTCTTTAAATATATAACAAAATTTAAAATTTTATGTGCAATGGAAGGGACGCCACAAAGCTTGATTTTCAACCAAGGATAGGTCTAAGCTTACAAATCAATATTCTCAAATAAATTTGGGATAAGATTTTAGTTAGTGATGGTCACAGTGCATTTTTTTTGTTCCCCCCTCTCTATTACTACTTAACACCCAATATAAATCAAATAAAAGCAAATGCTAATATCGATGCATAAAGAATTTTTTAGGTATTTATGAAAGAAAAGATACTTAAAATGTAACTTTGAAGTAACTCTGAAGTTTTCATAATTCATACTTTTGTTATTGACGAAAGACGGGTTAAGAGAAAGTTTGAATTATTATGAAACTAAATAATTCAGGTTATTTGATATTAACAAAAAATTGAAATCCTTAAAAAAATCTGTTTTGATTCCAATATAAAAATGTAAGCTCAATCGTTTATTTTTTTAGATTAATGCTCAACTTTTAATTTGCAAAAACTATAATTTTTTAAAAAATTGATAATTTTAAACCGCCATAGTAGTAATAGCAAATAAATGTTTTACGCTGAGTTGGAATCCGCCGGTATTATTTCTAAATCGCAATATTTGAAACGGGTTAATTTATTATTAAGTCTGTATAATTTATTTTATGGCTAATACATCAAAAATTTATGTTTGGATAACACTATAGGACTCAAAATTTTAAAAAGGTGAAATACTTATTTTTTTCAGCTATAAACTTAGAAAAGGGACATGGTAGTGTAATAAACAGGAAAAAGTACCTGTTAGCCACAGTACCTGTTAAATTTTCTTGTTTTCAATAAAAGTCAAATATTATTTAAAATAAAATTATTTACTATCAGTTTATCCCAAAGTAGTGTAAATATTCCTACAAAAACATTATTTAAAGTGCAAACCTTACGTGCGCATACTTTTGGAAAACTAATCTGCAAATAAATTATTCAAGTATTAAATTTAAAAAAACAAACGTACTTGAGTTCTGGATTAGCTACTTCATCCAAATTAACATTAAACATATTTATATAAAGTCCATATATGAATGGACGTAAAAAAACAGGAATATTGCAATCCGCCAGCCATCCCCACGATCTGCTTAGCAAACGCAACGGAAGGGAACAATAAATATAAGTCTGAAAATCAAAATAATAATATTTTTATTTAAGTTTAGAAGTAAATTGGGTTTTTCAAATTTAACATTGTTTATGAACTTTAAACGATAGATATAACAAATCTTAGCGCAACGAAGGTTACATTTGTAATTTGATTCCCCTATCCTTAAGGAGGAGGAGGAAATTTTTAAAAAATTTTTGTTAAAGTGGCTTAATTTGTCCTTAAATTTTATGATTGGAGTTCTTTATTTGAATCCCCCCAACTCTTATACCCTTTTCAGAGTTTAAAACATTAAACTCGTTTTTTTCGTTTTATGATCTCAGATAATTCTAGGCAGAGTAATATTGTTAAACGTAAATAATTTTTTTTTGAAGATTCTAGTTTTTGTTCATTTCATGAATTTTGAACTAGACGTTAAGCTTCAAATTTGCAAATATAAAGAAATATTTAAAATTGAAAGTTTAGTACCACATCTCTTTATAACAATAATGTTATATTATTTTATTTAATAAGGATTACATAAACATATTTATACCTGAAATTGTGATGCTACTCTTGGTAAACCTTGCTTTTGTAGAGAACGATTATGTATATGCCATTCCATAGCAGCAAACATACAAATTCCCAATGGTGTTAATTTTAGTAACAGTCCTGACCATTTTAGCCATTTTCCTCCTATAGCTAATAACCACCAATCGAGTAATGATAATAATGTCCAACCTGCCCCCGCCTTCCAACTCCATTTTAAATGGAAGTCTAATTGAGATAATTTACCTTTTTTTTTAGTTGTTTTTTCCAGGATTTTTAGTGATGGTGAAAACTTCTCCTCATCAAGTATACTCGATTTAATTGCTTTATTTGACGAAGAGCGATATCTTATGGTTAAATATTTTGTGGGCCATTTATATGTTTTGGAACGAAAATTTATCATTTTCGTCATTCTAGAAAAAGAACTATTTTAAAATTGGATTTTAGTAATTGATACAAGGAAAAATTATTTGATATTTTTTAAAATAAAATATAAATATTTTTGGTAAAAAAATGAAAAGAATTAGTCAATAAAGTAAGTATCGATACCAACGTAAGCTTAATTTTGGCTACTATAGAAGTTGTTTTCTTTAATCATAATCGGAAACAACATTATGCAATGATTGCATGGGTTTGATACACAGGATTAACTAAATTGTGGCAAAGAAAACGGATTAAGTAGTTTTGATTCTAAATTCTTTAAAGTTATATGCAACAGTGCTACTATTTTTAAAACCGGAAAAATTTCCAATAAAAATTTTTAAATATTATTGGAAAGTTTTACAAGAATAATATTAATAATTTATTAGAAATTTTAGATTAAATAAAAAAATCGTAAGCTTTATTGTAAAAATTATACAAAAATTTAAAATTACTTTCTATAGAAAACAACTCTTTCGCTCTATAGCTAGATGCGGGCGAACTTAATGTTTGTCCAACAAATATTTGTTATTGATTCCCTTATTTAGAAAACAATAAAACAGGAGTAAGCTCAGAGCCTCTTTTACTTAATCTCAACTACTGACCCGTATGGTATAAAAACAACAAATATTAAAAAATTTTTACTTTTGCAACTACCAAAAAATCAACAAATAAAAACAATTCTCGTTTTACGAAAACTCGCTAAAAAGTTGTTAGTTCTAACAAGATAATTACTTCTATATTGAAATATTACAAGTTATGAATTTCGGTTTCAAGTTTATTTTAGATCCGAAAACAAGATTAAAGTATTATAACGAATTAAAATATTTATCTTTTGATAAAATCACACCCATTTTTTGATATTTTAAAGCTAAAATAGAAAATTAATAAATAAATAGGTTTGAAAATATGTGGAACGAATTGCGCTACTTAATAAAAACCAAATATTTCAAGAAAATTAGTTCACAATTTTATTTGAATTTAATTTCGTTCCCATATCTTATTTTAAGAATTCAACTTTATCCCTTCCGTATAATATAATTAGGTCTAATAATTATTTTTTAAATTAAAAATTTTGCTCTTTTTTCGGGAATAAAATATTTAAGTAACATTGAATACGTTGACATAGAATTTTATATATAAATTTTTGATTTGGGCTGACACTAATCAAAGCCCACGCCTTTTTTGTATTTCCAATTATTCAACTAGTGTAAAATAATTTACAAGAAGCAATTATGTCTTAATGATTTTATTAGCCTAAAAATTAGATAGCGAAATGTAACTTCTTTAATATTAACAATATTACCGAACATAAATGGTAATGGAAAATCCCCAAAATGTTAGCTACCTTATATTTAATATATGTATATCCAATAAATATAAATTTTTACTTAAGTAATTTTAATAACGGAAGCTTTTTATATTTAAGCTATGGCATATAAATTAATTGGATTGCTAGTTATTGACCTGATATTATTAAATAAATTCAAGGCCAAATTAATAATAATCTTTAACCTCGATGAAAAGTGGTATAGGTTAACCAAACCCTTCTGAAGAAATTTTAAAAAACTGCTTAAAAAGGCAATGAAACAAACAAAAATCTATAGATATAAGCACTTATATTTTTTGTATGGTTTTAATTGAAATAAATACTACTTAAACATAATTGTAAATTTTTGATTTTTAATCTATATTTCAACAAAGTTTAACTTACTGTCGACTACTTGGTAAAAAGCACAAAGGCATTTTAGTTAATTACTATCCGAAATTATGATGTGTAGTACTTTTAAAAAAACCTATTTAATTTAATTTGTTTTATAAAAATATATACTTTTTCTTGTTAATTAATTGTTGTCAAAAAAATAATCTCCAAATAAATTGACAATTTGTCTTTGTCTCGTTCAAATGACAGAAAACCAAGCTTGAACGGAAAATATCACTTTTGATGTCTAGATTAGCGTTTTGGACAGCGATTTTTAAAATTTATTTTATAGGAGTTTTAAAGGGCAGTTATACTCAATATAGTTTAGTTGGAGTTTGACATTTTGATTGAAAATATATAACCTTATGCTTTCTACCAGTTTCATTATTATAATTTGACTTGCCAAAAATAATAATGCATTATAAATGCAATAAAATTATTTGAAAGACACAAATTATACTTTTCGAAAGACTTGTAATTTAATGATTGCAGTCAATTGACTTTTGAGTGTAACCGTCCCTAAGATCGCCTATACTTGGTGTTTATACATTAGCGATTTGGACAGCGATTTTTTATAGGCGATCTGTGGGACGGTTATACTCAGAAGTATATTGACTGCAATTATTAAATTATAAGTTCTCTCGAATAGTATAATTTGTACCTTTAAACTAATTTTATTGCATTTATAATGCATTATTATTTAAGGTAAGTCAATTTAATTTAATAAAACTAGTTAGAAGGCAGAACTTTTATATTTTCAATCAAAATGTCAAACTTTGAAAAACTATTGAGTATAACCGCTCCTCAGAACTACTATAATTTCGCCTATCGTTTTATTATATTAAATATACTTTTCGAAAACAATAATGCATTATAAATGCAATAAAATTAGTTTAAACGTACAAATTGTATTTTTTGAATGACTTGTAATGTAATTATTGCGGTTCATGTACTTCCAATGGGACCTCTGCACAATCGCCGTAGCACCGCCGAACTCGAGCCGGCCGACTGTGTGGACGGGGTATCGGCGTAGGTTCAGCAGTGATACGTGTAATTTTTCGCTTTCAGACGAACTTTCACACGAATTTATAACATAACCTAATTTTAGAACTGTCAAATTATAAAAAAAATTAAGACAAATTAATATTAAATCATTAAATCATTAATATTTATATAATCATCACCAACAGTTATAAAGTACAAAGCAGCGGCGGCAGTTTCAACATCAATTTCGTGCATTATGATTAAGAATGTCAAATGTCAAAACAACGCACGAATGTGTGGACAGGGTATCGGCGTGAGCTCGGCGTGGGTTCGCGGTGCTACGGCGAGCTCGAGTTCGCTGTCCAAATCGCTAATGTAGACACAGCCTTAAATTGACTTACCGTAAATAATAATGCATTATAAATGCAGTAAAATTAGTTGAATGGTACACATTTGACTTTTCTTTTTAGAAAAATCTTTTGATTTGTAATACAAAACATCATTTATTGTACAAAAATATCATTTCTCCATTGGCATATTCTGTATTAGGGAAATTTTAAAATAAGTGCCTTAAGAGTAAACATTAAATCATTTAATTGCACTTAAATAATATTTTAAAAGTGCTAAAATTAATAAATAAATAACATATATTTAGCGACACAATAATTAGGGGAATTTTTAATGTTAATTTGCTGGACAACCTGTAAATTCACAATAGATTCTAAAATTTCCTTTATACAGGCTTTCAAAGGCTTTTACTCGATTGCAACATGCTAAATCCACATGTATTACACGATTCTCCATACAAAATTTCCCTCCGTGTATTGTAATAATGTGTATAAGCCTCAATGGATACAGGGTATAAGCTGCATCACACTTCACATTTAAAGTACAATAGTTGAGCAATATCTTAATACTTGGTCTAGGGAACAATTATGGAAAGAGTCTTCTTTCTTAGTAAATCCCACAGCATTTGTCATGTATAAGATAGAGAATATTGTCAAGGCAAGGAAGTTGGTTGGAACGCCCCTATGAATGTAAAAAATCATGATCGCCTACGTGAATATGCAAATTTTCGAGAAATGCGAGAGCACTATATGCTTCACGAAATGAGGAAAACAAAACAAAATTAGGAAAAACCCTCCTAGAAATATTTTCTTAAAGGGTTAAACTATGAAAATATGCAAAAAAAATGGATTTTTTCAAATTTCTAGACCAGAATACTCCCTTAAATTATATTGCGATTGCAAAGGTTCCTTTACAGCTTTTGTTTAATTTTTTAGAACAGCACTAGATAAACTGGACTTAGCTTCTGAATACAAGTAGCGGATAATTTCCATTGTAATGTCTTTCTTCTTCAATTACCCCGATTTTCTTTATTTGCTGCATAGTTTTAAGCTTTCAACTATATTTCAGTTTAATTATACTATGTATTACACATCTCATTATTACAAATCAAACACATGTTGTGGGATAAATTTGTACACTGATTGAATTTTTATTCCATTAGAGATAGTTTAAATTACATATATAAATTTTACCTTCAATTACAATTATAGAAAGATGATTTTCTAAAGAAACTTGGAAAAAATTTGATTTAGAATTCTACTTTGTTATATAGAACAGATGTAAGCACTTTATTTAACTTTGGACAGAGAACATTAAAGTTATCATGTGTCAGAGGTCTTTAGAAGCCCTTTTTGAACATGATAATATATATACATGAGCTATCTATAAAGAACTTTGCTATTTTTTTCTTTTGTCAATAATTTCAACATAATTTGAATCTTTATTCTTAAATTGTGTGCCATGGATCATCAAATTAAAGATTAGCAATTATTTCATGAGCTCTATATTCAAAACTAATTTTAAAACGAGTAAGAAATAAAATTTTTATAATTAAAATTGTACCTTCACCGTAAATCTATAGATTTCTCTTTTGGCTCTGGTGCTATTACATATTTTCATAGCAAATTTGCAAGCTTAGTGCTAAAAGCCCAGACCTCCTCCTACTCTTTTAAATAAAAATTTCAGGTCTTAGTTATAGCAAACTGGGTTTTTAATTCAAGTAATGTGCGCCGATTAGTAACGTCAACGTTTACTGTACTGTGAATCGTTTTATTTAAGCGTGTAGAGTTTTCCATGCCATATTAACAAATTCGCGTTTTTGACTATAAACATAATTTTTATAATTCTTGAATTATAGTGTCATTAAATAATTTTATGTTATTGTTATGATTTTAATTTAATTTAATTTATGTGTTTTTTGAAATTTGCTTTGAATTGTGTAATATTAATAGCTGGACTAATTAGCAACCCATTTTCTTGAAAGTTTTAGTTTAAAATTTTCAAGAAAAAAGACTAACTTCTATTTTTTGGTATGTTGATAAAATTGTGTAGAGGAACCTTTAAAACAGGTTTCATTAGCCAGAAGTATACTTTGAAGGCTTATTGACCCGAAGTTATATAAATGTCTAATCTTTTAGAGAGTTTTTAGAAATTTTTGCAGTATTATTTTATGCAATTTAAATCTTTTAATATTTTTTCTCTATTTTTTAGCTAGGGCAGTGCAAGAGCACTGATTTTTTTGGGTTTTTATATCACACACAGATAATATTTTTTGATATTTTTATTTAATAAATTGCCCTTTTCTTATCTAAAATATTTTAGTAAGCCAACAACTAATTCAAAATTACAATTAAATTTAATTTGATGATTTACCAGAAAAATAATAAGTCTAAAGTAAATCCAACATACCAAGGAATTTTGGATGACTCTCTACTTTAACATAGAAAAACTAAAAACCCAATTAACTAATTTTTATATTTTTTTATTTACTTCAATTTTTTTGTTAGTAGGCATATTACTTCTATCTTTTCAAGCATAAATTTACCCAGAAAATTAATTGTAAGCCATTGTAAAAATTTTCTTTAAAGTACTAAAGTCATTGGTAACTCTTAATATTGTGTTTGTTTGGTTAACACATTAAAGAGCGATAGATTTAATGTTATATTTACATAACGTCATTGTAAAATTTTTGAGTTAAGGTACTAAGGATAACAAATTAATTTTTAATTGTTTTCAATCAAATATCTTGCCTTAGAGCTGTTACACAATATTTGAAAGTTTAGTTACAAAAATAAATTTTTTCGGTTATACTATTTGGAAACCCTTTAAGTTTATTTTTAAAATTGAAATAATGATTGTTTTTAGGCAATTTGGATAATTATAATAAAATATTTTAATTACTTAGATATATAAATATACGTAAACATTTAGAAAATTAGTAGCCCTAATTAAAATTAGCAAAATTTTTTATCTATTTAAAAAAACTTTGAAATTGCTCTACAATATATTTCCGGAAAATGAACTGAAATTCATCATAATATAAATGATAGCAATTCAATGTAATTGGTGGGATGTCACAAATTATTTAATTTACTAATCTATACAATAAGAATCTTGAAAGTATTACACAAGAAAGGAGAAAAAATATCAGATATATTATTATAACCTTTTAAGTTTGTAGCAAACTTTGTTGAGAATTGTTCATTTTACGTTTGCTTTTTATTCTGTTAAGCAATCTTGTACAAGATTGATAATTATAGTTCGATAACCTGCAAAATCAAAGATTGTGTTAATTTCCATAATTGCTTTCAAATTTTTATTATTTACAGAATTCATGGGCATATTACGAAAAGAAATTACACTTCAATTAGGCTAATCAAAAATTATGAAAGTTGATTGTGGATACATATTTTTTAATTTATGAATGAAGTCCTAAAGAGTAAATATACAAATATTGTCTGTTATTACTATTTTCAAAAAATATGTACTACACGATAATAAAGATAAGTAGAGTTTGATTGAATTATAAAATATTTTTATAATTTGAAATATCCTCCGAACTGGAGAAGAAGATGAATGTGATAAAATTAGAATCTGTTATACAAAATAAATAAAATATTTTCTTTGATTTTTTTCTAATCTCTAAACTGATTTTTGGTTCGTTTTGGATGAAAAATTTCTAGTCACAACGATTTTTATCTTAGTATACTCTTAAAACTTAAATAATTACTTAAGTCCAATAAAGCTTCTTCCAATGGAAAAAGCTTTATAGGAATTTTGGATTTTTACAATATTTTAGCTTAATTATTGTAAACAACCACATTTCTAAGGTTTTAAGCCGGACTTTTTAGTTTAAATATAATAAAATCACTTGGCAATAGTTTTTGACTTAAATGCATTTGTAAGCATTGCTGAAGTTTTTCTTTTTTTTGACTATTTATTGGCTACATCATATCATTAATTAAATAAACAAATTATGTATAAACTTATGTCTGGAAAACTTAAATACTTGCTTACACATTTGTTTTTTTTTGACAGTTTAAGTGATGCAGTATTTTCCTTTTTTTATAATAAAGTTTTCTCTAAAAAGCTTGCTAAAATAATTAAAGATTGTTTTTTTAGCCGGAAATAAGAAGAACTCAAAAGTATTTATTAAAATTAAAAGATTTTTTAATAAAATTCATGACAGAGCAAAAATTTTCTAAAATTTTACTTAAGAAAGTTTAATACTTTTAGATTTAAGTATAATATACTTTATTTTCAAAACAGAATTCATTTCTTATTATCCACATTTATTATTATGTTAAGTAGGCTTCTATTGATTTCCTAGAATTTTTACAGTATGAATTCTAAATTTTATTTACCTTAAAGTCACATAAAACATAAAAAATTGCATATTTTGGTGCCACGAAGCTCTCATATGTAACCGGTTTAATATTGATTTCACCTGTAAAGCAAGCTGAAAGTACGTGCCTTAAAAATAACTTTAAGCATACATATACGTATTACATAAATAAAATAGTAATGCAACTACTATAAATTAGATAGTAGAAGAAAAATAATTGAAATTCTTTTGAAATTTCAACATCCAAACAAACTCATAAAATAAGATAAATTTTTGAATTTTAGATAAATTAATTTTCAATTAAGTGTTGAACATTAATCAACATAATATTCAAATAATTTTTTGCGATATTTTAATAAAATCATAGTCACACTGAACATTAATAAAGCACAAAAAAGCTTTAATCGTTTTGTCTATGCCAGGTATATTTTGTACTCGTATCTTTATTAGGTATTAAATTTTACTGAAATTGAAATAGAAAAACAAAACCTAATGGCCTTCATCATATTATTTCAGTTGAATGGCACGGTTAATAAAGTGAAAGTCTTGAAACTCTTTTAAAACAAAAATATATTTTTTATTTCTAAAAATATTTGTTTGAATTTCTAATTAATTATATTTATTTAGTCATGTATAGTTTTCAGATTAATTAAATAGTGTAAATAGTGTTTACATTTCAATCATTAAAGGCAAAATTAAACTTGTTATAAATAAAGAAAATTGATGAGTACTTTGAAGGCTATGTTTTTGTTATTCTATTTTTTAACATTATTTTAAATATTTTGTCATCAATGCTAAAAACATGTTTTAACTATGAATTTTGTATCATTTCAAGCAAATAGCCTTCCTCCATTTTTATAATGATAGAAGTCCTCAAATTATATTGGAATCAAGACTGATTTTGGCAATAGTTTTAAGTGTTATAAGCTTTTTACAGAAAAAAAAAGAATACAATCAACGTGTTTAAGGACGATTATACTTAAAATAATTAAGAGAAGTAATATTAAGACTTTAATTTGCACATATACATCTTATTTTTTTGTTGGCGTAGTTTAAAAATAATTTCACCGTAAAATAAGCAAACAAAAAAAATATTCTAACAGAATTCATTTTAACTTTAAGTAAGAAATTCTACTATATTAGTTTTTGTCATGTATCAGTTTATTCATTTTAATATGAAGACAAGCTGCAATTTTCACAGGGTAATTACTCAAATACACTGGAAAAATTATCTTGTTACTTTCAAAAACTATATCACTTGATTAACTTTTTTGGTATGAAATCTATAATTTTATTTCAAAATAAAATAATAGTTTATAGTAATACAAAAAACAAATTGCTAATACTTGTAAATGATACAAAATTGTGTATCTCATTTGGGATGGAATGTTATATATTAATAAAATTCAAATATGAAGCAGCAAATTAGTTGCTTCAAAAAGCTGTTTCAAATGTTCTGTTTTTTCCCCCTAATGATAGTGTATTTTTTAAACTTAATTCAAATATGAACCTAGTAAAATAGACTTACTTAAAAGCTAGATAATTATAAAGGATAGCAATAAATTAATTTGGAGGTGTTTCTGTTTTACAATTTATTTTCCCAATGAAAAAAAAGAAGCTATTTAGCTTTATATGTATGTTCAGTTGGGTTTATATTTGGTGGGATTTTAACTGCTCTCAAAATCCATGTCCTTCCTATCAATTTTTGAAATAGTTTGTAGAAAATTTTGGTTAGAAAGAAATTAAAAAAAAAATAATTTTTTAATAATTAAATGACAATAAAATACAAATATTTATAAACACATTTCTAAATGAAAAATATATACACATTAAAAAGTAGCCCAAAAGTATCAATATTAAAATTTTAAAATTTTAGTTCTTATCCGTTTAGACTAAGAAGTTACGTGCCCATATGTTTTTTGCAAGGGTCCTTGAATTTTTCCTTAATTTAAGCGGTGTTGGTGGGCACAGCAACCCGATAAACCTGGAAAGAAAATTTTCCTTTCTTCTCTATCTTCTCTTTCAATTGAATATCCTTTCAATTTATTATTACATACATGCTTTTTTTTTCAACCTCGTTCGTTCAATAGTCCAATAGCTTCAATTGTATATACGTTCCTCTAAAATAATTTTTTTTTGTTTTTTTCACTATACTTTTAATTATTTGATTATCGTTTACTTATGATTAAATGGTAATTAAACAGCTGGCAAATTTACCGTTTTTTCTACACAAAACTTATAAGGTGTTATTCTCTTTCTTTCTGTTTTCTAAAATATTTACACTATAAATTTTTTTTTCTTTTGGTTTTGTCTTTAAAGCAATATTAATATTAATACTATTAATATTCTATTTAAAAATTTAGTTCCTTTCTTTCCATTCAAATTCTTTTAAAAATTCACTACTTTTAATGTGTACCTACTCACCGTCGCAAAAACTGACTCTCTCAAAATTATAACTAATTATTGTTAATGTTGTCCTTATTTATTAATTAATATTTATTATTATTACATTATTTAAATGATTTCTTTTTCATATAACCTCATTCACTATTGTTCTAAGAAGTTTTGTAATACCACAGTAGTCATTTATTTTTATAATATATTCATTATTCTTATTATGTAATTGCAGTGTTAAAATTTTTCTTTTACATTTTTTTTTCTTTTTTTTAAACAAATATAAAAAAAATTTTAATAAAATATTTAACATTATTTAATCTATTTTCATAATACTAATATCCTCTCCGATTACATCAAACACCAACTTTCCACCCAATTTCCTTTTTCGAAACTGTTTTACAAAATTATTTGTATTAAAAAAATTAAATTTTAAAATATATAAAAAAACTAAAAAAAACCGTAAAACAACGAAACAAGATTCAAACAAACAACAAGAAAAGATATTCTGTGCAGGTTTCCTTTACAAAGAAAATTAGAAAAAATTCTTCCCTTGAATTTATTTTTCTGTTAACAAAATTTAACTACAATTTAACTAATGGGTATAGTAAAATACAAATACCTTTGATTGAAATTTTTTTTAAAAACCGATATAGAAAAAGTCAATATTGGTCTTTTCTATCCATTTAGATATTTATGCTATAAGTATTATACATGCCTGAAAAAACCCTTTTCAACTAAATAGTCACACTTGCATCAACCGATCGCTTGGTTTGTTTATATTTCAAAGCACCTGTATGAGATTGTTTTAAATAAAAACCAAATATAAAATTAATAAAATTGCTATTATTAAAGCTATATAAGCCTTATTAGTAAACTAAGAAAAATTACGTAACTATTAATGCGATAAAAAAAAAACCAGCTGGTTATTAATGCGATAAAAACGATTGATCAACGGGCTTTATTGAACAAGCTCAGGGTGAACGTATTCAAACTTAAAATATCTAAACAAGGTAAATCTATGTACAATATTTTATAAAGAGCCAAGGCCGCTTTACATCACCAACTTCTACCTATTCTCCTAAACAATTGCTTCTTCAAAGAATACTTCAACCTTCAGACTAACTAAAATAAAAATTTAATTATTATATTCGACTAGAGAATCATTTATATCCGTAGATGGAGTAAGCTTATATAAAATCCTAAGTTGTTTAAACCTTACACCTAAATATCTTAGAAAAAGGTTTTCTATTTCCTTAATTGCAAGCATACATAATTATAATTAAGTATGTATATAAGTTTTTGCTATGTTTGCATTGAATTTCATCAATGCTAAAACCATCAAAGTGTCTAGCACTTTTGAAATGAATAGAACAATATGAATTTTAGTTTTTTAATAAATCACATTGATTTTGTTTTTATTATAATTACTGAATAATGTTTAGGAATTTTAAGATTTTTTCTGCTAGAAACATTGTGTAGTATTTTTAATTTTTGCTGAGTTCTCCTATAAAAAAACAACACTTGCTTTAAATCTAAAAAACGATTGCTTTAAAATCAACATGCTTTTTTAATTATTTAGGCTAAATCTGAAAACATAAAGATAGCTTTTTAGAGAAGATCATTTTTCAGAAATTGCACTCTGGCGTGATTTAGGTTAATATTTGGACGTTCTTAATGGAAAATTCTTACATTGTATGTATATTTCCTTTTAATAATAATGAATTAGCATAAGTCTTAAAAGTATCTAGCCAAATGTGTATATTCTACACAAGAATCAGGGATCATATTTAATTGTGTAAAAGTGAGAATTGCCAATATTACACGAGCTGCTTTTTTTATGGGAAATTGATGAAAGGTGAGACGGAGTTTCGAATTTTTCAAAAATTTCAAATTCCTGAGATTTTGCTGCCTCTCATTTGTGATCTTACCAATACATATTTATAGATTCAAGTGTTATGTGCGGTATAGTGTATTTTTATTAAATGTCACTTACAATTAGTTAGAAACAATGTGGGCTTGTTGACTTTCTAACGATCAGAGTAGTTCATTGGAATTTAGAAGCAAATTACAAGCTTTCCATAGAAAACTTAATAAGATTCTTTAAGCTTTAAAAAAAAAATACAAGCTCAAAAATGATTTTTGCAAACATTCAGTTATACGATTATATTCTTAAATCAATCACAAATTTACACCAGATTTCTTTAAGCAATTTTTATCTGATTTATTTAAATCGTAAAAGATAAATTTATTTTTAGGAACTTCCCAAAAAATTTTACTTATTGCGAATCATAATTCCTTCATAGATTTAATTAGTGTTAAAAATTAAATATCTATTTTGTTTTTAATTTTAATTGAAGATTTTTTTCAACTGTATATTTGAAAAGTTTGCAATTTATTTAAATTTACTGTTAGTTATTTTTGAAATCTAATTTTAGGAAGAATTACTGTTGAAGTACTAACGCTATGGTGTAATTAAAGAAGGCAATATCCTTGTACAAAATGGGGTGAGTATCATTTAATGGATCAAAAATGCCAATTTTTTTTAACAATACTGTAGTTTCTGACTAATTGTTAAACGATTAAATGTTGTATATATGTATACTATAAATAGCAAAAAGTTAGCTTTAAATCAAAGTCGTAAAAGTTTATTGTAATTTTTAGTTTAACTCAATTCAACTTTTTAGTAAAAAACAAAAATATTTGGAAGCATTATTATCATGTAAATTGATCTTCTTCAATACTTTAAGCGTTCTGGCTGAAAATAAGTTATGGGTGCTGCTGTTTCTTTTTGCTTTTGTGATTTACTCCCACTGTACTTTTTCACCATTATATACACTGTAATCCATGGAAGAAAAACTCGGTGATAGGAATTTTTCCTACTAGTATAAAAATTTCTAGGTATTTAGTTTTTTATTTTAATAGAAAGAGACTTCAGCTTGCTTCGAAAAGCGAGTAATGTTTCGGACTTTGTCTTTATCAACGTAAGATATATTTACTTGTGCTCTTTAGAGAAAACTCTCCAATTTCTCTGGGAATAATACTATAGAAAAAGAAAATCTGTGGTCTAAAATAATTTTTAAAAATTCTGTTTACTCATATTTACTTTCAAAAACTATTTACAATAAATATTAATCTATCAGGTTCCCTAAAAAACTACATTTAACATGTAGATGATATTGTAAACTCGTGCATGTTTTTGTGTATGGATACATTAAGCCATTGGTTTGATTATTTCTAGGGTAAGATTGGAGAATTGGGTTTCATAAGGTCACATATTTACAGAAAAGCCTAACTTATATTATCAATATTATTACTCTATCAATTTCCAGAGAATTTTCAGAACTTTTCTGTTAAAGAGCTTCTTGCTAACTGATATCTATACTAACAAAAACAAAACATCATTTTAATTGTTACCTATATTGTTAGAAAAAATATTGAAAATCACTCTTAAACAGCAGTGATTTACTAATGAAAATTCTAATTAAATTTTTTAATATTTGAATATCAAATCGTATGTTAGCTGTCCACATGAATAATAGTTTTTTCAAATAAGCCTCATGTTCATTAGACCATAAAACTATAAATATTTAATTATTATTAAATACCACCTAAACTTTATTAAAAAATTTTCTATACAAAAACTGCATTCATGGAATTTTACTTAAATGAATATATGTGAAGAAAGATAAGAAATTTCCATATTTTCTTTTATATCGAAACTAGAAATTTTAATACGATTAACTTTTATTTATTTTTACTAGCTGTCTTTTTAAAATTTGTCTAGTGCTTTTCAGATTATTTAATGACAATTATGTCTGTAAATATTTTCAATAAAGAAAGTCCAAGCTAAATTTTCTCAACTGCCATTAAACAAAAATTTACCTTTAGCTTCTAGTTTTTGATTTTATTTTACTAGAACGCTTAGTACACAATTTCATTATGGAATATGAAAATATGAAAATTGTGATTATTACTTCCCTTGTAGAAATAGACTCAAATTATCTTCGTTTTCCTATTACCAAAATTAAATCGCTTTAAAATTTCTGCCTTATACCTATTATAGTATCTTAATTACATATGTATTGACTGAAACGGTGAACATTTGTGCTTATTACTTTCAACCTTGCCTTAATTAAACAAATTTTGATTATGAAATAGAATAAAAAAGAAAAAATGTGTTTTGAGTTATTTCATTGTTTATTAATTTTTGATGTTCAAAATGCCGGTAATCAGCTTGAGTGGAGTATTTTGTTTCAAGGTTAAAAATTTTTTTATAATTATTCGTTATATTATGTAATTATTTAAATTACAAAATGTAATTTATGGTTTTGTTATAAAAGAAGAATATTCATTTTATTTTCAGAAAAACTAGAAAAAATTTCTTACTACGTCAAGATAAATGTGTGCTTAGTCATGACGCATATACATATATATAAATAAATATTATAATAACAGATGAAGACAACTCGGTTTTATGGAAATTCGTTAATAAGTGCTTTATGTAAATCTCTGTTCTTTTTCTTAAGCCTAAAAATTCATTTTCAAAATTTGAAAAATTTTCAATTGCTAAAATTTGAAATTGTCTTGAGTTGAACTTCCTTAAATTTTGACTTTAGTTATATTATTGATAAATTCTTGAGTGCAATTGATCTTAAACTTTACTGACGGTTAATTGTTCAAACATATACCCCTGAAGAAAAACCATTTATTAAAGTATTAATACAACCTATTAAGGGATGGGAGCAGGGTTGTTGTAATACATGTTGTTGTGAATAAACTTAATGCTTGTCAGGAGGATTATCTGAAGAAGAAGTAGTTAATTCAAAAACCATATATTCTTTTTGTCTGTTAGTTCAGCATATATATTGATGAACATAGTAAAATTAGATTCAAAACTAGTTTTTTTTTTTGGTTTAAAATATCATATTATCTATTTCTTACTTCAATACTTTCAGAAAAGCTTCGTACACTATTAACGGGGATGTAACTGTGACTGATAAAACAAAAAATGTTGAAGCTGTTACACATACACCAGAAGCTGGAAAATTTCGAACGATCCTACCACAAATACTAGCAAGTACCGCAAAAAATTTCTTATTACTTGATTTGGGTTTATCAATAGCTTTTCCCACAATTGTCATTCCCGCTTTAAGAGGAACTTTAACGAATCCAAAATTTACTGAAACCTTACATTTTACAGATGTTGAAGCTTCATGGTTTGGTAGGAATGATAAAAAAATTATTCTTTTATAATTAAAGAAAAGTAATTAAAATAAAATTTCTTAAAAAAATTAGGAAGTATTGCATTTATTTGCCAACCAATTGGGAGTATTCTTTCTGGCTGGATAACAGAACCATTAGGTAGAAAACGAGCTATGATCGTAGTTAATATCCCCCATATAATTGCATGGACACTTTTACATTTTGCTAATTCATTAGAAGAAATGTATATCGGAGCAATTTTATTAGGTTTAGGTGTTGGTTTTATGGAAGCTCCAATAATAACATATGTTGGCGAAATTTGGTACAGTATAAAAATTTTTTATTGACTAATTATAAGATATATTATTTCATGTAGTCAACCATCTATTAGAGGAATTTTAATTTCCTGTTCAGGAGTTGCAGTTACTTTGGGTATGTTTCTTGTATATTTATTTGGATCTGTAACAGATTGGAGGACATCAGCTTTAATTTGTTTATCAATTCCATTGATAACAATTATAGCAATATGTTTTGTACCGGAAACACCAATGTGGTTATTATCAAAAAATAGAAAGGAAGATGCCCTTAAATCATTACAATGGTTACGAGGTTGGGTATCACCCAAAGCTGTTGAAAAAGAATTTCTTGAAATGCAAAGATATAGCAATAATTCAAATAGATGTATTCAATGTGTTAAATCAAATGTAATATGTGAACATCCACCACCCACAATGATGGAAAAATTTAAAGAGCTAAAAAGAAAAAGAACTTTGAAAGCATTCATACTTGTACTTTCAGTTTTTCTGGTGGGACAATTTAGTGGTATACTAGCAATGCGACCATTTATGGTACAAATATTCAAAGCGTATTATGTTCCAATTGATCCCAGTTGGGCGACAGTTGCTCTGGGTATTGCATCACTATTAGCTAATATAGCTTGTATGTGCACTATTAAATTGATTGGGAAAAGAAAAATTTATTTAATTGGTATAACTGGTTCATTGATTACATGTTTGACACTTGGAACTTATGCACAGGTCATATTCCCATCTAATTATAATTCTTTTGATAAATATGAGGATTTAGATATTCCACGGAGCTATTTTCCGTTTGTCATGTATTTGTTTCTAGCCTTCTGGACAAATGGTGGTGTTACGTCAATACCCTGGATGTTATTAAGTGAAATATTTCCATTTAAGTAGGTTTTTGTGAATATTTAACAAACTAAAAATAAATAAATTTTTATATTTTGTTAAATCTCAATTTAAGATCTCGAGGCATGGCAACTGGAATTTCGGCTGCCATTAATTATGGATTTGGCTTTATTACAACGAAAATTTATTTGAACTTAGATAAAGGTCTATCACTTAATGGTGTAATGTGGTTTTATGCAGTCGTAAATCTTTTAGGGTTTGAAATTATTTATAATTAAATCAGAAATTTTTATTTTAATATTTTTTCTAAGTTTAGTTTGTTATTTGGATATTTTCTGTTACCAGAAACCGAAAATCGTACCCTTGAAGATATTGAAACACATTTTTCAGAGAATAATCGTAGCTTAACAGATATCAAAATTAAAAAAATTGATAATACTGCTGATGTGTCAAGGGATCTTAAAGATTCTTCAAATAGTGATGTTAAAAATGGAATTCAAAACGGAAAGGCTCGTATTGAATACCAATCAGGCTGTGATAATTTGGCATATAATGCAAATTAATATACATTAGATTTATTTATTTATATTTTGGCATTTTAATTTTAAATATAAGCACTTTTCTGTTTTTTTTTTTTTAATATAAACATGGCAAATTGATTTTATTAAAGGAATTTTTTATTATTTTTAAACTTATATATTTATAGACAATAAAACAGTTACTGAAAAACAAAAAATTGAGCTTAAGATTGATTCATCTTTTTCCATTAGTTTTTAAGCACATACTTTGAACTACCACAGGAAATCCTTATGAAATCACTTTTGTACTACAGTTTTTTTAGAACATATCTGTTAATGAGTCATGTATACCTACATATTTCACATATTTGTTTTTGTACTGTTGAAATATTAAGGTTTCCAAAGAACAAAACTATAAGGACGATTAAAGTCTGGTAAATTTTTCATAGCTGTGGGATGCATTGGATATGATCACCATATTTCTAAAAACGTGTCATTTCTCTTTAAAAAAAAGTTTTACATGTTAACAATATTCAGTTAAATTAAATTAAATTGAGTTAAATTATTGCCTAGACTAAGATTCTTCTAGTTTTGCCAATTTACACCATTTTTGATTTTTTTTTGCAAAATATTCTACTTACCCTCCTAAATCTAAATCCGCTGCAGTTTTTACAAAATTTTTAACTTTAATTTTCCTTAAAATCTAACCTAAAATGACTTAGAAAAAGTCATATATGATTGAAATGTATCAAATAGAAAGAAGAAGATTTGTAAAATGTCAAATTTTTATGAGTTTGTTTACCTATTTTAAGACATTTAAGGTCAGATTTTAAGGAAAATTGAAATCAAAATTTTTGTAAAGGCTGTATTAGACCAAATTAATTGTTAAAATTTTATTCCTATAGTAAAATTTATTATAAAGGAATTTTGACTATCTTCATAGCAAACTCTCAATTTGACAATTTACATATATTCGTCTTGAATTTGTTTTGAAAAACAAAAATATATATTTAATAGTCTCAAATAAAATAAATTGAAATTGAAATTGAATTGTTTTGAAAAACGAAGTTATCTATAAATACAGCTGTGTTTTTAAATTTAGTTTTCACTTTACACTTGATAACAAACAAAATGAATATGCATGGCATGCCACAACCAGGAATGGGACCAGGCATTGTTGGAGTTTCACCTGCAATGATGCAACAAAGTTCACCCCAAATGCAAGCTGTAATGGCCCCACAACAAATGCAACAACAGCCACAACAGGCAGAAAAAATGGATAATATATCAAAAGTTAAAAGTTTTATTAATCCATTGAGGGAATCACTTTCAGCTACCTTCAAAACAGCTGCCTTAGTATTGCAACAAAATAATTTATCTGATAATTTGTAAGTAATTTTAATAATGAAAATAATATATCATTAATACATAAAATACTGTTTAAGAAAAAAAGATAGTAATATTGGTGCACGATTTGATAAGCATTTAGAAGAGTTTTATTCAATATGTGATCAAATAGAATTACATTTGGTAAGTTATTACTTATTTATATGTACGTGTATGATATATGATATTCTCCTATTAATTTAAAGAAAACCTCGATTCAGTGTATTCAACAAAATTCATCGTCACAACATTACTTGCCAGGACATGTTGCTTCTGTTCGCATGGAGCCTTTTCTACAACAAGATACCCCAAATACACCAATGTCATATCCACAATATTTGGCTACCGTACGAGCTCATATTGTTTCGGCCAAAGAAATACACGATACCCTTATTAGTGCAGCACAAAATATATCACAAAGTGACTGATAAAAATTCAATCGTTTTTTGTAAGATCTCTCAATGTTGTGAAACAAATATATTTTAAAAAAGTTTACGTTTACTCAAAGAATCTTACAAATTAGTTTCTGAAACCTGCGCTGGGATTCTGTCTTGGTGCGAAGTTAGCGTGAGAATGAGAAAGTCGGATTTTGACATATAATATATGACAAATAGCGTTCATATCTTCATCCTACACAAAGTAGTCGGTCGATTTAGATAAAGTTAACAGCTGCTCCAATTCCTTAATCATATTGGGGTCGCATATGCCAGGTAGGTAAATGGCTGCAAAGAGTATAGTACGAACCGTTCCATGGATGCGAACGTGTGCTACAATCGTCGTGGCAGAAAAATGTGGGTAGAAGTTGATCGGCTTGATCATTATCCCATCCGGGATGATTATGGCTGTACCTCTTCCGGAATCCTTTCTGATGCACGTAAAATTTGCCAATTGGAGTTTATGTGGGCGTAAGACATGTTTCTGAAAGCAATGCTATAAAAGTGTTATGGTGGTTCATAATATCTTGGAGTAATAATTTACGTTCTCTAGCTCTCTAGCGTTCTCACGTTCAGTGCAATAATTTTTAAAGGGTTGTGCATTATGTCTCAGAAAGATTTTCCTCAAAGGAGGCAATGAATTCAAATACCAAGGCTACCTTGTCCATTTTTGTCTTGCAAGTTTTAAGTCCTTGAAGAGCGTTATTTATTACTACGCATAGTTCTCTGATGCTCATGTCGATTACTGAAGAGATTTCCGTGGTTAGCTCTTTAATGGGGTTGGTTGTACTACTAATGCATGGAAATCTTCGAATGTGTAGCTCCTTTTATCTTTATCCCTTACTACCTCCGCATAAGATTTTGAGTTGGAAACCTTCTCAGTGGCCTTAGCTAATTGCCTCCAATTATTTATTAAATCGTTTAAAAACTCAGAGTAAGTAAGTTAAACAGGAACTAGAACATCTAGAAAATTTAGAAAATATAAAATCTCTTCATCAAAAAACAAACACAGTCCTTGGTGGATGTAGCAGTTTTATCCTAACATTAATAATAGCCGTTCTTTACCTACTCTTTTCAAGGAAAAAACCCACCCAGCAGTCTACCAAAGACAATCAGAAGACTCTGGAGATCACTGTCATCTCATCACCTATAACTATCCCCAGGCGAGACCAAATCTTAAGAGGCTACGAGGTACCAAGACCCCCTTTCCCTCCTAGGGAACTTAACTTAACACTCATGTACCTTTTAAATTCAGTGCATTCTGGTGAATTTGCAGCATGCCTAGAGCACTTGCAGTTCGCACACTTAAGTTGAGACGGGTCGATAGTGGTGTAATCAGTTGTGTCATTGTGGGTAAGCAAAGGACAGGATAAGCCCGAGGGTTGCTCTGCACAAAGCATGCCGGTATTATCGGCGCAACAAAAGTTAGCTATGTGCCCAAAACCCTGACACTTATAGCATCAAGTTATGGACCTTTTTAATAATTTTTACCAGGAGACCTTGTGTTTGAGGATGTACTTAACGTTCTTTAGCTCATTGGCATTTTAACCCTCTTCTAACTGGACAATGAAGGCGTTAATTTTATAGCCTTTCGTCTTAGATCTTGTTGTAGTGAAGTTAGTAATTCTTGCAATATTGGTATTAAGACAGCTGGACTTTAATTCTGCAAGTATATCCTCGATGTCTTCATTGGCATTGATCTCCTTCACTAATAAAGCCACCTTCTTTTTGTACGTAGGGCAGTATGAGTGCGCGTGGGCCCCAAGCTCCCTTAGCCATGTCATACACTGCTCATAAAGGATAATGCAGTTGACGTTAATAGAGATTTTATCCCCGTTAATAATTTTTAGCCAGAAGGACTAAGCTTTGGTTTTCAGTGATTTAAGCTTTAGTCTAATAACGGTAGGGTCAAAACCCACTACTACTATAGGAGGACATTTTACTTCTGAGAGACTCTTGGTTCCTGGACTCCTCTGGATTGTTGTTTTGTGATGTTTTGCTCACTTGTTGAGCTTCTTCTGGCGGAGCTATTGATACTAGGAGACTCGTTATTCAGATTGATTTCGTTCAGAATACTGAAAGAATTATTTCTTCTGTTGGCATAGTTATGATCAGCCGAGAGCCTATCTGGTCTGCCGGACACAGTGGGGCTATTTAGGAGTTTTTCTGATGCCACTTTAGCAAGGGTGTCAAATGAAGAGTTGTTTAGCTTTTCTTTTGAAATATTATTGTTGGGGTAGGCTCTGGATCGTAGATTTGGTTTGTCATTGGTATCTAATAATGGAGAAAGTTTTCTTGGTTTTCCTGGAAGGTTGCCCTGCTTTTCCGTGGAATCTGAGTCAGTAGCTTCTGAAATCCCACAGACTTGTTTCACTTTCTCCGCCTGTCTGGCCGGACAGGATGTGGACGGAGTGTCCCTTCTAGATTTTCTGACAATTACAGCTGATTGATGTCATTCAACTGCAAACAAGAGATCTAGTATCGCCTAAAATATATTATCGTTAAATTGCCAAATTAGGTCTTTGTTATTCAATGTTTAAATGTGTGTTAAGTATGGGTATAAAGTGATGCGAGAGGTGCTAGACAGCGAAGCGAAGTCGGTATATTCGAATGATAAAGTTTCTTTTTGTCCGTAGTACACAGATTAATAGATTGACTTGGGCTTGTATTACTGGTAACAGATAGCACAGATAAACTGCTTAATTGCTAAGTAAATAAACTTAATATTCAAAGTGTCATGTACTTAAGGTAATGATTGAGTAACTATAAAATTATATATCTAATTCTAAGTAATGCTAAGTCTTTTAACTGATCTGCTATTGGTGTATAAAATTGTAATTCTTAAAACTATGCTGTGATGCTAGGTTGATTTCCCGTCACTGTGTTGATTGTCCTCAATATGCAGGGATACTTCATATTCGTAGAAATACTGCCTAAATTTGTTATGTCATTAGTATAAAGCAAAAGCTTGGCTAGAATATGTAATGGCTGATATCCTCAAGGTGTACACCTGTGATCATAGACTAAAAAAAACAGGAAGATTTATATAGATATAATTTGTATATATATGCTATAATAAAATCTTTGTCTTCCACGTGTGACAAGTGTGCGGACCCTAAGATGGCGTTACTAAGATGTCGTCAATAAGATGGTGTCATTGATATAACACGTTCACGTGTAACGCGTACTCAATTGCGCATTCAATTAATTATTTCTTTTCTTTATCCCTGTTTTATTGTTTTTTCTTTTTTATTTTATTTTCATTTTTTTATTTTATTTTATTTTTTATTTTTTTTTATTATACGAGTGTTATATATTTTTGCATATAATTCTATACTTTTATTATAAATATAATCGGTCCATATTAAATGTTTATTTTATAACTAAGAATTTTTTTGAAATTATAATCCGCACATAAAATGTTATGCACATAAGGTATCAATAACCGCAAGATTATTATCATAGCATTTCAAGTTTGTATGAAAAGCACAATAACACTTAAATGAAAACTAATTGAACCAAATAAAATATCATATCAAATAGAAATTAGTTACGATAAAAATGGCGGAAAAATGTAGAATTTTTTGTTAAATATTCTGCAGTGATGTACTCTCCTCAAAATCCAACTTATATGTCAAAATTCGACTTTCTCATGCTAACTTTTCACCGAAACAGAATCCCAGCTCTGAACCAGAAAACTTTTTTTTCGATTAAATTTAATATTCGTTAAAAAGTGTTAGTTTTGCGGGAAAAAAAAACAGTTGTAAATTACTTTAAAATTGGATGTAATTTCAGTAATAAAATGATTTGAAATTATATTGCATGCATTGACATTTATCAGGAAATTTTAATTTATGTACTAAACTTAAGCACAGTTTTAATTTAAGAACGAAAATATGATGGAATATATCCGACATGTTCTTTTGTAGATGCCATTGAATTCTTACGTTAAAAACTTTATTGTATACGAATTTAAGGCAAATAAATATATTTTATTAAACGTATGTATTTAAATTTTATTTGTAAACTTGTTAATTAGTGAAAAAGTAAAAGTTATTTACAACAATTTTTGAAAATTTATGATATTTTTAGTGTAAAAATAAACTTACACAATTCAAATATTAAGTACTAGAAAAATTACTAAATAATATTTATTTAATAAAAACTTAACAAATTCTTTAAGAAATAATTTCTTTAAATTATTAAATCCGCCAGAATCGGTTATAGTAATGGCTATTTGCATTTTAAGAAGCGAAAACAGAACATTCTTTGGGGTAAGTATTCAATTCTTTTATGAAAGCATCAAATTATTATGTTGATTTCTTTTTTTGTTTAAAGACATTAAACTGTATTTTGAAATAATATAACACAAGTCAATAAACATTTTGTGCGAATGGCACGACTTATATGGCACTATAAGTACCTAGTCTGGTATAAAGAAACAGGCCTTAATTATTTGTTGAATTCGGTACAAACAACTTGTACTTCATAATCTACGGTAGCATATAACCGTTTTGACCATACTATTTCGAAGGGCCTTTTATTTCAGTTATACAATAGTAATAAATTGTTAGATGATTCATCTCATGTCATTATTGTTGAAACTCAAGGAACTTTTGATTGTTTCGAAAAAAACCAATGAATTTGTCCGAAGTACAATATTATGAAAACGATGTGAAGCGAAAATTCTATGCCGATGAGACCACAGGAGGGGTAGAAATGACTGGTCAAGAAAATTTGAGAGTCAATACTTTTTTAATTATTATTGACAATCTTTACTGCGAGCTTTGTAAACGACGTGAAACCTACAAACGATTCCATAATAAATTTTCCTTCCCTGTCAACTTAACCACTATGACTACTAAGAGCCTGGTTACGGCAGACTTACGTTGTTTTAGCAAAGCTGAAATTTTGCGTATGAATAGTTTAATATGTGTTCAGACAGGTATGGGCATTTGTTAGTTTGAAAATTGGGCCATTTTACAGGTAATTAAAAGGAAGTAAAGGTGCTAAAACATAGAGCCAAAACCAATGGATCCCGGAGATTATTATAAAATAATAAAAGAACCGTTGGGTTTTAAATGATTTATAAAAAATAAGATTTTTGGTGGTGTACCTTTCAATAAAGCATATATTCAAAATTGTAATTTTGAATTTCAGAATATCGATTTAAAAATAACATGGTACATAGAAAAAAATAATTAAAGCCAGCTTATTATATCCGATCAAAAGGAGTCATATTTGTTGCACATTTTTAAATTTTATTGAAAAACGGCTATTACCCATTTAAAATGCATTTGGGGTACTGCATGCCTCATGATATATGGTGGCTAGAGATGATACAGACTAAAGGTTAAAGTTTAATTTTGTTTACATATGTGTAATGGCCCTAACAGTAACAGTCGAAACCGAATTGATGAAAAAATGTCTATAACTATAATAGAAAGAATTTATAGTAGTCTTCCATTGATTAATACTTCCTAAAGAACTTATGCGTGTTTTTAAAAATATGAAAATAGAAGTGAAGGAACACTTCATACTTTCTCATTCTCAAGCTAACTTCTCACCGAGAAAGAATCCTACTTCTCGTCATAATGTGATGCCTGTTGGGAAGGTAAGATTTAACTTTTCTGCATGCAAGTTAAATATACAAAAACATGTAGAGTGACCGCAGGGGCATAGAGCTTGGAACTATACTCTTTCTAAACAGCTTGTTTTTCAGGAACATGCAAATATAACTTATTATATAACTTTTACCTTTCTTCAAAATCAATCATTTCGTTTAAAAGTTGATGTAATTAATTCAAATTAATTGTTTTTTTATAAATATTTTTGTATTTATTTAAAAGTTATCCGTAACAAAGTGATTGCAAGAACCAATTGAGATTTTTTTTAAATAATATTTTATCTTAAATACCAGCTGTTGATATGTATAATTACAATTAAAACTTGAGCCTAGTCTAAATAAAAATTGGTTTCGAAACAATTAAATTTATAATTGGTAGTGCCTGAAATTAACTCCCAAATTTCTAATGTCTGTCTCAACACTTTTAATAAAAACTTTTTTTTTGTCAAAGATTTTTTATAAGTTTTCAAAATCAGTCATTTAATATGAAGTTTAATGTAATATTTTAGTGTTGTAATCTATCTTTAAATCTCATCAAAAATATAAATTTATTGAAATTTATTTTGCCTTTCCAATTACAAATTTTTTTATATGGTATTTTTCATTAATAATGAATGGCTATGATGATTCAGCTACAAAATTTAAGGAAAAATGTAATTACAAGTTTTTATCCTTTGTACAATAGTATTAACGAACTGATTAGAATAGAGTTACAAATGAATAAAATTCAAGGTAAAATTAACATTTAATATGGGATATAATACAATTTCTTTTTATAAAACAGATGGAACCACCAAACACGTGCATTCTTCTTTTTCGCTATGGATAAAAATTCTAGGGATACATTGATTTACCTTTAGCCACAGTATATACACATATGTATATACATTGATTTATATATACATACATATATCGACCTCTTGCAAGGACAATGGTCTTTGATGATTTAAAATATTTTCATTGTTGATTCTCTTATTTGTATGTATATATATATTATTATGATTTTAGTTTAAACAGAGTAGTTAATATTTATCTTATTAAAAGATAAGATTTATAATAAGCGTAGTAAATTCCCAATTTATATAATCTAATTTAAAGGTACATAAATAACTTTTATGTATATAATTAACATTCCGCAGAAGAATATAGGGATAAGAGATAAGCAAATCCTAACTAAATAAAATTTATCAGTTAGAGTATATATGAAGTCGAAAGTATTTAATTAGGTTAATGGAACAGCATTTATGATGAAGATATCTCAAGGATATACAATAAACATAAAAAAATTTTTTTTTTTTTTTTAGAAGTAAGAATTTTTCTACTTTAACTTTGTTATTGGCTTCCAAAGTTGTAGACATTTTTTTAGATATCAAACAAAGAGATAACTCAAACTTTTAGTAGTATATAAAAAGCTTTATTAAATAACACATTAATCTTTTCATTAATTTGGGATAATTTATTGGAGGGAATAGTTAGTTCACAAAAATTAGAATTCATAGCTCTAGAGAATTAAGGAACAATTACAAAAATTAATTTGATTTTTCTTTTGATTCATAGCCATTTCTTTTTACCTGACCTTGGCAAAAGGCTGAAAATTGTTCTTGAGAATATAAGAATTTAACGAGTACTAATAATTATGTTTTGTTTTTGATATTTTAAAAACCTTTAAACAGACTTTTTCATAGTTCTTTATTGTTTATAACGCTTTCTAGTTATATTCTATTCTAAGCCATTAAAAATTTTTTATCCTTCAAATTGTAATCTGTTCTTAGCTTCCATAGTATAAATTTTTATTATGTTAAATATATAAGCAGAACTCAAAGCACGTTAATATAAAGAATTAATGAATTTTGTTCTATTATAGCTAAAAGATATCAGTAAAATATTGACTTGATAATATCATAATCTGTTTTATTGACCTTACAAAAACGAATTATTCAAACAACTTGGATACAATGGAAAACATGACCAAAAACTATGAAGTAAAGTTTCAGTATAAAGCCAAATCCTTAAAGATATGCATGTTGAATACATTAAACATTTTGCATGAAAATTTATCTAAAAGGAAGCTGTTATCACGTTCGATCTCAGTTGATCAAAAATAAAACAGTAATTAGAGATATTTAGGGACAATAAAGAAGTTTTATGCGTCGCTATATAGCTGTAGCTCATGTAAAGTAAAAATCACATCAGTAAACATTTTCTTATTTTTGGTTGGCTTTGGGCACCTAACACGTTTTCCATTAATATGAGTGCTATGCCCGCAATGAAAGCATGAACTAGAAACTAATATTCCTCTATAAAAACACAGTCCCTTAAAGGGACTGTACTGCTCCTTTATTCCTTAACTCTTTGAATTTTTTTTCGTAAATTATCTTAGTTCATTTTCAGTAATAGCAAAAAATAAAAAAGATGCAGCATTTAAATTATATTACAGTTCATATGTGGTTTTAAGATTTAAATATTTTTTCATAAAATACATTAGATTTAGTACTTTCTCTGTTCAAGACCTTATATTTCTCGAAAATTGTGTAGTATTTTAGCATAATAAGTTTTGGAAAAGTAATTATTATTTTATGAAAAGTAATAATGTATTTTTTCTTTAAACTTCGGCGTTAAAACCATTAAAGGAGTCCTCTAATAGTGCGTTTTCACTGACCTTAGTACTTAGTATTTAGTACTTTTTTAAAAGTAATTTTATGGGAAATATCTAGTTTATTTCTCAAATAATAGTGCGTTTTCACTGAACTTAGTGCCTAGTACCTACTCAATAATTATTATTAACATACTTAAAAACTAAGATAGAGATTTCCAATCAAAATACTTTTAAAAAAGTACTAAATACTAAGTACTAATGTCAGTGAAAACGCACTATAAGGCACAGGAGATAAATTCGGGCTTATCACCTTTATTCAACATTTTGTCTTCATTCGGATTGGTATAGCTAAAAGCGAAGCTGGCTACAATACGCAAAAAGATTTATTTTAAATTTATATTTGGGGTTATTTACAGATGAATTAATATATATATATATGGTAATATTCATATAACATTACCATCAGATTGCATGTGTGTTATTGGATGGGTTTTTGATATAAATTTTTATTAAAAAAGAATCAAACTCAACGAAATACGAGTAAAAGGAAATTCATTCATTTTCAATATAGTTTTTAATGTAAGTTTTCGTTTTTTATTGCTCAAACTTTTTTATTATTATTCACTATCATTTTCATTGTTTTTTCTTTGTTAATTATTTTTTATTAATGTAAATTAAATAGTGTAATTTGAATTAAAAAGGAAATTAGTGTCACACCGGACTTTTTAAGCTTAAGATAAAGTTACATGTGCATTTACTTTATATTATATTATATTTTCAGGAGTGTTTTTTCCAATTTGCCACCATCAACTGAATTTACACGTATCAACCGAAATCGCGTCTAAGCTTTTGAATAAATATTTTATTTAGTTCTTAAAAAATCTATAGAAACTTTCAAAAAACCGATATTAAAACGAATGCATTCTGTTATTTAAAAGTTAAATTAGATTTTCTATTCTAAAATTTAAACTATTTCATATAATTATTATTTATATAGTTAAATTATTACTTTAAACATAAAAACTCTAAGTTATGCTTAAATTGAATGCATTGAATAATAAAAGTTACCACACAGGATGATTGTTGCATATAACATCCCTGTCACCTGTAACTAGAAAGTTCTAATGAGGTTGAATTTGAATGACAATTTAATGTAATAAACAACATTTTTTGTTAGTATAACTGGTAACTAAACTGTCCCTTTAGAATTCTATCTATAGTGTAACACATATGTTTTAATATTTTAACTGTAAAAAAAGATAGTATTAACAAATCTAATTTATATCAATTTATATTAATAAGTTATCTTCGCTAGCATTTATTTATTCAATTCCAATCCTAAAATGAAAAACAAATAATTTTAAGTTGAAATATCTTTTGAAGACCACAAAAATTCAACTGAAAATAAGCAATACATCTACAATATTTCAGCTTTTACAAACAATTTTTTCTGAAAAATAATTTGCCTCTCTTGGTAAATGTAAATAATTAAACCAATGATATTAATTTTTTGCTATTTTTTCAACACACCTTTTATACATGATGTGTAAGTAAGAGTAAATCAGTTTTTAGGTAAAATTCAAATAATAATATTTGAAGCCAAATAGATGAAGTCTACGAATAGATTAACTTAAAGTAGATCCTACATAACTCATGTTTATGAGTTATGTAACTTTAAAATATGAATTCTATATTTTTTTAGCAATTAGTATAAAAATCCATAGTTGTATAATAATAATTTTGTACATCGTAATTTACACGTCATAATTTTTATTTGAATCAAAGTGCTTTTTACCATCAAATTAGCTCAAATTATTTTTAAAAGAAGCTAAATTATATCTAGTAACCCAATAAAAGATTCATATTCAATTATTTTTAATTTATTCACCAAGGACATTCCTGCAATTTGAGCTTTTATCAATTTCAATCCGATTAAATCACTTTGGAATCTATATATAAATATAAAATGGGTATCGAAATACACACCAAAGTAAGCAAACGTTAAATCAAAAACTAGTGTTAATATTTATTTCATTTTTCGCCAGGAAGTCTTATTTAAACATTTATGAAGAATCATAAATGAAGTATAAAAAGTAATTACCGATGAACAAATTGATGGATTTAAAAGGCTATCATAGTCGCACGACACATTGATATAAGATCAATTCAGACAATAAAATGACGAAAATAGCAATTTTTTGTTTACATATAGTCAGTAAAAGCTTACCTGTTGGCTACCGAAGCTTTTTAATGCGCATATGCCTTTTTTTTAAAGTATATAACGAAATCCTTGCAAGACTCAAAGTGATGCTGTGTTCATATCCTTTTGAATTGTTTTAGAGTTTTTAGTTTTAATTGTACTGCCGTGGAGTTATATTACAGTTTTATTGATAAAATATTTTTTAAATTTTTTCTTATTATCAAATATCTCATTAAAACTTAGCAATTTATGATATCAGGAGTTTTATTTATTTTTGGGTAAACTAAAATGCAAATAATTGTATGAAAAATTAAGAGAAAGAGTACTGTAATAATTAAAGTTTTAATTATTTTAAAGATTTATTTTAAACATTATTTCAGTAACATATTTATTTTAGTGATGTGATTATTATTTTAATAGTCATTTAAAAAATAAAGACTATACAACTTCCAAAGGTTTTTAAAGTTAAAATTTAGTGAAGACAGTTATATATAAAAATCAAATGAAAATTTTTGTGATTTCTATAAAGAATGAATTTAAAATTCATAACTTATATTTATATCTTTGTCATTAATTTTGTATATTTAGAAAAGGATACGTTTAAGAAAGCGTAGGTTAAATATCAGTTAGAAATAAGTAGCTTGAACATCAATCATTTTACGGTTACCAAGCTGAAATGATAAGTATTCTTGTTTCTTTTTATTCGGTTTGCTCCCATTTTATGTAACCATTTTGTGAATTTTAAATTAATTCATGTTGTCACTGGCTAAAGTTCAGCTAAACAAAATTTTACTCTAAATTAAGGGAACAAGCTCTTCCAACCTTGAAAATATTTCATATTATCAAATACTCGAAAAAAGGAAATTTTGAAGATAATTGTAAAATTTATTTTAATAGTGTTGAAAAAAAAGGAATTTTATAATAGAATAGAAATTTAATAAATTATATTATTCATACCAATTCCAATTATCTACCAGTTGAACTTTTTCTGTAATATTTCATTATAACAAAGCCCCTATAAATATTAGCAAACACATTAAACAAAATACAATCAACATTAATTTTATTTCTAGAACTATTTATCCCTTGTAGATAGATACAATTTGTGACTCTTAAAATTAGATATAATGAAAAAAGGAAATTTAATAACATTTATTTTGTTTGCATTCATTTGTTTTCATTTAATATTATAATTTAATTTTTATATATTTGTTTATCAATAATTCCTAATATTATATTAAAAAATTTGAATTCATTTAAATATAAATTATTCATATTTTTAATGAAAAAGATGAACATGAAGGATTACATGAGGAAATATGTTTATAGAAGATATTTTTAAAAATCTGAATTAAAGGATATATTACAGATAATATTTAATTTATAATCTGATATGTAACTATATTACATATAAAAATTCATTTATGTTCTAATTAAGGCAAAAATAAATTTATAGGAGTTTTGTTGGAATCAACAAATTTTTTTGGAAATTGTTTTGGAAATTGCTGAATTTAAATACTAATCCAAACCAAATTCAACCATAAGCTTTTATACAAATTTTTTGAAAGATTAACAGCGAAACTCTTTTTTGCTGTCAAAATTAATAAAGTTTCACATATAAAATTCAATAATTATAAAAGATATGATTTTTAATGAATACATTCATGCATATGCTTTGTAATTTCTTAATACAACAGTTAAAAATACATTTTAAAAAAATATTTTTTTCAACAAAATTCTAAACAACTCAAGAGTTTGTAAATTCGCGCGACTGCTCTTTCTTACAAATATTTAACTTATTAAAGTATGTACGTTCAAAGTTTGAAAACGGATGTTGCGATTTTCTTGAGGCATTTGAAAATTATTTATGGTCTTTTGAAATCCTTCTTACAGTTGTTTTTCGATATCAAAGAATATACAAGAATAAGAATAAAATTTCGTCTAAAACAAGTAAAACCAAAAATTTACGATATTGAAAGATAAGTCATGTCGCTTTTAGGCTTTGTACACAATTCATCAGAACAGTTTTTCTTATCAAGATTCGAATAGAAAGTGAAATTTATTTTACTTTATATGTTTTGAAGAATAGTAAACACGCAATATGCCTTTTTATACAACTTTTAAAAATTTCTAAACAATTCAATTTTAATAAGATCAATTTATTGGGTCAATATTTAAAAATTTAGTTTATTTAAAAGGATAATTTAGAATATATCATATTGTACATTTAAAATGTATCATTTAACACAAGGATATGGCCGTTAAAATCTTGTAACAAAAATGAGATTCCAACATGAAAAAATAAATTGAATTTATTATATTTCAGGGTAAAGTTTTTGTGTGAATATTCAAGAATTCAAGAATTTCAAGAATTTACATGAATTTTCCTGCTATCTTATCACATATTGTTTGTGCAATTTAATTTGGTTTGGAGTTTCTAAACTTTTAACAACCAGTGGCATATGCTCTTGAAAGTTTTCTACATTAGAATTTTTTAACCTTTTAAAAGTAGTAGTATAAAGCTAAAATATTGACAATAATAGCCTACATAGAACTTGGGACAAGTAAAGATAAAAGCTGTTCTTATAATGCAAAAAACCTGAATAAGCTTGTTAAGGTCATACCGTAAAGGATACCGAAAAGAACAGTATAAGTCCTTGGAACGTACTAAGACTTTCACATAATATTTTTATGCAATTTTTTGTGCAATGTTGGCTTAAGTTTGTAGTCAATAATGTGATTTCTAACACAGATTTTTATTTAGTTTTCAAATTGTTTATATACAGAAAATCTTTAAGTTTTCTTATTTGATTGCTATAGATGCTAGCAAAAACTATCTTGATTGCTCATCACAGGCATAATAAAACCTAGTGTATACAATAGAAGGGTTTTTTAACGCTACATTTTAATATTAGAGAAGAAGTTTTTCAAAAAAAAATATTTAAAGCAAAATATATTGATACAAATTTTAACATTAAGTTCCATCGGTTATACATATATAACTTGATATGCTGAAATTATAGGAATGTATCTTTTATTTAGAATTTTGCTATAGTTTTAAATCATTTCATATTATTCACTTGCGTGTATAGTCTAATAAATTAATACAATGCCATTTTATAATGTGTTCACAAATTAGTTATTTTTATACTGTGAACTGTCCGTCCATGGGCTAATTAATTTTCAACAAGTTTTAAGAAGACTTTTTTCCTTTAAAGCATTGGATTAATTTAATAATCAGAAAATCGAACAGCCACGAGGTATGCAATTAATTAATCAAAAATTTTTACACTTAATTAGACTTACAGTTTGTGATAACAAAACTAAAACGTAATTAGACGCGAGAGTATGTTTAAATATGTAATTTTTCCCCAGAAAAATTTTGTATAATCTGAACTCTTAATTAATTTAGTATGAAGTTAATCCAATTATAAATGATTTGCAACCAAAATTCAAGTTAGTAAAGACTTTAATGCCTTCAAAATTTTATATAGTAATAGTAAACTAACGGTTATTTGGAAAAAATATTTTTCATAAATCATTAGTTTTTTTTTCTTACTAAAGCCATAAAAAAGCCAACAAAAACATTAAAACGTCATAATGAGATTCAAATTCACCCCAAATCAATTTGTGATTTTATCATTCATAGTTCAACTACCTTTTTCAGCTGATTCTATTTATTGGTAAAATTAATTCAGCCTCAGATAATTTGATTTGCTAAAAATATATACAAATTGATTATAAAAAACCAATAAATTTTTTTCTTCAGATTACCAAATTTCAGCTCTAGACATCTTAATAAAATTATTATATTCGTATGTATAAGAATATTCATTGCATAAACGTTAAAATATAAAATTCGATAAAGGTATATGCCAAATGAAAATTAAATTTAAATAATTGAAAAAAGAAAATTATTTTTTATTACTACACTTGTAAAACTAGTATATATATATATATATATTTATATATACATATATAAAAGAAAAGGAAAGCCTCAATTTACCATTCAATTTCAAGGTTACAATTCCTTTTGTTAGGGGAAGGTATCATCGACTACTTTTGAATACTATTCCCTAGGGGAATATTTCTCTTCAAGCTGTTCATTTATGAGCATTTAAATTTTTTTATTTTTACAAATATCTCAAATATGTTTCAAAATAAAAAAATAAAATAAATATAATATCATTTTGACAGAATATAATATAATTAAATTTTTTAAGCTATACTATTTTCTTTAATCTTAATTTTATATTAATGAAAAATAATCTATCGAATTGCTGAATAATTCGCACACCGTTATAAAATGGATATACAGCCCAACTTGAGAGTATAAATGAAATAGACCCCCTTTTGAAATTTTCAAATTTCAAGAGTGTATCCTTGAAATATAAATTCTTCACAAGCACTCAACTAGTGTGTGGCCTGTTGCGCATCATATATACTAGGCTATATCCCGAATTATTTATAAACACCTTTACATATATATATGGGTCCTTGTATATATATATATATGTATTTTATTTATATATGTTTTATCCTTATGAAATATTAAGGAGAAAGCTTTTTAGCTGCACATTAAGTTTTTGAACAAAATGAGAAAAATTTTTGGAGATCATTTTTAGTTGTTGCAAAGATTCGGGGTGAATTGGTTATTTTAAGCTAACATTTATTTTATATATATATATATATATCTATACATATTTATAATTATATGGATATGTATCAATATATATGAAAGATGTGCATTTAATTTTATCCTTTAGTTTTCTTTTTTGCTAAAGAAATAATGTTGTGTTTATTTGATAAAAGAATATCAGCTAATTGTGCATTTTATGAACTTTTAAAGGAGCAAAGTTAATTAATGTGTAACCATAAGAAATGAAAATTTAAAAATTTTTATTGTTGGTTTTGTTACTAATGTAGTTCAATTAAAATTAATAATTTTTTTAATCTTTATTATATAAAATTATGTTATTTATATATAATAATTATTTTTGTTGTTTTAATTAATATTCTTTTGGAAAATTAAATAATAAATTTACAAAACAGCACTTTATATAATCTCTCAATTTATTATATTTACGTGAATCTTGGACAAGGTAAATTTAGTTAGTTTTACTTAAGATGAGTTTCTGAAACGTGACAAGAAAATATAAGAAGCTTAATTTGTTAATATTTCTGAATATCCTGAATTCCATACAAAGCTAATATGTTAAAAGTATTTTCTGTTTTGATGATTTTCATCTATTTTTATAATGGAAAATGTATTGTCTATATCATTAAAGAAAATGAATGTTATATATATATATATATATATATGTATTCATCGATTGTTTTATGGAAAAACAATTTAATAATCAAGTTTACCTGATAAAGATAGTCAAAACTCCCTTGAGCTTTCCGGTGAGCTCTTACTACATTAAAATTTAAGTTTTATTGTATTTTTTCAACTTAGATCTACGCAAATTATAACATTTTTTTTTTTTTTTTAACATCCATTTACTACAATCTTAATCTTAAATCTAATTAATTGGTTCTAGTTATATATTACATAAGTTATTATTTTACATGTGTGGGAATTCCGGTCCTGTGATCAGTTCCCTAAGTGTTATTAATATGCTAATTCATGTGGCTTGGTGCGTTGAAGTCTTCTCAGTTGACCAGTTGTATCAAGTAATTTGATTGCTTCTAAGTTGGTGTTGTATAGAAGCCGCATAACATAAAAAAATAATTAGTTAGCATTACATTGTCTTTGATAAATTAAAAATTGATTTACAAAAAAGTAAATTTTATTTATCGAAAGTTTTCGGTTTTTCTTCAAAGATTTAGATTTTTGCTTCATAACCGTACATAATAATGTAAACATAAACTAAAATATGTCTTTACTGAGTTTATAGCTCAATATGTTAACAGGAAGAAAATAAAATCAAATTCAAATAATATGCAAAAAATTTAAACTCTTACACAAACGCCGTAGCTTATGCAATCAAATGTTTTGGCAGTGATCATAAACAGAATTTCATAATAAAATATTCGTAGCATATACATACACTACAATTCAATATCAACAAGGTCCGATAGTAGAGTCCAAATCTAAGTTGAAATGAAAAAAACATAGTAATTGGCCAGGATGAGATCAAAGAAACCAAATATAAGATCCATTGCAATGAAAATGGGGCATAGAATTTTAATAATATAAAATATGTATAATGGTCTGAGTCTATTGACCTAATCGAATTGAAGACATTCTGAAGTAACGTATAAATAATCTTGGTAAAGTAAAGTAGCTGAGCCATAAGTTCTTTAACACGCTCTTTTTGCTTATCAAGTGTAAAAGACTCTTTAGAGTTATTGTGGTAATTACTAAAGATCTTTGAATTGGCTTCCGCCCTATATATTTAAGTCAGCAATAATTCGTCTCACATTTTTAGAATGATACAAATACAAATTTATCTAAACTGTTTCATAAATAGTGACAAATTATGATAAAAATAAATTAAACGAGCACATAAAAAAATCATTCAGTATTTCGACGAAGAAAGTTATAACTTAATGGCTTACTCTCAACCAAATGACCCACAAATTTTTTGTTATTATTCTTTGTAAATATAGTCAAACTCCTTTTTTTCAGGGAATATCTAAAAATAAGTTTTATATATAAAAACAAATTCCACAAACAAATTTGATTAGACATTTTTTATGAGTGTGCGTTCTACTTATAAAACTCAATCTAATGTTCAAATATTAAATTCTAATATATATTTGTCATTATTTGTTAAAAACTAAAATACAAAAAAGGAATGAAAATTTATTATTTAATTCAAGAGCTTCAAGTATTGAACTGAAAAAAAGAATACGTAACAACAATCGAACAGTAATTACTTCAACCTCGCCGTGAGGTTAAATGTAGCGTATTGAATATTGAGAGTGGCTCAACCTTACCTATGTAGTTGAACGGAAAACCGTACATTTCTTTTAATACATTATTTTATTCACTAAATATATATAATTTAAATTTTCTGATCCAACCTGGATCACATATATAAATCCAAAAGATAGATAAAATTTTATGATCTAGTTCAGATTACGATTTCTAAACGATTACAGAACATAAATTAATATATGTATACATAAACACAACCAAACAAACAGACAATAAACAACGAAATAAATAAATTCCTAAATAAATAAAATACATTCCTAAAATAAATAAAATACATAAAATTTATTCACTTCCCTTTAACCTATGTCCGTGATATAGGTTAAAGCTTTTGAAAAAATTCAAAAGTATTTGTATCCTTCTTTCATTGCAAAATCGCGAATTATAAGAAGTTTAATTTTCCCATGTCAAAAATACCGCACTCAACCCCACCGTGTAATTGATACAAGAATATTCATAAGTTTAAACTAACATATGAGCTATTGTTCAAATACTAACTTTTTTTTCCAGTGTATGGAAAATGGGTAAAATGTCAAAAGTTCAATATACCATTAAAAATCAAAATCATATGTATTAAATCCTTGAATTTCAGTTTAAAAAAATTCATTTTTATCGCACTCTAGAGTTATTGTAAGGATTTGACTTCTTCCTTTTTCAAAAGAAATGGAACCGCAAATTCTTTAGCTCTATAAAATACACCAGAAACACTCAGAAGCTGACAAAATTTAGGTATTTAATAAATCAGGTGTCTTCACACGTTGCAAAATTTCGTAGTGTTAATTTTCAAGTTAAAATTTGTAACAAAAAAACAAGCCATAAGAATATTAGTGAACAACTTTATCCAATTTTATTGGTTTACTTTTGTAGTTTGAATATTTTTCCCACAAACTGATGAAGCAAAAAAAATCTTTATACCCCTCAAATGTGTAAGGTATACCTTTCCACTATATCCATCTTATTTATATCATGCTTGGTTACACTGGTAAAATAAAATTTTAGATTATTAAAATTTTCTCATGCTTAAATTTCTTATAAGCTTAACATTTTAACCTTTATACTATGAAATTTATATTTAATCAATTTGGATTTCTGTAAATTAGATGGAAAAACATCAATTTAGAAATACTATAAATAGCAATTAACCCTTTTTTCTTGTCTACTTATATTACTATTTTTAGGATCAATTATTTAGACAATTTGACTCAAGAAAATGACTTTGAATTCTGTATAGTAATTATAATAATACAATTCAGTGCTGTCAGTGTTATACAAATAATTTTTGGTACGAAATTTATGTAATGTTAACTAATTTTTATAAAGAATATCTATTAACATATAATTCGTGTATTCAAAAAAATTAATGACGTCTATAGAAGTGAGTGGCCTTCAGACTATTTCAGTTCATATCACTTTAAAAATAAAGTAAAAGAAATTTTTTAAGTAAACTTAAGTAATCGTTTGAGAAGCTTTTAAAATTCTATATTTTCACTCTTATTATTTGCTTATTGAAAACTTTTTCCTAAAAATATTTATAAAACTTTATTCGTAGTTAAAGCTTTCAATTTCCTAAAAAAAAATACTTCTTATTATTTAATCAATAACTTTTGGTTATTAACCTCTCATATATACTTCTTGAAAAAAAGACCAAAACATTTAACCAAATCTACAGCTCCTTTTTATCGACATCAGCGGTATTATTACTGTAGAATGAACATATGTAAAGTTTCATGTCGACCTGTCAACTCATTTGTATTTTTACAGATATTTGAAGTTAAAATATCAATGTTTTTTTTTTGTTGAATATCTTATATTGAAATTTGTTTCCAGCAATATCACTAAAGCAAATTCATGAAAGTTTTGTAAAAATGAATAAAAATTCTTCATTTTTAATTTAAATATTAGAAAAATGGGCCATTGATAGCTTTCTAACTAAAAAAGATTTTAAAATGAAAACAATAATTTTAGGTATTATCATTTAAACTAAATTATCTATATAATAATTTCAATTTTTATATACACTGCAGATAATTTTGAAAACTTGCGCAGATAATTACAGCAACAAGTGTTCTCATAAAATAGAGAATCAAAATCATTAGAAACTCTTTAGGATTACCTCAAAGCTTAATTTTAGTTTTCACTTTGATATATAAAGTGAAATTATATTAATGATAAGTATTTAATGAAAATTGACTATAATAGTAAGAATTACATAAATTAATCTGATTAACAAACAATGAGCCATTTCAATTAAAAAATTAATTTAATTTTATTCATTTTAATTTCTTAATTGATGTCCTAGTTTACAAGGATATCTCTTAGAATTGACGAGATGTTGTTTCCATGGTTTCAAATATAAATAACCCTAAATTGACCTTGGGAAAAGTGAAACTGTAAATATAGGTCTAGAAATAATACAAAAACCTTTGGCGTTACAAAGAAATCGTCTGTAAGAAAAAATGCCCGGCAAAAACGTCTTTTTTCAGTTTTGTTAAAATTACCCATTTCAAACAAACTAAGACTCCTAATAGTAAATATTTGTTTTTCATCAACTTGACTAAATTTGAATGCTTCTTTAACTGTCTTTATAGGTTTTCAACTTTGGTGTCCTGAATCCTAATATTTAAGGAGCAACACCATCAAAGAATTTTAAAAAAGTCAATTTTTATTTTTCATCGGTAAAGATACTTTGAACGTCCTAGGGAATGTATCAAGAAGCAAGCACCGTCTAAGTAGGTTTTTGATGTTAGCATTCGTGGAGTTTACCGATTTTTACCTTCGTGAAATAGAAATTATAACATTCACGTTATAATTTTCTAAATTCTTTATTTTGATTATTTATGGTCCCTCCCAAACACAAATAGTTTGATTCATAAATATTCCAATAGAAAAATAAGAATTCCATGCAGAGAAAAGTAACCATTTTTTCCAGTTGTCCACAAAAAACGGGAATAAAATTAAAACCTAATACTCATACATGGTGGAAGTGAAAAAGAACTTTTGCACATATACTCACATACTCTATGTTAAATCAAGAACTTTTAAAAGTATAGTCAGAGGACGTCTGTCTTTTAATTGAATAGGACAAAAGGTGTTCAAAGATGCTTTCATTTTTCCCTAGGATAGTTCACGCTGATACAAGCTTTCATTCTCAGAATGTATAAAATAGCTGTTATCAACTCATGCTACAAGGACTAATTTGAAATTGATTTCATTTATTTTAAACGTTTTAAAAACACATCTTCACTCCTAATTTATTTTAATTACCCAAGGATATGTAATTTGCATACGAATCCCAAAATTATCTTCCAGTAATTTTCTGCTTGAGTAAATATTTCTCAAGTATTAATAAATTTCTTAAAAAGCGTACACGGTTTATTAGACACTAGGTTAAATATTATCAAATAATTAATTCGTATTATGTCCTTTCTTAAGGAAATAAATAAAGAATTTCTATTTGTAAAATTTTATTATATTTGGTATTCAGCAAGACTTTATGTGCATTATTATTGAATTCTAAACCTTATCCTTGAATTTAACTTTTTTTTCATTGTAAATAAAATTTTTTTACTTAGAATAATAGAGTTACTGATGAAATTCTACACGCAATTATCTATGTCTCTTGCGTGTCCCGGAGTTATACCCAACAATTCTATTTTTATTTCTTTGTTCCCTAATTTAAAGGCACTTAAGTTTTTATATGAGCAATAGAAGGTATGTTTTGGTATAATAAATGTCCTTTTTGATATCTCTAATAAAATAGATGAATATTTTGATGTCCTGGATTCAGTAATACGGATATTGTCTATATCTTTTTACTTCTATCCTACATAATTATATTTTATTGAACTTAAAATATCAAAAACGTTTGATAAAATTATTTTTTAATCCAATTACAATCAAAGTCCTTTTTCTACAATTAATTAATCAATGTATTTTTATTGTTTTGAAATTGTTTATTTCTGTAATGAAATTTTTACCTATTTCTAGAAATAACAATTTATCTCTTTCCAATTTTAATAAACTTTATATATTCAAATAATGAATTAGTGTTAATATGAGTTTTCACTTCATGGATTTTCTAGTATGTGTGGCCATGACCCTTTTTATAAAATACTAGTATTGATGCAATAGATCAAAAGGAGAAACTGATTTTCTATTTCTTTTTTTTTTTGTGGTATAATTTATAAAAAATGGTTTACTAACCTTTAATTTAGTTTTTATATCTCTGTTCATTTTAAAAGTTTTCATGATTTTCTTTTACAACCACTAATAATTTTATTTTATAGCTTCCTTTCATATTAGTTAGATACAAAATTAAAAAAGAAAATATTACATAAATAAAATGTTATCATTGTTCATGTATAAATAAACCAAAAGTGTCAAATTTATATACACAAAAAACAACATGCAGCGAAGTATTCGTGTAAATGACTGCCAACTGCTGATGCTCTCAGAACGAGCACAAAATGATGATTCTATGGTATGTATTTTTTATTTGCGCTTTTTTGTAAAAAAAAAGTGTTAAGATACAGTATCTTTTATAGTTTCACTAATATCAAAAACATGTATGCTCAAAAATAGTTAATTTTTAAACAAAAAGTACTTAAAACACATAAAAAACTGTGACATCAAACGGTGTTTAAAAAAGGTTGACTCTCTGTTTATTGAAAATTCTTTATCGCAAAGTTAGAGTAAGAGAGCTCTTGAAGCTCTACTTTTAAAGCAGCTTTGAAGCTGCTTATGAGTATTTATAAGATTTTAGGTTAAGGAGAGTAGGCAATTCTGTTTTCCAACGAGGACATTTATTTTAAGTAAAAACATCTAATGCTTCTTTTTTGCCATTAAGACGTCCATATCTTGAAAAAAAGTAGTTCCAAATAAAAAACAATTTTTGTTACAATCAATTAAAAGATTTAAATAAAAAAAATAAAGGTCGTGGAGTTTATGGAGTGAAAGCTTCACCACTAAAAATCAGCTTTTAAATTCAAATAACTATTTCATTTCAAACATGAATCAATCAATTAAATCAAGCAAAAAAAGTAATTATGTAATAATTATTTTATTTTCGGCTATTAAAGATTTTTTCAGCTAATACTTTTTTAAGGATCGGAATTATTACCAATAAAGCTTTTAAATTTCTTCTATAGTAATGGTGATATGATTGTGGGCTACTTTTTTAATGTTTTTCTGTACAAAAAAGCTATATATCTACTTAACTGTCATTTAATCAAAATTTTAAGTAAATTTTTGTGTTATAAAGAATAGCAACAAAAAATCTAATGCTTTTGTAAATGGCAGCAACATGCCTATGCTAAAATTTAGAGTAGTTGAATTAACAAAATTTTACTTTTCTAGCAATATTTCTTTCATAAAATTACACTAATTGCATGACTTTAACTGAACAACGGCATAATTTCAAAATTGTATCAAACTCTTTTTTTATCTTATTTTACTCTTTGCTTAAATATGACTTTTTGTTTACATATTTGTACATATTAAAGTTCTTATTTTATTTATTAAAAGAATTACAAAAAATATATCAAATAAATTGTTAAATATATTCCAGCATGGACTTTTATACAAACGAAATTCAGACAACAATAAGTGGCAGCTACGATGGTTCCTAATATATCAGGTAAATATTTATTTTGTGTTTATCAAAAATGAAAAACTTTTAACCATCTAATTTTTAACTTTGATTAGAATTATTAAATTTTTTGAATGCGTAGTTCAAAAATTATGAATGAAAAATATATATTAAGGCCTCCGAATTTGTATTTTACTGCATGTAAAAAGTGGATTTGACCACTTTTTGAATTACAAAATAATTTAAAGGAGATTTGTAACTTGGGTGGGATATCTCTTAGAATTTAGATAATGGTTCATTACATTAATTTTGGCTGTCAACGTTAAAACTGAATGTCTATGTTTATGAAATTAATCGTATGTAAAGGCCTAATAGTAGACGGAACATTAAAATATTTCAAGGTACTCCGTTTTTCTCCAAAAAATATTTTCAGCCTGTTCTTTTAACTAACTGAGGGAAAAAGTTTTTTCAAAAGTTACCCATAAAGTAAGCAACGATTTTTTTGTTTTGTTTATCATTTATCAAAAATTTTTAAGAACGAACAGTTATTAGAATTAACTCCATTCATCTTGGTGTATGCTCCTATGAAAATTGTTTGTCTGCGACAAGTGCTTTTATTCTATATCACCTCAAAAAATGACGAAGATATTTGCCATTAACAGACCTGGTCGTAGTCAGTGTAATATCAACACATCCAATCAAAGGCCTAAAGTAACTTAAACTAGCTCTCAATTTTTCTGGTCTTGAATCAAAGGAATTGTTTAAAAATCACTCTTAATTTCCGCATTCTCTTCCGAAAATATTTAAAATATTTTTCACGTTTCCTCAATTTTCTAATTAAAACTTTTAAATACATTTCAAATATTTTATCTTTACAGAATTTACTTTTCTACTATGAAAATAAAACCTCAGTAAAGCCATTGGGGCTTATTTTCTTGGAAGCTTGCTATTGTATCAGAGTGGTTTCAGCTCCTGAATGTATAAATTCATTAAATCAAGGAACCCCAGGACAGAGCTCAAAATCTAGCAAAGAAAATCAGGTAAATTATTCCAAAGGAAATATTTTATTATTTTTTATTTTCAAACAAGTTTCAATAAAGCTTATTAGGTTTCTATAGAATTTAAAAAGTTTAATAAACTCTTTGTTCAAACAATAAGTTTACTATTGCGTATCAGATAAAATTGTTTTATTTTTAAGAATTTTAAAGATTGTAATTACCAAAGACTTGTTTTTTCGGAATTTCAACTTAAGGTTGCAGGAGAAAGTTTTTTTTTTATATTAAATGTAGAGAAAAGCTTTCTCATTTTTCGACAAATGTTCTTAAATATTCTCTCTATCATTAGCGAGAATTTGAAAAATGAGGAAGAAAAGTCCTTTACAGCAAATGGCTTATATAATTTAATTATATATACAAAGTATTTAGGGAATATTAAAATTTGGGGTTCTATAAATATTAAAAATGGGGTTCTAATTATTATTTTCGTTTTTGAGTTTTGAGCTTTGAGGATATTGAATTTTCTAGTTTCATTTTTTTCTCCACGCACTCAAAAAAAGAAAAAAATTTTTGGAAAGTTAAAATATTTCCTTTTTATTCAAAAAGTTTGAAAAATGCTTACAAAATCTAGAGAAAAAAATTACTTAAATGTTTGCAAAAATTTTTGACACTTTTTTGAGGTTTCTTGCATTTTTTCTAAAAGAAAAAATCCAACAAATTTTTTTTTATAATTCAAAAGCTTAAAATAATTAAAATTAGTCATTATAATTTAATTATACATAATTATAAACAAAGGAAGATTATAAACAGTAAAATAACTTGCTACAAATAATTAATAATTGTTGTGAATATAAGTATAAATATGGATTCAAGGACATACATATTACAATAAGTACTATATTGCTAATATTCATTTTGTTTATAATTTTTGCATCCAAAATGTTAGTTCTGCAACCGAAGAGTATAGAAGAAGATATCTAATAAAATTCTCAGTTATAAAATCTTTCAATTTATTCATCACAGAACTTCTGAGTATAGAATTAATTATTATCTATCACTTAGTTTATGTGACTACTTTCACCCAAACTAGGATAATAAACATCAGAAATTACCACCTGTGGGCTAAAGAAAATCCTCGTGCAATCAGACTTTTCAGACTTCAGCAGCAGTTTTAGATTAATGTGTGAGCAAATATAATTAATAATCAACTTGTTGGTCTTTTTAAACTTCTTCAGGTGATCAATTTAATTTTCTTTAAAATGAATTTTCAGATTTGGTCTGTTTCGAAATGTTGCAAAGCATATACAATAACGATAGACTATAAAGCTCACTACACTAAATGTAAATATAATATATGTATTTATTGATAAGATGCCAAGCAGTAGAATTTCAGCCTCACACAGAAGAAATTGAATCTTAAGAAATTAAAACTGGCAGCTTCTGGTTTCGTGCGATATTCTCCAATAATTTTTTTCACACAATTGAATCCTTATTCCCTAGATACCATTAAGAAAACTATGAAATTCAACTTAAATTTAGTGAAACTAAAGCAAAAAATTATAATTTTTAAAATTAATCCCTTTAAGTACATTTTCTTCTCCAAATTAATATAATTTCCCTTTTAATTTATAAACAGTAAAGTAATAAAATTAGCTAACTTAAAGCTTTTATGAAACAAATTGCTTGCCTGAAGATAAAACTTACTAACGCCATGGGGTAACTTTTAGGGCTTTACTAAGCAGCTTGATTTTCAATGAAAGGAGAATTAGTTAAATGCATTTTTATGTATATCCTTGTAAAAGTAAATCCAATTAGTTAATACAGTGAGTTAATATAAAATTATTGAAATTTTTATCATGAAAATGTAATTTAATTATATCAGAAAAAAATACTTTTGAGACGATGTTTAACTTTAAGATGGCCATTCATAGTAACCAAAAGAGGTATGCAAGATTTTAACTGAAGAATAAGATTTAAACGTGAAGAATATAGTATCAAAATAAATCGATCAGCACTTGTATATCTGCTTCCTTTTCATTGTGAGAGATCGTCAATATATACCACGTGCGACTGTTGGAGAATTGGGCAGAGAAAAATTAAATATTTTTGTCACGTTTATTGTTGTCAATTTTCTGTGAAATTAATTGTTCATGAAAAATTAGTTTTTTGAAGAGAAGAAGGCTCAAATAAAATTTTATGTAATGGGAGAAGGATGAAATAACATGTGAACAAAATTATGTGACTTTAGTAAATGAATTCTAATCATTCCTGTAGACGTTTTTGTGTGGTTCATGTTAACTGTTGTTTGTATTACTGTAGTTATTTTTTTTTGTTTCTTAATATACTTTTGAAGCAAAATATAAATGATAGTAGCTTTTAGTATATAACATCAATTTGTCAATATGTATTTAATACTTTCACACATAATTTTCAAAGTAAGGTTGGGTAAAAGTATTCAATATTTTTAGTGCGCTAGATTTGGATTTCTTTTTAAATTTACTTGGACAGATATGTTATATTATGCTCAAACTCTTTTTGCTTGAGATCTATTGATCCTTTTCTTTTTCGTCAAATTTTAATTATACATTTAATCAATCAAACCTACCCCAAAAAAAGAATTCCAAATACAAATAAAAATTTTGGATGTATATTAATAATATAACTATGAATCTAAAGATAAAATCAATGTATAATTTGTATAGCATTCAATTTCATAAATTAGGTGAGTATAAGCCGTTTATAAATGGCCAAACTTGACCTTATAAAACTATACAGATGCTATCGATTTAAAGAGAATTTTTAGCACAAATACCTATTTGGTATCTATTTGGTATATCTACTGCGACTTTTTATAGATTCCATGACTTTGATAGGTAAAATTAAGTTTTGCTTATGAAAAATCCTTAGAAATTCACTTTTTAGATGCACTAGAAGCAAATGAAAAAACTTTTATATTAGATTCTGTCAGCGATTTGATCCTAACATAACCCAAAAGGCAGATCTTAGGTCATCTGATATAATTACAATATTTTTAGCATTTAGAAAAACTTTTAACTTTATTTTAATGCAATGTAACAATTTACACCTTGCAGTTTAGACATGAAAGTTATTAAAGTATCAATATTGATAAAGTGCTTAAGAAATAAAGATGTTATGATTCCTTGCACTCTTAGGCTGCCTGCAGAGTGCCGGCTTACAGCCGAGCTGACACCGATTCCCATTGTGATAGTCTAATCTTTGGTAGGCTTGCACTCTGAACACTTTGAGCATACTCCTATTGATTTACCCATAACGACTTTATAGTCTTCGGTATCGGAATCGGCGTCAGCTCGGCTGTAAGCCGGCACTCTGCAGGCAGCTTTATACTCTCAACAAATAGTTTGTTTCCGCTGATAGAAAAAAATTGTATACCGTTAAATTTTCTTCTATAAAATGTATTAAGAACGTGCTCTCTCTCCCTTTTCTTTCTTTCCAAATAAACCAATATAAACCACAACAGTTTTTCAAAAAAATTAAGCAAAGTTAGCTGAAAGTAAATTTGAAAATATTTTACTTATGCATTTGAAATAAAATCTTTTTCAATTTTTTTTTAGTATTGCTTTTCTATTTACTTCAAAGAACCTAATCAAAGGCAATATGATCTACGTGCTTTGAGTGATACTGAATGTTCAGCATGGATTGAGGCAATTAGCGAAGCTAGGTTAATACCACTAAATCAAAAAATAATTAAACTATTTAAAATATATTTATAAATATTTACATATAGTTTCAATAAGCTACTTTTACAAAAGGAAGAACTTGAAAAAATGCATCAACATCTACGACATGTTATTGAAAATGAAAAGACAGCAAAATCTTTATATACTCAACAGTGCGAGGAATTAACCTCTGAAATAAAGAAACTTCGAGCTGAGGTTTACATTTAATCCAAATACAAAATTTTTTATTTATATATGTATTTAGATTCATGCATTACGCAAGGAATGTCGTTCATCAATATCAAGCACACCAGGCCGGCGAGATAGTTTTTTGGTTGGATGTGAAACTGTTGAAGAGCCAACAGTATTATCAAATTTATGTTCACAAATTCAAGATTCTGCAGAACTACGAAAAATAAAGAAGGTAAAGTTATTATACTTAAAATTGGAAACTATAATTTTTTTAAAAGAGACTTCTGGTTACCTCCTTTTCACAAATAATTTCAAAAAGTGTGAAATATACAACATAGAAAAATAACACGAAGTAGTTACATCCAGTAGTAAAATTTTCTCTTGATTGTATGATTTCTTATATGACGTCATCAATGATCTTGTAAATTGTAACGAGCCTGGGAATTCATACACAATTGGAATCATGCATATATGTATGTAGTTGTTTTTATAAATTGTTTAATTTTTATGAAAATGGTACAATAAAATGGACGCTATCGCGTAAGTTTCGTACACTGTAGAAAGACATTAATACCAATTTTAAATGAACTTAGCCACTTCACTATAGTGAAAGTTCCCTCTAGTCCAAAAAGAAAGTCGTCAGCGAACACAGGCTCCCTACAATAAAAATGGGGTCCATTATGCCAAAGCCAAATAGCTTTTATATGTGTGCTCATACAGACTCATATAGAAAACAACTTTATAAAAACTTATGTCTTATTTGAATAACTTCTCTTATGTCACCTGTATAATCAAAGTCTGCCTGATTGATCAAAGTCAAGCATCCCCATTTAAAAGACATTTCATGGCTAAGCATAATTGATATGTGAATCTTTGTATAGTTTTAGAAACTAATAATTTTGTGCCATCACGTACGAATTATTTAGATAATTGTTACTTAAAACTTATTCTTGATGGCACTAGATGCCGATACTTGACTTCTTGATTGATACAAATTTTTGAAAATCTGTCTTGCTTCACCAAAATTTTGATTTCTAATATATTTAGTTTAATCTTTTCATAATAAAAAATTACAGAAAATTTTTTTGGTAAAAATTTTAATAAATATTAAAATATATTCCTAAAAATTTTATTAATTAAAAAGCTGAGTTAAACAATATAAGTATCTATATATATTTTTACAGGTACAAAGCTTTTTTCGAGGCTGGTTATGTCGTAGGCGTTGGAAACAAATTGTTGAGGAGTATATTAAATCTCCTCATGCTGAGAGTATGCGTAAACGCAATCATCTTGTCTTTAGTAATTTTGTCTTATAGCTTTTCTGGTTCCTTAAAAAGAGGTCTATTTATGTTTGCAGGTATGGTTGAAACTGAAGAAGAATACATGGAACAATTGGAGGTAGCTTTTAATATTTAATATTTTAACTATAAAAGAAGAAAGAAATTACCAACAAAAAATATTATAGGTCTTGGTATCATGTTTTTTACGTCCTTTTAAAATGGCAGCAAGTTCTAAGCGACCCCCATGCTCACATGAGGATGTTAATTCTATATTTCTTAATTCAGAAACAATTTTATTTTTACATCAAATATTTTTAAAAGGTTTAACATCCAGATTAGAATCTTGGCCAACTTTAGTTTTAGGTAAGTACTATTTAAGTATATTTAGAAGGAAAACTTACTTATGTTAAGCTGAACAGTAATTTTATCAAATTTACTATTTCAACTGTATTCTTTTGTGCAAATACCTAAATCATAAATCACAAACTTCTCTAATAAAATATTGGACATGAAGTGTTCAAAGTATCTTAATTTTATTATTGTCAATTACCCGACTAGAAATTTAGTGAGGCACGCCACAAAATCTATTAGGCACGCCTCACTAGTACCTTATTAGGCCCACATTAGGCAGATGTATGGTAATGCCGTACTTGCGCTTTGTTTGGAAGGCCTAAGTGCTTTGTACAACGGCATCCGAAGTAAAACCGAAGTGAGGCTTTCCAAAGTTGGGCCTAATGGGGCGGTTATGTGGCAAACCGCTAAAAATTTTTACTTGAGAAAATTAAACTTTATTCGCACTTTTGCAAAAAAAGGAGGATATAAATACTTTTGAATTTTTTCAATATCACGGACATAGGTTAAGGTAAGTTTATGAATTTTATGTATTTTATTTATTTTAGGGATTACAGGTTAAGGTTAAAGAAAGGTAGGTGTATAAATCATCAAAATTAAAATTTAAATAAATAAATATTCTGTATAACTAAGTTTTTTGTTTGAACCAGTGTGGTTTCCAAATCACCGCCAAGTGTGGTTTCCAAACTACCGCCTAATTAGGAAGCCTAATTTGGCGCAAGTTAGCAACTGCGTTATTTTCGAGCCTTGGGCCTAGTGTGGCTGCCTTATAAGGCGCAAATTTGAAGTTCGGCATGCCTTATTCGGGCCTAATCACCGCCTCACAAAAATTTCTAGTCGGGTAAGTTTTGGCTTACTTCAATTTTGGGATATATGAAGACCAGAGTGAAACTAAAAGTACAAAATTAATGGCAATAGTATCTTTATGGCAAATTACACGGTGTATAACTATACCAATGCTTTAGATCAGAAGGTGAAACGCAAGGGCAAAGTTCAAAAATTTCGTAGATTTTTTTAAGTTCATCTGATTTTTATATTTTAGATGGTTAAAATGAGTGATTTTAATTTTTATTACAGTGTTAAAAGTGAACTTAAGAACCAATAGAAAGTTTTAAATGTATTTCTATGAGGTAGAATATGACATTTTTGAAGAAAAATTCAGTATGGTTATACCATAATGTGATTAAACATCCTTTCCGTCTAGTATACCAACAAAGTAAGGACAATTTTGCAAATTATGATATAAATTTTCCTTTTCCTTCTGTGACTAATTTTGTTCACCTTCATATTTTATTTGTAATTGACTCTAATAAAAACAAATTTAATTTAAAATTACCTTCAGCCCACTTGGAGGATTATTTCATCTTAAAAATTTTTAAAAATATCATTTTTCTTTTTAGCTTAATCTTACACTTACACTCTTAAAGTAATTTCAAGCTTTTTACGTTTGAAAAATTTTAATTTTTCTTAAAGTAATAACAGTTAAAATCTGTTTTCTTTTTCGAATTTGTTTACTAATTGTATTTTCAACAAGGAGTGAGCAATATGCAAGCGATTCCAAACAAAATTTTTCAGATATTATAAATTACATTATGTAAATACCAGGTTTCGTTTTTATGAATATTATAAATTCATAACTAGTAAAATAAATAAAGCGCCTTTATTCTTAAAGAATATTTTTTAAAAACATAATCTGTAGGCTAAATTTTTTTAATGGCAATTTTTAATAAAATAAACTGAGCCCATTAGATGAATATACAAATATCCTCAACATATTTTAATTTTTTGCTCAAGCAAATATATAAAAATAAGGATCTTTTTCTTACATACATTTCTATATACACGGTTCTTTATACAAAGTTTCTTTCTGTGTATTCAAATACAATGTATTAGTATCTGTCGAGAAAAGCTATAAGTAATTTAAAATGTTAACTAAACAATAACATTTAATAAATTAACTTTTTTTTGTCTTATTTAAAACTAAAATTTTGTTTTTGGTACCAACCTTATGAAAATTACAAAAAGATTTACTCAAAGTTAATGAAAACACAAATTTGTACACCCTCAAAGAATAAAAGCACTAAAAGCAAAGTTCAAAAACCTAGCAATTTAATTGAAAATTTATTTTAATTTTCTTTTCGAAAAATTAGCTTCTTAATTTTCTTAAATTTTATAAAGTTCCTGGTTAGATATTTTATGCCAAAATTTTAGTATTTATTTTCATATACGATTAATATTTGCAAATCCTGTTTGTGTTATTTAATATAACATTATGCAATCTTTTAATAACTTAAAACTTCCTATAGTAGAATCATATGATTTAATTTTCAAACATAATTAGTTTTATTTTATTTAATTTGTTTTAAAACGTGTACTCCCTTTCCTTTTCACTTTTTAAATATCCTGCAATCTATAACTTTTAAAATATACAATATGAATTTTTAAAATACGCCTAAAGGTATGAAGTATAAAGGTATAACAGTGATCTCGTTTTTACCTAAATTTTCAATATCCTTAACCAGTGTTAAACAATTACCTAACACAAATTTATGTTATAATTAATTTGAGTTTTCCAAGATTTTAATATCTTGATTTCACAATCTCCTAGGCGTAAGTTTTTAATGGAAGAGTAGCTGGCAAATTAAATGGAATAACGTTTATTTTATTTTTGGTATACATATAATTAATATTCAAACTTTTAGAGTTTCTATTTAGAAACTGTGGGATGCCAATAACTTATGCTTTTGAATTCTTATTTTCTTGTATTTATTAAAGCTATATATTTAAATAAAAAATTTTTAATATTTTATAAGAAAATTCTACATTTTGTTTGATGAATTGACATAAATGATGTAACCGAGTTTCAGATGAATATTATATGGTAAGTTATCTGTTAGATTTGTATAAAATCTAACTTGAATTTTGATGTAAATATTCCTTAGTAACAGCTTGACCAAAAAAGCGAGGATGATCACTTTGGTGGGTATTCTACAATATAAATCATTCTGTCTAAATTTTCCCTATATTTTTGTTTCTGTGTTGTAGAAACACTTCCATTGTTTTACTATCGTCACTTTCAAAATTGGCCTCAGTTTCTATAATCCTACTTCATCATTTATCTAAGTCTTTTCCCATTCAGCATCTTTTTTATTTTTCAACAAGTAGAAGCCATTGGCAGCCATGTAACGAGAATATTCAGTTTTGCCATCGAAGCCCTTGTATTATCTTACTTTGTCGTTTTTCCTCATTCTTAAAGGTAGTGGGGAGAAAAAACCTCATCGTTCAAATCGGATTTCGTGAGTTTTGTGAGTTTTTTCAAATGTTCGCAAATAACTGTTGCATTTGAATAAGCAAAAAAATGTGTTTATTTTACTTTGTCAAAATTCAGCCAAATACTTTTTAAAAAAAAGAACAGCCATTACTAAGCTCAAATGATGTTTTTTCCTCTTAAAAAAAAGTTTAACTCAAACATAAAGCTCTACGTTTTAATTCTTTACAAAAAGCAAAATCATCTAAAATTTAGGCCCTGTAACTCAATTACGAGCAAGTGAAATAGTAACACATTTTTATAATCATTCATTTAGAATTAGTTTATTTTAAAAATATTGTTCTATCGCGACTTTTCAGATCATGTGTTATGCTGACAACCCTTTAATTTCAAATCACTGATAAATTTTTTGATATAATCTACATGTTGCTTAAAAAGCAGTAATAAATTGGTTAGGCTAATATCGCACTAAGCAATAGAAAACCTCTCAAAAAGGTGACGTGTATCTTTTGTTTTACAATTACGAAAAAAAAATTGTAATTATTTATTTTGATGTTCTCCATTTTTTAAAAAGGTATATTTTGCTAGATTCTAACAATAATTTAATTTAAATTTAACTTTTAATAATGTCACAAAATATATTATGAAAAAAGTTAATGAAAACAAATTTCCACTCTCCCAATGTTAATTAGAACTTCATTTTTTGAAAAATTTTTGTTTGTTTTATCAAATCCCTAAATATTTTGCTGTAATTACGCTATCATAAGACTTCATAAAATATTAAATTATTCGATATAAATTTCAGGTGATCTTTTTGATATGTTGCTACCAATGCTAAGTATTTACCAGGAATATGTAAGAAATCATCATTACAGCCTACAAGTCCTTACTGAATGTAAAAATAATGCTAATTTTGTATCAGTTCTGAAACGTCTTGAAGCAAAACCAGCATGCCAAGGTAGAAGTATAGAAACATTTCTTACATATCCAATGCATCAGGTAATTAATATTTTTTTTATTTTTTTTTATTCAATAATAAGATTAATTTTATCTAAATTTTTATAAATCAATTTAGATACCAAGATATATAATTACATTACATGAATTACTTGCTCATACTCCACACGATCATGTGGAACGGAAAAGTCTTTTAAATGCAAGGCAACAGTTGGAAGATTTATCACGGCAAATGCATGACGAAGTGTCTGAAACTGAAAATTTACGTAAGAATTTGGCTGTAGAAAGAATGATTGTAGAAGGATGCGATATTTTATTAGATGTCAATCAAATGTTTGTGCGACAAGGTACGACAAACTAAAAAAACAAATGTATTTGTTATTAATCAAGTAAGAGTAATTTTTATTGTAATTAGGAAGCCTAGTACAGGTACCACCAGGTAAAGGAAAATTTCGTAGTCGTTTGGCATCTTTCAAGGGTGAAAAGGATCATGTAAGACAATGTTTTCTGTTTTCTAATCATTTAATAATAGCAACAAGGTATTACACTTCATAATTATAGTTTTTATTGAAATAATGTTCAATATTTTAATTCAAAGGACATCTGGTGGACGTTTGAAACTTGTTAATGATGTTGGAAAAATACCTCTAGTTGATGCTATGCTTGTTGAAGAACCAAGTGATTCAGAAAAAGAAGATGATGGTAAATTTTTTAAATTTGTTACTATAAATAAATTTTATAATGACTTAATGTCATTAATGGATGTTTAAACATGTTTGTCCATATTGGTAGAAGAAAGTTATATTTAATAAGTCAATAAGTCTTGAGGCTAGAACGTAGAAAAAATCTTTTGCTAAACTCCATAACCATCTTCAAAAGTGATACATTTATTTGAATGCTACTCAAAAGCTTCGATTAGAATCATGTAGAATGATTTATTTCTGGCCCTAAAAAAGTTCTCAGCTTTAATTATGACTTTATCAGTCAACCTAAATTTCTTTCTTTGGAGAATCTTATTAAGGTCTAAGGATTTTAGTAACCATTGAGGACAAGATTTGATCAAATTGGAAACTTAACATAACATGTAATTTGGACATTATTTTAAGCAATTTGTGATACGTTCTTTATCTTAAAAGCTCAACACGTTTTTCTTCTTATTATAGTTATTTTTCTCATTAAACACACCACTAATACAATGTAATATTCCCTATTGATAAATTTTCTTTTCTCATGTTAATCAAAAAAACTGAATGCCGTGAGTATCATAAACCGTCGATCATTTGACTATAAAACTAATTTCCTTGTAGCCATTATAAAATCATAAATTCAAACCTTTCTTTTATTAAACTCTTAAAAATTAATCAAATCTTCTAATAATTCTAATTTATTTCTTTTAAATAACAGATCCATCATCACAACAATCAAAAGGAAGTTGTTTTAGTGTAAATGAACAAATTATTGTTGGAAGTCGGGATTTTAAAATATATGTTGATACCAAAAGTGGTGTCCGACATTGTGTACATCTTGTAGCTGGTACAGTTCAAGACAAAGAGGCATGGATATCAGATATATCACAGTGTCTAGATAATATTCATTTGCATTCAATATTACCAGCCGGTTTTGGTGGTCCATCAGGAGGTGACGGGTACAAAAACATTTATCTATATATTTCTGTAAAATTATTTTTGTTTTTAGGAATACTTACACATCATCAAGCCCTTAAAACTGATTCTCGATTATTTAAAGATGATGTAGACATTCGTTTTTCTAGAACTTTAAATTCATGTAAACTACCACAAGTACGCTATGCTACACCTGCAAAACTATTGGAACGTTTAACTGGTTATTTTCCGTTTTCCTTTTTTTAACATTCGAAAATATTTTTCAATCCTTTCAATTTTACAGATCTAAGATTTCTTTCGATTGATTTTCTTAACACATTTTTATTAACATATCGAGTTTTTACTGATGGAGAAACAGTTTTAAATGCTTTAAAGAAAGTTTTCTATGAGCCACCTTATGAGGAACATTGTGAATGTGAACAACAAACTGATATGTTAGATATTCCTGGTTCATTTGATGGATTTTCTCCACGTAGAACATCAGGTGCTAGTTCTGTTTCTGGTAAAAAAAAAAAAATATAATAATTTATTAATTTGAAATTTTTATTTTTGTAAATATCCTGAAACTAGGTTATTGTTCTGAAGGTCCTGATCGTGATCGTTCATATAGTACTGATTCATCTTTAACAAAATTTAAAATAAATCGTAAAATGGTGCAACAACAATCTACAATTGATGAACCTCTTAATCAGATACCAGAACAATCAAAATCAGTTATTGTTCATCAATCCAAAGATGAAAAAATGATTACACAACATAAAATTAGCTCAAAATTTTCATCTGATACTGATCATCTTTCAGTCCCAACTTCAAATATCCTCACATCAAATAGTTCAGATACTCTAACAGGTATATGTTATTTACTATTTGATATTAAATTTCAAAGAAGGATTTAACATGATTCTATGAACTTTGTTTTCATGTAAAATCAAAGACAGTTAAATTTGACAAAATTTTCAAGCTCATATCCAAGTAATAAGCACTCACACAATGAATTTGATAAGACTCATGTTAATAAATTTCATCAAGTTAAAACCATAAAAAAATTTTAAATATAATTTACAAATTATATTTGTCATTATAGAAAATATACTTAGCACACCATCATCACCATCAAATATTAGCTCAAAAACTCTTGTTGGTTCAATTGGATCAGAAAATCAAGAAAAATCAGAAGAAAAAATTTCATATGCACCAATATGTCCTGTACCTGAACGTTTACAAAAAACAAATGAAAAAAATATTCCTATAGAGCATAAAAAATCAATTCAACTATCTAAAAGTCCTCCACGTGTTACAACAACACCTTGCCAAAATTTGTTTAATAATCCTAAAAGATCTAGTGGACGAGACACAATTAGTCCGCCATTCTTAAATTCACCTTTTCATTCAGTATCATCAACAAAAACAAATTTCCTAACAGACCGTCGTCCAAGTGCTGATCCAAATGTCATACCACATGCTGCATTATGTCAACATAGACGTAGCTTACAAATTTATCCAACTAATATTATTAATAAAGTAAGTATAATTGAATATTTTTTATAGGATTTTCAATAAGGATTTTAAAAAACTTTATAAATTTGATTAGTAAATATAAATCTGTCCCTGGGATTGTTTTAAAGAATTTAAATAAAAAGAGTAATGAAATACCTGATAATAAAAATAAATTAGTTTTATTTGATTTTTGATTTAAAAAAAATAACAAAAAAGCCTACAAAATAATATCAAAAAAGAGTTATACTTTTGTAATATTTTATACATCAAGTGAAAATAAAAGTCTTAAAAAACTTTTATATTGGAAGACTTTTAAAAAGCTTATTGAAGAATTTTCCTTCTTTCATTTTTATAGAATCCAGATAAAAATAGCCCTCGACCAATAAGAAGAAGTATGAGAGCACCAACAAGAAAAAAGAAAAATTCATTTTGTTCACCACAAAGGGAGTCTCCAAGGTATGTTAAAGTTAGTTATTTATTTAAAATATTATTTCGTGAAAAACAATAAAAAAATTCATTACGTTGCTTTGGTCATCAAACATTATATGGAAATTTTTTTATTATAAATTTGATAGAAATATAATGTTGTACTAAATACTATGATAGTAGGAGGATCCTTTTCAACTGATATTGATCAAACAATAAGTATGTTTTGGTCAATATTTGATTATTTGATTATTATATTCAAATAAAAAAAAATTCGAATTACTGTTCCCATCTGATAGTTAATCTAAAATAATGCGTTATAGATTTTAATTTCCTAAAAAATTTTGGCTACATTAAAATGTGATTAAGGGTCTATATTAAAACCAAAATGGTCCAAAAGCCCCAGAATATTAGGTGGAAATACGATATCTATATTTGTAATTATTATAGTTGTCTGGCTAGCTCGTTGGCTTCTTCAAAAAATCCTTTTTGGAGTAAGAAAAATTATCTGTAGGTATTGTTCTCATTGTCTTCTATTATTTTTGACATTTAATTTAAAGAAACATATTACAATAAAGCAATAAATTTAACTTAATTTACTTATATAAAATCATATATTAAAACAAATTTGGTAAATTATTATTTTTATATTTTTCTGTGAGCTACGAGTACATAAAAAACTGAAATGTCAAAAATATCAGCAAACACCGAGATGATTTTTCTAACTGGAAAAATAGTTTTTCGAAGAGGGACGCCAGCCTCTAAATAAATAAATATTAAAATAGCCTTTAAGGACATATTTTGATAAACAAAAAATTAATAGAAAAAATGGCAACCACTTTACGATTCAAACAAATACTAATAATGCAACAGACTTCAGACTTTAAACCGCAGTCACTTCTTATATATGTACAATTAGAAGTCTTCATTGTTATTTTTTTGGAAACAAATTTTCAATATTTTATATTATTTAAAATACAAAAATTTAATAAAATATGATTTGATTATAATTAGGCGATTTTCTGAAAGTGATGATGATATGATTCCATCGATTTACACTACTCCAAGAGGATCTGTTGGTGGAGCTTCACTAGGGACACTATCATCGAGAGCTTCAATGCAATATGATGGTTTAATACATTGTTCTAGTAAAGTTGGTGTTGTAATTACATCACATAGACAATCACATCGCAGGTAAATTTCATATTAAGATTAAAATTTTATTTTATAGTGGGTGGTTTAATAAGTTTGTCAGCTAGCACAGAATTAATAATAAAAAAACCAACCCTCTTATATTTGAAAACAAACTACAAACCATGTCTAGTTTATACCATAGATGGGAAAGAAATTTGTGGAGCCATAGCTTCCAATTTAACATGGCTGGCTGTCTGTTGCTATGTTCATTTTTGAAACTGCACAATATTGCTGCAAAAGTCATTAAAAAATATACCATGATAATCCCGGTTACTGAATCTTTGAAATTACTTTGGTGCATTTACACCATTTTATTATTGAATATAATTTATAGAAGTGTATCCATATTTCATTAAAAGTCACAAATAAAATGAAAAATTGGGAACAATATGCTTCTTGCATATTACTTTTTGTATTATCACCGTAATGTTTATCTAGTGTATTTTTGGTTTCAACTTGGTTCACTACTTTGAAAAATATAGTGCTTTGTTTGAATATGTAATTCACGTCTTTGTATCTTTAGAATAAAAAAAAAGTGGGTCATATAAAACTAACTTTAGCAAATTATTATTGTTAAAGTTGCCATAAAACAGTTATACGAGTACATAAAAATTTAGTACTCGCACAGAGCAATAAAAGCTTTCTTTCTTGTATATGGAGTAAGAAATTGCAATTCGAATATTGTTCATAGACAGCTGCTTATAGGTTTCCACTGTTAAAATATTTTTTTAATTTTTGATTAAGTTATTTGCTAATAAAATGAGGTGATATTTTCCATTTAGTTAGATTCTGTTGAGATTTTTCGCATTTATTCAGGTAAAGGGTAGTTATTTACGTCTACGAGCATAAGATTTTCCCAAGAATATCTTACTGAAACATAACTTTACAAAAAATATATACAAATGAGCTCTCATTTAAATAAATGTTTCTTTAATTGGAATCTCATTTATATGACTCTGTGTGATTTTAATATAAAACCCTTATAAAATAATTTTAGTGCTGACAGCTTTTATATCACCTGATGAACTTATGAAATTAACACAAAGTATTAATTAAATTAAACTTTTACAACTAAAGATCTCTTCTAGTCCAATGCACTACCGGACACCTAAGAAATTAGGTGTCGGGACAGCTGCAATAACTCCTTCATTTTGCTTTTGTAATTAAAAAAAGATATATTGTACATATATTTGTGTACCTTATATATAAGGTAAAACCATCTTTTTATATTTTATTTGCTAAAAAATTAATATAATTTATACGTACTATAAGACTTGTATTCTTCCTTCATTTTCGTTCTAGCTTGCATTTTCAAAATATTGTATTATTGCTTTATTTTTAATTCTCATGTAATTCTAAAAAGAAAACATGAAAAAAACTTTACCAAATATATCTAAATAAATTAATTGTTCAAGTTTTTGCTATTAATATAAAATATTACGTTTTTAACATTTATGGATTTTTATATAATTTAATTTTATTGTTTAATTTTGGCGTGGCTTAATTGATGTTATCTATTTCCTGAACATCTTTCAATTCTACTTTTGCTTATTCACAACTTGTTGCAGTATGGAACTAGATACAAATTGGTAAGTCTTCGTATTTCTTTCCAATTTTTTTTAATTATTTCTTTAATTATATATATATGTACATATAAAAAGAATTTGTGTATATATTGCATGCTAAATTATGTGATTCGTTTACTATATTTTTGTTGAATGAATAAAACATTTCAAAAACCATATACATTTTTGATTAAGTTTGTTTTTTTTATTAATAAAAAAGGATACTTATAGTAGCTTGTTCATAATTACTACATTCCTACCTTTCAAAATGTACAAAATATTAGGATAATTTAAACAAACATTTTCTCATTTCACAACTCTTTTATATTGTTCATATTATGAAACTGACACCTAAGTCCGCTCTCACAGTGCCCAGTTAAAAATTGAAAAAACTTTTCACAAGTAATTTTTTTTTTTTGCATTTCAAAATTTTTCCGCTTTTATGTTAGCTTCTATTTAAGAAGTTATGATTTAAGGTATTTCCAACAAAAACTAAGTTTTATTAACTTTTTAATATTAATTTCCCTGCATTAAGAGATGAACCTGAATGAAAATTATTTAACACAACCCAGTTCAAGTGTAAATTTGCACCTGCACCAGTAAAAAAATGCTATGAAAATAAATATATTCCGGGTTTAAAATTTGTTTTTTTTAACACTCTTTAGCTAACTTTTCTTAGTTTTTTTCTTTAGTTTCAATTTCTAAAGTCTAAAACCCCTTTTAAGGTCATGATCCTTAAATCACGAGACCCAGATATGTACTTCTACAGGTATCTGTTTTTTAGTAAAACTTAATTTAAATAAAAGATTAATAATAGCTTCTTACAATAATCAAGAGTTGCTTGGAAATATTTGGCAGCAACCCTTTATAATTCAATAACTTAGCAACTAATTTTAAACAATTAATTGCAACTTAACTTATATTTTTATCGATTTGTGTGTTTTTAAAATCTATAAAAAATGTATGCTTTGATATTAAAACAAACTTCCTTTCTTGCTTGTTATTTACTGCAAAATTTGTAATAGTCAAAAATTATGTATTACTTATGGAAAGCACTAATATTCATATTATCATTGTAATTAACATTACAAATATATAAAGTTCATTTAATATTATATTTGTATAAATAACATATATTTAACACTTAATCGACCTATTTGGTATTTACAAATATTTAAAAGCTTACTCAAATAGCTTTTCTTGTTATTAATTCAGCTTAAATTTTGATGGAAATTTAATCTGGTCAGACTATGTTTGTTCTTTGATTTGATTAAGCCGATTAAGTGTTATATTTCTATGTGTAAATGCTTTACATTATATTATTTTTTTAACATTCTTTCTATAACAAAAAAAATTCATCTTTTAGTTAGCAATGGAGTTATATACATTTTCAAAAACGTTTTAAAACGTTTTTAGTTTGCAACTATTTATTAATTCCTAATTATTATTTAAAAACTGCAAAATATTAAATCAAATTTTTTATTCCTTAAAGTGCTAAACAACAATTAAATTATTTCTATTATTATTTTGGTTTTCATATTTTTCCACATAAATATTATTAGTCCACTCATAATTAAACTGAAAAATTTTACCGAAGTTGAAAGATGAATAAACTTTGCTCTATTGGAATTCACCCCAAAATTACAGTTTTGGCTACTTTCTGCATAATACTTCACTGAAAACTGTCAATAATATCTAAGTTGTCTACAAACTATTCACTTTCTATAGTTAGTGTGAGAATTTATCAAAGTGAAACTTTGCATATACATATTATCCCAACTATAAAAAATTTATATTCATTTAAATTTCTTTATAAAAAATAAAAAACGGCCATTTTATGCTTAAAAAACATAAGTAAACTTCAAAAACATTGAAATTTTTGAAATATTAAACAAAAGAAATTTTCTTTTAAAACAGGAGGTTCTGTCGATTGCAAAATTGTCCTCTATATTCCAGCTCTTATCTGAATCTTATTTTAATATTTTATCTTAAAATTTTCAGGACGCAGTTTAATAATATTGTAAGCAACTGGTAAAATATTGACAATAAAACTATTTATCCAATTATTTATGATAAAAGAAGACAGCAAAAATCACTATTCATGTAACTGATTTTGTTACCTTAAGCATGAATAAATTACGCTTGCAATTATCTTTGCAATCATGCTTGCAATTGTTTTTTCATATTAATTTCTTTAACTTTACTTGACTTTAAAACTTAATTTGATTCTTAAATTGAAACACTATACTACTCACAAATACTCCCTAAATAAATAACTCAACTGCTTTTTCACTAGTAAGTTATTCTAAATTAAACACCAACAATACTACTTTCTTTTCACTCTAATTATAACGTGTTAATTATTTATCAAAACTTAAATTATTTTATTTTACAATGGAAATAATGACTGACAGTACTTTTTTTTAAGAACAAAGAAAATTTTCACCTATCACATGATACATGCTATTTGCACTGGTTACATAAAATTGGGTAGTCCAGTGGTTTCAAATTTGCATTATTTATGGAATTACACTTTTAAATTTTATATTTGCTTAAATAGAAGATAAGCTAAATACCAACATATCTAATACAATTATTTATTAATACATATCTTATTAAATCCACACTAGCCTAGTTGAAAAATTTAGATATATTTCAAATTAGTTTAATTTATTTCACATATATATTGATCCTCACCAAAAGATCCAACTTTATTAAAGTTTAGAATAAATGTTATCTATTTTACTACAGCACTAATCCTCCGACAAGTTATTTTAGTAATGTTCAACAGAAATTTGATAAAATTTAAGAAATGCACTTCTCCAAAAGTAGATCAGCTCATGTTATAATCATTTCTTAGTCAAAATACTAATATTCTAATATTTTTAACAATTTTTAATAGGAGTAGTACATCAACTGCTGCTGCAGCATTTGCAATTGCAACATCGGCATCAAGCAATCCTCGAGATGGACCCCAAGAAGCAGAATCTAAATATCGTAGAGAATCGATTGTTAGTTCACCGGCAACAATGCGTGTTTTAAATGTTTTAAGGTAATATGAAAAATATCACTATAATTAACAATTTTCTAAACATTAAATTTACATAATATTTTTTCAAATAAGTTATAGCGTCAGATTTTTTTAAAACCAAATTTCCACTATTTATAACATTTACTGAATTAAAAAGATAAACATTAAGCAAGTAAAATTTAATTTTAGGCATTGGATTTCAAAACATTTTCAAGATTTTGAACAGGATTCATTTTTACGATCTCAAGCAATTAAATTTATTGAAGATATAACATGCAGTTCAAATTTGTTACCATCTGAACATAAAGCAGCATCTCAGCTACTTCGACTTCTTTGCCGTGATGATTTGGGTAGTGATATTTTAAAACTTGATGTATTATTAACACCACCAACTGTAAGTAAAAACTATTAAAACTATTTATTTTTGAATTTATTTGAAATAGTTATAAAATATATCTATAGACCACAAGCAAAGAAAATATTGAAACATTATCAGCACTTGAAATTGCTGAACAGATGACTTATTTAGATCATCAGATATTTCAAGCTATCCGAAGCGAGTAAGTGTATTAATTAAATTGAAAAATAAATAAAGAAACACTTGACTAATGAAATTTTGGTAATTAGAGAGTTTTTGGGTCAAGCATGGATGAAAACTGATAAAAAAGAAAAAGCTGAACATATTATTTTAATGACGAAAAGATTTAATGATGGCTCACGGCTTGTATCATCTGAAATAATTACAAGGTAATATTTTGAAAAATTTTGATTTAACCCAATTTTAAAATAAAAATGATTAAAACTATTCTATAGAACTAATATGGCTACTCGAATAGCTGCTATTGAAAAATGGACTGCAGTTGCTGATATTTGCCGATGTTTGCATAATTTTAATGGAGTTCTGCAGATATGTGCAGCTTTTACAAATGCTGCTATCTATCGCCTTCGGAAAACATGGGATAAGGTTCCTAAAACAGTAAGCTCAAATATATTTTACGAATTATTTATAGTCTACAACAAAAATATTCTACCTCTAATTTAGTTTTAATTTTTTTGACTTTATCACTAAGTTATTATGCCTAAGGATATTGATATTTATATGCACGATCAACAACTCTGCAAGGCTTGTGATTTAAATACATATATCATCCTCGAGGAGTTTTGATGAAGTTACATTTTGAAAATAAATTCGAAACTGTTATGATACAATAAACAAGTGTGGCTTAAAACCGAGCCTTGCTAAATAAAAGTTATTTATGTTTAAAACATTCCATGCAATTTCTTTTTCTATATTCTATTACCGTACAATAACATATCCGCGAAGGGTATGAGAATAAATTCAAGAATTAGCAAAATATACCAAATCGTCAATTATTCCTCAAATAGTTCGTTATAGAATCCCAAAAATGGTATAATATACAAAATATTTCAATTGGTTAATATTATAGTGTTTCATCTAAATCGATCAATTATTTATTATTATTTAAATACGACTAACAATAGAACCAAAACAGAAATTAAGATACAATGTACTTCTCACATAGTTATTCGTTAAAAAAAGCTAACGAGGAAAATGTTTGTATAGTACTCAGTGGATTTATAGTGGTCCAACGCTAATTTTATATTAGTGAAATTTTATAATTTATATTATTTATATTCTTAAAAAATAATTTTTTATATCCTTATAGATAAAGCAAACAATTACAAAAATGCAAGCAGTTGTTTGTTCTGATGGCCGATTCAGGGCATTAAGGGAAGCTTTACATCGATGTGATCCACCTTGTATACCATATCTAGGAATGTATTTAACAGATTTATCATTCATTGAAGAAGGTACTCCTGATTTTACACCAGACGGTCTTCTTAATTTCTCAAAAATGAGAATGGTAAATTAACAATAATTTCAAGAATATTTAAAACTTTTCTTGAAACAAAACAAGAAAAAAAGATGACACTAAATTATAATTAAATTTCATTTAAAATAAGTTTTATTTTTTTAAATTCAGATCGCACATGTGATTCGAGAAATAAGACACTTTCAACAAACACCTTACAAGATAGAACATATGCCAAAGGCAACAGTATACCTCTTAGATACATCACTTTTACTAGATGATGATGAGTTGTACAGTAGATCATTACAAATTGAACCAAGAAGTTCGAGATTAAGTGTTCCAAACACACAGGCTATTTAAAAATGAAAAAAAAAATATTTTAAATTCTTGTCTTATTTATCTTTCTGTGAACGTAATTTCAATCGAATTTTAAAAACAAAAAACACTTTGAACGTACATTTCACAAATATTCAAATCATATCATTATATATTTTACACTTACACATATAAATAAAATAATTTTTGGTTGTTTTGATTATTTTATAATTATTTATAAATATTTGTTATATTTTTAAAATATGTAATTTTTTTGTAATAAGAAAAACCTTTTAAAAACAATACAAAAAATAATTTGTAAGCTTAAAATTCATATAATTTTCGAATATAACAGCCCGTCAACAAAAATATTTTTAAATTTAACGGCTCAACTTTTTTTGATTTTATTTGAACACTATACTCAACTGCCTTCTCTTAAAACTTAATCAAATTTGGTTTTAATCAAAATAACCAAAAATTGACATATGTACACATATGTAATAATCAAATAAATATAATTAAGTTATAGACTATAAGGAGTTAATTAATATTGTAATGCAACAAGTTAACTTTTTGACAATCTTCTATACAGGTAAATGTTATTAGAGTTCTTTAAAAAATAAAAATCTAATTATATCATTAAATCATTAAAATAAACTTGTCTTATGATCATTATAAGTATAGCTCAAAAGTCTTGTTACTTTCAAATATTATAATATTTAACTTTATTATATTGTTAACTATATTATTTAATGTCTATACATTGTAAATTTATTTTTGTCAATTCTTGTACGTAAATAAGGCTTTAAAAAAGGAATATCCTTAAAATAAACTTCAAAAACCTGTTTTAAATATGTATAAATAAATTTATTTTAACAAAACTTAAGTACCGTACTAATTAGAAATTGATAGAATTTAACCCATATATCCTCCGACATCCTTTTTCTTTGGTGAATGTCAAACTAAGGTTCGTTTGTAATTGCCTTTTCATTTTCAGTTGGTGAAGTTCTTCAGCAAACTTCTTTGAAAATCCAAAAAAAATAAAGCTATTGAAGGAAGATGGCACAGGTTATTTATGGCCTGAATAGACCTCTGTTTACCTTTTTAGATGGAAACACTCATACAGCTGAGGCCCTCTTATTTTAGTGTTGAAGAAAATAAATTTAACAAAATTAAAAGCCATAATTATTGTTGATCAAATACTACAAGAAACGGTTTTCTTCAAAGAGATCCCATGGGCACAATATTATTCTATTTAACAACCACCAAAACATCTCATGGTCAATAAAAAAACATTTCAATGAAAGGGGGAAAAACTCACCCGACCATTCAATAACATAAAAACGCAAGCTGATAAAAATAGTTAATTCTTTTAGCTTTCCCAGAATCACGCCGCATACTACAGCAAAAAGTTTTTGGGCACATATTCGAAACACAACTTCAGCAGATCGAAACTATTCACGCAATGGGGAATTTTCAAGGGCCCCCTAGACTATCAAGGATCCTTGATCAAAGTCGCCTTGTTCAATTTGGTCAAGTAGAAATGACAGCTTTGAAAAAATTTCATCAAAGTTTTTCACCAGATATAAATTGTATTGAGAAACACTTCGAAAGAGTTCACATGATATTTTTAATTAATAATAAAAAAAAATATTCGAATTGTTTTAATATAAAATGTTTTTAACTAAATACATTTAGTTTTACAACAAAATATATCAGAAAAAAACATCAAATTAACGTATCTAAAAATGATCGACATTAATAAAAACAAATTTGACATTAATTAGCTCAAATTTCCTTGATCAAGTAGACTGGAGTGGCAAAATTTCTAGCAACTATTTGAGCAAACTTTGCTCACATTCCATCAAGTCTACTTCAAGGATCCTTGATAGTCTAGGGGGCCCTTTAGGCCACAACTTCAACTGTTAAATCTGATTCCGAGAATTTTCCCTATAAATCTCACTCTACTAAAATATGTGAATATGCGTTGGTAAAATAATACATAAACGTGTATATAAAAATGTATATTAGTAAAATGCAAAGCAAAAGCAGAAATATTTCTGCCAGGGGTAAAAATTTTTTTATACTTTGATCAAATTTATTTGATCAGTTAAGGGTCTCATATTGAGTGAATATATAAGCAAAATTTGCTTAATTTCCATCAAATAACTTTGACAGTTTGATTGGATTGGTCAAGGGTGCCCTTTAATTTTAACTATAAATTTCTACCTAATTTTGTAGTCCATTTCTACAACAGCTGATCGGAAAGTGTCAAATTTGGGGGTCATTCAGCATAGAAGTATATTATATAAAAATAAAATAGTGATAAGTTATGCAAAAATAGTTGGAAATTTATTAAAAAATGGTATTAAATTTATGTAATTTTGTTTTAAAATTTAAATTAAGGTATTGTAAATAAATTTATAATAGGTAGAAACTTGTTTTAATTGGATTAACTGAAATTATATTAGTTTTGGTAGGTTTTATTTATTTTAATTATGTATAACATTAATCATTAGTTACAAATAGAAGTTATATTTAAGTTAAGGAGGTATAATTGTTAAAATTTAAGAATTTTATTTAATTGATTCAATAAAATTATATTCTGCCAGAAAATGTGTTTTCTTTGCATAAATAATTTGCTACATACCAGCTTGTTGAATTTTCGATCCTCGATGGAATTTGGTTGAAAATAATGCAAGCAGCTTCTTTACTCAAACGAAATCTAATAAAAAATTCTCTGTTATATCAAATATCGAAATGATTTGGGCGCAAGCGAATATTTCTTGCGCTACGCACGCAACTTACTCCTAAAGCTAAAACAATCTCCAATTCTTCTAACTCTTCAAAATCCGCTAAATCATCATCCATATTTTTTCAAAAATATAAACTAGACCTTCCTAGTTTAAATATTACACCTATTTGTAACTAATAATTAACGTTTTACACAATTAAAGTAAATAAAACCCACTAAAAACAATATATTTGTGGTAAATTATTAAATTAATACAAAGAAGTTTTTAACTGCAAAGATTTCAAATTATTTTTTTATTTAACACTACTTAATATAATTATCTTATTATTTATTCAAAATTCATAGTTAAAAAATTAGAAAAATAATTTAGTTACCTAGTCCTTTACGAAGAAAATGAAATATATTACAATGTTGGCTGCACTGCTAGGTGTGCAGATTTCGTCAAATTATTCAAAGTGTGCGATGCGATAGAATTTTTTTGAATTTCGATACACAATGGCTGCTGATCAAGTACAGTTTCAACAACTCTTAAATTCCTTATTGTCAGCCGATAACGATGTTCGTCAACAAGCTGAGGTAATTAATAAAATATTTAATTGTATTAATGCAACACCAAATGATTTTGCAAACAAAAATCGAAAATGAAGGATTGCAAATGTCACACAACGTGCTCGTGGCTTAAGCTGTCATAGATTTCCCGAAAAATTTGCAATTTTATTCAATAAATTTAATGAATTATATTGCACATTTATACAATTTTCGAGTGTTTTATTTAAAAATTGCCTCATTTTATTATGTTGTATAGATCTAGCGTGATATAGAAAATTTCCCTCCAAATTAACGCGTGGCTTTAATTTTATATAAAATTGAATGCAATTATGGCTATATAACAATTAATTAATTATTATAGGAAACATACAATAATTTGCCCAGAGAGATTAAAGTGACACATCTCTTATCAGCCATTTACAATGGACAAATGTCGGAAGAAGCCCGACTAATGGCAGCAGTGGTTTTACGACGTTTATTTTCATCTGATTTCTTGGAATTTTACAAAGAGGTGAATTATATTTTGTATTAGTTTTATATTTTAAAAATTGAAATTTTTTAGCTTTCACAAGAATCAAAAAGTCAATTACTACAACAAATTTTAATGGCAGTACAACAGGAAGTTTCAACGAATTTAAGGCGAAAGATTTGCGAGGTAGTTGCTGAAACTGCAAGAAGTTTAACTGATGATGAAGGCAATAATCAGTGGCCTGAAATTTTACAATTTTTATTTCAATGCGCTAATTCTCAATCAACGCAGCTACAGGAATCTGCACTTAGAATATTTGCTTCAGTACCAAGTGTATTTGGAAACCAAGAATCGAACTATTTAAATTTAATAAAACAAATGCTTCATAAAAGTCTTGAATCCCCTGAGATTGAAGTAAGATTTCAAGCAGTTAGAGCTGTAGGCGGTTTTGTTTTACTACATGAGAAAGATGTAGCAATTCTAAAACATTTTGCTGACCTTTTACCGCGCATGATAATGATCATAGCAGAAAGTATAGAAGCCCAAGATGACCAATGCTTGTTAAAAGTACTTATTGAAATGACTGAATCTTGTCCAAAATTTTTACGACCACAACTTGAAGTTATTTTTGAAATGTGTATGAAAGTTTTCAGCAGTACGGAAGTGGATGAACAATGGCGTCATTTAGTTTTAGAAGTTATGGTTTCTTTATCCGAAAATGCTGCTCCAATGGTTCGAAAGAGAGCTGAGAAATATATCATAGCTTTGATTCCACTTATTTTACAAATGATGACAGATTTAGAGGATGATGACAATTGGTCGGTATCCGATAACCTTCCAGAAGATGATAATAGTGATAATAATGTCATAGGAGAGTCATCTCTAGATCGTTTAGCCTGTGGTCTGGGTGGTAAAACTGTTTTACCCCATATAATTAGTTCAATTCCAAAAATGCTATCGAGTACTGATTGGAAACAAAGGTATGCAGCTTTAATGGCTATATCAGCTGTTGGTGAAGGATGCAAAAAACCAATGGAAGCAATGTTAGATGACATAATGTCTGGGCTACTTGTTTATCTTAGAGATCCTCATCCAAGAGTAAGGTATGTTTGAAGTTAAACAATTATTAAATAATTAAACTTAACCTCGATTTGTTCATACATAGTCCTGAACAATATGACTATTGTGTAGTAATGATTGAGGCAGATAAAGTTTCTCATATTCCATAAGCTTGTTGACAACTGATACAAGCTTTTTAAATGCAGAAAACAATAATTGCAAAGGAATCAGCAATTTAACAAAATTTAGGTGTCTATTAGTTCCAATAATGTCTAAAAACAACTAAATTTTTGTGAAAATTTTAATTTAAGCCTGAGATCATCCTATTTTTTAAGTAATTTAAGAAACTTTTAATAATAATAATAATTACAAATAACTCGTAAAATTGTAAAAGTTAATATTCCATGTCTATATTTTCCATTGGTGAGAATTTCACAAAGTAATTGAAGTGAACATCAATAATATAACAGCTTTCTTATATGCTAGTAAAATTTTTTCAAAAGCAAATTATATTTTAAGTAGAGCCATTAATTATTAAATACCACCTCAATTTGTTCATACATAGTCCTGAACAATATGACTATTGTGTAGTAATAGTTGAGGCAAATTAATTTTCTCATATTCCATAAGTTTGTTGACAACTAATACAAGCTTTTTAAATGCAGAAAACATTTTTATGGCAAATATTTGCAAAAGAATCAACGATTCTCCAAAATTTAAGTGTCTACTAGTTCTGATGATTTTAATAAGCAATTAAAATTTTATGAAAATTTGTAATTTTCGCTTGAGAGAAAACGGAAAAGCCGTTATTTATAGCAGTGCTATTATTATTTTACTATAGGTCCATCACTAAGTAGATGCAAGCTGATGTAAGCAAAGTAAAACAATACATGCGATAAAACTAGGGTTAGAATTTAGACACTCATTTAAGGTTTCCTTTTCTAAAAACTAAATGAAGAATGTGGCATTTTATTATTAACTCGTTAAGATGTCTTTTAGACGAAATTAAAATCATTGTTTTTCTTTATTTTTTTTTGTATCAGATATGCCGCTTGTAATGCTGTAGGACAAATGTCTACAGACTTTGCACCAGTTTTTGAGAAAAAATTTCACGAGCAAGTCATTCCTGGTCTTTTAAATTTATTAGATGATGTAAATAATCCTCGTGTTCAGGCTCATGCTGGTGCAGCTTTAGTTAATTTTAGCGAAGATTGTCCAAAACAAATATTAACACGTTACTTAGATGGAATAATGTCTAAATTAGAAACAATATTAAATGCTAAATTCAAAGAACTGGTTGAAAAGGGTAACAAACTTGTACTTGAACAGGTAAATATAATATTTTTTTAGCTTTTAATTTTCTCTATATTTTGTATACATTGTGTACAGGTTGTAACAACAATCGCATCAGTGGCAGATACTTGTGAAAAAGAATTTGTATTATATTATGATAGATTAATGCCATGCCTAAAATATATTATTCAAAATGCAAATGTTGAAGAGCTAAGAATGTTACGAGGAAAAACAATTGAATGTGTTAGCTTAATTGGTCTTGCCGTTGGTAAAGAAAAGTTTTTAAGTGATGCTAGCGAAGTTATGGACATGTTGCTTAAAACACATACGGAAGGTAATTTACCAGACGATGATCCTCAAACATCGTACTTAATATCAGCATGGGCAAGAATGTGTAAAATATTAGGGAAACAATTTGAACAATATCTTCCACTTGTAATGGGACCTGTCATAAGAACAGCAGCAATGAAACCTGAAGTTGCACTTTTAGATAATGATGAAGTTGAAGATATCGAAGGTGATGTAGATTGGTCATTTATAAATCTTGGAGAACAACAAAATTTTGCAATACGTACAGCTGGAATGGAAGATAAAGCATCAGCTTGTGAAATGATAGTTTGTTATGCACGCGAATTAAAAGAGGGTTTCGCTGGTTATGCTGAAGAAGTTGTACGACTTATGGTACCAATGTTAAAATTTTATTTTCATGATGGTGTACGTTCTGCAGCCGCTGAATCATTACCATACTTATTAGATTGCGCTAAAATTCAAGGACCACAATATTTAGAAGGAATGTGGCTTTATATTTGCCCCGAATTAATTAAAGCTATCGGTTCTGAACCTGAAGCTGATGTACAAGCAGAGTTACTGCATTCATTAGCTAAAAGTATTGAAACTTTAGGCCCAAATTGTTTGTCAGATGAATCAATGCAAGAAGTTTTAAAAATTATTACAAAATATATGAATGATCATTTTGAAAAGGCTGAAAAACGTTTACTTGCACGAAATGAAGAAGATTATGATGATTGCGTTGAAGATATGTTGGCTGAAGAAGATGATTCCGATACCTATATATTATCGAAAATAGCAGATATTATTCACTCACTATTTCTAACCAATAAAGCAAATTTTCTGCCATATTTTGATCAGATATCAACACCGTTTATTAAATTACTTGATCCCTCAAAACCATGGACCGATCGACAGTGGGGATTGTGTATATTTGATGATGTAATCGGTAAGTTAGCAACAACAACAAAATTTTTTATTCATAATTTCTTGTTATTTTCTTTTTTACCATTATTAATATTTAGAATTCTGTGGCCCCATGTGCATTCAATATCAACATATATTTACTCAATCATTACTTCAATATACTGATGATAAAGTACCAGAAGTCCGTCAGGCAGCTGCATATGGCTGTGGAGTATTAGCTCAAGTAAGTAGTAAAATAAATCTTTTGTGCAAATGTAATTCCATGCAATAAAATAACTCAAGGCTAACATATTTACTTAATGTAGAATAATTGAAAATCATGCATAATATACGTTATGCATATCACATATCAGAAATATATTTGTTTGAGCTTGATTCCTAATCTGTTTTTATTTACATAACATTATCAGCATTCAAGTAAATTGGCATGGGATTAACATTAATTACTAAATTAAAAATAAATATTTTAAAAAAATGTATCATATATAGTTCGGTGGCGAACAATTTGCCGTAACCTGTGCACAAATGATTCCAGTTCTAATCAAAATAATAAACGATCCAAGAAGTCGAGAACCTGAAAATATAAATCCAACAGAAAATGCTATATCAGCTGTAACAAAAATACTCAAATACAACAATTCAGCTTTAACAAATATTGATGAAATGATTAATATGTGGTACGTTTTCCTATATAAGATATAAAAAAAAATTATAATTAAATTTTTTTTTTTATAAGGTTTTATTGGTTACCTGTTGTCGAAGATGATGATGAAGCACCACACGTTTATAACTATTTATGTGATTTAATTCAATCGAATCATCCAATAATATTAGGAAAAGACAACTCAAATTTGCCCCGTATTGTCTCAATAATTGCAAAATCATTTGCTGTTGATGTTGTTAAACCATTAAGTGATGTAGGTCGTCGAATGATTGGAATAGTTAAGCAGATAGAATCAAACCCTGAATGTTTCAATGCATGCGTAAATATTTTATCACCAGAACTTAAGCATGGGCTAGAAGAAGCCTATAGAGAATTATCTAATGCTGCAGCCTAATCAATTTCATGTTTAAAAAAAAAACTTTTTTTAAATTATACCGTCTGTATTTTTTTTAAACATATTATGTTTAATTATAAAGCCGTTTATTTTAAATGTAAAAAAAATATGTTCGCTATTGTCTAGGTAATACCATTGGAATTAAAGAAAAAAATTATGTTATGTTCAATTACTACAAATTTTGACAAAAAAAAAAAAAATCAGTTTTAGTTCTATATCTTTTAATTCAATCACATCAATAAATTCAAAATATTACAGTTCGGTCAATAAGTCAATACAATTTTTGGCATAATTTAAATGTATTCATTAACGTAACATAATCTACCTCAAGAGTCATAGGCTGAATTCGGAAATGTCAAAATGCAGGTCTGATACAATGTCATGAGTTCGAAAACTTTTACGACTGTATTAGATGCACATGAATCACGCAATAAGTGTATCAAATATTTTGTTGAAGCAATGTAAAAGTTATCTAGAAAATTACACTGCAATGCATCAATGCATTTCCGAACTCTTCTAACACTTTTCCAACAACTTTTTTCTTACTGGTTGTATAGAACGATTTATTTTTGGCCTAACAACAGTCCTCAATCTCACGAATAACTACTTTATTTGAGCCGGATCGGTTAACCTGAAACATATTTTTGAGATGTATGAACTGCTAGGAGTCACTAGGTTCCAAAACCAACAAGTATTATTGTGTAATTGGGGTAGAATCAACTCAAAACTCAATTTGTGTAATTTGACTCGCTTCTAACAATTTCTGACACAGTTCGTTATCTTAGTGATGTAACATTATTTTATTATTCATTTGTTTTTCAAACGCACGATTAACCGAATTCACAGTATTCGATTATTAGAAAACCATAAGCAACCCAATGTCAGCCTTAAGGGCTTATTGACTGATATATGATGTAAAACAATGCAAAGTTCGCTAAACATAGCTTATTTAACTCATTTCAAAATAAAAAATTGTAAATATAGGAGTATTATCAAAGGGAAAAACTTTAATGTTAATTAGATATTCTCTATTAATATTTTTAATGTATGTGCATAAAAGAGATGTGATTGCAATTAGTAAAAATTTCTAATTTAATTCAGATAATTTAATCCATCATGCTTGTTTTTTTTATTCATTTAATACGAACGAATAATTTTGAAGAAAAAATTTTGTGCAAACATATATTTTTATATATCTTAAATACATTATACCTTATGTATAAAAAAAGTTAAAAGTTATTTTCTTTTATTTATTTTTTATTTGATAAAGCACATTATTAGGATTTAAACCAAAAAAACGACATTGATAGTATGAAAGCAATTTTTATTACTGCTTAATTTTCAATAAGAGAAAAAGAAGTTATTATGGAATCACCAAACTGAACTCATTTCGAAGTCAATGTTTTGTTTCAGATCGCTTTTACCTATATATTTAAACCATTGCAAAGATAAAACTTTTAACGTCAACATAATATCTTAAATAATGCGTTTAGCTTTTCAAGTAAGACAAATTTTTCTCCACTAAGATTTTAAGATCATCTTGATAGAGGTCTACTCATCCACTGGGTCAAAGCACGTTTTCTAAACTATTTTCTCAACAATATAGTACACTTAAACAATGCAAATTATTACCAATAATATTCTTCAGTGAAAATTGTGAATAATTATAGTTATGTTATGTTCGTTTAAAAAAATACCCTCACCAGTTATGAAGGTTACGTTCAATGGAAAAGAGCGTGGCAGGCGAGGAAATACTTTGAAACTAACAGAAGCAATTTAATTCAAATTAAGTATTCCGGAGAGAAAATATAGAAATGCTTTTGCACTTATAAATAATAAGTTTTAGGGCATCCCTCTTTCAAAATGTCTATCTTAACAATATACACAGACAGTAATAAAATTAAATATGCATTGATTTATTAATTAAATAGAACTTTTTTTGGTCTTAATTTAAATATAAATGAAATTAAACTTCAATGTCTATTATCTGGTCTCTCAGATTAGTTAATATACTTTTGTAATATTTTATTTTTCTTAAATATTCTTCCTTTTCAGACATATAAATCCGTTTAGGCATTTGTATATATTCTTCACCTTGATAAATAAATGTTGTTATATTATTTTTGTTGGAATTTCTGGTTTGATCTTCTTCATCATTAGGTAAAGATCTACTAACAAGATCACCTTCAATATCTTTGAAAAGTTTCGTTTCTAAATTATTTTGATATTCAAACCTAACGATTTTCGTAGTATCGTCAACTAAGTCATCGATTGCTATAGGTGAATGTGGTCTTTTCTGACAATAACTAAATTTTTGATCATCTTCTTGGTCACTAAGCGTATCTATATTTTGTTCTTTTATAATCGATTTAGCATAATATTCACCATTTAACAAAAAAAGTTAAAGTTATATTAAATTTAAAAAGCATATACGTATACTAACCCATATCTAGTTCTATATAATCCGATGAGCCAATATCATTTAGCTGTTCTTCTCCTTCATAGTCCGAGTTATATTCATATGGTACAGCATTATGTAATAAAAGTTTTCTTCGTGGATTAGATGATATATATTTTCGCTCATCAAAATGTTTTGAACAGAAATAACGAGGCCCAATCGATTCGGTTTCGTCACATTTTCCATTTTTTAGCCAAATCTGATATCTTTCTTCATCGCGCGGAAACTGAAAGAAAGTTTCCCTACTGTTTTTATCGTTTATATGACCTGAATTGCATCCTTTATATGAACAGACTTTTTTTGTTGACATTATTTTTTTTGAACTTTCAATTTTTATACATTCAAAATAGACTTGAAAACAATACACCTTCGAATAAGTTTTAATGTCAAATTGATTAAGCAATAATGGTGGGGGAAATGTCAAATTTTACTGATGAGGAATAATTTGTTCCCTGCTATATCGCAATAATAATAATAACTACATATTATTTTTCAATTCAAAAATCGACAGGTAAGCTTATTTCAAATAAAAAATTATTCTTTACTTTCATAAATAAATGTAAATTAATTAAAACAACTTAAGTAAATAAAGTCAATCTCATGTTCTCTAAACAAAATTTACTGGTTTTTAAAGAATAATCAAACTGAAGATAATAATAAAATTATATTATAATTTTTGTATTTTTGTAGATATGGTCCGTCGATGCATTGTTAAAAACTGTCTGAAGTCCAGTGATGAAATTTTAACGCACCGTTTTCCAAAAAATCCTGATTTAATGAATAAATGGATTGAAAGCTTAGAAATTACAGATGTATCAATACCTGATTTATTAAATAAATTTGTTGTTTGTTCAATGCATTTTGAGGAACAAGATTATAGAAATATAAAATCTAACTTTTTGAATCTAACTGCGATACCAAAAATAGAAGCTATTTCAAGTCGTTATAGAATCAGTTCAAAACAAGATGAAAGTCTATTACACAATGAATGTTTGCAATACACGAAAAACCACGAAGGAAATGTTGAATGTGCTCCTATTATATACATTAATGAAGAATCGATAGAAACGTGCAAAATAGAATATTTGCAAGATTCTACTATGCCTTTAATCTCGGATGAAAATTTTCATTATGAAGATGATGAATGTAGTTTAATCTGTTTTTCTCCATCACTTGCAAATTTGGAAACAGAAAATGATGGAAAGTTTAATAATATAGACTTTTTACAAAATTATAATACAGAAGATACTATAGAGCAAAGTACTTTAGAGTTTGTAAATGATTCAATATATGAAGTGCTAAATGATAACAGAAATTGTTCAGAAATAACTAAGAACAGTTCGGTTAGGCAAAGTGGAAAATTTGAGGAAGAAAAAACAATGAATACAGATCCCGAAAATCTATCCAGACATGAGCTTATAAAATTAGTAAAATTCTATGAACAAGAAATAAAAGACCTGAAGCAGAAAATTAATAACCTTCATAAGAAGTCATAAGAAACTAATTGATAATTTTTCTTTATGTGATTGTCTCAAAGGAAGTGCTGGTTAGTTAAATAATTGGCTGGATGGCACGATTTTCATTGAAAACCTATTTTTCTATTTAGAAAAGTCATCTATAAGTATAGTTCTTGGTGAAGTCTGATATTTTTGATATTTCAGTTTTGTTTGTTTACTTATAGTTCATGAAAAAATATAATAATTTGATATTAATAAAGTAAATCAAACTATAATTGATAAATTATTGTTACATTTTTCTTCGTATTTTATTAACTAATCAAATTGGTTACTTTATGATTTTATTTCCAGACCAAGTACAATAGGATAATTTGGGTACATAATGTTAAACAAAAGGCAGCAAAATTTCATGCAATTACTAAGAAAGTTTTGAAAATGTCTAGCCTTTCACATCTCTGATCTATACAAGTATCAGCTGGCCTCATGTGGTTTTTTGTCCGTTGGTCCCAATTGTAATGAGCTTTATAGTGCAATTTTTAAGTGCATTAGATGATAAGTTAGAACCATATATATCTCAAGTGTGTTCTGGTATTCAAAAAAATTTCCCTCTCAAACGTATATATATGTTTTACAAAGAGGCATACCAGTAAAAATTCTAATTAAAAATCTGAGTAAGATAAACCAGCGATATTTCACGTTACCCTAGTTTCTCTAAGTGAAGGTAAAAAGGTATAAGTTAAGAGGAAAATTCCAAATATTCAGGATAATTATGTATAGTTCTTAAACTAAACCAGCGGTAATACTTAATAGCAGACTAGTGACAATTAATTTTTCGGTGTTAATTCAAAATATAAAAGCCGATTAGGTAAATCCCAAGGTATTTTAATAGAGTCAAATACTGCAAGCTATACTATAGTTTCCGGTCGTCTCTTCATTCGACTTAGTTTTTGCTTTAGCTTATAAGTTATTAATCTTAATAAATTCATAAAATAATTTAATAGGATAAAAATCGATAAATATTATTCTATAATACCTTTTATTAATAAAATACAATAATTAAATTTAGATTAAAGGCTCTTTCTAGAAATGTTTGTATTATATCTAGAATTTTAAAGTTAATAGACTTACACCACAAAATGGATAAACATTTTTGAGAAGAGAATAAACTTACCTAAAATATGCGGGTCAACATTTGCTTAGTTTGAAATTTGCAGCTATTTTTAAAAAATACTGAGTTTACGAACCCAAAGATCTAACCTTATATGAAAAATTGACACTTGTCAAGGGAAAAGTAATACACAAAACTTGGATCTCAAGAAAACTTTCAATATACAATATTTGGAAGATGGCAACAGCAAATAAATTTTCATTAATAGTGAGTTATATAAATTCTAGAGTTTTAACTATGAGATAAAATTTTAGTATTAAATAAGTCTAATATATTTTACTCAAATATTATGTAACTTTCCTTGTTAAAAGAACATTAATAACTTAATTAATTTACATAATATTAACTTCAAATAATATAATTAATAGGCCCGCAACCTTTGTACATCTGCTGGCACGAAGTTAATTAAGCCCCCAATACAGGTATTTGGGCTTGAAGGACGTTATGCTACAGCACTCTATTCGGCAGCAACCAAAATGAAACAACTTGATGCTGTTGAAAAAGATTTATTATCTTTACAAGAAAGCATGAAAAAAAATCCTAAGCTTCGTGAATATATTACCAGTCCAATTATAAATAAAAAATTATTGGCTACTGCTTTACGTGAATCTTCAGAAAAAGCAAACATGCAACCATCAACTGGTTATTTACTTCATACATTAGCTGAAAATGGACGGTTAAAAAAATTAGATAATGTTATAAATTCATTTAAAATAATTATGGCCGCTCATCGTGGTGATGTTGTTTGTGAAATTGTTACAGCAAAACCACTCGATAGTACACAAACAAAACAATTGGAAGGAGCCCTTCGAGTAATTATATTACAAATATGTTTTTTTTTATATATAAAATAACTTTAAAAATTGTTTTTCTAGTCATTCCTTAAAGGCAAAGAAAGTCTAAAAATAACTGCCCGTGTTGATCCAAGTATAATTGGTGGAATTATTGTCTCCATTGGAGATAAATATGTTGATATGAGTATATCAAGTAAAATTAAAATGTATACTGATATAATTAATCAGGCCGCATAAAATGTTAAGTAATGAAATGTGAATTATTGGTAATAAAATTTTTTGAAATCATAATTTAGACAAATTAAGATTATGCAGTAATTTTCTACCATATTCTTAAAGCAAGAATTTTATGATTTTTCCTTTACGTTGATTAAATGTATTATTTTTTCAATAATTGCTTGTGTGTTGATTGCTTTGAAGAACTTATAGGCTACAAATTTGTTTAATACTTGTACCGCTAATTAAAATTAACGATCCCTGTGTAAAATGAGGTATTGAAACAAATTACCGTTACTTTAGTTTGGAGAGGTGAAATTTGAAAAATTTCACATTCGTTTAGAAGATGCTAGTTTTACGGGCTTTTACCAATACATTTAAAAAACATTTGTTTGTATTGTACAGAGGATCAGCAAATTTTTTCTCTTATTTGATATACTTTGCATGGAAGATTTTAATTTTGAGTTTATTTCGACCCGGTATAACTTGACATTTTAGAGAAAAAAATTTGGTAAAGCTATACCGTACCGAAGCGTTTTATTCACTATGTTTATTAATCAATGACTTGGCTCTCGTTCTATATTTTTTTATGGGACTCAAACATCCCCTCACTCCTTGCTGCAGGATAAATCATTTTGAGCATCTTAAAATGTTCTCTGACTTAGAAGTTCATTTAGAAAAACCTTTTGAGATCACTTGGAGTGAAGGGATAATCCTTAAACTTACGTGTGCCGACAGCCCCACACCACTTTTAAGAATATTGTACAGTTTCCATTTTAATTAGCAATCAACTATCTTAATTTATCCCCAATAAAAGCAATCGTATCTTTGTTTTAGGTCCTATACTGTTTAAATTCGCCCTCAAATATAAAGATATAGAGATTACCCATAAAATTGTCTTGGAATTTCAGTTTATCATTAACGACTTGTTTTTCTTTTGCACATAATCTTATTTAAAAATTTAGCAGCAAGGGACAATATAACTAATATGTTATGTGGTTGACATTTTTAGCAAACTTTGTACAAAACAACCATGAAATATCGCAACAATTTTAAAATTAATTATTTTATGAGAAGAATTCAAACAGCTAAAAGAACCATGTTTTGTCTATTAAAAAATGTATTTGATATCTTTCGCTTTGTTATAAAACTTCCTAAAAAATTTCATAAAATAATTAATTGCCAATATGATTTTTATCTTCTGAAGACATTGGTTGAATTGTTAATCCTCCACGAATTTGACCCCAACCAATTAATCTAAATAGAATTTTTTTATTTAAATAATTTCAATATAACAATAATAATTTACCGCCAATGTTTGTCGACACGACGACTAAGAGCAATCTTTTCACCAACTTCTGTACAAACTGGTGTAGTAAGTGCTATTTTAGCTAAATCAGCTTTAGTTGCAACAACTCTACCACCGGTACTAAGTGAACCAATATTAACTAATAATATTTCCGTTCTTGATAATTTGGGTACCCTTGCAGCTTTTTTATCACCCTCTGTCCGTACACCTAATAATCTTTTTAACAAATAATAAGAAATTTCTAATTCAACATAGATATCAGGTAGAGCACCAACTGCCCCCAATACTTGTCCAACTAATCGATCAGCACGACATAATGTTGGATCAATTTTTGTACCAACACCAATCAATCCACCGGGGACAGCAAATTGTAATTCATTTTGTTCGGCATATAATGAGACAATTTTCGAATAAATTGGTCGACAAGCAACTTTCCCTTCTGAATCTTTTGTAACAACACCAGGACGTACTTCAATTTCCTGTCCAACTTTGAGTACCCCACATAATATAGAACCGCCTGCTACACCACCTTTTAAATCATTAACTTCACATCCAGGTTTGTTAACATCAAACGATCTTATAACAATTAAACGGGGTGGTGATGTGAAGTTTCTTGTAGGTATTGGGATTTTGTTAGTTATATATTCGCATAGTACCTATTAACAATGAACATTAAATTATTTATATTTATACAAAAATCACTTATATTTACCTCAATGTTATATTTTAATTGGGCTGAAATGGGTATAATTGGAGCACCTTCAGCAACTGTGCCTTGTACGAATTTAACAATCTGTTCGTATTGCTCTTTTGCCTGTATTTCTTTAACAAGATCAATTTTATTTTGTAAAATAAGAATATGTTTCAATTTCATTATTTCAATAGCCGCTAAGTGTTCTGAAGTTTGAGGTTGAGGACAAGATTCATTTCCTAGAAAGATATAGAGAGACATCAAAAAAGAATTTTAAAAAGAGTATATATTATTACCTGCAATTAAAAGCAAAGCGGCATCCATTACCGCAGCACCATTTAACATTGTTGCCATAAGTATGTCATGTCCGGGGCAGTCAACAAAGCTTACATGACGAATTAGTTGAAAACGGCCTGGACATGATGGGCGAGCACAGGGAAAACTGTCATCTTTACTAGATCCACCAGATGTAAAACAGGCTGGACGTGAACATTTTGGATTGTCGCATTTATATATTTTTGCGTTTGCATATCCTTTAAGTCAAAATTTAAAAATTAACAAAAATTAATTATTAAAGTAGAAATAGATTTTCAACAAAGAAAATTTTATTATTTAATTTAGTCTATAAGGAAGTTATCGTTTAATAGATTAAATTTTAATAATTTTTGAAGAAAACATTAGCCTTGGTAAAATATGTCAGTTAATATTTAAATTGATGGTTTTCTCATTTTGTTTGTTTATCTAATGTAAAAGCATGAATCAGTTTGTAAAAAAAACTTTGCTTTTATATCTACAAGGTTCCTTTTTGTAGGAATATATACAAGAACAAATGTTTCTTTAAAAATGCTCATCTTTATAATGCGAAAGCAAGATATTTTTGGAATATCTACTGCGTGTAAAAGAGTATAGTAGGACTATAAATCTCACTGATATCGTACTCTCATCTCAGATGTTGTTCGCAAAGGAATGAATGCTTAGTCTTTTATGACCTTATCTCGTGAATAAGTGATTTAGCTGCATATTGCTGAATCTATAATCTTTTGTTGTTGGTTTCCCTGTTTTGAAGAATTTAGTTTAGAGTTTCCAGTTTTTTCCTCTTCAATTCTATAGCTAGCGGCTCTATAATTCAATGAATACTTTAATTTTTTAATGTTAGATTTTATGCAGTGGAAATAAGTTTAACTGCGTTAGAGTACTTCTAATGCTTTCTTAAACTTCGCCTTCTTTATCTTTCTATTTCCTCGTTACCTGTTATACCATCATGTTAACAATAAATTAAATAAAAAGACTTATAATTTAAATAATATTTTTTTTTTTTTTTTTTTGATAAATATCTTCAACGATAAAATGATTTAATTTGTTGGATAACAAGAATTTTCAAATTTCTATAAAAAGGAAATCTTCCATAAAGTAATTCAACTATGGAAGAATATTGATTATTGGATAAAACTGATTGGGGCATGGTAAATCAGATAAAAATAATAAACACATATTGTTTTATTAAAGAAGTTTATCCGAATATACAACAATAAAAAATTTAATTACTTACAACTAATTCTGACAAAAAGTAAAGAAAATACTCCTGAATACGAATAATAAAAAAATTGCCTATTTATCTAATATTTCAATAAGTTCAAAAATTATTCTAAATACTATTTTAAAAAAAAAATTAATTTAATCTTAATTTCCTTCTAGATTGATTGATTTACAATTTAACGCCTTACTAACTCAGCTTCTTTGTTATAATTAAATCAAGTTAAAATAAATATTTTCTACAATTTAAGGCACCACATCGACACAAAACTTTTTCCTTGAAATCATTTGATTCTTCTTGTTTTATATAACTTTCATTTACATTCTTTCTCTCACCTTTTTGGTTAATATAATCAAATGTTAATTCTTCATTAGCTTTAATTTGTCGTGTAGCAAACAATGCTAACCTTGGTAAATTTGGATCAAGACAATCCACCCATACTGGATAAACACTACAGTTTGGCTTGCACGAATGGTTAATAAAATGTGAAATATTACCATAAAATGCTGCATCGATTGTATAAACTGTTTTACATTCTTCGTTAAAATCTAAATCGAATAAATATGTTCGCCCTTGTGCATCATAGAATTTACCTCGTCTGTCAGCTTCCTCTCCAGTTATTATTTCACCTACATACTCACAAACATATTCATCTTCTTTTATAATTTTTTCCGTACGTACACCCCAGCCACAATTAGTTGTTTTAAATATACATAAAGAATTTTTTCGTCCTTTTTGTATTAAACGATTTCTACATTCAGGTCCACATTTACAACGTTTATTACATTCAAAAATTGGTGTCCCTGGTCTTACACGTAATCTGTTCAAATAATTGTATGCAAATAAACATCCTGACATTTTTGCACAACAATTAGATGTAATACTACAACCATTTATACATTCACATCCTATAGGTGGATCGTTTGGTATATGAACACCTTTTCCAGCGAAATTCGCATTTATATATTTGAAATTTGTTGGTGGAATTTCAAAATCAATTATATTTTCAACATTAATTGAAGCAGTTGGTTCCTTTTCATTAATCCAATTCTTCCATAAATTAAGAATGCGCAATTGTTGTTGTCGTTTAATAAAGAAATGCCTCAAATAATTCTGTTTTATAATTCGATCTCTTATAATAGATTCACTTCTTTTTCTTTTTATTCCATTTCTTTTAAATATTGCTAGTAATAAATAGTCTAAAATATGGGATAATGGATCATATAACTCAATACTTGAAATTAATAATTCATTTTCCGGTAAGATAATTTTACTCTCTTCATTATCAACACAAATATTTTTTGCAATTTCTTTAATAATCTTTTTATGAAATTGAACTTCTTCATCGATAAAATCTTCTAATAAACTACAGCTTCTAATATGTTCTAAAGGTTCCCATGTATTTACTGCTTCTGAAAACCCTTTCCATTTAATATTAAACACGGGTTGTGTGTCAACTTCATTTAACGATTTAATTGCTTCAACTCTATATTCTTTAACATCATTTTTATTTTTATAGCTGTTTGTCTCATAATTTCTTTTTGATATTGTAATATTGTGTGAATTAACACTTCCATTTAATAAATATTCATTTGAATAAAATGAAAAATTACTTTCACAGTCCGAATAATTCATATCACGGGTAATAATATGTTCTTTCCCTTGATAAAAATCATTGCAAAAGATATTATCAAGGAAACTATAAAATTTTGCTGGCTTATCTTTTGATTGAACTGAATGCATATTTTTTGCACAATAACGATCAAAATTATGATTATATTTAAGTTGTTGTTTATATGCAAATTCACGAAGTTTTTTTGGAGACTGAGTTAATTCTATTAATTTTTTATGCGGTATCCGCTCTGTAAAACAAATAAACTGCTGGATAATAATAAAAAATGTAATTTTTTTTTGTTTTTGAATTTATGAGTGCCCCTTTCAATTATTTATTTTAAATTTAATATGTATTACTTTTAAAAAAGAGACCAGCAATGTATTTGTTTAGAGCTTATTATTTTTTTGTTTTGAAAATAATTGAAATACAAATTGCGCAGCGTAAATTTTAAATAAATGAATGGGACAAACAAAAAAATAATTTCAAAATTCAATTGAAAATACAAAAAAAAAAAAAAATATATATAATATTACATCACTTTAATGTGGCTACATTTGGTGTTGAGAGTAGAGCTGAAAAAATGCGTATAACGGTATTTGTAAAAAATTATTTTTACTATAGAAAGTAGGAATTTTTGCAGTTAAAACTTTTATGAAACAGAAAACCAAAACGCATGCATATGTACACAGGATGTTCTTTGAAGAAAAATAATTTTAATGAAAAGTTTGTGAAATTTGTCAGTATATATCAAGTGCCTATCTTTTTTACGGTATCGTTATACACAATTTTTCTTATCCGCGCTCAACGTGCTTACGACTTGCATTATATTTTATCCTTGAGAATTACAAAACGTTTTTAAAAAGTTACATTGGAATAATTTATACTACATTTTATTATTACTGTATAATCAAAATGTAGAATGAAATTGGGTCTAGTAAACGCCTTAAACAATAAAAGTTATCTCTACTACTTTTACTAAAGTTTTGAAAAAAATGTATATAACATTGAGGAGTACAAAAAATATTTTTTCATTTTCCACTAAAATACTTCCAACTAAACTAGAGAAAGAATGAAAGGTATATTCAAAATACTAATTCAATTTAAATTTGTAAATACCATGCCAAGAAGAGAATAACTATAATGAATTACTTTTTCAAGGAAAAAGTTATTTATAGTAACATTGTAATATTAATATTTGCTTACCAAGCTTAATTGTAATATTTCTTTCTAGCTCATTTTTAAAGCGAACAGTTTGTACTCCAGAAATAGCCTTAACTACTGTTGACTTTCCATGAGCTACATGACCTATTGTTCCAATATTAATTGTAGCTTGACGGGATATTACCTCATAAGATAGCGGAGTTAATTTTGTTGCATCCTACAAAAAGGATTTAATTTAAAAATTTTTATGATTGCGTCAGCAATTATTAACGATATTTAATAGAGTTAAAAGCAGCATTAAAGATATTTCGAGCTATCAATTGTAATTATAATACATAAAAATTAGTAATTTATATTTTATTTTTTATTTTTTTTTTTAAATAAAATATCCACATTCCCATTAGTATATTAATAAGTATCATAATCTCTTTTACATACAAGTTGTGATAGATCCTGTTGTTGTAAGTTTGAATTACTCGAAATTTGACCATCAGATGCCATTTTCAGGTTTTTTAATTGAAAATTAGTTCTAAAAACTTCACTTTTTACAAAACATTAAATTACTTGACAACTCAAGTATGGTGGCCGCCTCTTTTATTTAGCGCCATGGGTTTTGGATAGGTTCCTAATATAAGAGACATTTTTTAAGCAAAACTATATGAACCGTTGAAATTTTTTTTTTTTTATTGAGACTATAAAGTGCAACGACTTACAATAAAAAAATATGCATTAATAATAAGAAGCACAATACTTATGTTTATCTGGCCTGGTATAGTGTACAAGCATATCTTGTGATTATTGAATTACAGTCCTCGGTTAGAGGGATACTATCGATATTCATTTTATTACACAGAAGTCAATAATAAAGACAGCTTGCTCCCGGCTGTCATTTAATCTTAAATCTTAAACTTAAATCTAACATACTCAAAGAGAGATCTTAACTTTAGGATAGCACCTTAGTGCATTCCGGGCTGCAATTACAAGATTAATATGCAAAATATTAACTTGATTCCTTCAGTAAAATTTTTCATTTTTTTATTTTATAACCGTTGAAATGCTAACGTGAAAATTTGATATTCTCATTCTCATTCTCATTTATCACCGAGACAGGATCCAAGCCTTGTTCGAGAAATTTGTGTTTCATGTTTTATGGTTTCCTTTGGGGTCAGTTAACTTTTTTCTTTTTTTTTTCAAATAATCAATGAAATATAACCCTTCATTTAAATATTCATATAATAGGCATTTGGCAATTTGAAAATATAGTGAATAGGCCCTTAGGAATCAATATGCTCATTTTTTCCATTGAACTGAATTAATGACTTTGACTTTAAGAACATTCTTAAATAATTTAGTGTCAATTGTATAGTTTGCCGGCGCGTAACTTTTGGAGTTAAATTTGTAAAATGGCTGCACCTGCAAAACGCACTAAGCAAGTTTCGGAACAGCATTCAACAGAAGATGGATCTGAAGATCTTGAACAAATTGATGCATGTCAAAATGAAATCGATTCTCTTAATGAAGAAGCCAGTGAAGAAATATTAAAAGTTGAGCAAAAATATAATAAGCTACGGAAACCATTTTTCGAAAAGCGAAGCTTAATTATCCGCAGAATACCTAGTTTTTGGGTTACATCTGTATCCTTTTTATAAACTAAATCTTTATTAATTAATGAAATACTTTAAACTAAAACAAAAGCTTTCCAGTAAACATGTACAATTTTTTCTACCATATTAACCTAAAAAATATTTAGCTAACAATTTTAATTATTTATATATTTAGAAATTATTGTTAAGTATTTTTTCCTTAATTATACAAAAATATAGTTCATAAATCATCCTCAACTTTCCGGCATACTCGAGGAAGAGGAAGAAGATTGCTTACGCTTTTTAAAGCAGATTGAAGTTGAAGAGTTTGATGATATAAAATCTGGATATCGAATTCAGTTCTTTTTTGACGAGAATCCTTATTTTACTAATAAAATTATTTCAAAAGAATTTAATCTTGGATCAGCTGGTAAATACATAAGTTTCATAGACAAAATTCAATATCTAACAATGGTTTTTTATTTAAAGGTGGCCCAACTTCTTCCAGCACTATGATTGAATGGAAAGAAGGAAAAAATTTACTGAAAAAATTGGTTCCAAAAAATACTGGTACTAAAAGGAAGCGTAATTTCGAGCATAAAACATTTTTCGATTGGTTCACTGATAACAGTGACCCTGTCAATGATGAAATAGCTGAATTGATTAAAGACGATATATGGCCAAATCCTCTACAATACTTTCTTGTACCTGATATAGAGGTTGAACCCGGAGAAAGTGAGGAAGAAAATGAAAATGAGTAAGTAATGTATGAAAACAAAAATTTCCCTTCACATTTTTGACTATAAAATTTTCTTTGAAATCGTATCATTGCTTTAGACTCTAAACTATTTTAAAACAAGGATACATGTTAATAATATATCCTTATAATATCGAACATTATAATAATATTAAAGTTTGAAACAAAAATATGTTTGTTTAAAAATCTTGCCAAAGCATAAGACATAAAATAAAGAAATAAATAAATTAAGACACCATTAGTTTAGATTTTAGATCTACAATTTTTAGTGTACGCTTGGTAGTATTTGATAAGTGAATACATATAATAATAAGTAGATTCAATTATGATTTTTTTATGCTGATTCATTTAGTAAAATGTCTCTTACGATTTTTATTTTTTTTAGGGAAGCAGAAGAAAATTGTGCAGAAGACGAAGGTATATAAAGATTTTTTTTATTTATTTAAAACAAAACTAATATTTTAATAATTGGTTTTTCAGAAGAAAAGATGGAGTGACTAATAAATAATATTTAACCTTAATCAATACGTTTTGAAGTTAATTAAGAGAAAAACTATACTTTTACCAGATGTAAGACGAACCGTTCAAATAATTCAAATTAAAACTGTAATTACAAAGTCAACTTTTTAAATGTTTAAACATAACTTTTAAAAATCTGCTCAATCTGTTTTTCTACATTTCCCTACAAATACAGAGTTTAAATAAAACAAAAATTTCTATATTTTTCACAAAACAAACATAGTTTAATTTGCATGTTTGGAAACTGTAATTTAATTTTTTAGTAATTAAAGTAAGTTCTCGAGTTACCTCGAGTCACCTCGACCAAAACCCGACGTAACTCGAGAACTTACTGTAAATGCCATAATTTAGTAATTATTTATAATTATATTAATAATTATCAATTTATCACAAAAAAATAATAAAAGAACATTTTTTTGTCGATTAATTTTATTACCATGGAATTTTTAGTCTTTTTATTTGAACAGGCAGGAAACTGTTTAAAGACAACAAATAATTTAAAACTACACTTTTCTCATAAAAAGTCTCGTCTTTTTTCCATTTACTTAAATTGTTTAATTTCATTTTCAAAATAACACCGTCCTGGCTAATTTTTACATATATATATATATATTGCATAAGATTTATAAATCAGCATTTTCTGCACGATTTTGTATCTTTAAAAATTCGGTATTGTGAAAATTGTTCTACATATTCGTTATTAATCATCATTCTAAATTTGCAGCTGCTATTTTCACATGAACAAAATTTCTAATAACAATTTAAATTGTATTAAACTTACATTGTATCCTTAAACATTTTGCGAAGTGGAGTAAACGGTTACATAATAATAGTAGCCATAAAAAAATGAACAAAATTTAGTGAAATAATTATAATTTGTCATTCTTTTTGGCTACCAGCTCTTATTAAATTTAAACTAAATAATTTAAGGGAAAATTTAAAAAAATCATCAAATTAAATTTTTTTAATTTGTATAATAATTTCAATGCATGAAAAATCTACCTTTGTGTATATATATATATAAATTAACCAAGCAGTAGAAAACTATGAATATCTCTTGTTGGCAGTAGAAAAATGTTTGTGAACGAAATTTGCGTAAACTTCATACTTTTCGTGCTAATAGATTTCTTTTATGAGTTTTCTGTAATGAAGTATTTCCGTTGCTGATAAATAAGTTCTCATTTAAGGGGTTAAGTTTCGCCCTTTAGGCCATGTGTTATTTGAATGTAAAAGTTTAATCGCTTTTTTCTCGAAACTTTATTTTTGAAATCGGTAGCCAAGATTTCTCAAAAAGTTATGAACCGATTTTCAAATTTTGCAGACTTCTTCTATATAATATTTACTAATACTAATACTTTCTCTATTTTAAGTAATTTTTCAAGGTTACAGAGGGTGCAAATTTTATTCAAAAATTGGGATGTTTGCTTCACATCTCCGTCAAAAATGAAAATTTCAATTTTTTTTCCTTCGTTCAAGTACGAGCCATAACCATCTACTATCAGAAAATTTTTGGTTTTTTAATTTCAGATGAATCTTTCATGAAATATCCTGACTACGAGAAAACAATTTTTTTTTCAAAATTTTTTAATATAAATTTCACAAAGTACAAATAAAAAATATATCTTAAGTATCTTTTGTTATTTACACTTGTCGAAAATTTTTTTTAGATTTTATCTTATTCCAAAATACTTCGACAATAATTGTCAATAAATACATTATGCCTACAATAATATAATAATAACCATAAACCGTAAATTGATCGATTACTTTTAATGCGAATCCACCTTCCGTTACTATGGCAATTGTAAGAATCGTTTGAAATATTAAAGCTACTAAAGTGTTGATTCCAAACACGAGGCCATAACTGTCTTCCTCCAAATGACGTGCTACCTCAGAGCTAAACAAACAAGAAAAAAAACTCAATTCAGTTTTTCTTGTTATAAAAACTCTCAAATTGTATTTTAAATTTAATGTTTTCAAAATAATTAAGTATTTTAAAATAAAAAAAATATACATACCTAACTCCAGTTATTCCAAAGGCATATAATGAACCAAAACAAATATATCCAATATAGGAAATATATAAATTAGTAGTCCATGCTGACAAAAATAACGATAGTCCTTCTAATATTGATAATACAGCCAAAGCTAAAAGTCCGATTTTAGGACCTACACAGCCGGCATGAGCGTAACCCGCAATAAGTGCAAAAATTGTTCCTAATAATGTAAGTATTGCATCAACAGCACCATTCCAAGCCACCTCAAATTGATTTTTATTAAATTTTAATTAACTAATATAATTAAAATATAATTTACTTCTGGATGGTTGTCTATATTCTTCCACAGGACTTGAATATATGAACTCACTTGCAAGTGTCCACATAAACCTATTGCATACCAAAAACTCCATTGTATTACTTTTAAATTGGTATAAGCACTACGAAAATGTGACCAAAGTAAATGAAATGCTTTTAAAATTTTATTTTTATTATTTCCATTAATATCTGAATGTACAACCAAATTTTTGGAATAGGGTTCTCGATGGAAATATAAGCTTGATTTTACATTTGGCAGTAAAAATGCACACAGTGTTGCACATATTTGAGCTGGAAACGATAAAAGGTTTATATAAACTTACTTAAATAATTAATTATATATATATAAAAATATTTCAGTGTCAATTATAAATTTTTGTTTAAATTGTGAAAGGCACTATAAGGCCATTTCCTTCTTACAAACAGTTTTGCTAAAAGAAAAAGACTATGATTTGGATGAAATATAACTTTTTAAAAATATTTTGTAAAAATTTTTACCAAAGTATTTTTTAAAAATGTGTAGTTGCTGTCCTAGTTGAAGTATTTTAATTATGGTTATATTCACACTATAGTGAATTTTTAAAGTCTATTTTTATTCAATATATAGTACGTCCTACAAAGATATAGTTATTAATAACTATATAAGTACCTGTTAATGTTAAATAATTCAGTTCTCTGTAATCCATTGCATCAAAATAAACCAATATTTGTGATGAAATTCCAGCTACCAATTTTCCAGCAAAAGTTGCTGCTCTTGTATATGATGTAACTTTAGGATAATACTGTTTGTCCACTTTTGCATACATATAAGTATAATAAGCTACATCCGCTGCCATAAATGTTCCATAGAGAAATTCAAGTATTTGCAAGGCCTGTAGAGAAGTACTCCAAAGCAACATGCTCCATACGCAAACTCCAGATAGTCCAATTACTATAATAAGTGGTTTATATCTATAAAAAAAAAACTTTTACCTTTTTATTACAATTCATTCCATTGTAGTGTTAAAAACAACAACAACTAACTAAGATTTTAAAATATTTATAACCCTACCACAAACAAAATTGTTTCAATAAAATAATCAAAGAAAACTACTCACCTTAAAAAATCTGTTATCAAAAACACTAAAATAAGTTGTGCTAAATATGAATAAGTAGTTATAGGATAGACTTCTCTATTTAACTGCAAGAACAAAAATGCATAAATAAAAATAATATTTTAAGAATAATTTTATTTTTTTTTTTTATTAAAACCTGATCTTCAGTTATATTTCGCCATGGTCCAAGGAGAAATTCTGTAACGAACGGTTCCGATGGTCTAACATCTTTAAGAAATCCAAAAAGGCATAATATCAAAGAAACCCTTAGCCATTCTTTCATTTTTGCAATGTATTTTTTGTTTTTTATGCAATCAAAAGCTCATCCTCTATTTTATGCAATAATGTAAGGTTAGAGGGTCACAAATTCTGTATTTATATATATAATATGAAATATATATATATGACTACTTGCTGACGTAATTATTCTTCCAATTAACGACAGAAATTTTCTAGTTTCATTTAATGAATTGCCATTTTTTGCCAACAAATTGGTTTATATGGATTTAAGTACTACTTAAATCCTGATTATATTTTTGTCACATGAGAAAAGTAGAACAAAAACAAACTTTTTTTTCTGGTAAAGCACACATATTTTTTTTTAAATATAATTTGAAACCAAAATACGTCTGCATTTTTATTTTTCATTTGCAATAGATAAGTTAGTTTTATCATTTGAATACTTGACAGATTATTAAAAGAAGAGCGAGCAAATTGTATAAAATAAAAACAGTTGCAGCTGTTGTTTAGCTTGTCTAGTGCTACCATATTATGTTTTAAAACTGGAAAAGTTTCGACTTTGAACTTAAAGTTTATTATTTATTTATTTATTTTGATCTATGCAGTTGAATATAAAATTTTTAGAATACATATTTTTAATTAAAATGTTGTATTCAATATAAACAGGACCATAATCTACCAACACTATTTTCGTAATCAAATTAAATTTTCAGTAAATGTAGTTATAAAAATTAAAAATATCTGTGTTCTCGTTGCAATTCCCTTCGGCGGCACATTCCATGTCAAAAACCACTTTACCTGTTCCAAGTCCTCATTTCCACAATAAATACCATAATGCGCTTGGTTGAACATTATTGTTTAAAAAAATTTTTGAGTTTAAGACTAAGGGTCGTAATGTTTGTTCTTACGGAATGTTTATAAATTCAAATCGAGGAAAGATTCACAATCAGCCAAATTAGATTTGCTTGAAATGTATGCATACGAGTCTTAAGCACATGTCACAGGTTTAATAGTAAGGAAATTACATTAAACTATAGCTTTCAAAAACTCCAATTAGTATATATCTATCGTTTAAATTGTTTATAAAGGGTATAATAAAAATTTACAGTAACTTAAAAGAAAAAAAAGATGATTAGATTGAGATGCTAAAATTTCACTTACTTATATTCTTAAATATATTGATAAACAAAATGCCTTAACTAAGGTGTTCTTAATTCTATTATGGCTTTGAAGGTACTTTTTTTAATAGGAAAGAAAAATAAATTTTATCTTGAAGTAATTTTTATCAATAAATTATTAATTTATTTACAAAACTGTTTTTATTAATGAACAAAATATTTTTCATTTAATATGATTTAATCAAAGCATGAACTTTAATTTCAATTTTATTATTTCTTAAAATCAATGTAATGTATAAATCTTCTGAGTTTTAAGTCTTGTAAGATAACTCGAATATATCCTTCATCTCCGTTACACTGTGACATGAGCAGTGCTAATATCTTATATTCAAATTCAAGAAATTAAATTATGTAATTTAATTCAAAAAAAAAAATACAATGAAATAAATTTTAAGGAATAATTAAATGTAGAAATAAGAATGTACATTTAAAAACGTATAAAAGAATATCATCAATACATTAATATCTAGCTAATCATCAGGAAGCATTTTTATATATTCTCAGTATTTTGATGGTTTTATTTGTTACAAAAATTTTTTTAACAATAAAAAAACTTTGATTTTTTATATGTATAATTAAGTATTAATATTGTTTAAGGTAATAAAATCGATTGAAAACGACATGCATAGTATTCTAATTATTTGAAAAATATTTAGGTATATATAAAATTTCCTTCTTTTTTTTTGTATATAGAAAAATTCTAATTTACTTTCAAAAGGACGTCATTTCTTATAAATACTAATAAAATTATACTTAAAAAATTCGTATAAATTGCCTTAAAGAATAACCTAAATATTAAAAAATAATTTTAGAAATTTATTCGTAACATAAACATCATGTTTATGTTAATAAAGTGTAATTTTGCTTCGAAACCCAAAAATTTTATAATTAAATAATTTAGCATTTTTCAGCATTTAATATAACTAATACTTAATAAATAGTACTACAGATTTATTTTTATCACAATAAATAGTAGTCAGGATATTTACAACTATTAACATAAGTGTTTTACAAAAGTTTTTAAATATTCTATACAAAGTTAGCCTAATGTATAGAATTATTTTTTTACATTTAATAACTAATATATTAACTTGTTAATTGAAAATGATATACATATGTATAACATTTTAATTTTGCTTAAAATGTATAATATATTTCATGTTAAAAATCAAAAATAGATACGACCTAAATTTGTTTTTTAAATTTTATAACCCAAAAATTTTATTTATTTTTTTGATATCATAATGGATTTGTTCGTGCCATAGATTCTACAACTCTTCCATTATTTGTTTCAGTCATAATAACACCTGCGGATGATGGCAAAACTCTGTGTTGAAAAGTTTGTGCCATAATTTCCCAGTTTCCCTCGTGATTAAGTATTGTATATCGTGGTGCCGGTTTTGTTGATATAGGTACCTAAGAAAATTAAAATATTAATAATGTGATTGATTATTATAGTTTTATTTATTTAGTCATTTGACCAAGAGTTGTAATCTTTGTGCATGAAAAGTAATAATGATAATAACAAATAAAATACATTAAATATCAAAACTTGACCATTTAACTATCATTATCACTTTTCGTGAAGCTAACCCCAGGTGCTTCCCAACTTTTTTTTAAATTTTTTTAAATTATGCAAGACTTATCGTATCTGTAAGATAACTGAAAATATTTAAATAAACAAAAAATTAGTTTAAATAGATGGCCGTCAGGCTTAGATAAATCAATTGAAATGTTAAAACTTTAAATTCAAAAATAATGCAATGAAAAATGAAATTGAAAATTTAATGGGTTCCCATAGACAGAGATGTCCCTAGGTACTTATTGTTAGAGACGCAGCGAAAAACCGGTTTGGCCATGACGCAAGAGTTTTATGTAAAATGTGCTCTGAATTTTTTTTTTTTACATATTTGATTTTCCCTAATTATTATCAGCATAAATATATGCTATAATTAAATCTAATAATCTAATAAATTGAAGAAGAAAATTTTTTTAAACAAGAAATTGAAACAGTTTAAGGCATGATATTATCCCCAAAAACAGAATAGATATGGGAATGCTTTGCATGGATTACGAAACCTAAAAGCTCTGCTTGTATGAAATTTTACCATACCAAATTGTATAATTTTTTAGTTTTTGAAATTATTAACTAATAAACTAAATAAAAAGTACTCTCTTTACTTTGATATTTTTTACACTGAAGACTTTGAGCTTTTTGCTTCGATTTTCATATATATTCCGATTCTCGCAAAATATAGAACTTTCATTAGTTTTGCTTTTAGTTAACATTCTGAAACCAATCTAAGACTATAATTCTTTGCTTATGTTTTTTAGTATTCTAAGGTACTTACACTTAGCTTTTAAATAGCAATTTAACAAACTAAAAAGTTAACTTACCAATCTTTTGATGGGTGTTTGATGTCTCTGAGTAGGTATTGTTGTTCTTATAAAATTATTCGGCATGCGCGGCATTGGTAAGTCTTTCGGTTTAATTGGTTTTTCTTTAATACTAAAAGGCGTAGATTTTACACCAAATTTTTGTGCCTAAAAAAGTTATTATATAAAATACAGCTAATATAAAATTTTAATATTGAAATATTTACATTCAAATCAGATAAATCATTTTGTGCACAGGTATTCATATGACGAGCCCAATGTTTCTGTTGACAAGGATAATCGCAATATGATGTATTCCAGCAGCAGTAAAATTGAGCTTCTCTTCCACAACATGCACACCATTGCTTTTTTTTTGTTTCTTCTACAGCTCGTATTCTTTCAACTTCACATTGTTTTCGAGTTTCAGCAATTAATAGATTTTTTTCATTTTCTAAACTTTTACGCATTTCACATAATATTAAGTCTGTATTATGTTTTAAATCAGTTAATTGTTGCTCATGTGCATTCTTTTCTTTTTCAATTTCCATTTCTAAAAGTTTTACTTTCGCTTCTAATACCTCACTTTTAGCCATATCACTCAAAGTATCTTCTATCACAGATCTAAAGAAATCAGTCATCTGTAATTAAAGGTTTTTTTTTATAAATAAATTTCACTTAAAATGAATTTTTGAAAAAAATCAAAGTACCTTATGTGCATTTTGCATTAGGTTTTTACTAACAGGTCCTGCATTTGTAGGAAATACATAATCACCATCTGATTTAAGTGGGCCATTAGGTTTTGGTGCCAGTTTAGGTGGTCCTTTAACAATTGTATTTGTAATGGCTGCAGCTAAATTAGGTGTAACAAATCCAGATAACATATGCTGTGGTTCATTTACATTTTTCTGATTATTAATTGGCATTGCTGTTATATTAATACCTGATGTATTATTAACATTATTTGTTCTTATTGAGTCATTTGCCAATTGACTATTATTAATGCTAGTTATTGCTGGCGGTAATACTTTTGTTGGTAAAGAATTTATTTCACTAATATTATTTTGATTAATTGATATTTTTGATACAGCAGTTAGTGGTGGAATTGGTATTGGTTTTTGTATAGGTGTAGAAACAATTGATTCAACTGGAATATATACCATATTGTTAACATTTTGAGCATTCTGATGAATATATTGTGAAGGTCCTGAAACTTTTGCTATATTTGAAGCTGTGCTTAAAGTTAAACTGATTGAACTATTACATGGAAATATTTTACGAGCACGTGGTTTTTTCGTTTCAACTTTTTCTGAAATTAAAACAAATATTAAAACATTTTCATGTGTTTTAAAATATTAAAATTTTATATAAATTGAGTTTTTAAAAAGAAAAATTTACGAAATATTAATTTTGAACACAATATTTAGGCCAAAAATATAATTTTTCTATATAAATAACATCTTGTCAGATCTAAAACTTTAAACAATTAATAAATAAAATAAAAAGAACTTTAATTTAAGCAAAGAAGTTATATGATCAGTTCCAAAAGAGAAAATGAAAGAAAATTCCACAAATATTGTTACTGTATAAGTTTTTGACGTTCATTGGAATTCTATTCTATGATTAATTTGGATTAGTTAAAAAAAAACAAAAAAACACCCTGCTTTTCAAAAAAAGCAAAATTATGTTTTACTTGTGACTGGAAAATTAACCAATTCAATACCAAAAAAAACACACAAAAATTTTTTTCATTCCAACTCTAAGTTTCTATACAAAAAAGTATTTTTTAAATACAAAATTTACCTGTATTCTTCTTTTTTTCAACAGCTTCTATATTATTATGTATTTTTTGCACTCGCATTGATGTAATATCCTTTACAGCAATTCTTTGAAAAGTTTTTGTTTGCGCTTGCTCAATAACTTCTACATCATGTGGTGATCCATTATGATTTTCAATAGTTTTTCCAGTATTTTCTTCATCTGACTCAATTTCTGTTTTAATTTCAATTGGTACAAATAAATTTGAATTTTCCAAATTGTTAGACTTAATTTTATCACTAGACTGAGTATTATTCATAAGTTTTTCACAATTTATAGGTTGAACCGCAGTAATTTCTGGTTGGGTAACAGGTTGAATTTCATCTAAATCATCAGGTTTTTCAGTTTTTATTTCATCAAAGGGAATTAAGTTACATATTTCATGAAAATTTCCATTTGTTAAATTACCACATGATGTTTCATTTGATAGAAGATTATTTTGTACCATTTCATTTATATTTTTGGGATTCTTTTCTGACTCATTTGTATTTTCCATACTTTTTTCAATTAAAATATTTTTCGACAAATCTGTAGATTTATTTCCTAAATTTAATCTATCATTTTCCGTAGAGACTTTTTCTGTTGTTTCAATTTCCTTATCATCATCCTGTTTTGAGTCATTATTAAAATTTTTACTTGAAGACGAATCCACAATTGAGGTAGATGCTGTTAGATTACTACAGACTTCCGATATATTTGATGTTGATTCAGGTGTGCATTGTTTTTTTTGTGTTTGTTTTGCTGGATTCAAATAAACAAGTGGTGGAATTTGATTAATTTTGAGTTTTCCTTTTTGTGACGTGGTACAATTTATTTCATCAGAATTTTTCCTTTTTAAGATATTTTGCTCGTTATTATCTTCATTACGTGCAAAATTATCTGATTTAGATAACTTTTGTTCATCTTTAATAGAATCAAAATTTATTTTTGATTTTTTGTTATTTAAACATGTAACATTTGTAATCCAGCTATCACATTTTCGTTTTAATATAACCGTATTAATTTTAGTTAGTTCAGTATCTTCAGTTTTATTTATTACCTCATATGTTTTCTGTTGGGTATCATTTATTTTAGAGCGATTTTTATTTTCACTTTTTTTCTCAATCTCATTTTTTTTCGGTGTAACATATTCTTTTTTCTCGATAATTTCGGATTTATCTTTAGTTTCAAATTTTTCATTGCTTTCTTTTTCCGGCGATTCTAAAATTTCATCTAATTTTTCATCTATATCAGCTTTTTTTATTATAGATAAATGATTATCGGCTGTTTTGACTATTTTATAAGTAAGATTATGTTTAACGAGTTTTTGTGGATTATTTAAGTGTTCAGTTATTCCAGGAATCATTGATTCTAATTGAGTTAATTCTTTATTAGGATCATAAAGAATTTTCAATGGTGCAGGTATAAAATTACCAAATTTCGCTGATAATTTTCTTATATGAATTTCTACTTCCTAAAAACAAATAATTTGATCATATGAACTATATTAAAAGAAAAAAAAACTAAATTTCTTCAATTATATTTACCTTAATACATTCAGCAATGGTATTCCGTTTATTTTGTTTTGTTTGCGGATTTGGATCTTTTTCCGAATAAAGGAAACAATCTTTAATTGGAACATGAGCTCTATCATGGTCACCAAAAAATCTTACATTTACTAAACCGGCCGAATTAACACCCATTGCTTTAGCAGGCCAATATGGAAATCCTTTAAGTTTTGCCCACAGTAATATATGAGGCCTTGAACAAACTTCAACAAACCATTCCTTTTGTGTATTTGCATTTAAATAACACTCAGCACATGTCTCAATTTCATTGACTTCTTGCTTACAAACTTTAAGTAAACTTTTAGCTATACTTGTAATTTTGTTGTTTCCTTTGAAAAAAAAAAAAAGAAAACCAAAAGAGAAGGTAATCTTAGTATATTTTGTTTTTTTTTCTTTAAAACAGAAAAAAAATACCTGAATAAAATATAATACAATTATGATGGATCCATTTAACTTCACTTATAAACTCTTCAGAGCATTTAAATGTTTTGTCTTCAACTTTCTTTTGTAATTGATTAAGTGTTACTGGATTTATTATATATTTTAAATATTCAGTATAGTCTTCTCCATGGATATCACATTCAAATGCTTCAGACTGAAATTTAAAAAACAAAATATTTTTCTTTTAATATTCATAAGTTCCATATTTCAGCTGAAGTTGTATAATCTCTAAATGAAAATATAATTTTATTAGTTTTGTAAAGGTTTTTCCGTCTTGTCTTTATACATTTTCAAGCAGACAATTGTTAATGAAGGGTATTGAGTTGACGCTCTTGGCTGATTTGTAGTAGTTAATTTTAAAAATACAATGAAAATAATGAAAAACATATTATTTAATTAGCATTATTTTGTTTATATAACTGTTATAAATCAAAAAGACTATTTTTGGTTTGGTTTTGTTTAATCGATTACGCATGCACTTTATTTTTGTCTCTATGAATCTAATTATTAAACAACAAAAAGATATTTAAATGTTGCAATAAGCAACAAACATCTGGCACACAGGCCGTATAAATAAGCTTTACACTTAAAGTCGTAGGATTGCAACACAGATTCTTTTATTCATTCTGTTATCAAGTCATTGTTTGGCTATCAAATAATAAATATGGTGTAAGTCCCTGATTATAATACGCCAACAAATTTCTCCTTATTTATTTATAAAATAACTATAGAAAAATATAACGTCAGATTGCTGTAAGGAGCACATTTAGCTCCTTACCATTCATCTTCTTTTCTTCTTTTAAATAACGAGAAAAACCAATGATGTCATTCGAAGAATATAACCCCCTAAATCTAGCCCTTAAAACGGATGTAGTATCTCAATTTGTTCTTAATATTGTTGCTCAAGGGATATGAGATAATGAAAATTGTTATGCTATATCGTATATATAAAATTCCATGGTGATATTTTGTTACAATTGCTAAAACTTTTGAGCTAAATAAATTATAATATATTCTAGTACATTTGGTACTTAGCATAAATATAATGTGACAAAGTAAAATTTATTTAAAAAATGATCTACTTTGAATATAAATTATTTTTTTTACTTACCCCTTTAAGATGCTTCATTCTTCTTAAAGCAAACAGCAACAGTTTATTTAAATGTTCTTTCGAAAAATTAGATTTACTGCTTCTATATAATAAATTTAATTATTATGAAATATAAATTTTTATTAGTTTTAAAATTATACTTATTTATCCCTTTTATACAATTTTCCACAGCAATACATTCTGAACAAATCCAATTATCATTTTCTTTAATTGGTGATTGTCCTTTTGCACATTTTGGATGAAATGATCTTGGACACTTAAGACATGGTATCAAACCATTACCATTATGACATTTCCAGCAAAAGCTATCCCAGCCAGCCTAAAAATTTATATTGAATATTAATTTTATAATTTTATTTTGAATATTCTTAAGATAATACTTTTGGAGGTGGACATAATTCTCTCTTAATAACAAATTGTGTGTCATTAATATAATTCGATTTTATTTCAGCATTTGATGTTTCTCCCTCAGAATTTTCACTAATATCAGCATCAGCATTAATTCGATTCAAAAATTTCATATGCTTTTGTACAAATTCTGAATTCTGAGATCTCATATTTTGTCTTTTATTTAGTTTTTCTTCTGAAGGCCATGGAATCAATTTCTGACCATCAATTGGTGAATTATTTCTTGTTTTACTACAACTACGACTACGTGATTCTCTAGCGATAAATAATGGAGAACATTCTTCATCACCTAACTTTAAAGCAATTTTTCTTGATTTACGACCTTTTGTTAGAGTATTATCGTTCATATATTCAGATAAAATTTTTGACTCATTAACTGTTTTCTGTAGCTGTTGCAATTCTCTAGCTATTTTTGGTGTATTTGTTCTTAAATCTGTATCAGATTTAACCGAATCATTATCATCTTCATCTTTAAATTCCTCTTTATTTGAATTAGATTTAAATTGTTCTTCAGCATTAATACTTTTATTTTTTTCATACACATTGACCATGTTTACATGAACATTCGGTTCAGTAGAATTACTCACGTTATAAGGCGTTTTATTTAAATTTAGAGATTTTTGTGAAATTTTTAATTTTTTATTATTATTTGAAAGCAATTTCACGTATACTACTTCATTGGATGCTGTTTTTGCTTTAATTAAAGAATTTTTTGCAAAAGACATATCAGAATTTTTAAGTGCGATTTCCAATTTTGTCGAATTATCGTCTTTAACAGCTAACTGAGTATTTGATATTAATTCGGAAGAATTTTTTTGCACTATATTTTCAATGGAACCATCCATACTTTCATCATCGCTATCACCATCCAGGGATGTATTATTTTCTTTATCAAATAAAACTTCAATCATTTCTTCCTTCGAATCATCTTTGTTTTCTTTAAAGTTAATCGAATAGCTGTTTTTCGCTAATGTATGACTGTGCTCTGGGCAATCCATTTTTCCAATAATTCTAAAAATATATTTATCCAACAAATATTATGTAATAAATTAGACATAAAGGTATTTATGCTACAAAAATGATTATTTTAATTTAAAATAAGTATTTAAATATCCACACTAAATTATGCATTCCTAAAAAATATAATTAAATATTCCCACGGTGGTTTATACAAAAGAAATTTAATAAAAGAGGTTTCATGCAACTATTTATTAAATTGCTAAAATTTAACAGTGTAAAAAAAATTGTAATTAAAATCTTTTACGTTTTGTTTACTATCTTATTAATATTTATTTAAATAATAGGGAAAAAATTGAAAAAACTTAAATGTAGCTTAAATATATTTAGTCATGTGATACGTCAATACAAAATTTATGTGATTGCACTTACGTGAAAAAAAAAACACTTTTTTCCAAAATAATGTTCAGATTTTATTTGGGAAAAACAAGTACATATTCATATATTAAAAATCCATGTGCTTTAGATATTAATCAACACAATAACAGTAATAGAGTATTTCGACAGATCTACGAAATTATGCTCTAGTCCTAAAGTAAGTTCCGCTCTTACTTAATGAAAAGGGTATTTGCAAGAGTGAAACAAAAAACAACAGCTCACTTTTCTACTAAAACATTAAATTAAGCTAACTTTCTACCTAGTTTAGCCTAAATTTATCATACAAGAAAAAGAACAGAGCATTTGAATTAAAAATGAAATGCCTCTTAAAAGCTATTATAAAAATATTAAAAATATAAAACCCGAGATGCTATAGAAATTTATGAAATTATTGTTGTTTGTAATAACTATGCAAATATTTAGTATTTTTTGGATTTGGAAAAATTTTAGATCCTGACAAAATTGACCAAAAGGTCAATCTTTTGTTATAGAATAAATTTAATTATTTTGGCTTTGTTAGAAAAACTTGCATCACTTTCAAAAGGGAAATGAACATATATATCAAAAATAGGATTTTATTGTATCAAATTGACACTGGATGTGTGTAGCTCCACATTTAAGCTATGAAATTATTTTGAAAAAAATAACTACACATAAATTAGAAATCTCCTTCATTCTCTATGTCAAATATTAATTAACTATACATAGATAAATATTTGTATATTTCGGAGAATATACACTTGTCAACAATGAAAATATGCACAACTCAGAATATTACGTAGATAAGATTAACTATTTACATTAATCTATAAAATATTTTATAATTATTTACATATACATAAATTTAACATACTTTAGACACTTAGTTTATTATTTACTGTATATAAAAACTAATAATATAACTTATCTTATAAACAATTTCTGTTAAGAAATTATAATTTTTGAAAGGAATAATTGAAATGCATCTGCGTAGGTTCCATATATACATATACTTTTACATATATACAATGCAATATACAAAATTCTTTTTCAACTTTCAGATTTTATTTTTGAAAAATTCTTTAAGAAGCTTATAACACCAAAGCAAATGTACAACCATTTCGTATATTTTTAGACAGATCAAAATTCTTTCTAAATTATCACCTTTTTCATAGTCTTCATGCAAAAAAAAAAGACAGCCTCGCGGCTACACAAAAATTCAAGAATTTACTAAATCTCTTAGATATAAATCCTAAAAACACTAGAACTTTACAAATTTAATATTATTTAAAATGTATAATTAACAAAAATTTACCAATTATTATTGTTTTGTAGCACAAACTTAAATTTTATGTATCAAATAAAATTCCTGTTCATATTGTTCATTTTATATATTTGTAGTAAAAGTGTTGTGAGTGGTGAATTGAATGTCAGTATAGTATATGCATGACTATAAACCCATACAAGAAAAAATATTGAGGTGAAAATATAAGTGGATTGTCAAAATAAAGGTATATGTTTAAAGCCCTACACGCCATGTACAAAATAAATTTTATATATTATTGAACTATATATGTACATATATGACTAGAGTTTTTATGTATGCATTTTCACTTAAAATTTCGGTAAAATTCGAATAAACGATTTTAATATTTTTATATATATATAAATTATTAAATTATCTTTATATTAAATAACTAGTACTTCAAAGCCGGTTTACGTTGTTTTCTATACAAGTTCACATTTTTATTAAAGTATAACATAAAAAATTTACGATTTATTTATTATTAACTTGTCTTAAAAAAAATTATTTATTTGCATTATTTCGTCAATACAATATTTTCTTGCATAAATATCGACAAAGGTATAGATTCATGTAATTTTCAAAAGTATAGAATATGATAAAAGAGGATACATTAAATCATATATAATATTTTGTTTGTAATTTTCATGGCCAACACATAAAAAACAGCTTATCAATAACCCATTTTGTCCACAATGAAACCGGTTTTTTTAGTTTGTTTCTGTCCCTGTAAAAAAAGTAGGATAATTAGCATGTCATGGTTTTTTTTATTTTTCTTATTATTATGTTTAATTTATATATAGAAATCAAATGCCTAAAACCTGTTAGTCTCTTTTTTCTAAAGAAGGCTTAGCAATTTGAACATGATTTTATGAACATTTCATGTGATATGCAAGATGAAATTTTTATATTACAGCAGCACTTATATAAATAATACGTTTCTATATTCAAAAATTTTATCCAACTATAACCGTAGATAAATTGTTCCTGTAGACATGTATTAATACGAGCTTTTGCCATATATTGCCCAGCCAATCCGCTAATAACTGAAATTTTACAAATCATTTTCTTTAATATTTGCTATATGTAGAAAATTTCTATTTGACAAAGATCCTAATTCATATCAAATTTAAATTAAATTTAAATTCGGAGGCATAAATCTTATTCAATTCTTAAACATACCAAGCTTTTATGTACTTTAGTTTATTGTAGTTTAAAATTAAATTTAAGACTGTAGATATACTGGAAGTGACTTTAAGATGATTAGAGACTTTCCCGAATTCTATTGAATTTATCGACATTAGTCAATTAAAAATTTGTAGAAATTCTGACATGCTTATAATGGAAAAGTTTATAACTGAAAAATTGATCATTAGAGCATGTTATGACTGAAAAGCTCTTCTCTTTCATTGATTTTTTATTCCTAATTTCCCTAATGGGAAAAAAAGCCCACAATATGATCAAAGTAAATTTGTACAATTGGGAAAAGTCTCCAGGTAAACAAACGTATCAAAAAGTCGCTGTCATAAAGATCTCCTCAGATCATTCTAGAAAAACAAATTTGACAAATACCTTTTGTATGTGAGATATTTAATTAATAATAAATCTTAAAATTATTTTAAATACTAACTGCTAATGAAGAATTAATTTTATTTGAATACTTCTTAATTTTTGTTCCTATTTTCAACTTAATGTTACCATGTATTTATAACAAGCTTTACAGTTTTAATTTTTAATAATGAACTTTAATTATATTTTAAACAAAAACATAAAATTTTCAAAAAAATTAAAATCTCGATTTTTAGCAGAAGTAAAAGATAACTTAATATAATGAAGTTTATATAATTAAAAATTATTGAATATTTTAAATGATTTTCTTGTAAATTTGAAGAGATTATAAACGAATTATTACAAAATTTTAAGCACTCTTAATCTTTACTTATCTTATCACTAATCTTGCTCTGGTTTTAAATCATGTTTCTTCGCATTTTCTATACATTCTTCAAGTTTCTTTAAACAAACATTCGCGATTTCTTCTTTTTTAAATTTAACAGCTAATCTTTCATATTTAGGTTCTTCTGCATAGTTCATTCCAGCCCAACAAAAAGCTTTTTTATTTGTACCCATTGGCTTAATTGAAAAATCTGCAGTAATTCTTTGATTTAAAACCAATTTATGAATTTGTTCTCGACGAAGTAATATACGGTATTTCCCATTTTCTCTGTGCAATAATATTTTGAATTCGCCATTTCCTATTTAAGAGAAAAAATGAAAAAATTTTTTAATTGAAAATTTTTAAATATTCTTGAAGTTTACCTCGTTCGGTCCATTCCTTTTTTTCACAATCGAACCGATATAAAACACAACTCTCACCAAAAATTTTATCTTCATTTTCTTCGCCTGTACTTACAATTATTTTATCTGGTAACGTTATTATTGGCTCATAGTATGGATCATAGTTTTCATCATCTCTTCGATCACCACTTTGATTAAGCTCTTTGCTTTTGTTTAAAATGGTATTACTGTCACCAAGAAAACTACTAAAATCATTGGTGTTTTCTAAACCATAAAACTCAGATGTATTTTTTGTTGTTTTAAAACTTTCAAAGTTAGCTGTTTTAGCTAAACTTGCAAAACTTAAAGAAGGATGGGAATTGAAACCTATTATTGTATCATTATCATTATTTTTTTCTTCATTTAAATTTTTAGTTTTATCGTTTGGTGGTGTTGGTTCACAATTTATTGTTTTATTTGAAGTTACAGAATTAATTTCTTCATTTGTAACATTTCCCCCGAAAATCGATTTTGTAGGATTATTAATTGATTTAAATGGAAAACTTGGCTGTCTAAATAAATTACCACCTTCTTCTATATTTTTATTTGATAAATTGCTAAATAATGAATCGCCAGTTCCTATTTTATTAGTTTTATCCTCTTCCTTTGAGCAGTTTATAAAACTTTGTCCAAAAGTCGGTGTAGTCCCTGAAAAAATATTTTTGATTTATTCATGTATTCATTAGGTTTTCAATAAATAAAAATAATAACAATAAAAAAAACAGAGAGAATTACCAAAAGATGGATGAACATTGTTGATTGAACCAGTTCCAAAAAAGAATTTGTTTTCGAGAGCATTACCACTTTTATTAAATATCGAAGAAGTATTATCATTGAATTTTTCCAAAATTTCTACATTATTTAAATTACTTAGTTGTTTACTAAAAATGTTCTCAATATTAACGTCTGATTTGATAACATTGCTTTCACTATTTTCATTATTTAAAGATGAATCTTTCAATGTCAGTTTAGTTTCAAACATACTTAAAGGTAAAGGATTATCATTTTGTAAGCTTTCATCCCTATAAGTAATATCTGGAAATACATATTCATCTGCATTACATCCTCGGCATCCAGTACATTTAGTATAGATATTTTCATCATAAAAACTATAAGGAAGTTGTAATTCATCTGCTAATTTTTTATCAGACTGTGATATATTTAGTTTATCTTTTGTATCTGAAGTATTTACTTCATCTTTTAATTCCGTTACAGAATTTAGATTTTTAGTAGCAGTATTAATTACATCTATAAAATTTTCTGCAATATCTTTTGTTTTAAATCTTATACAAAATGTTTGTTCTTCTAATTTTCCTTCACTGTAATCATTAACTTTAAATAACCAACCTTTATCTTCTTTACGTTTATAGTTTACACTTTCATTAAGTACATGATTTAAACAAAGTTTCCAAATTTGATCACGGCGCATAATAACTCTTAATTTGGCAGTTTCTTTGTGCTTTAAAATTTTAATATCACCTATGCCGCGTTCTTTCCATTCAGATTCGACATATCGATATAATTTTGCACGTTGAGTATAAAGTACTTCTTCATTTTCTTCACCTGTTTTCACTTCAACCTAAATTTAAAAGAAAATTATCATTTAAAAATATTTTAATAACTTATTTCTGTAAATGTTGTCTTTTTTTAAATTTCATTAAACTAATTTGTTTTTATTAAAAGATTTTAACACAAAGCTTTGGTGGAGAACGGGTATTAGGCATATCCCAATCGCGTATAAAATATAGCCTTTGAAGGGCTGCATAAAGGAAATTTTGCCTTCTATTTTGAATTGACAGGTTGTCCAATATTAAAAATTCCCTTATATATGTCAAAAAGGAATTAAATGGTGGCATTTTTGTATGTATATTAAAATTATTTTGTGTATTTAAAAATAATTAATTTTTTTTCAGGTTATTTTTAATATAATATTTAGAAGTTAGTTTAATACTGTTTTTCCGAGTAAGCACATTGAAATTTATTTTGTGTATTTTCACAGATTCACAGACATATCTTTCAAATTTCCCTAAAATTCTCTAATACAAACAATTACCATTGGAAAAACGATTTTTTTGTACCGGAGGCTAATACACTGTATAAAGCCTCAATGGAGAATAGGTATTCCATACATATTTTATTTAGAGGCTAAGTAAATAAGGGCGATTTCTAGTTTTAGTTTATTGGACAATAGGTGCCTAAATTCCCCCTTATACAGGATTTCAAAGGAGTGTATTTACCAACTTATATTCTATGTAAAACCCCAATTCATTTCGTTTAATGAGGCTTTTCATATCCAGATTTACTTAGCATAAAAATTGAAATTTTTTGTAGCTTCTTTTTGTGTACCTTCCTAAAACTTAAAATATTTCCATGAAATGCAATTGTTCATGAGTTTATGATTAGTGTTTGTAACAATCAACTGACATTTTCTCTTTAGTAATACATATTAACAAGAGTATTCATTTAATATTGTTAGTAAATTATAGTTTCCCTTTAGATTAAAGAAATAAAACAAAAAAAAAGATAAATTCAATATTTACCTTATCAGGAAGAGGAATAACTGGTGTAAAATGTGTATTATTTTCTTCTTCAACATCTTCACCATTCGAATCATCATCTGAATTATTTTTTATCTTTTCTGGTGTTTTATCTCTTAATTCAAAACTAAATTTAATTTTTTCTAATTTAGGTAAATTTTTATGATCATTATTTTCACAGATATCTTTAATTGGTTTTTCGTTTTGTGGCTCAAATTTAAAAGTATTCTGAAATACATTTTTTACTGTGTCATTTAATTCAGTTTTTGTGGTATTTTCATAAATAAACTTTTCTTTTGGCATACCAAATTTAAATTCTCCATTATTAATATCAGATAATCCAAAATTAAAAGCTGGTGGTGTTTGTTTTGTTGTTATGATTTTATCAAAACCAAATTTAAATGGAGTTTTTGAATTATTTGATTTATCAATTATATTTGATAATTTTTCTGTAGTATTATCTGTAGTATCTCTTGGATTGAAACAAACAATACAATTTAGATCATTACTATCATTGATTCCATAACATGCATTACAATCCCAAGAACCAGGTTTTGGTTTAAATTTATCACCAAAACCTTCTGTTATTTTTGGTTCATCAATTGTATTATTTCCTATATTAGTTATTGATTTCTGTTCATTTTCCATAATCATAACTTTTTTCAATGTTTTGCATGCTATACATTCTTTTGTTCCAGGTTTATTAATAATATAACAAGCTTCACAATTCCATGATCCATCTACTGGTTTAAATTCATCACCAAAACCAATCTCATTTTTATTGGACAACAAAGATATATCATTGTCTTTATCTTGTTTGCAAGATATACACTTTTTGTTATCCGGTTTATTAGAGGAATTACATTTAGGACATTTCCAAGAATCTGTACTTATCTTTGCTATTTGATTTTTATTAAATTGACAATTTTCGGTTTCGGAATCATCTAATGATAATTTTTGATTATTTTGTTCATCTTGATTTTTTGTGTTTTCTGCTTCATCTTTAAAATACAAAAATATATAAATTTTGATTATAATAACAATTATAAAGTGTCTAAAAACATGTATAAATAATTATGTTGTTAGTTTTGAAAAGCTAAAATCAATTTAAATGTTCAATTCGTATGAAAAAGTTATAAAGAAAGGAAAAAAAATTTTTGACATTCTGGCTGAATTTATAAGAAGTCATTTAAACTTTTTTAATGATTTAACATTACCGGGAGCGGGAAATTAATTTCGTCATTTTATGATTTCTAGTATTTTTAATTTTATCTACGCGACACTTAAAATATAATATTTTGCTTGGATAAAATAAATATTTATTCTAGAAAAATTTTAAATGTTTATGTAACACTTGCACGATAAATTAAAAAGGGTAAAATTAATAATTAAACTTACCTTCTAAATCCTCAACAATTTTAGCTTGTGCATTTGTTAACGCTTCATAAAATTGATTACATACTTCAGTAGTTTTAAATCTAACTGTATATAATTCTGTTTGTAACTCATTTTGTGAATAATCTTGTCCTGACCAACTTAATACACAATTATTTTTAGGCCATTTAGAAAATTTTGTATTTTTAAAAACACGCTGATTACAACATAATTTATGTACACTATCTCTTCGCATAACCAAACGTAATTTATTTATATTATTTTTATCAACCAATAATTTTATATTTCCAATACCCTTTTCCTTCCATTCAGAACTAGTCTTATCATAACGTAATAATTTAGCACGATGTTCAAATAAAATTTTTTCATTTTCTTCACCTGTTTGAATTTCAATTAAATCTGGTAATGGAATAAGTGGTTTAAAATCAACATTTGGTGTATATTCTTCAATAATATCATTATCTTTATTTTCATTTGATATATTTAAATAATTATCATTTGATTTTTCAAAACCTTTAATCTGATTTAAATGAGCATTTCTTTCTTCACCGATACCACCAAATACATTTCCAAATTGTGTACTTAATGTATTATTGGTATTATTACTGGTTGTATTACCAAATGAAAATCCTTCGAATGGTAATACTTGCCTTTCATTTAATTTTTCATCATTGTTTGGTGTTTTAAAACTAAATGAAAATAAGTTACTTTGATTTTCTTCTTTTTTAGAAGTTTCATAAGTTTTATTGAAAGTCAAATTATTTTTTGTTGAATCAATTGATTGTTTTAAATTAAAAAATTCATTTTTTTTTGATTCTGCCGGCTTTTTTTCATCAAATTTTATTTCATTTTGTGCAGCCATAAAAGTTTCATAAAATTTGTTAGCCGTTATAATTGTATCAAATAATAAACTATATTTTTCAAATTTATTATCTGTAGATGTTGATTCATTTATACACCAAATTAGTTTTTTTTCTTCATTTTTGATTTTACTTAATTTCATATCTGGTGTTATTAAATGACAATTAATACTTTTCTTTTTTGTATTAACTAATTTTAGATATAGTTTACCATTTATTTTATTTTTAAAAATTTCCAAACTACTAACACTACATTGCTTCCAACTAGGAGCAACATAACGAAGTACTTTTGTTGGTGTAGTAACTAATATAATTTCTTCATTTTTATCAGAATCTAGTAATGATTTTAAATTATCTGATTTACAATTAAAATCTTTATTCTCATATTTAGTATTATCATCATCATCTGTACTTTCAACAATTGTAGTTTCATGGCTCTTATTTAAAGCATTTACATCCTCATTTTTATTTATAGAACAAGCAAAATTAAATGATTGAGTCGATGATATATTGGGTAAATTTGTAAAAGTCTGTGATGTAACTGAGAAATTGTTATTTGTAGATGCTAGCTCAGATGTTAAGATATTTGATTTAATATGTTGTGGTGGTATTGTAACACTTAATGTTGGCTGTAATGATGTATTAGTTTGTATAGGAAGTGGATCAGAACTGGTAATAACTACATTAATTGGTGGACTTTTTTCAACAGGTGCATTATTATATAAACGACTCCACATATTAGCCGATGTGTTAAGTTTTTCAACTGATTTTTCTACATTATTTGAATTTTGATTATTAAAACCAAATAAATTATTTCGATTTTCTTGATTAATTTGTTGATTTTGTAATGCATAATTTATATTTGGATCCATAAATGTGGTTGGATGATGAAGTAATGGACGTTGTTGTTGAACAGTAGCTGATGATATAACTGATGGAACAACATGTTGATGGACACCAGGTGGTGGTAAATAATGTTGATATAAATTCATTGGATATCCAGTACTATACATTTGATTGTTATATGGTAAAACAGGTGCTACTCCATGTTGTTGTTGAAAATTTAAAGCATTATTAATATTCATACGATGATGTTGATTTTGTTGTTGTTGTTGTTGTTGTTGAGAACTAGTATTTGATATATTCATTTGTTGATTAGGATAAATTTGATTTTGTAATTCATCATCAATTATATAAAGATCTTCTAATACATTAGTAACATCTTCACGACTAACTGAATTACTTTTCTTTTTTAAGCTTTCTTCAAATTTTTCTTTTAGATCATTCACATCCTTTTTAATATTTGCAATTTCTGGTTTAATGGTAATTATTTCTTCTTTTAAAAATGCCAATGTACTATGCATTTGTTTAACTAAATTTTCAATTTCAATTGTATTCTGATTTGTTATATTTGTTAATATATTACGACGAACTTTTGCTGAATGATTTGGTGTAGATTCAATAGTTGAAATTTTATCTTCATCATCATCATCATCATCGCTATTCTCTGGTAATAATTTATTAGTATATTGCATTCGTTTTATTTCTGATTGAACAATTGAATTTAATGGATGATCAGATTTAATATTAGAACATTCTAATAAATTTAATGTTTGATTAAGGCAATCTCTTGCTTTATCTATATATAATTTTTTTGTTTTTTTTGGTGTTTTATTAGATTCATCTAATTTCCGATATGCTTCAGCTAAAAAAAATGTTGCAAATGGTAATTTAATATCTGAAAATTCTTCAATACATTCCTCATATTTAGCATTTTTAAAATATCTTCCAGCCAAAAATGTAATAGCTTCTTCACCCATTTTATTAATTTCTTGTTCAACAGATACTAATTGTGAATTTTTATATTTAAATAGTTTACGAAAAGGTTCCAGGACACTTTTATTCTTCAATTTAAGCATACTTAATGCATACTTATATAAATTAATAGCTCGTGATTCAATTAAATTTTTCTCTTTTTTTTGTGCTAATTGAGATCTTTTAACAAATATTTCACCTAATTTGAATATAATATATAAATCAATTTTAGGGCCATTAACTCCGCGTACAGCTTCAATACCATGCTGTAATATTGTTCTTAATTCTACTAAATTATCTCCAGCCAAATTTTTATATACTTGATATGCAGCTTTCCACCAATTATTATGTTCTTCACTACATAAATTAGGCATAATAATAAATGGCAAAATTAATGGTTCCCCATAATTATTAGTATAGCTTTTTTGATATTCATGTTTAATTTCAATTGAACGTTTAGCTTCTATTGTAGCTGCATATAAGAATGTATCAATATCCAATTGGTTAAGGGATTCAGCACCACAAAATCCAAGATTATTTGTTGAAAAATTTAAGCCACTAAAATACTTACAATTTACTTCATTAAGATTATCATTTCCAAGGCATAAATATATCATATGTGAAATTGATTGTGGTTTAGTATATTGTGCTATTTCTTCATATGATTCTAGATCAGCAATTGTTGGTGATTCGAAAATTGGTTCCTTAAATTCAATATAATTTAAAAAATGAGAAGAATTTAGTTTATTGAGATCATTAGTTGAAAAAATTTTGCGAACTATTATGGTTCTCCAATCATTATTTGAGCAGAACTGACGAATTTTTGAAAGTATATCATCAGCTCTTGACCAATTAGTTACATCTGTTAATAATTTCTTTACTTGTGATGAAATTTCTTTTTGGGTAAATTCATCAATACATGATAAAATTGTTCTACCAGCCTAGGAAAAAAATAGAAATAAAATTAATTATAATAAAATCTATTTTTTGTCTTTTCTAGCAGATATTAAAAATGATATAATAATTTTTATTTACAAATACATGCCTAAAATTTTTCTGAACTTTACCACAAGTTTCATATTTATAAAACTAAAGAAAAGTAAAGTATACCCTCGTAAATATCACAATTTCTATTTAAATTGGTCAAAAAATTATATTTTATAAAGTGCTAAATAGTTTTTAAGTCAATAAATATGTAATTAAGTGGTGAAAATTGTTTTAAAAGAATACTAAATATAATTCTACTTACTTGTGCACACCGAAAAGCTCCTTGCCTATTCCAATATTGAATCAAATTTTTTACTTGTTCTCCAGTATGCTTTAGCCAGGATTCACGAATATCTGCTATACCTAAGTGATATGCAAATAGTAACAGAGGAAATGCATTTGTCATTGTTTCATGCCAATTTTCTTTTTTTTCCAATTGTGCTTTTTTAAACAAAAATGCTGATGCATAAAGTAAGAATTGACCACGGAAATGATTTAAAAATTGTGTAGCTAATTCTTTTTCTGGGCAAATATTTAGAATACATTCTGATGCTTGAAATAAATTTTGATCAAATAGAAATAATAAATTTGATAAATTTGTTAATCCATTTGATGTCTGTGACAATAAATTACTTGGAAAATTCAATTTAACCAAGTGTTCTAAACAAATAATTAATAAAAGCCAATATTCCCAATTTTTTTCAATACCTTCTTGTCCATATTTGGTTAAAACTAACCAAATAATATTATACCATTCTATTGAATCTTCAAAATTATCATTTAATTTCATTTCGATATCAAATACATATTTAAATGCATCCAAAATATCCTTTTCTTCTATATAATATTTAACCAAACGAATACGAAGGTTAATATCATTTGGTCGAGATGTTATTTCACGTAATATGATTTCTTTAAATTGTTTTGTTTCGGAGGTGTCCTTTTTCATTAATTTTAAACGTAAACTGAATACAGCATCATGTTGAACTTTTTCTGTTTCTGCTAACTCACACCAATATTTTGCCTTATTTGCGTTGAATTCTATATCATTACTGAGAAGAATATTACATACCTCAATCAATAAATCTTGTTGTTTAGGATCAATTTGTAATGAACGTTGGAATGCTGTTAGTGCCTTTAATGGTTTTTTTAGTTGCTGATAGCATTGTCCAAGTAGTTTATAAGCCGGAGCACAATCATTTTTTACTGATAAATAAGCAACAAGATAGTGTTCTGCACAATTATACTCATTTATATTATAGTATAGCTTAGCAATTGTAAACCCTCGATAATTTTTCTAGAAGTTTAAAATTTAATTTAATTAAAAATACTTATATAACTATAATATAACCATAATAATTAATTTTGTCACATTTTTATTGCATATGTCTGTCTAGACTAATTAAAATCATTATTGAAAAAAGAGGGATTTCTAAAGAATTAAAATTCTTAAAGCATAAAATATAGATAACTCTGTTTGTTAGTTAAATTGGATTCATATTTTAAGAAGTTAAACAAGCTAAAATAATATTTAAAGCATTTATTCGCATCAGTTTAAAGGTACGCCATTCAGTAAAATGAAAATTTTATAGCTCCAAAATTATTGTAAACCAAATTCTATACAATATGTATATATTTCAAATTTAAAAGGTTCCATTTATCTTAAGATATTTTAATTACCTCGTTTTCTGATTTAAGTTTGGATAACGCTGTACGTACATGGCGATCAATATCCTTCTTTGTTTTAAACATTTTTATTAAAAGTGAATAAAATTAAATTATTGAAAAATGTTCTATATTATTTTTGTTATGTTTCCGAATCCAAACAAATAATTATGTAGAAAAACTAATTATATTTTTAGCAATTTCACACTTTGTATCTAAAGCACCGCTTAAAAAGCATTCAGTTTTTCAAATAATAGAGTTCTTTAATTCAAGACTTATGTAGTAATGCTCACTTAAAAAAGAACTTATTAAAAAGAAATATATTTCTTTTACTATTCAAAAAATCTTGAAAAAACCAAATAAATATAAAAGTTGATTGTATTGAAAACATTATAAATAAAAAATTAAAATTTTTTTCATAAAATTAGCATTTCAAATTCATTATATGTGGATCCTAATCGATAGGGTAGAATCCATTGAAATTAAAAGTTATATATGGCAGTACCTAAATTATATGTAATGACATGAGCAAACGTGATACAAATTGAATTTGGATTTAGTAATTTAGTATTTAATATAATAATTAGTATTCTAAGGTAAGAATTACTTTTGAAAAATCATCTAACTTAAAATATATTGAAGCTGGGATATTGAGATGATTATCATTAAAAGAGCTACGTTTTTTTCAATAAGTAAAAGGTATCATCAAGTATTGTACTGGAATAAATTTAATTTTTGTTCAAGTATTAAATGCGAAGGTGTGTCAAATATTATTTTTAATTTTTACTCCAAAATTAAAAAAAAACGCGGCTATTTATATACCTAAATATACTCTAATTTGGTTTCGTAATCTTAAAATAGAATTGTGATTAATAATTAAATTATAGTATAGATAATTCGAAAAATTTTTTCCATCTACTTTTAGAAACATTTCAGTTCAATCAAAACCTCTGTAGTTAGATAAAGTCTTTTAAAGCATACAATTCAAATTATATATTTTTCTTTTTATACGTAGAAAAAATTACTCAAGGTTATTATACATAATAGTTGCGTTCAATTTTTAAATATCAAATAACACAAGTGGAATACCTGTTTAAAATTTTTTTAAAAAAAAGTAATAGAATCGTTCCCAATTGTTTTGTTTTTTCTTTCCAATTATTCCCCCTAATTGAAATACACAAACTAAAATAGAATTTTTTTTCTATGTATATAACAAATAATTTAAAAACAAATAATCTTCATTTAAATTATGTGAAAAGCATATCAAAATATATTTCCAATGCTATCACAATATTAAATATGTATTTTATGTTTTAGAAGAAAAACAAAACTGTATAAAATGTTCAGCAAGGATAAATTAAAAGAAAAATTGAGTGCAATGCAATATCATGTAACACAAGAAAATGGAACTGAACGTCCGAACTCAGGTATTTTTATTATTATTATTTTTTTTATTTTCTAATTATTTTACTTTTAAGGATGTTATAACAAGCATCATAGTAAAGGAATTTATTGTTGTGTCGTTTGTAATGAACCACTCTTTAGTTCAGATACAAAATATGAATCAGGATGCGGATGGCCTGCCTTTAATGATGTACTTGACCAAGGAAAAATAACACTTCATAAGGATACTAGCATACCAGGTTAGTGTTTTTTTCTTTGTACTAAATAAAATTGCTATTTTTTTGTAAAGCATTTCTGGAAAAATATTGTTTTCGTATTTGATTTTGAGAACTATTTTTTTTTCATGCTTTGACTAACGTTATTGTTCTTATTTATTCGATTAATAAATATATAATTTGTTTTAATCGTTAAATAAAAATCTGATCTATAAAGTTAGGGTTCAATTGAACTGTATCCAAGAAAATCCTATCTATGGCGTACTCTATAAATCTAATTTTTATTTTCAATTATCAATGCTTATGAAAACAAAAAAAATGCACCTAATCACATTTAGTAACTCTTACTATTTTGTCGTAGTAGATATTAGAATAAGTTAAGACAACACTAAAACAATTATTAGAATTTCTTACAATATCTGATCATAAATCCCTTAAAATTTATTTCAAAGAAAGTCTAAATTAAGAAGCTTTAATAGAAGTAACCAGTATTCTTTTTCTAACAAAGCAATGATAATCAAACTAAAAACATGCTTCCTAGTAAATAATTAAAAACTGTTCAGTAATTTGTGTTTTTGCTTTTTGAAATTATGTGTGCAGTTTTTCCTTAGTTTTTATTAAGCTACAACCTATTTCAACTTGTGTTTGTTTTCACATTTAACTTTAAAAACAATAAAGTTGTTTTTCTAAAATACAAATAACTGCATCACTATTATTGCACATTCTTTTAATGTACTTAAATCAATTCTATTAAAGAAAATGGTGAAGGTTTTAATTCCTTTTTTTTTATTTCTTTCTCGTTAAATGCTGACGGATTATCATCGTATTTAAACTAAAATCCATCCTACTCAATGGTTCCTAAACATCTTTATCGTTGCTCTTCTTACTCTTTTGGTTGCTTTACTTATATATTTTTGTTATGCGTTTTTTACTCCATTCAAAATTCCATAATTTCCAATTCTACAAAATTCCTTTAAAAAAATCAAAAATGAAATGAAATGCAAAAAAAAATACATCCAAAACAAGGTGGAAATATTTTACTACTCCTTAAAAATTCAGAGCGGACCAGAACGGAAGTTCGTTGTGCTAAGTGTGATGCTCATATGGGACATGTATTTGATGATGGTCCAAAGCCAACTAATAAACGTTATTGTATTAATTCAGCTGCTCTTAATTTTATTCCAGCCGAGGGAAAGAAAATATCGAATGCTACTTAGTTTCTAAGATTATCAAACTGGTATAATTTTCTCAAGATTTTAATATAAAGAAATTAATAATTGTAAATGCTAAAAGCTGTTAAATATATTTATTTTTTCAATAAAATCTGTTTATAACAAAGAAAGTATAAATATTCGATTTTTTATTCAAGGAATTTTTTCAGAAAGTTTTTTTAAAATTAATTTATTAAAGTTATTGAAATATTAAATTATGATGAAATCCTGAAAAAGGTTTGATAAAAAATTTTCTGAATGAAAAGTAAAACTATTTAGAAAATTATTTATATAAAGCAGAAATAAAATAAAGAACCTACAGAAATATAAAAATATCTTTTATTTTTATTGTTTACAATAACCAGTTTTAGTTTTTCTATTTAGGAATTTATATAAATATAAAATCCGCTTTTGTATTTGTTTCCATTTAGTTGGTCTTGCAATTGGATATTTTGTTGATTGTAGCATTTTTCGTTTTCTAAGCAGTACTTGATATTCATTTCCAGACACGCCTCTTAGCCATGATGGTATGGAATATAAAACTCTTGTTGGATGAAGACGATCATTACCTAAAATATCGATGTAATCATTTTGACCAAAAAGAGCTCTTTTTTCGGACCATGCATTCTTTGGTCGATATTCAGGCATTGGTAGTTTACGACCATTATCTACATGCGGCAATAATCCCTTAGGTATTATATCGTCCTTATAACCATATCTCCTTATTAATGGTACTCTTTCTTTATAGTATCTATATCGATAAGAAGTTAATATTGGTGTCCAAATTTGTTTCTTAGTACATTTATATATGCTTTCTAACATTTTGATTTTGACGTTAATTTCGAAAATTAAACGTGCAAATTAATTTAATTAATATATTTTTCCTTTTTAAACTAAATTTTATTTATTTAAACTCCAAAATCCACGTCCAATTTAATTTAATTAATTAAGCAAAATCCTACTGACGGATCAAAAACTGAACTTCAAATGAATTACAAACGTCAAATTGGTAAAATGTCATATGCCCGGTTTCACAGTACACGCTTAAACTAAAAATTTTTTAAGCGGGTTTAATATTTAAGCGCGGATAAAAACTTCAAAGCGTTTCACAGAGTCTACTTTTGCCAATGGCTTAAGCTTAACTCTTTCTACTTGTAGTCCATTTCTACAACAGCTGATCGGAAAGTGTCAAATTTTGGCCTAACTCAGCATAGGAATATATTATTTAAGAGCAAAATAGATATAAGTTATGCAAAAATAGTTGAAAATTTAATTGAAAATGTTATTAAATTTATGTAATTTTGCTTTAAAATTTAAATTAAAGTATTGTTAATAAATTTCTTATAGTTAGAAAACTTGTTTGAATTGGATTAACTGAAATTATATTATTTTTAGTAGGTTTTATTTATTTTAATTATATATAATGTTAATTATCAGTAAAAAATAGAGGTTATATTTAAATAAAGGAAGTATAATTATTAAAATTTAAGAATTTTACAGCGATTCTGTAACTTTTGTATGAAAAAAACCGGTTTCGCTGTGAGTTTTCTGCTGTGAGTTAGCCTGTGTGAACCCACTATTACTTGTTTACTAAGTTTGTTTAGTTTCTGTGTTAAATTTCCTCCAGTGTTTTAAGTATAAATTTTTAAATAAATATGGAAAAAATTAAAAGAAGTGCTAATTTTTCTCGGGAAGCAGAAGTAAGGCTTATTGAATTTATAATGAAGTATAAAAGTGTTGTGGAAAATATAAAGACGAGTAGTGTTTCAAAAACTGAAAAGAAACAAGTGTGGGAAACTATTCAACATGAGTTTAATAGTGGAAGCACTTCTGTTTACTGCGATATGGACGTCTTAAAGAAGAAATATGAAAACATAAAAAAGACGTCTAGGAAAATTTTTGCTACAGAGAAGAGAGAGCGCTTCAGAACTGGTGGCGGAGCTTCAGTTCCAATAGAAGTTGATAACCTGTATTTAATGGTTAAAGACTTATTGGGTGAGTCTTCTTTTGGTATGGAAGTTACTTATGATGATGATGGTGAAAAAGGTAAGTTTATTATGCCGTTTTTTACATTATTTTAAAAATTTATTAATTTTTCTAGATATATTAAGAGATGCGGAAAAAGCGCTTCAAAAAATGTTGAAGAAATTGAAAATAGTAAGTTCTATATATTTTATTTTCGAAATAATACTATAATAATTTTTTTAGGAGAATCCAGCGAGCCTTTGGGTGTTATTATTTTCAGCCAGTTGGAAGGGCATGGTTAGTTTTAACTATTCATTTTTTAAATAAATAGAATTTTTTTAGGCGATTTAAGTACCACATATAAGGCAGTTCCTTCATGTTCGGTAGAAAATAAAGATTATGGTAAGTTATAAATATTTTATTTTGAAATTGATACTAACAGAATTTTTTTAGGCAATTCAAGTGCCACATATAAGGCAATTCCTTCATGTTCGGTGGAAAATAGGGAATATGGTAAGTTCTAAATATTTTATTTTGAAATTGATACTAACAGAATTTTTTCAGGCGATTTAAGTGCGACATCTGAAGCATTTCCTTTAGGGTCGCCGGAAAACAAGGAATTAGGTTTGTGTAAAATAAATTGCAAAATCATTCAAATCATTAAAAAAATTTTTGTAGGTACATCGCAAAAGAAAAGGACGAAAAAGCTCCAGAGGGATGAGCTGTCACAAACATACAAGGAGCTTGCGAAGGAAAAGCTGAAGGCGTAAGTAGAGAAAGGGAACAAGCTGAGGCAAGGCATGAGATGTTCATAAGGGAACACTTGCTTCGAGTTGAAGCACTAGAGCTAGATATTAAGATTAAAAAAAAAACATTAGAAAAATGGTGCAAATAATATATGTATATATATGCCATAATATTTTATAAGTTTAATAAATATTTTTAATTTAATTCATTATTTTTTTATTTTTTTATTATAACATTCTTATGTCTGATTTTTAAATTCACTTATCTTCTTGAGTAGTTAAATTTTTCAAAATTATAAAACTTATTATTTGTAAATCTGTACTTTTAAATATTGCCTAATTTACATGCAAAGTATAACGCAGAAAGGATTCTCTGCGTTCCAATATTTGTGCCTTCATTCGAAGGTATGTTTTGCACTTGGAAGCTGTACTCCACCAAAGCTTCAATATTTTCTTCTAAAAGCGGTGGCTCAATTTCATTTTGGCTACAACAAATATTGTGCAAAACTGCCGTTGCAACAATTATACTCTGAATTGTTAAACTTTTCAAACGCATTCCTGTTGCCATTATTGGAAATCGTCTGTTCCACACTCCGAAGAATCGCTCTATTACATTTCTAGTGGAAATATGAGCCTTATTATAGGCATGCTAGGCAAAGCCTCGAGTTGTAGACAGTAAAATTAGGCTTAAGTCCTCAATCTTGAAGGCTTAAGCTTTCCAGATATTAAACTCGCTTATGCTCGAAAGACTAGCACTGTGAAACGCGCTTACGTTAAACGGGTTTAAACTGACAGATGACGTTAAGCGACACACGAGTAGTCATGACATGCATAGCTTTTCGAAGTTACGGGCGAGACGTATAAACAGCTCCCTGCATGTCATGAAAACTCGTGTGCTACCACCCTATAGGAGTTTTTGAGGCAGGTTTATACTTAAAGTATATTGAGGGCAATAATTATTTGACATTTTGATTGAAAATATACAATTTATGCTTTCTAACTAGTTCTATTATATTGATTTACTGTTAATAATAATGCATTGTTCATTAAAATAAATTTAAATATTTTAATGGCTTTCCTCCCACCACCCAAGAATATAACTAAACTTATTGGAAAAAACAAGCTTTCGGTAAGCTCATCGATGTCGCCTGTTGACACAAAATGAAATATTTTTATACAATATAGAATTGCTTAAAGATTAAATAAGAAAAAAGAAATGAAGACAAAACTAAAGAAACATTGGAATGAATGCATTTGGATATGTTTACCAATACACAGAAAACATGCGTCCTTCGTTTGCCAACAGTTCTCTAAGGGTACAAAAAAGAGATTGTGCTCATTCAAAAATTTTTTAATTGAAATCATTCTTTATAAATTACAAAATAACTATAATCAATTTTTTTTAAAAAATTAAATAACCTGATCTCACCAATAAGGTTTATACATTTTAATAATGTTATTTAAATATTTATCGTCAAAGCTAGGTTTGAAATTTAGAATATTTAATGAATTTTTAGACTCAGGAATTACATTGAAAAATAAGTTCTCTATAATCATAAGTTCTTGATACAATGTTTTCACATCAACCTCTATTATGTTTGCACAAGTTTTTAATAACCACAGAAATATAGGAGGGAAATTAGATTCAATTTCTTCAAAATGTTCGATACGAAGGTTTTTAATTGAGCCGAATAAAGTCCAACAATCCATGTTTGATATTGTTAAATTTACTGTACTACTATCATTTATATTATTTTCTTCAACATCTTCGTTATGGTTTTCATTATCTATTAATAGATTATTAGTTTCTTCTAAATTTCTTCTTGGTTCCAATAAAATAGATTCTTCCAGTGGATTCATATCCCCTTCTTTGAATATTTCAAACGATGGAAGAGTTATGTAATCCATATTTGATTTGTTTTCACACGAAGCATTATTAATCTCTTTTGATTTTTTAATACTTTCATATATACGTTTATTATTATTATTTTTTAATGCTGAAAAGATAATATTCTGTTCACGAAATCTTCCTGAAACACTTTCTACCCAAGTTTCTTCATCGATATTAAAATTAACATATCGTACCCGTACATCAGACGACAGGCGCTTATTTTCAGTATCCTCAAAATTTTTAAAATATCCAACTAAATTTTGATTTGGGTTGCATGCTTTTTTTTCTACAACTAATTTAATTGAATAGTGATTAAAAAATCTTTGTAATTTATTAGGATTAATAAAAGATCCTATATTTAACTTTGCATGTGATTCTCGCATGAAATCTGGAATAAATATATTACAATCCACAGGATCTTTAGATAATATATAATTTAGTTTTGAAGCTTGTGACTTAAGTGATGGTGGAAATAGTAAAAACTTAAAATCATCTTTAACTGTATTTTGTTGAAGTATATTACTTAATTCTTCAAATATATTTTGCATATTTGAAATATATTTACGTGTTGGTTTTAATTTTTCATTTTGAGTTTCATATTTTGATTTTATATGTTCAACTGTAGATTTAATATCGTAAATTTGGTTATGCTGCTGAGCCGTAGGTAAGTGTATTTGGGTTAAAATTATTTGACGCATTTCAATAAATCTAACCCAATTTTTCCAAACAAATAATAAACTTTCTTTCCCTCCTTCCAGTTTTAATAGTAATTCATTTACTTTTAATGCCGATTCAGATATTTCATTTTCTTTAACACCATCCAGTCCAAAAAAAAGCTTTAATGTAAAAATTATATATGCCATAGCTCTACCTTCATAGCAAGGGGTTTCTAAATGTTCATATTTTAACTTCATTTCTGGTGAATACAATCGAATTAGCCTCTTAATGAATGTGATGAATTTTTTTGGTAAATTAAGATCTTGAATATATCGATCAACTAGTCTACATAAATTTGGTAGTTTTAAATATGATATATCCAAAAAACGACATAAGTTTATAGAATTTTGACGAATATTATGACTATTATAAAATGTTTTACCATAAGAACTTTTTCCATTAATAATAGAAATTGATGAATCGACTACTTCTTCTGGAAAAAAATGGTTTATATTTTCTGTTGATAAATGTCCTTCTCGCATGAAACGTAATAGATCAGCAAGTTGTATATTATCCTCAATTAAATTTAATGCTAAATAAAGCAATGTGTATACAGTTTTGCGTGATAAGCGTTCACTTTTGCAAACTTTTCCAAGACTTTTATTTGCATATAATGTATGACATGTAAGTTCGTTTTTATGATCATTTTCATGTTTTTTCAAGTGAGCAGAAGACATGAACTTCTTATAGTATTTTCGTGCATCATTTGTAAATTGCAACGGTATTGTGCATTTTGATGCATTAGATGAGTCTTCCGTACCAATGGTTGTAATTATTGAAGCATCAGCTAAAGATGCAGATAAAATTTCGTAATCTTTTCGAGCTTGTTTTCGCTGCAAAAATAAATAATATAATTTAATGCAATAAACAAGAATTCTTTAAACTATAACGAAAAAATTTTGAAAAATATGTGCTAAAATTGCATATGAGTTTTTATTGAAGAAAATTTAAAAAAGGCATTTAAAGATACATCAAAATAATTTAGTTTTTTTATTATAGTAGTTTCACCTTAATTATTGAATTAGTTATTTAAAAATTTACTTCTAACAAACAAGAGTAACATTAAAAAATTTATACATTACCGTTTGATTTCGTAGTTTTAGCGTTTTTGACTGATTTAATTTCCTCTTAGTAGTTTTTTTTGGAGCATCACGATTATATATCACCATTTGATCTCTACAACATGCTGAACTATTATTTTGTTATTGATAGAATTAATTAAAATTAATTTACCTTAGTAAATGTCGTGGTCCCAGCTTAGGTAGCTCTAAGGACTTCTTTGAAAAAAATGCAATTTCATGTTTTTTCAAATATGCTGCCCATAATTGTAGTGTTTTAATTTTAAGTTCTTCTTTTGCACCTAAGTTTATTAATTCATCAACCAAACCGCATAACAAGTAATTAAAACACTCCCAAGAAGTAAGTAGGGCTAGAATAAATACAAAAGATTTTTATGAGTTTTATTAATGATTTGAATAACAAAAGTTATTTATTTAATTTAATTTAAATGGATATGGTTAGTTACATTTTCCAGGCTTAGTAGATTTAATTTTAACTGCAACCTTTCTATGTAAGTTTGATTGAAAAGGATCTTCATCAATTTCTATATGCCTTATATGTTCAGCCTGTGTACCACATTCATTACAATAATAAAAACCATCCCGAAGTGTATACTGAGTTTCATTACAAACGTAACAATTTTGAATTTGATCTTCCATTGCTTCTAATTGAGTTAACCTGAGAAATTTGTTTATGCCTTTATAAATTTACACAAGGCATTTAAAACAAAACTCCTAATACTAAATTACTAAAAACATTTTCACAAGCAATTAAATTAAAATATACAATTACACTATGTTTAATATTTACTTGAAGTTATTTCTTATAATATTTAATGTCCGGCTTTTTAAACACTAAGCATATGAAACAAAAACCAAACAGGCGCTAATGTATGTCAAACGTGCTGTGTTTTCTGAAATAAATTAACTTTGCTCTAGATTAGCGTTTTGGACAGCGGTTTTATAGAAGTTTTGCGGTGCGGTTATACTCAGTGCGACATTTGACATGATTGAAAATATATAATTTATACTCTCCGCCTAGTTTTATTATATTAAGTTGACTTACCGTAAATAATAATGCATCATAAATACAATAACATTAGTTGAAGGGTACAAATTGTATTTTTTGAATAGACTTGTAATGTAATTATTGCAGTCAATATACTTCTGAGTGTAACCGCGCCTCGTATCGCCTATAGGGTTGTGACACACGAGTTGTCATTACATGCATAACTTATCGAAGTTCGGGCGAGACGTATAAAGAGCTCCATGCAAGCTCACTGTTCTGCATATGGAATATAGAATATATTTAAGGTATGGCAAATATGTCAAAATTCGACATTCTCATTCTCACTTCTCACCGAGACAGAATCCCAGCCCTGATGGAAAGCAATCTGAGGCGCGGTTACATTGAGAACTATATTGACTGGAATAATTATTTGACAGTTTTATTGAAAGTATATAACTTATGCTTTTTAACTAGTTTTATTATATTAAATTGACTTACCTTAAATAATAATGCATCATAAATGCAATAAAATTGGTTGAAAGGTGCAAATTGTATTTATTGAAAAGACTTGTAATTTCTGAATGTAATCACGCCTCTGATTGCTTTCCAGATCGCTAGTCGAGACACAGCCATAATGTTGCTGTCCAAATCGCTAATCTAGACACAGCCTGTATAATTTGTCATTCCGAGTACTAATAATTACTACGTGACTTCATGCACATTTATAATCGGCGTACCCACGATAACTCGCACCAAATTAACGAGAGATATTACTAACAATGGCGTCTGTATATAGTTTTGCCTTACTTTGTCACTTGCACTAAAAAAAGCTTCCAGCTAATTTTACTCTGCCAAATATTTATCAGCAATTTAATTTTGAATAGCACTTAATATTTACGCTAACACTGTTTAAAAGTTTAGATTAATAAGAAAACACGACCTATCCGGCCGAGTAGAGGCTCTCACTAAATATCAATAGGTACTTTTTCGTAACAGTACTGTTACCTCTAAGTTCAAAGATTTATACCTTGTATGAAAAAGCACACTCCCTGGCCGGTTCATGAGCCAGAAATTACAGTACTACTTGGGAAGTTTTCTTCTGATGCTACAAACACCTGCATTCAATCAAACTACATCCTAGCATCGCCATAAATCCACCGATAAAACTTATTCGTATATATTGGTAGCTTTTCACAACCTATGCTTCCATTGAAAATGTAGTTATTTCAAATTTGGAAACGCTCTCTAGTATATTTTTTCTAAGCCTTTTTTTTAGCTACGCTAAATTACTAATTAAGAAATGTTTTTAAATTTGAGCTTTAAAACAAACTTTCTAAATAATATCTAGGCATAAATAGAAGTATCTGACTAATTAGAGAAAAAATGTAAGCCGAAATAAAATTTAATACTAGGAATCAGGAAGTATAAAATGAGTTTTATAAAATTAAAATTAAAAATTAAATTAATTTAATAAATATTTGCTCTTAAATGATTCAATTTTCACTTATTTAGCAGCCGGAAGCAAGATGCATTTTACACTACTTAAGAATTACTGTAATTTTTTTAAAAATAAAAGAAAACACCATATAATCTACTCCTTATGGATAAAGTTCGTCACATAAATGCTACCTAATATACTAAATTGAGCAAAATAATGCACTAAGAACACTAGATTTGACTAGTTAAGGAACTATTATAAACTTCCGTTAATGAAAAGCGACAACAAAAATATTATGATTCTGATTCTCTTAGCAGGGAAAAATTTGTGTTGAGTAAAGTCTTCCATTAATTTGTCCAATGGATATTTTTAAATGGTAGTAGAAGTCATTGGTAAAATGTTCTACAACTTTTCCAATAATTCGAAAGTTTTTGGGCAACAAAAACTTCTCATTCTAATTATAACAAAATTCATTATTAAAAAATAGAAAATTTTTAGGAGTATGACTACGTACAAATCTGTGGCTTTTACTATTTTATGAGAAACATATATTTTTACATTTTTACCACACATGTGTAGTGCGATTTTATGATTTTATAAGTAAAAGCGACTATGTATAGATATGTACTTTATAGACATTAATCATGCAGGACTTCCATGAAAAAAACTCACTGATTCATGTTTTCCCTATTAATCTACAATGTGAATACACATTGGGCATTAATATTCTTTATTTTAAATTAAATTTTGTTTGTACATAATTATTTACAATTTGATTGACTTTAAAAATTTGGAACTAATAGATCAATTACTAATTTCATAAATATTTAGAATGAATGCCATAAATAATCGTATTAAATGAATAAAATTTTCCTAAAAAAATTTTTTTATGTATTATATGAATAAACAATCGGGAATATAATTCAACATGATAATAATTTTGATTCATTGCAAAATGTTCTTAAAAACAAAATAACCACAGAATATTTATAATAAAAATCAACTTATGCAACAGCAATATAAAAAAAATTTACTTAAAACAAAGTCCGGAATCAAATAAGCAAAAAAATGAAATAAAATTAATACAAATAGACCCCGAAAAACGTTAAATTTAGGCTAAAGCTTTAATTCTAAATATATTTTTTAATTCAGTCTAATACCGGACTTAACTGCTTGAATTAAAAAAAAGTTGATGGCATTTAAATAAAAAATTAAATAAAACTGAAGTAACATTTTAAAACAAAGATATTAAAATTTATTAATTTTATATTTATTAGTATAAAAATCTATTTAAATTCTTCAAGTATTGATTTAGCAAGGCATTTCATAAATTACGTATTCTTAAACTTCAGTGGTAACCTGCAATATATAAAGACAATTAATTAATTTCAATACTAACCCTACATGTATAATTACAAGAAAATATACCTGAAAAATAATTTTCTGAGGGCAATGGTTCCGAAGACAAAGAATCCAAACTAATATGATCTATATCACTTGGTTCATTCAATAATTCTATAATTTCTGCTATTTCTTTTACATCACAATCCTCATCATTTTGGAGACATCTTAGAATTTCTATCAGTTTAATATCATCCGCTGTTTCCATTTTAATTATGCTCTCTAATTAAGTATAAAAAATTTGAAAGTTATTCATTATTAAATACAAAAACTTTGTATAGATCTATTCTGCTGTTAATTAATTTTTTAAAAATTCTGTTTAAGGATAAAAACTTTAAAGATAATACTTCTTCAAAATTAAAATATAGTTGACAATAAATTATATTGTAAAATATTTATTGTGAAATAATAAATAATATAAATTTTGTTTCTTTTTATTTTTATATAAATCTTAATTGATAATTATCACAGAATTGTAGTATAAACTAAGTGTAGATTAGAATAATAAAATTTAGGATTTTTCTTATTAAAACATGACATATGCATTTAATAATATTAACAATTACACAGGTGCAATTGTTTAAATTCTATATACATACCATGACTTTTAACTATTTGAACTAGTGCTTTGGCTACCATAATCCTTATATTGGGCACAGACTCAAGTGATAATTTCTTTATTTCAGGAATAATTTGATAAAATATACATTTTGATTTAATTGAACTTTTAGCCAACTAGAAAAAAAAAATATTTATATTTAATAAAGACTATTAAAAAAAAAAACTAAAAATATACCTTAAAAAATATATTAAGAAATGTTTGCCTTTTTCGCCAATTTTCACTATTAGCAAATTCTTTGATTAAATAGTTTTGTAAAATTGCTTGTTTATATTTTTCACTTGATATCCTAATTATACTTGACATCTAAAATATAAGTTTGATTAGCTTATTTGAATTTTAAAAATAAGCATAATTTCTCTTTTCATTTAATTACAATAAATGTTAATATTAATTATGAAAATATTTATTGCAGTTATTTTATTAGTTTCTAATAAAAGACACATCCTAGTAAATTGCGTAACTATTTTATGGTCAAAGCGAAAACCTTAAATGAATTTTTTGAATAAAATTCGTTATCCTTCCCCCTATTAAAAGGTGACAAACGTTAAGCTGAAGAAACACATTAGATTTCAGGATAGATTTTCCAACATTAATTAACAATCATGCAGAACAAAAGAAATAACATTAGTAGAAGTTTATCCACTGCAATTACTACTACTAAATCTATTTTACTCAGTTAAATAAGTATGAAGATTAATTTGCAGAGAAATCAAAATTTTCAAAATAAAATTAAATTAACTTACGACATCTGCTGCAATATCTCTTATACAGCTAACTTTATCCTGCAATAATAATCCTGCTAGGCTGGTTAAATATAATAGACTATCAAATCTTTGAATTGATTTATATACATTAATTAATACAACTAATTGTTTAGCTAAATCTTCTCTTAATCTCCAATTTGTTTTATTTAATGATATTTTATTATCACTAAGTAAACATTCGATCACATTTGATAAGATTTCATTATGTTTTGAAAATTCCACATAACGTAGAAAATTGCCAAAATTTCTAACAGCTTCAATTCGAACTTCATCAGTATCTTGAAAAAATTCCAAATATATTGGTACTAGATCTTTTGTTGATATTTCTACTCCCAAAACTTTAGCAAATATATCAATTGTTATTGCAAAAGTTTTTCTCCGTTTCCAATCCAAATCATCACATAAATATAGTAGCAAAGGCTTCAATAAATGCCAATTACTAAAAAAATAAATAAACAGTACATAGTGAACTATAATTTTATATATATTAAATGATTAAGAAGTTTTCCGTATTAGATATGAAAAACAAAAAGTGGATAAATAAAAAATTTTTTTAAGGAATGTGTTCTCAAAAACACACTTCTTAGAAATATAACTACAATGTTTTGAATAATTATATTATTTAGATTCGAATAAACATAAAACATTTAGTTTACCTTCGACCAATTGTTATAATCACTACAGGAAAATTGAAGGCCCAATTAAAATACATTTCCTCATCATTTTTATAAATTGCCATATTTACAAAATTTTCTAATAAATTATGTGGTACAATATTTTGTTTATAACTTCTAGGTGGATTAAATAATTCAAATTTTTTGAAACGGTCAAATTCAAATTCATCAATTGGATCATCATAAGTCAGAAAGTGATCTTTTAATAATTCATTCTGTTCCCATTTAACTAAATTATCATTTAATGGCAATTCTGGGCTTATGTACCAATATTTATATGAATTATATTCAGTAAAAGCATCATCAATTTCATTTTTGATATTATAATTATTATTATTATTGTTATTGGTTTTAATATCATCAGTTTTGGTATTATTCGTATCAGGAATGCTTTCATTAATTACTAAATTGCTTAAAACATTTGATAATTCTAAATTGTTGTTTTCATTATTACTATTGTCAAAAATTTGTTCTTTGGTTTCATTATTCTTTGTAGTATTTATATATGTATTATCATAGAAATTGAATGTCATATTTGAAACTTTACGAGAATCTTTACGAATCTTTATCTTTGTATTATCTAAAAATTTAAATCGTGCAGCACGGTTTGAAGTTGAATTGGATCTTATACGTTTTCTATGTAATGCATTCGATATATTTTGATTATCTGAAATATCTAATGAATTTTCCTTTGGTTCATTTTCAAACCACATAGTTTCTAATTTATCTTGATTTTGTTTTAGATCATTTTCTAGGGTTTCTGAATTTAAGTATTCATCATTGGTTGTATTTTTATCATTTAAGTTTGTAGTAGTAGAGGTTTCTAAAACTGAGTTTAATGATAACGATGCTACCTCACTAGTTTCTTCTTTATATGATATGGCTTGTCTAACAATAGCTGTTAAGTCAATTGGACATTTTCGTCGTAATGTACTGAAAGGTATGATTTCATTATCTAATATATCTAATGAATTTTGCTTTGGTTCGATTTCATCATTTTTACTACATACATTTTCAAAATAGTCTGAATTTTGTTTTGTGACGCTACCTAATTGATCAAGAAATTCTATTTTATTTGTTTCATTTGTTTCATAGTCACCACAATTATTAGAATAAGATGATTGATATTCTACTAATTCAATTGAATCATCAACAGTTGCCCATTGAAAAGGTAAACCTCTAAAATTTTTCTCTTCATCCATTACTGTAATCATTTTTTCTATATTTTCTTTAATTTTTTGTGCTATTTCTTCATTTGATAAATCAGCATCATTATTATCAGTAAATGGCTCATGTGATTTTTCAACAGTATTTTCTTCAAAAATTTTTAAATAGTAATCATAAAAGGCTAAAATTTCCTGGCTCGAAGTTTCCCTAAAAATTAAAAAATATAAAACTATCAATCCTCAAATAATGTATATTTAAACTCAATGATCAAAATATATTATTAATTTATCATTAAATAAAAGCTCGACATCTTAATAATAAATATATAACGTATTTTATCTAATATTGGAGATACACAAAGCTTCAAGTTCAGTTTGTAATTCCTACAAGCTATTGTTAATCAGGGAGTTAAAATTTAAGCAAGAATTTCGATAATTTACGGGACATCCAAAATGTTTCTTCTTTCCAAAATAAAAATAATATGACAAGACAAATATAGACTAGACAAAAGTATGTAATATAATGAAAAATTATGTCATTTAGAGTTAACACCAAATAGCGAAAATTTTGTTTGGTGTGACATTAATCACCTGCATTTTACAGGTATCCCACCTTAATAATATATCTAAGATGAACGTAAAACTATATTTTTAAATCAAAAGTGTTTATAAGATGCAGAGCTTTATAACAAAATATACTTAGATTTACAGTTATAAATTACGAAATTATTAAACTATTTTAATTAACTGGTTAGTTTTTAAATTTCATATAATCTTACCTAAAATCTGGATCAACTGGATTTACAACAAGAAGTTCACCACTTTCAGAAAATGTTAAGCCACATACTGAAGGTTTAGCAAATGTTGAAATAAATTGACCTAATATCTATTTTTATATATAGAAAACATACAAGAAGAGTAATTTTATTTTTTATTTACTAATTATTTTTATTTAATTACCTTGCTAACAGTTCTACTAAGTCTTCTATCTTTACTTAATTTAATGACTGCAGGAGTTAATAATTCTCTTCGGGTTCTATCAGTGCACATAATTGATAATGGTACAACAGATTCAAGACATGCTTCTCGAACACCCAAAAAATCATCATTACAAAGTTCTAAGAATTTAGGAAGCTAAAAAGAAAAAAATTAAATTTAATTAAAAAAAATTAAATTCAAAAGAAAAAAAATAATATTACAAATCTTTTTTCTGTTATTTCCGTCCCAAGTATATAACAAAAAATTGGAAATGCCGAGATTGCTGCTCTTCTGACTGCATTATTATAAATTGTGCAATTTTCTAGGAAATAGTCTAAAAAAATTTCTTCTACTTTTTGCGCACCAATTAATGGAACTATGCATTTTAATATCTAAAGAGAAATAAAAGAAAAAATAATTATAAATTGATAAAAACTTTAGTTTTTATTTAATTAAGTTTCATATAAAAAATTAAAATTTTTTAAAAAGAAGATTACCTTACTAACTAAGCTCATCAAAGCTGGCTGTGATATGCGTTAAATATCCATTTCACAACCATTTTGAGAGTTTAGGCGGTAAGGATTATTAAAAAATGATTGTTTATTATGTTTTGATTTTAAAAATCGTATCGCTCCTCAAAGCTGGCTGTGATATGATTTAAAATATAACATCTCACAACCACTCTGAGAGAAGATACAATTTTCTTTTGTTTCCTAATAATAAAAGATAAAAGTATTCTATTATATTGTAGATTTTTGAAGTTAAGTTATTTGTGTGAAATATTTTAGTACTGATCTGTTCTTTAAAGATAAATAGAACATAAAATAATTTTGAAATATTAAAATATATTTGTTATAGAATTGGAATAAGACTTATGATTTTCCATATTCAATCAATTTTTGAATACAAGTCAAGGAAAATGAATGATTTAAGGTGTTTTTTAAACTTAATGATATAATTTAATTTGAATAGAGAGAGAGAGAGATAGGGAGTAATATAAATAACAGCTTTGGACTAATTTTATTCGAAATTAATACAAAGTTACACTTTCCTTTATTCGTGCACTTTTATCCAATGATTTCGAATCTAGTTAAAAGAAGATTTAGTTTCACTAATTTGAGTGTGTTTATATATGCTTGTATTGGGTGTATGCCCTCAAGGATTTAATTTTAAAATTTGTTTGACCAGTCGGTATTAATACTTTTTTGGAAATCGATCCTAGAACTTTACCAACATATTTAATAAGCTAATAATTTTTTGAGATTAGTAGGAAAATAATTGATAGATCAGCAAAAAGATACTTTTTGGTCATAATGCATACTTTCCGAAGAAAGCATAAATTAATTTTTTTTAGGATCGCCATCAAAATCATCAACCTGTTTACTTACTTTAATAGTACCTATGTTAGATACCTATTAGTGAAATTCCTCGCTTGACTGTAAGATGCTTTATATAATGAAGAAATTTTCAATCACCCAAACTTCTAAGGAAGCATGCATTCCCTTTTAACATTATGACAAGATAATAATTTAACGACTAGATGTAATAGAATAATTTTTATGACTGCATAGATTTCTTAGTAAAATGTGTTGTAGCCTAGGAAAAGACTTTCACCACCATAGTTTATATAAGAATTTGTCTAAGAAAAACTCATTAATCAATATATTCTTTTATACTGGGGACATAATAAATTACAAAAAAATCAGCTGATCATTTTTGACATTTCTTTATAAATTTATCAATTTACATATTTACCAAACAATTTGTTTTTTCCTAAGGATCTAAATAAATAAAAAAAATCTAAGCAAAATGCATGAATTTACTGTAATCATTAAAATGATAGTTTATTAAAAGATAATCTATTTATTAGAAAAGTTTTTTTATATAAACTTTCAGAAAAATTTAAGTAACTTACAAAATAAGTTACATTGAAATTTAGTCAGACAAGGTCTCAGTTATGTACTTATGTTAAAAAGGTATTGAGTAATGGAAAAAAAAAATCTGAAAATTTGAACTTAACAGACTTACAGTAACATTTATTACTTTCTTTTACAATCTTTAACATTTAAATAAAGTGAAGTCAAAACTTGAGAGGTTTCGCTTCACGTCTGAAACTAAACCATAGACCAATTTTCGGTACTATGTGGACCAATCAAATTTTTAATTATCTATATTTCTACACAACGATTTTTACAACTAATAAAATCAAAAATGTACAAATAATTTAGACGATCGTTATTCTGATTATGATAAATATGACTCATACTGAATTTTCATTAATACCTATAGAAAAATTTTTTAATTTTATTAATATTACAACAAAGTTGTTATTACAACAAAAAACAATTTATTACAATTGTTTTATACAACAATGATGATATATTCCTTAACCAAACTCGTCAAAATGGCTGTGATATGAAGTTCAAAAAGACAAGTCACAACCATATTGACGATTTGGTCATAGAATGTCTTTTACATAAATATTTTTTTATTAAAACAACTAAACAATTTTTTTTTAAAATAGAAACTTAACACTTTGTCTAGTTATTAGTTGAACAAATTTTTCTCACAAAGCTCATCAAAATGGCTGTGATATGTAATCAAATAAAACATTTCACGACCAAATTGAGAGCTTAGTAAAAAATATTATTAAAAATTTGATATTATTATTGATAAACTATGAAGACATGTTAATAAAAAAATTTAAATTCATTGATTAACGAAGATGCAATAGAAAGTGCATTGGTCATCAAAGCTGGCTGTGATAGATTTGTCAAATTATAAACTAAAACAGCCAAGTTTAATGCCAAAACAATTTCCTCTGTTTTTTAAATTAAACATTTTAATATATATTTAAATAAAAAATATTATTATATATAGTATAAAAACTTACAAAAATTGCACTCTCATTGAATTCAACATCAGTAATACATGTTGCTTTCTTTGAATAATGCGGAAGACCTAAGCATATTCCTTCGGCAATTTGTTTTCCACCAAAAAATCCATTTTCTAAAAGTTTTTGTATAGATTCACATGCCTTACGCCGAACCTAAAAACCATAAATAAGAAATATACTAATTATTTATGTAAAAAAATAATTTTTTTTCTGATAAATAAAAAAAAAAAAGTTATTGAATTTTTCCAAAACTAGTGTGATAAACATTAGAGTAAATCGTTTAAAAGATGAAATCAATGAAAAACAGACCTCACACACAAAAGGAAAAAAATTTTTTTCCAGAAGAACAATAGAAAAACATGTCAATGGTTTCGAAGGTAAAATTGAATGACACGTCCGATTAAGATTTGGCCACCACCACTGACTACTTTTTCTTTAAATGGATCCAAATTCAATCTTCTATAATAAAAAAAAAAGGAGTAGAAATGTTGGAAAAACTGATGTTCCTTTTAAAAGATTTAATATAAGATTTTATAATTAAGAATAAATTCAAACTTAAAAGTTTTTTTTTGTTTTTCATAAATAATTTGGGTGACTCTTTAAGAAGGTTTAAAGAAAAATTGAAAACTCATTGCAGTTATAAGAGCAAGTATTAAAAAATTGCATAGATATGAAGATATGATAGGTTCACCAGCCAAGAAGTTCTTATTAAAATCTTTCTAAAAAAAAAATTACATATTATTTTTAAATCAGACAATTCTTAAATAAAGGTCAAAAGCACTGCAACCAAATATTGTGCTCCCCGACAGATCATATACTTTTTGAAAATTAAGTCTTAAATCCCTTGCAAAAGCTAGAATATTATTTAGTCTAATCTCCCCTTTTTCGAACTGTAGCATATAGTGAGCATTAATCTCTTCGACATCAACCTCTCCCCCTGAATTGCATTTTTGTTTGGTATAAGTAAATAACATATCGATCAATAAGTGAAAGGCTTATTGTATTCTAAATATAAATCGACTTCTTTGAAAAACGAAAAATCATCAATAGTAACTGTTATGCCGCATATTGTTCCGTTTGAAGTATTAACCAGGAAAAATGATCTTGCTTTAAAATAAAATTAAAGTACATACAAAAAAATTTTATAAAAACATTTTTATTACCTCGATATTATTATCCGATAGGTACTGGAGTACTATTTTTGCTAAGCTGTCGTATAAGTAATTTTCGAGATCTTCGCAATTTAGTTCGCGACATTGTATAAATATGTAAGGAATTTGTTCAACTAAAAGGTAGCGAACTTCTGGTGCTGAAAATATAAAAAATAAAAAAAATAAAGTTTAATATATAATTTTTTTGATATTCCTCATTATTGGAATTACATAATTAATTTAGTATTGAAAAAAAAAAGGCATCTTCTTAGCTAACAACTGCAATTGTTTGAGAGTAATGACGACATTTTGAACTTTTCATTTTAAAAATGCCTTCCGGAGAATCAATCTATACAAGGAGCAGCAAAAATTAATCAACAAATAATTAAAATCTAGAAGCAAGGTGAGAATTCACCGAAAAATAATAGTCTTCTATGGTCGTATATACTACAACAACAAAGAAAGTAATTTCTATCTATTCGAATATGTAATCATAGGTGGCTCTGCTCATGAGCAAATGCTCGCGAAGGGTAATTATGGAGATAATCCAGTAAATTCAAACAAAAAATTAAATTAAGGCCTTTTTTTGTGTGTTTTAATAACACTTATATCGAATTTTCTTATTAGCGATGGCAATATTTAATTAAAATTTTTAATTTTTCATATTGCATTTATCGAGAGAACATAAACTGAAGTTACGCAGTTTATATCGGTTTCAACAAAAAAAAAATATAAATGTCACAGTTCAACCTTCATATTCTTGCAAATAATTTCCTTATCTTTTTCAAAATTCTACACTTCATTATTTTCAAGGAAAATTTCATTTCTTAAAAGCAATATAAAGGCTTCAATGATAATATATTTTTATTTTTAAGTATGAATATTCTGAAATTGTTCAAAATGAAAACAAAAGCTAGTAAACATTTTTTTAAGAGAAGCTTAAAATTTATTCCAAAAATAACGAAGGATAACAGGTGGGTAAAGAGTACTAAAAAAAAACTTGTTTTTCCAGTTCTTTATTATTTTTCAACATAAAATAGAGGAATAGTAATAAAAAAAAATGTTTAAAGGGCAATTCTCAAGACTTTGTATGCATTAGTAAGACTAAGGGGACATACACGTAGTTTAACATGTTTCAAGTGTTTTCTTTCAGAGGAATAAAATTGAAAAATGTCCTTACACAACTATTCCACATTAGGTGTAAATGAAACGTGCATTTTGTTTCTAAAAAAAAAATTATAATTTGAATTGAGGAACAGATGAAGATATATAAAGAGTAGTTAAAATTTCATTGGTTTTTTTCATTTAGTCTGGCAGACGGTTGATCGTTTAGATCGAATTTGTCAGTAATATAAGAAAGGATTGATTTCTTTGAAAGCAAATCACACCAATTAAACTTTTTATATCTCTCATTAAGTTTTGAAAAAAAAAAAACGAAATTTACATCTTAACAAATTAATATTAAAAATATTTGTTTATATTTTATTTTTTCAAAAATTTTTTTTAAAGATTCCCTGAATCAATAGCTGTGTAACAATTTCCTAAAAATTGAGACTTAATATTCGTCTATTCAAGAAAATCTAATATAAGAAATTTTTCAAACTTTAAAAGTTCTTAAAGGGGATCAAAGAACTATTTTTATTAATTGTATGCAAAAAATATTTAATTCATATCCTAAATAACCTAAAATGATTCGTAAGATTTGCAAAATATAGAATTATTATATAAATACTTTTGTGAGATAATATTTCAAAGAGGGTTTAATATATTGAAATTAAGTACAATGAACCGTATTCTATTTGATCTCGAAAAAAAAAGAGTGGAATTTTTTCTTAAATAAATATATCGAAAGAAGAAATTATTATGAAAAAAAAAGCAAAATAAGATTGGTGGCATTGAATTTCAATGAATAAAATGCAATTAAACTTTGGTTTATATGTTGTTAATATATTTATATGTAAGAATTTTAATAATCCTATTCTAAAACTTATTCATCAGATCATTTCTAACTAACCAGGTAAAGGTTTATTAGATTGATACTAGATAATTCTGAAAATTCAGATATTTCAAAATTTTGACAGCACACACCCATCCAAACCACTTAAAAACACTCAAACAAAAATATTAGTAGGTTTCCTGTTTTTGTTTTTTATTATTTCAATTTAATTATATGTTGTAAATATTCATTTTTATAATATTAACCTAAAAAATGAAATATTTTTAGCTAAAATTTAAACAATTTATGGTTGCATTCAATTATTTGAAAATAAACACCATAAAAAAATTTGCATATATTCACAATATGTATATCCTGACCTTCAACATCCGGTGCTTTTAATGATCATTAAAATATTTTCAAATTACACTTAAATAATAATAAGTAAATTTACTCTAAATATGTAAGATTTTTCTCAAATGAAAGCAAAAAAAAAAAATTAATTTAGACCACCGCCCACACACTATTCCTCTAAAATGTATACTAAAAAATTACTTTTATATTTCTCAAATTCTCGTATTCCACTGTTTTCATATAACCACATTTTCTAATAGTATAAAATGAGCCAAATAATTAACTATTTTAACTGTTTTTAATTTTACTACTATTTTAATAAATTCATTTACTTTACAAATCAAATAATAAAATAATTAGCAATTTGATTTAAATCATTTAAAATGATTAAATTGTTATTTTCCTCCTTTTTTTTATAATTCAATTAAAACAAAAATATTTTAAACAGTAAAAGAATACACGGTCGTCGTCATGCAAACTTCTTAATTCATAAGACTACGCCTCAATTGTGTGAACTTGAAAAGCAAAAAAAAAGAAGGCCCATACCCTTACACATTGAACTTTAACGCATTTTTACAGTTTGGTTTTTATACATACAAATATATATATATATATTTTTTAAATATCAATATTTAATTAAATTTAAATTTTATACTTATTGTTTTTTATTATTTGATAAAAATCTTTTTTTTTCATTAATTTTATATATTTTACACTTCTTAATTAAATAATTTTCAAAAATGCACAATAATAATTCTGATAAAATAGTTTTTTGGACAATCACCGAATTTTATATATATACATCCCGGCAGAGTTGTATGTCATCTTTTTTTTTTTGGCGAATATTAAAATTACTTTACAAATACAGCCCCAGCATTAAAGGGATATTTATTTTATATTTACATGTATACAAATAGAAAAATCTCATAGACGTATCTGTTTGAAGGAAAAAAAATCTACAAATGATTTGTTTCTTAATGTTTGTCTTTCACAGATATATATATATATATATATATATATATACATATAAATATATCTTAAAATATATTATTAGTGCAAAAAAAAATAAAAATAAATAAACGATAAAGGGCGTGCGTTGCCGTCCAAAAAGTTCTTACAAGGGTAAAAGCTTTTCTAGACTTTAAACACAAGGGGGAAACACCCCAATATACTAATACATTCGTTAAAAATAGCATATACAAACACAAAGCCATAAATCGACAGTTAAAATTTCACATAACTTTACTTCCCTTAAAAATTTATCTAAGTCAATTTTTTGAATATTCTGTTACCCTCGATGGGAAAAAAGTTTTTTTTAAGTTTATCTAAAATTTTCTCAAGAGACACAGACATATGTAAAATAGGAAGTCAAATATTATTGAATATTAATTTTTTGTTAATTGCCGCAAAATTTATTATTTTGAGAAATTGAGAAATAAAAAAATGTCTACAAAAATTAGTTCTCAGCAGTAATAAAAAAAAAAAAAAAAAAAAAAAAAAAAAAAAAAAAAAAAAAAAAAAAAAACTCAAAGGGGTGACAGCCGACCAGACATAATGTAGTATTTTGGTAACAGTAGTGGTAGCCATAGGACTTGCGTGTATGAGAAAATTGGAAGTTCAAAAACCTTCTTCACTGTCATCTATATATATTATTATATCCCATTGTACAAAATTGACATATGCTTCAGTATGTCCTGAAAAATGTAGCTACATATATATAAATATTATATAGAGAGAAATCAGGAAAAACAGCGCAAGCTTGATAGAAATTCCGCAGAATAGCGCTGAACAGCTTTTAAAGGGTGTTATTATTTTTTTTAAATATATAAATAAAAATGTTACAAATATTTGTTTCTTGTAATCTTAATAACTTAATTCAAATATATAGAGTAGAAAAAATGCTTCCCAACACAACAAAAATATTTAAAATTTTATAATTTAAGAATAATAGAATTAGTAAAAATAATTTGAACATTTTAATAATAAATGAAAATTTTAGCGAAAAAAATCTCAGATGTGAAAATTTTATTTTTATATTTTCTAAAGGAAGGATAGCATTCAGCTACCATAATGACTAAAACTCACGCAGATTTGTTGTGGTATCTTCATAAAATGCGTAAGTATGAATTTTATCAATTTAAAAAAAAAATTTAATCACAAGGTTTAAATTTTAGCTAAAACAAATTTCGCCAGAATGTTAAAAAGGAAATGCATGTCCCCGTAAAATTTCAATAGACTAATAGTTTTAGCCACTGGGAATTTTATTCCAGAGCAAAAAGTTTGAGAAAAGTTTGCCTGACATTTTTAATGTATTTAAATAATGTTAAATTTATTGTTAGATAGGCAGAATTTTTATTTTAAGCAAAATTTTAACTTGGAAAAAGAAATTGGCAATGCCACTCTTTGATTTAAAAAATTAAGAAAAATGATTTGTGGATTTTTCTTTTTATTTGTATTCAATACTTAGGCATACTTTTTTATTAATTATATTTTTTGTTTTCATGTTATGTTATTTTTGTTTCTTTATGCTTTTCAATTAAGGTAAGACGCCAAAAATAATTTGAAAACTGGGCCGCATCTTGTTGAATTTTTACTGCAGTTTTTAAATTTATTTTACAGTATTAAATCAGTTCTTTTTAAAAATTTATTTTCACTCGAAAAATTACTCTTAAGATGATAATTGAAAAGATAAATATTAAAATAAGTCAGCAATTTTCAGTTAGAAAGGACATTTAACATTTATATCCGTTTAACATATCATGGGATAATTTTTTTAAAATATGAATCTAGGATTAAGATTTTTTATAAGATTAATTTTCTTTTGACTACATCGAAGAAAATTCTGTATGATCAAAGACACGCACATATATATAAGAATATTTAACTATTGGAAATTAATAGTTTTCTAAGTGATAAGATGAATCTTGGTTATTTTACTTTTTTATCATAATCACTTTAAGTATAATAATTAGAATTTTTTCTTGCTTGACACTACTCTAGTCTAAAAACAATATTCAATCACAAAAAGGGAAACTCCATGTAGGAGGTCTAATAATAAATTTCTGACAGATTTATGATCAAAACTTTCACCAAACAAGACCCTATTTTTAATTGCGATTTCGTTTTCTTTCTGAACACAAAGCCAAACCATAAAATATTTGATTATTTATTATTGCCCTTTGGAAAAAAGAAGCCATATAAGATTATTCACGCAATAAATAATTAAAATAAAAATAAATTTTTTAAATTTGTTTTAAGTTTTTTTTTTTTGACATAATATTCATTAAGCGTTTTCCTTTTAATATATAAATATTAAGTTATTTTATAAAAAATCCCAAACAAAACAACAACAATAATAAAAAGAAATGAGAAAAAAATGTAATTGTAAATAATTTTACAAGTTTAAGAGATAACAAATTGATAGCACGATAAAAAAAATTATAAGAAAAAAAAAATATCAGCAACAATTGATTCATTCGAAACTTATAGTACATTGCACTTATTACATGTTAAACCCCTCGCTCCGGTTAAATGCATTTCCGCTAATAATAGAATCAGTAGAAATATGCATGACGTCGCCCGCCTTTTCTATATAAATATCGATATATGTATATTTTCCCCATTTATGATTCCCCTGCATATATATATATATTTTTTTTACAATACTTTGATATCGATATGAATGAAATGCATTTTTATTGCACGTACATATTTAAATGTATTAGTAAGAAAATATGATTATAAAATTTAAACTAAATAACTGAAAATTTAAGAGATATTTTGAAACAAAATATAATATTTTATACAAATTTAAAAATATCAAAATTTAAATAAATATTGACGCTTCTTAGGAAAACTATTAAATTAAATTAAAAAACGTAGTCTTAATAATCAATTCACCTGGTTTAATAATATTTAATAATTGGGATTCTTACGTGTATAGCCGTCAATGGAGTTTTATTATATACTCTCGCATAATTTATAAACTTAAAAAAAACATATATTGTGTATAGTAGTAACGTAACATATATAAATAAATATATATACATATTATATATATATATATATGCGCTTGTACTATTTAAAATACACAAATCTTTTACTATGCAGCCGTGATATTTTGTAAACATTGTATGACGTAAGCCCTTTATATACCATCTAAATTTTAATTGAGTTGCAAACTAAGTATGGTAAAAAATTATTTAATTTTAATAATATTCAAAATTTTATATAAAATTGAAATAATTTTGTTTAAATTATAGTTTAACTGATAGTAAAGCAAAATAAAATTTCTTGAAACTGTAGATAAAATGAATTTTTTTGGTTTACTTATACAAAATTAATGGTGTCTATATTAAGTAATTAAATTTTTGTGGTACATACAATATGAAATTAATTAAACTGTTGCAAAGCGATAAAAATCATTAACAAAATTCAACGAGCACATTGACATTTAAATAGACACCAAAAATTGAAGATAAAGTTTCTAATAGGAATTATAAAGCGGTAAATTTAATTGTTAAAATGTCATCGTCATAAACTAATTGTTCTCTATGATATGCCTTGCTGCCCACGGATTCATTAATTGGTACGTATTTTCACTCAAATTTAAACGTCTTTTTTTTTTTTTTTTATAAAGGTACGCATTACTTAATTTTAGAAGTAAGTTGAAACATTTTACTTGGTGTTTAGATTAGAGTTTTGGGCAGCGGTTTTATAGGAGTTTTTGATTCATAATTTTATTGACTACAATAATTACATTACATATCTTTTAGGAAAGTATAATTTGTACCTTTAAACTAATTTTATTGCATTTAAAATACATTATTTTTTACGGAAGTCAATTAAAAAGCTAGTATTGTATGTATATTTTCAATCATGTCAAATGTCAAATTCAAAAATTGAGTATAACCGCACCGCTAAACTCCTATAAAACCGCTGTTCAAAATGCTAAACTAGACAAAGGCTTATTTCGTAAATACTAAGATCTTATATATTTTTTATGTAAGAAAAAAATAAGTAAATAGAACAATACATTTACCCATAATTAGTGATAAATTTTTTTACTATTGTTTTTGGTAGTTTTAGAATTAAGAACATATTAATCCTTTACAATCAAACGCTTTAAACCGAAGCTATTCAAATTTGATTTTAAACTAGATAAATGAAACTTTTTTATACTATATTATTTAACTATTTAATAATTTCATTTGTTCTGCTCAGGGATTTAAAGATTAACCAGTTAAGCGCGTTTGAATTGCACATTTTCTCTTTCAAGTTATCTAATAGAATATATCATAAATTTTTTATGGTAGCTTACACTAGAGGATCTGAGCTTGCGTTAATTTGTACGACCATATTATACTCGATCAATTTTAAAAAATTATTAGGATGAAAGATTTTCTTTTCTTAATAAAATTTGGCATTATTTCGAGATAAAAGAATTTGTTTAATGCATTAATTATCAATTATTTAAAAAAAATTAAAACTAAAAATTTTTAGGTGCAAATTATTAACATTTAAACAATTATCTATGACACCAATATTAGTGCAAGTTTAAATTTTAATTGAAAAAAGCGAAACATTCTTCACATTTACAGTATTTGCCTAATGACTTTAGATTTCAGTAAAATTTTCACAAAAAAAAAATAAAACATTTTTGTCCCATGGTCCCAAATAATGGTGAGAGCTTCGATAAATACATTATTTTTAAGTATAATGTTGCATTAGAACGAATAAGGCAGATCATTTGAAAATTATTTTTAGAGTTGACGCAATTTTTAACACAAAATTGCATTATTAAAAATATTTTTTCATACTTTTAGCGAATAAAAATAATATTAATTATTATATAATTATATAATTAAGATAAAAATAAAGAAATTTAAACAAAATTTGAGGGTTTAAAAAAAATTAGAAGAAGTCAAAAAAAGAGGCCTTCTTTTCTCTTCTTTAGTTAAAACTATTTTCAGATGAAATTGTTCTTTTTTTATGTGTCTGGACGTCTGGTGGTTTTGCGAAAATTGGGAAGTATGCCAAACGATAAAAACGAAAATAATTTAAGCTTTATGCGTTCCGAGGCGACAAATTATTTGTTGAATCAATTATTCTTTTTTTTTTTTTTCTTACAAAGAACAAATTTCTGTTTTTTTTCCAGGTATTTTTAATTAAAATGATAAAATTGATCAATTTTATTAATTCAAACCTATTAATAATTAATTTGTTGTATAAATTAGATCATGCAAAAAGCTTAAATTTAATTGAAGACTTACCCCTATTATTTTAATTTTCCTTAATAATTTTTTTTTGTCTAATTGAAATTTATATGAGGAGTAAGAGTAACAAAAATAAAGATTTGTTAAAACTTTAATAAATATATTAAAAATAACATCTGACGGAGACAGTGTGTTAAATTAATTTTTGAAAAAAATAGCTCTGAAAAATTTTACATTAGCAATTCTATTTGCAAAGCAAATAAAAGATACTTTTCCTAAAAAGTTTAGTTTATTGACCCCAAAGTAAATTATTTTGTGTTGAATAATGATTTTAATTAATTTAAAAAAAAAAAAGAAGTTATTTATTATTTCTAGTACGGTTTTTCTATTCTGATTCAAATTTTCCAGCTAGAAACATGCCATCATAAGTGAAGCATCAAATAAAAACACAAACAAACTAATTTAAATTGTATATTAAATTTGAGAAAAATTAAACGTTAACATGAAATTATTTTTTAGACATATATTTAATTTATGCAATAAAAATTATTAAAATACATGAATTTGTAAGCAAAACAATGAATTAATACGAGTAAAAAAGAAAACATGTTTGTTTTAAATACCAAAAACTATTATTTTTCTAGTAAAGGCGTGATCTAACTTTCTTTCTATAATCAAAATTTTAACAAAAAAAAATAAAAAAAATTCTTAACCATTACGATAAATATAAATAAATAACATAAACAAACAAATGCATTTAAGGAATTTTTGTTTCTTATCTCTTTCAAAGTTTTCTTATATTAGAGTTTTTTTAAAAAAAGGAGCAGAAAATTGGTATTAAGCTAGAAATGCATTCTGAAAATTAATGTCAATATTTACAGATGTGATGGCTGACGTAAAAGCAAACCTGAAAGGTTAAAGGGAAATAACTTAAAGTTAAGACAAGTTATACACAACCTGTGAACAAATATTCTGTACGTGTACATAATTTTTATTTGTTTTCGCCTATTGTAAAATCAGAAAAATATTTTCTCTATCTAAACCTGTGTATATAACTTTTAAGTATCATTGATGATACTTTTCTGTGTGGACGACAAATTAATAATTTTCTAAATTTAATTTTTAATTTTTTTAAAAAAAGAAACCTGAAAAATTTTCATACTTTTGAATATGGGTTTTAATATTAATAACATAATGAAATTTGATAATTTTTTAAAAGTAAAATAAATAAGATTAATATAAATTTTTAAATACATACTTCTATCTCCAGCGATTGCAATCAATATAGATTTAAAGTCAAAAATATGACTCAGAATATCTTCTAATGCGTTTCTCTTTAAAATATCCAGCAATTCTGTCCCAAAGTTGCATCTAAAATATATATTAAAAAAAAAGAAAAGAATGAAATTAAATAAACAAAGTAATATTATTATTAATTAAAAAAGTATAACATGCTACAATATTTAATTAGTAGCAAATAATTATCGAATCGTAAAATTATAATTTTAACTTCTTAACTACAAAAAATTCTAATTATAAATTTGATTCACTTCAAACAGGACATTAGTTATTTGCTTTGTTTGTTTTCTTTTATAATAAAAACCATGTAAAATTCTAAGTAAAACCAAAAATTTAATACATAAAAAATATTTAAATAAAAACTTTAAGTGTCATATATAAAAAGAAATTCAATAATAAAAATTATAAACCAAGAAATCCTTTTATTATAAGATGAATATATTTGAAATAATAATTTATTTTATATTTCAAAAAAAAAAATTTTAAATTTAAATCAACGGAAATATTTGACTTAAAAAAAGCGCGCGTTCTGAAATCTCCCGCCATCTTTTTAGACATGCGGTTCATATATATATATATATATATATATTTTTTTTCCTTTTCAATACCTACAGTTAAAAAGCTATATTTTCTACAAAAGTTAATGCGGGAGTACTACAAAAAACAAATCCTAAGTCATATTTAGGGGAAAAATATATATATATTTTTTTAGTTATTACACAAAAACATTAATAGTACCCCTAAATAAACATTTATACTTTTCCACAAAAAACACATCTATACATTATAGTATTACTTTTGTATAATATAATTCTTCTCTTTTTTAAGTTGTTTTGTGTTGAAAACATGTATATATATATATATATATATGTAATCTTTATAGTTCATAGGAAATAAAGTGGCATGCGCTTATAAATACTATTATCTCTTTTCCACTTGTGAATTCTACCTTTTTCTATATAGTTTCTAATCAGTTTAAAAGGGGAATAAAATTTTAAAAATTTGTTTGCTGTATATGTTACTAAAAAAAAAAACAGCAATTATCAGGGTATAGGTGCCGCCGTAAGGGCAATGATCGAACACAGCCCCACATGTGTACAATTTATTGTTTGAGACGGGAAAAATTTTACGTAAAATTCCGTTCCCACTAATTAATTTGTTTTAAAGCTCTCATAGTTTTTTTTTCATTCCGTTTCCGAATTAAGTCTTTTTTTTTTAATGTTTTATATTTTGGCTTTTCTTCTTTTTTATTTTAGAAATAACAAAACATGTGCTCTCCTTAGTTATAAGAAAATATAAGCTTCCGGTTAGCTATAGATTACATCTATATGTAGGAATATTATATTTATCATTAAATGTATATTTTAGTTATTAAAGTAAGTCTCTCTAGATTTGCTTTTTTAATACAAAAATTATGCAAGAAAGTTCGTCACCGCATTGTAAATCAAATAGAAAATCGATAAAAAGAATGAATAAGTATATAAAAAATAAAATAGTTCTATCTTTGTTACACTTAAAAAGCAGATACTGTTTCAAAAGAATTTTATAAGTGTTTGTAAGAATTTATTACAACAATTATATATATATATATATATATACTTGTGTAGTAGTAAAGAATTCTAAGAATTGCGTTTCCAGAATGGCTTGGATCTTTTCGGTTTTTTTTTCTTTAAAAAAAAATTTCAAATATAAAAAAAAAATTTTTTGACATTCATTTTGAGTACCACATGAAAGCAAGTTTGATTTATCAAAACACTCTAAACAGATTTTTGCTTTTTACAATGCTTTCAAATAATTAAAAAACTGCCGCAAAATTTAGTCAATATTTTATGGAAATTTTTTTGTATATATAATTCAATTATCAAGGTTTTTTATATATGAACGAATACTACCTATATATATATATATAAATAATTGTCTATATTTAAAAAAATTTATATATATATATATAAATATACAAAAACAATTTAGCATTGGTGAGGAATATAATGCCATGCCGTATATATAACAAAATGGCGGTACGTGTAAACAACTATCCAACCATGTTTCACACCCAAATAGTATGAGATAGAAAATATGATATATTTAAAGGATAAAATAAGAAAGAAATAAGGAGGTGGTGCACACTTTTAAATATCTTTAGCGGCGGTAGTCACTTGAACACATTTTTCTTCTTTTTTTATAATTTTTTGAAATAAATAGGGAGGATTTTGTTCTAAAATTTTTGCATATTAAACGTACATTTAGAATAACATAATTTAAATTTCAATAGTTACTGTGAATAAAATAAATAATACGCACCATATTTGAAAAATTATATATATATATATTATGTATGTGTATATATAAATCCAGGAATGTTAAATTGCACATTTTATTTTTCAAAAAAAATTATTTTTATTTAATTCTTTAAGAAAAAAAATTATAAAATTCTTGTTTAAAAAGTATCAAAAAAATATTTTCGGCGCGTTTTTTTTTATACACTAAACAATCAGCACATTGAATTCACTAATCCCATGTTTACACTTTGTGATAATCACAAATTATGAAAAAAGGCGGGAAATTAGTTTATAATCCAAAATAATCCAAAAGTTATATTCCTTATAACTTTCATATATCAAAAAAAAATTATTTCCAGAATTTAATATATTATAAACATGTACTTTCTTGAACGCACAAAGTAAGACTGCTGAGTATTTTAATTTATTAACATAACCCCCCTCTCTAATTCTTTTATATTGAATGTGTATAACTAATACATACAACTTTAGCGTAAAAACAATCCTACACACATTTGCTTTTTCCATATCAGCATATAATAAATGTATAGCAAAATAGTGTATATACATATTTCCCTAATAATGGTGGTTGTAAACTCCAAACTCACTCATAGCAGAAATTTTACTCAGCAAAATTAGTAAATGAAAAAGAGTTGCCAGTTGAATAGTTTAAAAACATTTTGTAGTATACTTTTTGCAAAAATATTGATAAGTACGAAATTGTTTAAATGAAAATTTTAAAATTTAAAATAAATCCTCAATTTCAATTTATATTGTTTGGACTAGTATTAAAAATAAATATAAATTAATAATATTGATATTAATGAACTTTAATAATTTTTTTTATTATGTTCTCATTAATGTTATGAATATATTAACTGTCAACAATTATAAAATTTCTTCATTTTTGAAAAAAATGAAGACGCCACATGAAAATATTGTGATTTATAAAGGATATTTTTAGCAGTTTTTGTAAAAATATTATTTTTTAAAAATTAACTTGTTCTACTTTTTATCACATATACCTGGCATCACTATGAGGGTAAAATACTTGGAATATCAGTATCTAGAGGTATGCATCGTTTCTCATACATGTATTAAATACGGAGTATATTAAATGTAAATATATATATATACATATGCGTATAAACGCCATATAAAATCTGGCAACTACAAAGATATTGTAATGACGTATCTATAACATTGTCGTATATTTAAACTTAAAAAAAAATCTCCTAGCACGCGTACTTTCATTCAATAAAATGGACTTCACTATACTTTGCCGTCATCATCACCTCTTCACCAAGAGCTTATATATATCTAAGTTTAGAGAATTTTATATTTAGTATGTTGAAGTGAAAGCACAAATGTATATCTGTATATAAAATTTGTTTAACTGAGTGAATAAGAATGATATACGCACCAGCCCCTTCAAATTAATACACACAATATAAAACCTACACAAATAAAGACCAATACATCCGGCAAAATTGCAGCAAAAATGAGTAAATCAATAAATGGCTCCAAAGGCCAAGCCAGGCCCGTCATCAGAGTTTTATACCAAATATTTTATGAATGAATTTTGTGCTAGGGCTATGAATATTGAATCTAAATTTTTTTTTTGACAAGCTTAAATCATATAGCCACGCTTCTGTATTCATGGTCAATGATTACAAGGTAAAAAAAAAAACAAAAAACATTTGTTTTATGTTCATTTTGTATGAAAACGTACAAAAAATTACCGAAAAAATTTAAAAAAAAAACTGTATTACATTTAATATGTAAGTAGGAAATAATTATAGTAATAGAAATATGCAAAAATAGCACAATTACTTTGTTATATTTTCTAATTAATTGAAGTTATGAACACTTTTTTGTCCTCTTGAAAAGTACTTTAAATGTCAGACATCACAAAAGAAAACGACTGAAAACTTTTAAGTTTTTTCCCGCCATTATTACTAATTATGTATATTGGAATATAGTAAGTATGGTAGAAACTTTCAATTTATAAAATTTGCACGTTGTTAACTGTTTGAAAACAATAAAGGAAGTCATTAAAGTTTCCTATTAGCAATGATTTAATAACAATGAGATCATAATCTGTAAAAGTATATAATTATTGTTGTATAATTTTAGGTTACATAAATAATTGTAGCGAATCAAAGAGAAATCGTATTTCGTTAAATTCTTTTCTTTATTCATTTTTTATCAAAAAAATTATTGAAAATTAAGAAAAAACTTTAAACAATAAATATTAAAATTCTGTTTAATGTAAAAAAAAAGCGTTGAAGTCTTGTTATAACATAAATTTATTTCCTACAGGAAATATTCCCTGCTTTGTCATAATATTGTGGATTTTCAGTATTTTAAAAATTCAAAATTCTCTTATCTTTATGTGGAAATTTTAAGTAAAAAAAATAGCTAAGGAGCGGTACAACAAAATTTGTGTGATTTTTTTTTCCCGTCAGAAATCGGAATTTCAATGGATAAAATAGGTCAGATTTCTGAATATTTCCATTCTTATTTTTATAACAAATTCACAAAATTTTTTCAATCGTGCAAGAACCACACTACGGATAAAATATTATTATCTATATTTACATCTTTTGTAATGTATTTTTGATCCTCCGACATCAAACAATTCGCAGAAATATTAGCCATTCGGTGGTGACACACGAGTTGTCATAACATGCATACGGGCGAGACGTATAAAGAGCAGGGAGTTTGCTAGGAGCTCTACTTCCTTTAGATCCTGAAGAGCTACTCGTATAATAACGTTATTTGTTTTGTTTTGTATTTCGATCAGCTACAAGATTAATTTAACTCCTCGTGTAAATTAACAAAAGTCATGTTTTAGAGAAAGTTACTAGACTAAAAAGTGCATAATCCCATGGTCCTTATGGAAGCGACTTCACGTAACAAGCGAATTTATCATTTGTATTACGTTGATTGATATTTGTCGCTTAAAATCCCATTCATAAGAACCACGTCTTAATGTAAACACATTTGAGAAATCATAGATAAATTTGAAAAGCAGTCAATATATTTTTATGTCAAAATTCAAAGAAATATTTTGTTCATTTTTATATCCAGGTAAAGGATTTTAGTATTAAATATAATATGGATGACTCCATTTTTTGAATATTATTAAACTTTAATTTCAAAACAGTTGATTACCTCCAAACTGTACATATTCAAAACAAATTTCTCTAGTAATAAGTAGTAACACTACTAAATGACAAAATCGTATTTTTAAATTTTTAATTTAAGAAGAATTTAAAAAAAACTTTTTGTTTTATGGAGTTAATCGATTTGGCAAGTGAGCCATCCATATAAAGAAACCCTTAAATTGTTTCAGGTAGGTAGACTCGTTCCATAAATTACCCTTAGAGTAATTGGACAACTAAATTAAATATTGTTTGAGGGGAAGCAGAGAGAGAGTGAGAGGAATTGGCCTGTAAGCACAGGGTACATCAGTTCAAGTTAATTTACTTGTAAGTCATTTCATTTACCTACCCTAATACAATCTTGATCAGGGACCGAAATCAAAATTAAGAAATTTTTTTCAAATAAATACTGGAAGTTCACCTGTATGACTTTACTGCTAAAGTTTAAAATGTGTCTGAATTTTTAAAGAAGATACAAATGAACCCTATTTGATGGCACAGACATTAATATAATTGTTGCTTCAGAAAAGCTGTTAGCTAAAGCTATAAAACTTTAAAAACCAAAATTTTGTTTTAAGCCTAAATACTCGTGAACACTTTTGAGTAACATTCTATCTGAAAAGCTAAATATTTTTTTTAGTGATGATTCACATGCTAAGAACAAAAACCACAACGTGGCAGGCATTAGCCTTGAACATCATCGTCTTTCAGGTGTTTCAAAAGGTGTAGAGTAAAAATAAACTTTGTTATGTACAAGTTGAAATTTTTTAGGATCATATTTCTTCTTTACCCCAAGTATGTGTTTGGTGTTTGCCACCTGGTTTGTGGGGCATTCGTAAATTATTACCCCTTAAAGTTCTGTCCTTTTTTGTATTCAAAATAAAAATCTTGCTGGAATATTTAAATTTAATTGTAATGTTTTTAACATTTAATTTTACTGATAGTCCACTTAAAACTTAAATTACAAATGTGATGTTAGCCAAATTTAATCCCTAATATCCCTTGAATTTATTTAAAATTTTAAATTTTATTTTAAATTTTATTGGTAAAAATGCGTACTTTATCTAATTTTTAATTGAGCTGTCAGTCAAATTGAATTTTACAAACACAGGAATTTAACCAATACATTTTGTATCGTGAAAAATACACAAATTTGATTCCCAATATTTCACAGCAAATTTGCAATTTTGCAAATCAAAACATTAGAATTAATTCTATATATTTTGGGAAGATTTTTTGTTCATACAAAATAAGAAACTTTGAGATGTAATAACTCACAAACGCCCCACAATCCAGGTAGCAAGCAACAAAAATAAGAAAAGTAAAATTCTTAGCCTGTACATAACAAGGCTTATTTTTACTGCACAACTTTTTTACATACCTCAAGGACGTTAATGTGCTTGTCTAATGCCTGTCATGTGGTTGTTACTGTACTTAAAATGTTACGCCTCATCAATAAAAAAAATTTCTAGACTTACAGAAAGAACGTTACTCAACAGGTTCACGAGCTTTTGTCTATTCCACTTTTTGTACAAATTAGGAAAATATTATAGGGAGGGTAATCCATAATTTCTAGCTGTCGAATTCTAGCTCGTATCTATATGAACCAAATAGATATGTATCTTTTGATGACTGTAAAGTGTCCACAGAATCATTTCATACATATCCACATATCCCTTAAGGAACATTTAGTTAATGTGCATTTGATTAGTTTTTATGGAAAATTAGTCCATAAATGTCTAATACTTAACTAGCGCTATATGCACACTTGTAGTGTCCCATACAAAAAAATCCTTTCTTGACTGGCACAAAATGTGTATATGATGCCATTTTAAAACATATGATAGAAATATTAAATTAGATGTCACAGACTGCAAAAATGAGCTGAAATACGGTTTTAAAAGTGTTTTAACTAATAAATTAAAGAAAAGAACTGTCAAGTAAAAAGTTAAGAGTTTTTGAATCATTTTGAAAAATTGTTTATAGACAAAGTAAGAAGTTAGACAAGATTTAAATTATAATTTTGGCATAAGCCGCAATACGGAACTTTAGTTTTGTTTTGTTGCATAACCTTAAAATTGACAATTTTCTTTTTATACGGGCTTTGAAAGGCTGTACTTTATACACATTTCCAACAAATAATATTTGTTGCCCATATACTAAATACTAAAATGTCTTTCCATGTATTAAAATAGTGTGTATATCCGTGTGTCAGGAAAGGATATAATGCACATTAACTAAATTCACTTCAAGGAGTGTGTGTTTGTCTCGGCTATTAGATCGAATCCATTGTACACTTTTTCCTATGTTTTCATCAATCATTTGATAAATTCTAAATTTATTAGATGTTGAATTAGATTAAAAAATCTAAATAACATGTTCATCTTGTGGCATATTGAAAATCGGATTTTTTTATTATAATTTTTCTTTCTAACGAAATCACAATTTGGCCCTATGTTACTAATCCTTAATCTAACCTTCAAGCTTACTTAATTTTTTTCAAAATTTGTGTTTAATTTATAGCTAATATTTAGTGTTTTTTATATAAGTCAATTAATATTCATAATATTTTACTAAAGCTTATTTTTTTAAGATAATTTGTTGGTTTCTTAAATAAAGCTAAAGGTAATTGTTATTGGGAACTACTCCTATTGTTCTTGTTATGCGCATATTGTTCATATATAGATATTAACTAAAACAAATAAAAATAGTTGAATTTTTTTAATCAAATTGAATTTATTGAATTGTTCGTTTTTGGAACAATATTTAGATTTTTTCCTTCAAAAAGAAGAGTAAACAATATAATACTTAAAATTTCCAAAATCCAATTTCTAAAATAATTATTAAATTTCTAATGTGATGATTTTAACTAGTTTACGTTTAAAAGATATATGAGACGTTTTCCTTGAAAGTCGTTTAAATGTATTTTATTTTATATGGAGATAGTTAAGGTTTTGCATTTGAATAATTTGAAAAATATGGAAATATTGTATTGCACTAGATTTGGATTTTTTAAATATTAAATTCGATTTAAATTTATAATGTGATCATTTTTTAAATGTGATAAACAAAAATTTATACTTTTAATGACTTCAAAAGACTTACACCACTTTCAAAGTCAGCAAAACGTAAAAATCTTACATTTAAAAAATATTAACTACGAGATCGCAATTGAAAAAAACTAATTTCTTTTTATGAAATTTTTATTAAATACCTCAATAGTAAAAAAAAAAGGAGAAAAATAACAATATAAAAGGACTTTATTTCAACAGTTACCATTCAACCAAAATTGTTTATACTCTTATCAACAGTATATTTTAACTTTTTTCATTATGATCAAGTTTTGGAAAATAGTCATGATGTATTGCAAGGATATACATACTTATAGTTATAAAGCAATCATATTTGTAAATTTTTCGAATGTAATGGGTCTGGAATGATGGTATAAACGTGTTTTAGTACTATATTTCAAAAGTTCTGTGGTCTTTCCCTTGAGGGCGATAAATTTAGTGATTTAAAACCCTAATTCTCACTAAATGAAGTTTTATAGAACATTGTATGTATATTATTTGCTTTTTTAAATCCTTATCCAGCATATCTTCAACCAATTTACTTCTTCACCATTGATATTTTTTCGCCTTCTTAGAATTGCATCTTCTTTGTAGAAACAAAATCAGATTGTTTCACTTCATGCAAAATGAACTTTTATATTTTCGGCATTGTTTTATGATATTATAATAGTCTTTAAGGACATAAACTAAATCTTTTTTTTTATAGTACTCTCGATAGTTCCAAAATGTCAACTTTTGTAATATTCTTCACGATAAGTGAATAAATACGACACATTACTACATTTCATATAGTGACTTAATATTTTGTAATAAACGGAAAAAAACCGAAATTCCGTGAAACTAATATATAATAAAATTTCTAACGTTGCAACACATAAAAATCCACTAAAGGAATTATGTAGTACAATTTTGATCTAAATGTCTAAATGATCTAAATGAAGTGGACTTACACCATTTTCGTTGACTACGAAAAAATTTGTTATGATAAAAATATTGAAAATTATAACAGATTTCTTTGGAGAAAGTTTATAAATAAAAAGTTCGTAGTAAATTGTATTCATTTTTATCATTAACTAATTTTTTACTTAAATGGACGTATACAGCTTTCAAAGAAAACGGCTCATATTATCAAAAAAAAAGAAAAAAAATTTTACCTTTTTATAAATTTTTATGATTTTTAAATCTATAAAAATAAATTTCTTATAAATTTTAATATAAGTTTTTATCAAAAAAAAATATATACTTATATCAGAATATAAAACTATGAGAGACGTCACGCCCATGAATTAATCCGCGTCCACCATTTGCTATGTTGAACAGACATCGTGATCACAATTATATTTCGCGATTGCGAACACACACAAATATGGTTATATGGTATGCGCGCATATACAGATCTATTTGCAAAGCCCGCTGTGAGAACATAACTTGATTCTCAACATTTTGTGGCGTCATGTTGATGATAGCATGCTTATATTTTAGCTTAGGCTTTTGATGTTTGGGATATTTTAACATTGCATTCGCCATTTTTACGGAGTTTTAAATTAAATTAATCATTTAAGAAAATATATAAAAAATTAATTTTTTTTTTGATTTTTTACATTTCTAATAATGATTTTTTATTTTATGATATTTTATTTAATGTTATTTGATTAATTAACTATTTAGAAAACACGTGGTTTTCATTTTACTTTAAGTACAAAGTTTATACAAGAAATATTTTATGTACCAGAAGGAAATGAAAATGAAGTAAATGCTCACCTTTAAATTTTAATTGTGTTTAATAAATAAAATTTTATTATGACCGCTTTTCTTACGGTATTATGATTCAAATTTCCTAAGATACATAACATTCCCCGAATTTGGTGATCTTTAACAAAACTATTTTTTGAATTATTTTTATGCAAAAACTTGTATAAAAAAATTTATTTTTTATAACTTTCAATTTTAAAAAAGTGATAATTGAATTTCTTTTTTTAGCCTAATATTGTGTTCTTTAGAAATTAAAATCTTCCCTTAATTCAGCTTTAATAAAATAATTTAAACCTATTTATTCAGTTATATTAAAATTAAATTTTATAAAAATAAATTTAAAATTAATTCAAGTTAAATAGTTGGTTCCATTTAAAGAAAATTGTATTTCTCATACGTTTAATTCAAAAAGAGCTCATCAAAAAACAAAAATACTTAAAAGAAAAACAAAATCAATGATATTCTTTTTAAACACACAATTTAGGAGATTTTTATTTATCTTATCTCTCTCCAATTAGTGTCATAATCCCTACAGGATTGTCATGTTTGGATTTTGTAAAAAAAATCTTGTCACCTACATGTTAAAATTATGTACAAATAAATAAAAGATATCTAAAACTAGTTCAGCTCTTGTTAATAAGGACTACGAAAGACATTTGCTAAAATACATTTAAAAAAAAACCCTTGTAGAAAGACATCATACCAGGACAAGTTAAAACTTGAGGGTATAGAGTGAGTATGACAACAACAAATTAAAAACAAAGGAAATAATAAAAATCTATACATATGAAACAAAAAAGTTACAGCATCAAAATATGTTTCAAATTCTAAATGAATTTGGGTTAAAAAAAAAAGTATATAATTTTACATGTTAAAAATCAAATTCTTTTAAATATACAATAAAACTTTCAGAGTTAATTTAAGGATTCTAAGGGTATGCCTCAAAAATTTTTTAAAAATTATATAAAGCTGACAAATAGATAAACAGCGCGCATCTTTAATAAAATATAAGAAGAAAAGAAGAAATAATTTGAACATACAACTTCAAAAAATTTTGATGCTTAGTTTATCTTTTGATAATTCAAAAAAAAACCAGCAAAAAGTTTCATTACCAAAAGCAGTGCTTCCATAGATAAGAAAAATCGAGAAATACTTTAATGATATCCTACTTAAATTACTCAATCCCAAAAATATACGCATCCTACAAGGTAAAAATTAAATTTACCAAAAACATATGTTTTTAATTATAATGTTATTTATGTTGACACATATATTATATATTTAAAAATCGCTGAACTTGATTTAATGTTTGAAAATATTAAAGATAAATAAAATACCAGTCACCTGAGGTTCCACATGTTTCAATATTTTTAATTAAATAGAGATATTATTAAAATATGATTTTTCTGTGGGCTTGGAATGCTTTACGTATAAAGGTGAGGATTCACGATGGGTCTGTTTTGTTTTTAGACTAACTTTTAAGCGCATTATAGGCTGGAGGACATGATCTAAAACACTATCCTAAGGTGTAAATGAACCAAATGTACAGACTCAGTCTGGGGCTGAATTTAACAGTTTAATCCTCGCGTAAATGGATAAAAGTTGATAAAAAATTATTTTTAAGGTTGTATTCAAATTTCGTATAAGATTACATATAAAATTTAAATTACATATTTGTAATTTTTGGAAATAAAATAATCAAATTTTAAATTTGAAAAAATTTTATTTTAGAAATTTAAATCATATTTTTGTAATTAGTCACATATGAAAAAATTTGTTTAATTGAATATAAAATTTGTTTAAAATAACATTATATTAATTTTATTCCTTTACTCGCACTTAAAATTTTGGTTATATCGATCCGTCAATCTACAATATATCCCGAAATGTGTTTCGATGCACCCGTAGTGCAAATACTTAGAAAATGTTCGAGACTATCTCCTTTTTTTTTTAGCAAGTTTTAATCATAATATTTCAAGATTTATCTTTTGATTCTAAAGTTTGATACTTTGCTAAGCGAAAATGGAAGTGAACTCAATACTAAGTGATTCTCGATACTTTTAGCTATTTCACACTTGGAAGAAAGTAAAATAAACGAATTTAATTGTAGGACGGAAAAAAGTAATTTCAGGATATTTTAAATATGTAAAATGCTTTTACTTCATTAATTTAAAATAAATTTTTTTTATTCATTTATTAAATTTTTGAAGTTTTAGCTTCATTTATTGTATAATAGACAGGTTTAGTAAGCGTGACAGTGACTAATAAAGGTGTCTATTATTATCTAGCAAAATTTTATGATTTTGTGTTCATCCGTATTGTCATAAATCTCCTTATTAATATTTTATTTTTTTTTAAATTAATGATACTTTATGGGTAACATAAGATGTCAATGACAAGATAAGCTCAAAGAAATATAGAATAAATGTTTTTTGATAGCACCTGTAATTGAATTCGTTTATTCTAGTGTAACAAAAATTAGCAGACACTTTTAAAGGATCTTCTAAGATCTGATTTTTAATATTATCTCATTGAAAGATAATATATATCTCCTCAGATATACGTTTTTATTGAAGTTTAATATAAATAATTTTAAGAAAAAAACAAGAATCACAGAACAAGCAGGTACCATCAAGAACTTTTTACAAGATCAAAATAGCGTAAAAGTTTTCAATGAGCAGTAAAACTCTTTAAAAAGAAACAGATATTTTAAGATAGTTTAATAGTTTTAGCCAATTAAGTATTAAATACTTCCATAGTCTAAGTTACAAAGGGAATACGAATTTTATGCCTGTTTCTTTGCTTTAAATAAAATTAAAATATATTAAAGCGCAAAATTAATTTTGCTGATTTAATAAAACTATGGCACTTTTTTTGTTTGTATTTTTACAATATCTCAAGCACTGTTTATTACACGTATTTACCAGCCAGAAATAACATCAACAGTTTTTTTTATAAAAATCCACTTGGAATTATTATGCAAGTTTTAACAATGCAAATTTTAACGTAATTAACACTAGAGCTACCAATCTATCATTTTGACGGATTGCTAAATTTTAGGCATAAATTTTATTATTGTTGTGTAAATATTGTTTTTTAAATTTATGATGACTTTTAATATGACACGAAAGTACGCACATATTAAATTTTCTCTTATTCGTCAACCCTTTAACAACTAACTTAACATCAATTTTTATACCACCTAAATATACCAAACCGTCAAAATGACGAAGTTAGAAATTTTTCTCTTATACTTAGAAATATGATCCAAATTTTCATTTATTTGAATGAAAAAGTAAAACATTTCATTTACAACTGTAAAGATTTCCAAAAATTATAAACTTTTACCATAAACAGTCAAATTCTATAACAAAACTTAAGTTCGGAATAGATGCTATTTATTAAATGGCTCCCAAGTACAGTGTAAAAGCTCTCGTATAGCAAATTTTCTATAATATTTTACATTTAGCAGGAATCACCCTCTGGAAATTATATAAAAATACTACTAAAGAATATATAACTAGAAAACAATTTTTATACCAATTATTCGAAGAACTCGCTAATGACTTTAAATATAGCAAAAGATCAAAATACACTCACAGTAAGAAAAATTTAATATAGAGATCATTGATTCAATTTTGGAAAAATTTAAAAAAATATGCACCGAAAATTCTGTTTGATTGAATTGTGCAATAAAAACAGAACAAATTCTATTTGTTTTAAATGCTAGAATTATATGTGTGAGAAATGCAAAACAAAATATATATCAATTTGTAAGAAATGTAGCCAGAAATTCTATCTTTTAATATATTTTAAAGATTTTTTATATCCTTTAACTGAATGTTTACTTTTGTTTTATTTTAAATTACAATAAAGATTGAAGTTTATTTATTCAAAATTTTTTTTTTATTAATTCTATTTTTCATACAACCGTCAATTTGACGGATTGATAAAACAAGGTATACATAAAATCTTGATAGTTTTAGTGTTAAAAGAAGTTGAACCTAGTTAATAACATCAATTACTGGTATTTAATATTAAAATCAGTTTTAAGTTGACTGAAATCTTATCTTTTAAATTGTTCTTACTATGGAGAACATTGATGGAAATTATTTAAAAATAAATTAGAAAAAAAATTATAATTTTCTATAAAAAAACAAAAAAAAAAAAGAATACAAGCAGTAATTTTATGCTAAAAAAACAAGAGTCGCCTAATTTAACTTTCACTTAAGTTATATACAATCAGAGTCGTTTAATTACATTTGTTTATAGCTATATTAACGAATAAATTATATATATATATAAAAAATTGTTTTCTACACTTTCTTTATAAGGCTCTAAATTCATAAATTTCAGAAATATTTTTAAAATGAACAAGTCACCATTATAATTTCACTAAAATCCACTTTTCTTAATATTTTGTTATCATTACAATTTAATTAGCCATTTTTTGCTTTAAATTGAGAGGTTCACATTTTTCCAGGAATTCAATTTGGATATAAGGTTAAATAGATGTATTTTTTGTAAATACTAATATATTAGAATCTCTTTTTGAAGTTTAAAAAGATATATATCAGCTGATAGCATTGATATAGTCTAAAATTTCCTTTAAATTTTAAAAATTCAGTAAAACAATTTCATTAAAAGTTATTAAAATAAAAATCACATTCATTACTGACCTAACTATTGAACTAGTTGAAATTTCATTATGGTAAATCATTTACTGTTATGAACTAGTAGGAAGTCATTCATTAATGAAACATTATGATGAACACATATAATGTCTTTTTTTTCCCAGTATCACATGTGACACATAGCTAAAATATAATATATTTTGATATTCAAGCACAATATTGTGTATTGAAATATGTATACAAGTATAATTAATTGTATTTTGTTTATATATACATACATAAAGTACATCTACAGGTTGATAACAAAAAAAAAAACACAATTCGAAAATCAAAAAAAAAGAAAAAACACCTGAGACACTTTGGAATTTTACTCTGACCACCATAATCAAATTTGCACATTAATTCACATACATATATTTTTGTATATATTTATTTCACATATGTAATTCTTTTTTTTTATGTTTTCTGGTATAAAAAAAATAATTACTCCATAGATATATGTAGATAAATATTTGTATGTTTAGCATTTAAACTGCACAAAAATTTAAATATTAAATTTTTTTCATTATTATTTAATTTAAAAAAAAAAAATAATAAAAACAATAAATACAGGCGTGGTGCATGTATGTACTTATAAATTTTTAAAAAAACGAGGAAAAAAGAAATAGAGAGGGTAAAAGAAAAAGAACTATCACACAATCTGTAAACAACGTCTTAACGCCACATTCATGTTTCTTTTATAAACGCGCAGCGGTGACGACGGTAACGGCAACATTGACGGACACAATATAACCGACATAGAAAAGGAAAAACGTAAGAAAGACAAACAAATAACAACACATAAAACGTGGGGTAGAAGAATATATAAACAAAAACTGAAAACAAAAAATTGAAATTTTCTCATGAATGTTTTAGAAGACATTCCACAAGTCCCAAGAATTGGCTGAATAAATTTTTCGAACAAAAACAGAAAATAAAAAACAAAACAAATATAAACATGCATATAGAAAATAAAAAATATAAGGTCTGGCTTCCCACTTGGTATATTTTATATCCAAAATGATGAAGTATAAAAATATTGAGCGCCAGTATAGATAACAAAAATACCATGCAGTTAAAACTCGACAGCACAAACACTATAATAATAAAGCGGTAAGTGTGTCCCCAATACTTTCAATCTCAACAGCAAAATTTAACACTCATGATGTATAAATATGTGACTTTAGATTTTCTAACCGGCCGGCATTATGCACATTTTTATAGTGTTCGTAATTTTTTTAATGAGAGATATATATTGTAAACACAAATTATACATGCAAACATATTATATATATATATGCATATATATATATATATACAGTTGTAAATTAATAGTATGTAAAACCAGCATCAAGATTAGACACTGCATGCAATGCAATGGAATGCATTTGGAGAGAATGAAATAGATAGAACCATGTATAACGTTTTGTTTTGTTCAGCCATCAATATTATTTTGTGTGTTTTGTTTTTTTTTCCCTTCTTTGTTTACTATAAAGAAACTGGAGTAAGTAATGAATGCATTTCATCGATGTGACTCAACGTACACAATGTAGCAAACTAACCGCATTGATTGGTATCGATTTCAGTTTGTTTTTATGTTCTTGCTTTTAAGTACATTTTCTTCTTTTTCTACAACCTCATGAATATTTTGCTTTTTATATTCAGTTTAACTTGATTGAGAGAATTTTTTCCTAATATCTTGTCAATCATAGACCTTGATGCTAAAATTAATTAGAGGAAAATAATTTAGATTAAATAGCGTAAAAGGTATGAATTGGATTTGGGGGTGTAATAGGCTTCCAAAATGTAAATACTAATATTATATTATAAGAGGAAATTTTGGTGTTCTAATGAAATCAAGAATCGATATTATAGAGAGATATATATTATCTCTCTCTCTAGAACAAGCCGCGGTTTATTATACCAATTGATAAAATAAATTCGGGCATATGAACCTGGTGTTAAGAAATCAAAACCTAGAAGTCCTATAGCTCCAGATAACAGCTCCAAATTTTTCAGAGAAAATCGCCTAAGATCAATTTTGCATTGACTATTATTAAGCAATTTAAACGGAATTAAGATTGCAGTCAAAAAAATATACATTAAGATACCATAAACAACCAGGATACAAAACAATGCAAGGTCATTTTATCGGTAATGAAATACGAAACTCTATTCCCTTCGTGTTTATTATTTATCTGATTAAGGAATCCTGTACAAAGTTTAAAAATACAGTAGTCAGACTATATGGAATTCTAATTATGATGAGAATTAATCAGCCATTAACTTCAATGTAGCAACCCGGTATCTAAAGCTGCCGGCTTACAGCCAAACTGATATTCCGATTCCGATACCGAAGACTATAAAGTTGTTATTGGTAAATCAGTAGAATATTCTCAAAGTGTTTAGAGTGCAAGCCTACTACTAAAGATTAGACTATCGCAATGAAAATCGGTGTCAGCTCGGCGGCTGTAAGACAGCACTCTGTATGCAGCCTAAGAAATAATAAATAATCATGGAAACGAATTTATACTATGATACAGACTTTTGCTATCCGAAGTAGTTGGACTTGAACAATGTCTTCGATGTCCAAAATGGGATTTAGTTGGTTCACTTTAGTATAAATAAAAAGAAAAATGCACAAATGACTTTTCGTAAGAGTGGGCAATTCATACCGGAACACAAATATACAAATTGAATACTCATTATAACATTATTAAAAGAAAATAAGAGGATATATTGTATAAATGCTATGATATGAGGACTATTGTCGATAAGTGCTCGACGCGAGCAAACAAAAAGCTAAAGTTCACGAAATTTACTACAAACGTAATAATAAAAATCATTATCACAATTCCAGCGATTAAAAGAACAGATTGAAGTAAAGCATCAAAAATTTTATGAACATTTTTAAGGTGCAATTTCTAACTTTCATATATAAATAAATAAATCTTTAAGTATAAGCTTAAATAATATGAATTTTTAAGAAAAAAACAGATTAAAATGAATTAAGTAAATGAAAATTTTAAAAATCAAAAACAAAAGGTATGAATATAAAAAATTAAAACTTTCTGTATCTTTAAAATTTCAAATATTTATACTTTTTTTTATTAGTATTTAATTTTTAAAAAATTTTATCAGACTGCTTTTTGCATAAGATTATCAAATTATTGAGTTTGATTTTTTTACTGTCACTTTCGATTTTGGTAGATTAAATTGGAAAATAAACAATTTATCCAAATTTTGGTTCAATTAATAGGATACAAAATAATTAATTATTCAAAAATCTTTTATTTTGTAACACAAAAAAAATTCTTCCAATTGCATGTATTTGCCATTGGACAGGAATAGCTTCCGTAAAATGATTAATGCCTACTAACATAATAAGTCTTAAATGGATCAACACAGAGAATAATAGTGTCTATAAATGGTATAAAAATCAAAAATAAATATTCGAGGGGGATCTTTAGGTTGATGACACTGACTTTAAATTTAAAGAATTACCATTTCTTAAAATAGACATATCAAATTATATTTTCCTTAAAGTTCTTACTTTTAATGTTTTTTTTTGTCTTTTTTCGGAAAAAAATTCAAAAGAAAAAAAAAATTTAACGCGACCGGAAGTTTATGTGTAAAATAAACTATGTGTATATTCTTTTAAGACGCTCATAACCCATACAAAACTTCACTCATTTAGTTGCCCTTAAAACACGAAAGGTCTTCTGTCCGCCATGAGAATTCGTTTCCTGCTAGATAATATAGCTCATATGATGTCTGTAGGGGAAGACAGGGAACTATTTGCGGTTAAAATGCGTAAATTTATTTTTGGAGGATGTGCGTGATCAGCCAGCTCTAAAGGTGGAATATACTCGATGCTGATTAGATTTTCTTGCATAGAATCTTAAAATGTTTAATAGGACACTCTTCAATATATTACTAGTATAAATATGATACACACAAAGGGATACAGATTAATTGACAACAAGTAGGACAATGATCTCATTTGAAGTATTTAACTAAATTAATGGCTTTAGTAATACTTAGGATACTTTTTTTTTTTAATTCAAAATCTATGGTTGGTATTTTTGACAAATATTTAATAAGAACGCAATCGCAATTAAACTGTTATTATTATGATTTACCTGAATAATTGAATTTTCCTTATTTAATTCCTTTTCTGTTCCTTGCAGGATATAAAAGCTTAGTCTATAGTCACAGTCAAAATTTCGTTTTTGAAATAAATAATAATATTGTTACTTTCATCTATCTTAAAATATAAAAACGATTTTATAAAGTAAAAGTCAGGTAATTGAGTGCAGATATTTCAGTAAATATTTTCTTAAGTTTTGCAAATAAAGTAAAAAGTTTAATACAATTTAATCCGTTTAAAGAGGCTTTGAGCAGCTTATACTTTTGTACGATTTTTCCCATGTGAGGCTGAAGTCCGACTTAAAGCGATTAGTGAATTTTTCACTTATATGGAATTTTTACACATTTGTCATTCAAGTTTGTAAAAGTCACTTGAAGGCATTCCCATAGGCTGTGGTCTTTATGATAGCGAATTTCGGACACTTGTGCGGCTGCAAATGAATAACGACTTTTGCATGGAGTTTATAAAACTTAGCTACTCAAATATATGAAATCAATGAGTCATCCGAACCAATAGGGCCTGTCCATAGGAACTCTGAACAACTATTCTTCTACTACGAACACCAACCTTAAGTTTAGTGAATAAATATCAGCAAATTAAAGAGATAATTCCCATTTTGATGCAACTTATCAAAGCGCGCTTAAATTATATGATATCGATGTGTCGTATAATTAGAAGCTCCCTCCATTATGACGACAGCTCTTTTTCTAGGACTCAAAAAATAAATATGTATGACAACTTTCAATAAAAAAAGAAATATATTTAATATAGAATTCATCGAATGAATAATTTTAAGTTTAAGGATATTTTTAATAAAAAAAAATATTAAAGATAATAGTACATAAAGTACATAAAGTTTTAGTGATAAAGATTTTCAAAAAACAAACAAAAAAAATTGTAAAAATACTCAAAAACCCCAACTCAAATAAAACCTTTTAAAGTATTCTTCATATGCTAAAACTTCATCGACTTAAGCCCCAAAGTAGGGATTCTAGTAAGAATAGAAAACAAAGGTTACTTCTGTACATTTCCTTATGGGAATTAGGAGCTATTAGTTGCTTTTCTATTGAGAGAAATGTAACACTTTTGGAATTTTCCTCTTGTGCCATATATCACAGAATATGTTCTTTCTATATATGTAGATATATAAATATATGTGCTTCTTTGAAGATCTCCTCTCAGCTTTTTAGCCAAACAAATTCCTTGCTCGAACATTGAACTTCATTTAAAAAACAAGTTCCATCTCTATCGGTTAAAGCTTGCTATTTCATTTTTGTGGTGGCTCTAACTGACGAACAGAAGGCATAAAGCCATATTAACAGTGTTCGGTAAAGAAGTCTCTTGGCAGAGAAGATGTTCTTTTGTGGATCCCCCAAGACGCCTTAAAGTGATATGGGTAAATTTGTATATACATATGTATCATTGTAAATATATATTTATATATATATATATATATATATATTGCAATTAATACACATATAGATAAACATTGAATGAATTTGTATTAGTTTATGCTGTGTGGTGTTTATCAGAGAGACCTATATGTGCGATTATCATACATTCCATGGCATTGTGCCCAACAAAAACTAAATAAAAAAATTCATTGCACACCGTCGATAATAACAATAAATAGTAATAATCATAATAATAGCAAAAAAATACGACAGATAAACGCATTGGAAGTAAAATAAAATCTTGTATAAGATGAATTTTTCACTAGTCGTCTTGTTCGTCTTTAAAACATCAACAATAACAAATAATAGGAATATTAAGGGAGTAGCTCATTCAACTTTGGGTCGTTCGGACTTAATAATTAACCTCTATATCAAATACATGCAATAATGTTTATATGTTCATAAATTTTTCTCATTTTAGATTTTAGCAGGAAATTTTTGCAATTAATCATAAATTGGATATCTTTGATGATTTTTTATAGTCCAATAGCGTTTTTAATTTCACTATATGTACTTATATGGATAATAATATGTTTTAATGTTTTGTTAATAAAAAATTTCTTTTTATCTATGATATCTATGATAATTGTTGAAAATTTGTAACATAATTGAGTAATATACGTTAAAGTTGTGCGCATAAATGCTTTTACAGTTTTCCTTAATCAAAATTAATTGATTATATTATTGATTTTAAAATATATAAGCCATCTATTCCTCATATGTATAAACCAGTAAATAAATCAATTTTTTTTAATGTAAAAAACACAATTTAAAATATTTTCTTTGCAAAAAAATTACAAAAAAAAAACAAAAAACAAAAAAAATCAAAATTTGTATTTTGATTTTAATACAACGCCACTCCAATTATCTCTAGTGTGCACACTTTCAACAGTTTAGCGCACTTGAATCAAGTATTTTTAAATAAGCATTCAAAAAGTTAATCGGAGTAAAATTTCGAAAGTAATGAACATTTCAGCGTCCTTTACTCTAAAGCAATAAGTGAGTGAACAAAACTTTGAAGCGTTTTCTAAAACTTGTTAGTTTACAAGCGAGTACGCACAATAGCACAAAATCTACTAGGCTTCCAAAGGTTACCAAAAATTGCAAAAAAAAACATTAATTCTCTCATTGTTAGCTCAAAAAATATCTTTTTTAATAAAGAAATTTTGAAGAAAAAACACCTTTTTCAAGGCGCCTCCAGATATCCACTGCCACTCGCTCAATTATTATTACATATTTTGAAATAAAAATTTGAAAAAATATTGTTTAGATGTTGTGTTATCATATCGAAATTAATTAAATAAACTACCTATACTGCCAAAAAAAATTCTTGAAAACATGCTGTTTTGTAGAATATGCCATAACGTATAATTTGCAAAAATTTTTGTTTCTTAGGCAACCAAATTGCTTCTTTATTTACCTATTTTACTTCTCATATTAATCAATCCATGGTTTCTAATCGAACTCTAAGAAGTTCTATAAATCAAGGTCTAAATGTTTCTTTGAAGCAATTAGTTACCCAAATTGAAAATAAAATTATGAACAAATTAATTATGAAATACTTAAAATTCTAAATAATAAAACAATCAAAAAATTTCATAATGTACAACAATAAAAACAATATTAATCAAAAACAATTTATTTGATGGAAACCCAAAAGTGACTGGACCGCATTCTAGGTCAGAATAAGTCTACATTCTTTGCAAAGTTTGTTCACATTATTTTCAAATGCTAAACACTAGCAAATTTAATTAGCGGGATTCATCGTATACGTACATATAATAAGATCCAACGCATACATTTATAATTAATTTGTATATATATATAGTAGGTTAAAGTATATAAATGTAAATAGATTAAATTTATCGTAAATGTAACAATTTGTCTTTATATAAAAATTTAATAATTTGTCAAATTTGTTTATTTGGGAATAAAAAAATGTGACACTAATTTCGCACCATTTTACAAATACCGCATAGTGGTAGGTCGTGGATCATTAAAAGGCTACATTTTCATAAATAACTATAAAAACAAAAAGAAAAGTTCATTCATTCTTTTACTTGATATAAAATGAAATTAAATTGTTAAATATCTTTTTTCGATTTGTTCAAAATATCGAGAGAATAAAGTCCTTTGAATGTCTAAAAGGAAAAGGATAATAATTAAAAAAAAACCTAGCACACAGGTATTTTTGTAAAAAAAATATTTTAGCTTCCTTTTTTTATTGCTTCACATTTAACATTTTATGCTTATTTCCTTTTTTTTCTTGTATTTCTTTCATATTTACGTTAAGCATATATATTTCCTTTCAAGTATATTCCAAGAATTAGAGGCGGCCAGATCAAATGATGCGGGGATAATAGCTGGTTAACTTGTTTGTTTGCATCTTTGTATATATACACGCAATCATTGATATTTTTAAGTTATCCCACACGCACAAAAACATACATATACTAGTATAGATATTTTTTTTTTATCTCTAAAAATTACGAATATAGTAGTTAAATAGGTATAACCGCGATAAAGTATTATAAAGAGTTAGAAGACTAAAACTCTTATTTTTTTTGTTTGACAACAACAAAAATAGAAAGCAACTATAAAAATGACATTTTTATATTCATTCAAAACAAAAATTCGAATAAAATCTTTTGTGTTATGTTTAAAAAATTTTTAAACACCCTGTTTTCAATATCGATGAAGTACGATCACTATATAACTATCCCTCTTTGCCGCTTTTAAACACTATCGTATCGGTATTTATTGCTCTTAAATCCGGCACAAGATTATTTTTTCCAGGAATCACAATCAGCAATGTATTTTATTGTTGTTTTCTTTTTTTCTGGCGGGACAAATTCCAGTAATTCTAAAGCCTGTTATACCTTACTCTGTTTACTGTTGAGATTATAGTTTTGTGGTAGTCCTTTCTCAAATTTTTTCTACTCATATTGTATATCTATGTAGAGACATATTCACATGGGTATTAAAAAAATTCAGATGACTTTTTGTTGCTTTGACCATGAAATAATTATTAACACTTCTACGTATGATGAAAGCAATTATTTATTTTGAAAAATTTTTTTTTTTATAGTTGATATATAACTGAATTTTGGTGTATTGAGCTTTTAAATTATTAAAGTTTTTACCTATTTTTTACTGTCAAATATAATTTGATTTGTAACATACAGTCAATGCGGTACTTTTATAACGTGATTTCCATATAACGCGGTGTTTTTATAACATGATTTCCATATAACGCTGTGTGAAAAAAAAAACAACGACAAGCTCTCTCTATAACGTGGTCTCTTTTAATAACGCGGTACGAATTGATCGCGTTATAGGAGAATTGAGATCTGATCAACAATTAAATAAGGTTTAGATATAAATATTTCATTTATTTAATTTTTATATAAATTTCTACAGGGTGTCCCAGAATAGAGTACACAAAGAGTGAAGAGTAGAAAAAATTTTACTTCTGAATGAAATTCAATGTACAATGTCTTCAATTTTTTATACTTTATTTTTCCCGCCTATGAAAAATACAAAAACTTGAGCACTAGAATGATTTTACTGAAATATTTTATTTTATTTTGTGAAAAACAAAAAAAATTGCATTTGGATTGTATGAAAACGTAAAAAAAATGGAATAGGTTTTTTTTTAGCAGTTAACAAGTAATTAAAAAGTTTTTCTTTTAAAAATCGTAATTTGTGTCAAAAATTTTGTCGTTGCTTAAAATCAATTTGAATTTTATGCTTATAGTTAAATTAATTCAAAATCTATAATTATTTGAGTATATGGGAAAAAAAATCCAAGACAATGTAATTTTAAACATGAAAAAAGTTGCAAACTACACTTTTTGTTCTTTTGAGTTTTAAATGTTTTACACATTTGAAATTTATGTCCTGTAATTATTTAAATAAGTACATATTTGATTGGTGTAATTCAATATAAAAATAAGGACAGAGAAAACTTTAAATTTTAAATTTAATAATTTTTTAACCTTCAATTACTTTTAGCGAACAAGGACAGAGATTTTTTATAAAACAGAAATGACAGAAGAAAGGAACAATATTTCACCGTTATAATTATTTTTTGAAAATTTTAGTTGGTTTCAATATAGATTTGCAATAATATTTTTTTTTAATTTTTCGTTAGCTAAGTAAGAACATTTTTGATTGTTTTTATGTGCGCCTTATAAGTTTTCTTGAAATTCTTATTAATTGAAAGCATTGGACTTTTAATTTTTTTCGAGCAAAATATTCTCCATAATATTATAGAACCCTTTAATTGCACCTATTTACCGAAGGAGGGATTTCTTTTTCTTTTCATGACAATTGCTTTTAATGTAATCATAACATTTTGAAGATAGCCTGGAATTAATTAACCTTTTTATTTTTCATAAAGTTACCCTAAAAGTTTTGAATTTTTTTACAAATCCATCAACGTCTTCTATTTGTCTATTCTAGACTAGGTCAGTGAACTCATTTGAGCCCATTTCCGCTAATCCAATACTTTTGTTACTGACATGATTAAAAGTTTGAAACTGGTAATTTCGACTATCAATTTAAGTAATTGTATAATTATACATATCCAAAAAGTAAAATATATCACTTGACTGTCCGGATTTTATTCACAAAACAAAACAGCTTCTGTTTCTACTCATTTAATGCAAAACATTAAACATTAATAACATTTTGTTAAAATAACATCCTTTTTTTTAGTTTTCCAATCTTATTCGGTAATTTGATCTTTTTCGAAAATGTAATAAAATAATTTCAGGATTTAAACTGCAGAAAATAATAATTAGAAGACAATTTTTTACATTATTAGATAGAAAGAACATTAATAATTTCTTTGTGGGTTTATCAGTAAGTTTTTGGGTACTGATTTATTATTTTCTCTTGTAAATATTTCAGGTTAAAGCCCATGAAAACTGAAAATTCTTAGTATATTTTACAACTAAAAATTGGTTGATGTTCAAAATTTACTGTATGCATACAAGGCAGCTATTAGATTCAAAAATATCTAAAAGCTTAAAGTTCAGACTCAATTTCTTCTGGAAATTCTAGTTTTTTCCTTCTTTGATACCTTTATTTCTAAAATATTACATTCTGTGATTTGCTCGCGGCTACGTGTAAATAGACAATAATATATCATGTAAAGTTTATGTTACGAAGTACTAAACTTTTACAGAGTAAACAAAAGCTCAGCTTATGGCTTACTTCTAACAATGGCTTAAAAATACGATAAACATTTGATTTTATCACGAAACAGGATCATTTCATACAGAAAACACTGACATTATATGACAAATTAAGCTTGAAGGAATATGACAAAAAAATATTCCTGATATTCACAACTTTTACGCAGCAGCTTTTCTGTTTGCTGGCACACCGATGAGTCCAATTTTACTTAATGTAAATATTGAGCCATTAATGCGTGGACATAGAAGAAGTTCACAGTTTCCCGCTGAAATGCAAGAAAATTTCATAAGTGGCATGTGAAGATAATTACAAGGCTGGGCTTTCGTTAAAAGAAATCGCAAAGTAGTTAAAAGATCAATCCTTAAGATTTTATCATAAAATACCAAAACTTTATTAATGTCTTACGTAGAAAATAAACAAAAATTTTTTTAAAATTTCTTATAATTTTTATAAATAAAATATAAATTCTTAGCAAGTTAAATGTATTTACAATGGAAACATATCTATTTCAGATACAAATCCAGATAAGGAATTTATAAACAAAATAGCTTCCTGTTTAAGAACAGTTTTTAAACGAGTACTGTGTAAATAAAAAATATATGTAAAAGTCCATTCATAATCGTTAACATAGCAAGTCACGTTATTAAAATTAAAAAAAACAAAACAAATAAAATGAAAATATCTTTAAGGTCAAAAAGCTAGTATTCCGGAAGTAGCCCTCGATTAGTCATCGATTTGTCAAAGAATTTTTTTTCTAATACGGAAACACGTGAACAATAAAAAATATAAACTAAAGATTGATCTGTTCTGTTATCGTACGACAATTATAACCTATAGAATAACTCATTATATTCCGGAAATGTTTACATAATATTTTAACATAACCACAAAGAATTTCTTCAAATTTTTCTATGGTATATGTATACATATATATATATATATATATATATGCTCTATTACTTGTTTAATAAATTTACAAATTAAAACGGATATTATATATTCCTCTAACTGTTGAGTAAACTGATCAACAGCGTTAGAGATGAAAAACGTGATCACTGTCTTTAAGTGGGCTAGTTAGCTAGCTAGGCTAGGCTTTTCAATGACGTTATCATTGACACCACTCCTCAATGATCCATTCCAATTTTTTAAATTATAAAAATTCTTTTTCTTGAAATATAAATATATATATATATTCGAGTATATAATAGCATAATGAAATGTGACATCAAAAAAATGAAACACATACTGACAGAGTATACAAACTTAAATACAAAATAAAACTTATGAGAAAAAAAAAAAGGAATTAAACAGATTATGAATGAATCAAGACTTTTAGATTATCTCTTGAATTATTATATAAACTTCCGCCCTGGTAAAGATTAGTCGCCATTGGAATTATTATTTATTTTTCACCATCTTATCAGTTACCGTAGAGAGCACGCAATGACTTGTTAAACTGTAAGTAACACAACACAAAATTTGGATTTACAAAAGTTATTGCAAATGTCTAGTAAAATAAGAATTTGAATATTTACACATACACACTATTAATTATTATGTTTTTAATATATATATATATATATATATATATATATATGCATGTATGCATACAAAAGTCTTGAGACATTTTTATGTTTGGAAGACTGTCTTTTACGGTTTAATAAAGCAATATATAAAAGAACCTAGAAAAGATGTTCGTTTTTAGTAGACTACATAAGTTCATTAAACTTCTACTATTTGGGGAGAAATTTTTTTTTAAAGACAAACCGAAAAAAAGAAAACAAAAATAATCATAAAGGAATTTTTTAAGCGGGAAAAAATCAGTCTAAACAGGACTGTAAGCAAATTTTATATGTATTTACCTGGGGTCAATATCCTCAAATAGTTTTAAATTAATTTTTTTTTGCTAAATCAAAAGGTTCAATTTTTTTACAGGTCAACTATAAACTATTTATTAAAAACAAACTTCTAAGGAATATTAAATGGTTATCAGAAGACAAAAAAAGGAGATTCAATCACAAATAAAAAACAAATAACTTTTGCGAAATGCTTTTTAGATTTTTTGGCAATTAACTAATGAATGAAAAATTATTTCATTCGTTTCTTTGGTATTTTAGTTGATAAACGACGTTCGAGTGATAATAAGGGTGAGACTTATCACACTTAAAGTGAAGAAAATGACAAGACTAGTTTTAGTTTGATCTACTACTTATTGACTTCAAATGGGTGGCCTAAACATTTTATTTATTTTTCCTTTTTTTAATTTTAAGCAATAAAAGTTTTTGATAATAAAACAAATTTTTATTATTAAATGTAGGACATTTATTAGATATTTAATTTTTTAAAGGAATTTGCTTGTAAAATATTCAGCAACATGCAACATGCAGTTCACAATAGTTAATTCCATTTTAATTGCCAGATTGGGACTAAAATGTTGGCTTAGCATAAACAAAAAAAAATAAACATTTTGACACTTAAACCTAAAATTAACATTTCAACTGCCTGAAATCGGATTGCAAAAATAGATTTCATGATTTTTTGATCATGCAAAATGTCGCTAAGGGTTATAAAACAATTTCAACAGAAGGGCGTAATAGAGCACTGCAAGAAAAGCTACTCAAACTAGCACAGAAAAGTTCAAGGTGCATTTTTAAAACAGCTATAATCTCTTAATTTATTTAAGTATTTTTTATTGATTTAACTGTGGGCACTTTTATATCTTTTATATGAGAAATAAAACCCAATTGATCATATTAAAATTACCAAATAGCCCTTGAGATGTATAAATTGTCAATTTCTGCATTATTTGATCAAAACTCAATTAAATAAATGCATCTATTTCTTCCTCTTAGAGTTTTTAAAACTTATCATTACCAAACTCTGCCATATAAAGGAATTATGGTAAATCGCAATATAACAAAATTTAAGCTTTTAGTGGGCTTTCTCTTTATCAATATCAAAAATTAGACTTGAGAAGAGAAGTCTGGATCAGGATTTACTTTTGATATCAATTAAGAATATTAAATGTGCAAAAATGTGCATAAGTGTTCAATTCAGCAATCCTTAAATAACAATTATATTATTATTTCTAATCAAATGCCTGATCATGATTTCGGGAATGAGTTACAGACAACTGTGTAGTCGTAAGACTGTGGCGACTTCTTTGAACGAGTCAGTTGGAATCTCTTCATTCAAAATGAGAGTAATACGGTGAAGGCCTTGGTTAATATCTGCTGCCGACATTTCGGCTGCATTGTTATGCCATGGCCATAGCTAGTTCGACTGCAGCCACGGAAAGAAGCGAAGTATATTTATGTACTAACGAATGCGAAATTAAGCTCACAACACTTTTTTTTAATCATTATAACAATTAATTGACAACATTTGGATGCAAGATGACGCCTCATTAGTGATTTTTGACATTTCCCACTTTACCCCGACACCACATTTTACAAAACCGTGAGCGTCACTTTTTTACAATGTTTAAACGACATGAAATTCTTTTGCATTATTAAAACTAAGACTATAAAGTAAACTTTGAGTGTACTTACACTCGGTTCATCTCGAAAAACAGTAAAAAAATCTATGTGCAAACTTGGGAGAGACAAATTTCGAAATCTTTTGAAAACTTTAACAATTGTCAGAAAGCACAAAACCATTTCTGCACGCATCGGAATACCATAAAGATTCGCCTACGATCGCAACTAACAGATGCCAGTAGCGCATGACAACTGTGCTTTAATAGTTTGTAGTTAATAGTTTAATAGTGATATACTAATAGAAATATACAAACCACTCTTTAACCAATTATATAAGGGTCGAATTTAACTTAAAAAAACCGTCCCAGTGTGCGGAATTAAAATCAAGCGATGACGTGTATACACGACAAATGCAGGGCAAAACGATCCTATTACAAATTTTATGAAAAACGAAGAACTCTATTTTTATTTAAGAGAAACCTAACAATTTATTTTTGTAAAGATTATTATTACTTATAAACTTAAAAATTCCTAAATAATAATAAAGTAGCTTTCATAGTCAACTGAAATGACGACGAGTAAACACGTCAAACACGTAATAGAGATATTTGCTTTGATGTTTATACACGATAAACGGGCTTAATTGGTTAAAGGATGTAATTTTTATAACAGAGATTGTTTCATAAATGAACAACGTCACATTCTACAAACGCCTTACAATCTGCAAAAAGTTTGTTGGTCTTAAATAATGATTTTGCCATTGCAAATTTTCGGCTTCAAAAGAAAAAAAAATTTATTACAAATAGTAGGACTTAAGAAGAAGCATAAATAAAAGTAGGCTAGCCTTGGCTAGTCAATATTAAGCAAAATATTTCATATAGATCACTGTAGTAAACACGGTAGCAAATAGCTTTCATAGTAGAATTTAACGTCACATTGATGTTATTCCGAAATCTGTTTATTAGTGTAATTGAACACTTTTATCCCAATAGCGATAAAGTATTTGTTCACTATAAATGTACACAGTACTTTAAAATTTAAATAATTTGAATTTTTAGGTCTTAACTAACCTTCAAACCTCAAAAAATCTTTTATGAATATATTAAGATAAACTATATTAAACTAGATACTACTAATTTAAATATGAAAAGAAAAAATTTAAAAAGGATTAATATTAAACAAATATTTTCATAACCCATCCTGGGTGTTTCGGATTAATTAAATTAGTTTTCCCAGAAACTTACCCAAAAAGAAAACATATATGTAATTCTAAAATCCAAGTAATTAAAGGTCTGAAGTCATTGCTTATAAATTCAAAGCTTACTTAACCGTCGTTTTTTAAAAAATAAAACAAACAAACAAACAAAAAAATCTGGAATATGAAAAATTCCACATTTTAATACACATCAGACATTGGCTATATAGAAAATTAAAAATTCAAATTCCTTTAATCTTCTTTCCCGAAAGATATTTTTCACAAAGACTCTAAAGATTTCTGCGAATCTCGGCGGCATAGTGCAACTAAATTATTTGATGATGTTTACTTCAAACAAAGTGTATAAGGAATGATATAAAAACAAGAATAAGTTTTAAATAAAAACAAATATATATATATATATATATATATATAAATATAGTAGTAGTACATTAAAAACAGAATGGAATTTAAAAACAACTAAAAAAGAAAAATATAAGAAAAAGGATGAGAAGGGATAAGAGAAATCAGGGTTATGGGTAGACGTTCCAAAAGTTGTAAACAACAATCAAGTAGTTTAATTTTGCGCGCCATGCAACCGTGATCAATAAATGCATCAAAAAGTAAAATAAAAGAGAATGAATTTTTTTATTTTTTATTTTTGTATGAAAACAGGAAATACAAAATAAAAACAATTAATTTCAATATATATATATATATATATATATAAAACCAGAGAAAAACAAAAATAATGTCCATACCAAGAAATGTTCAAAAGCAGGCCAACCAAATTATACCAGAGGCTAATGTTGACGAAGTAGCAGAAATAATATAAAAGCGCAAGGAAAAGCAGCCGCTAAAAAAAATACCAGCGTCTGCATTGTTTTGACGGCGTTTAAGGTTAAAGAACCCTTCCATGGGAATCCTTGAAATTATACACAAATACAAATTTATCAATTAAATATATATATATATATATACATGTATAACATTAATAATATTAATCAAAATAATAGGAGCAGACAACCTTTTGTTATGATAATGGAGAGACATGTCTACGGAACTTGTTTAAAAAATATTATTACTAATAAAGTTTGAGTTCATTGTACAAAAATTAACAGTATTTTTTTCTATTGTTAATTTTTAACCAACATCCTTTTAACAAAATAACAATTAAATTATTTCTTAACAATCAAATTTTAAGGTAAAGGGTTAAACTTGTTTGAAAATATAATGATCGGTTGTTTGAAATTTTGCATATGAGAATTAAAACCTGACCTTATTATTCAAAGAAAAATAGTTTTTTTAATTCTCTCATATCTTACAGTCATTAAAAAAGTATGTATATTTTTATAATATATATAAACATATGTTTTTGACCTGTTTTCTTCTCTCTTTTTAGCTTGATTTACAAATATATATATATATATATATATATATATCGATTAGTAATGCAAAAGTGAATCAATAAAGAGAACTAGAGAGAGAGCAAGAGATAGAGATCGTTTTTATTAAAGGGAAAAAACAGAATTAATATAGAAGAAGAATTTACTTTTGGATTGTTTTGAACAAACCACATTATTCCTCCACAAATTACTATATCCATATGTTGATATAATAATATTTTTAGCTTTGAGTTAAATTACACAAATATGTTTGAAAATAGTGGAAAGTTCAATGAATGGAAAAGTAGTAATATTCCTTGTTAAAGTAAAGCAAAAGAAATCATCCATTCGTGCATTTGGTAATATATATATATATGTATATATATAATCAGAGATATTTTCTTTCCTTTAACTTTGCCGCTCTGATGCATTACGAATAACATATAACATTAGCAGCTTAACAGCTTAAAGTTTATCCCTTCTCACTTTTCGTCGTTTCCTGATCATAATATATTTTTTTTATCCACTTATAGTCAATTTTTAATAGTATTAAATAAATTTTATACATATACATATCATGATTACTAATACTAAATCATTATGAGACCAGTATCTTACGGTTTGTTGACATTCAATAAAAGAAAAGTGCATTCCAGAATGCAACTATAAGCAAGCCACTGCTATCAACCTCACAATGTATGTAGTAAATATTATCATTAAAAATATGATTTAAATGATTAGCAAGACTTTGCAATATTTCAAATATTCAATGGATTAATATTAAAATAACAAAAAAATATAATATGTAATATTTAGAACAACAGGAACAGAATTTTCATGTTGAGTTTATTGAAATAATTTGAATGTGATTACTAAAACAAGATTAGAAATATTTCTCTAATAATTTGTTATGTTATGTATGTTCCTTGATTTCGATTGATTTTTATGCTGAGTACACTTTTTCTCGAACTCGTATGAAACTTAGTTTCTTTTTATTTATATTCATATTTTTTAAATGTGTTAAACACTTTCAATATATTTAAAATTAGGGACTGACAGTTTTTGATATTTAGGCAAGAGAGATATTAGCAAGGGAAAACTCAGAGTATTTAGAACAAAATTTTTTTTGAAAAGTCTCCCTGTCCTAGTGCCAACAGAAAATATACATATATATGTATATACATATGTATGTTAATCATTTGTTTTATGTATATAAAAAGATTTTTGAGTGGACCCTTTTGACTGATCAAATCAAATTGTCAAAATACTATCATTGAATTAACCACATATACACGTTTAATATAGAAAACACCTTTTTACTTCAGCCTCCTGACATAATCAGACTTTAAAAAAGAAGGTTTTTAAATTTTATTTTACACACTCGGCAAGAATTGTATGCAACCTCATGCGACTAGTTTCCAGTAAATTTTAATGCAAAAAATACAAGATGCCAGGAATTAAAGCAGAGAGCTCGGAGAAAAATTTTCTATTATTAACGATTTGCTATTACTTCTTATTATCAGGAGTCAGAAATTTTTATTAAAAATTCATGCACACAATTATATCCCTCTTATATATACATATATATGGAAAAAAATTTCAAACTGGATAAAACTAAATGCAGAATTAATAATCATAAAGCCTGGTTTGTGTATTTATTGCATGAGACTGCGTGTGATTTTGGCCAAGGAAAGCAAAAAAATTTACGAAAAAGGCAGAAATGTATAAAATTGCTTCCAAATTTTTGGAATTTTTCTTTGCTTGATAGAATTCTGGCCTAAGTAATTGAGATTAAGAGGATATTCTGGTTTAGACGTCCGAATTTTGGGTGTTGACAACCCTACAGGCTGGCAAAGTGGGAGTTCACGAAAAAATGGGATATCCTGGTGTGCAGGATTTCAATCTTTCCAGTAATTCGAAAAAAAAAAATAAATTTTTCTTAATTATTCAAGAAGAAGAATGTAATTACAGCACTACAGTAAGAAACTTTGTGCCAAATTTCTAGTGAATCGGTTAAGTAGAACTTGAGATATCGTGCACACTCTTTCGAAAAAAGTAGTTTCAAGATAAACGCGTTTAAAGCTTGAGGTTAAGTTTCGTGCAGTATGATTCGACTGACAACCGATTTTGTCGATGCGTCATATATAATAAGCTGTAACTCCGAAAATTAACTAAATTTTGAAAAATCCTCTTAGGAACATTTTCTTAAAGGGTTATAAACTATGAAAATAAGCAAACAAAAAATAATCGATTTTTTCAAATTTTTGAGCCTGAAATGTGTGACGGACATCTAAAGAATTTCAAATTACTTGTTAATAAATTCTGTTAGGGTAAAACTTTTTGGTGAATAATATAACTAAAAATTTCTACTTGAAAGATTATTCCATGAAAAAGGGTAATTATTAACTACGACAATATTGATCAAACTTTGTGATAATGTTCAATAATAGGATCTTAATTTGTTCCACATATAAAACAAACAAGTAAATATATTGGTCTAATTTACACCGAAAACTTACAATAGAGGCAATAAGGAAGTGATTTCTTTGCAAAGCACTACAAGCAAAGCAAAAAATTCTAGTTTTTCGTTTGCATAAAGGAATTTATAAATAGAACATCAATAAAGACAATAGCACACACCTTTTCATTAAAAATATCGATGAACTTTATCCTGAAATGATACCTAAAATCGATAACTCGATAACTTTGTGATTGAAAAATAACTGAAAGTTGGTTAAACATAATGTCTATTTTTTCACTTTACACTTTACCAAATTTTCATGTAAGAACTTAAGATTCAGATTGACACTGAGGTTAAGCCATTCATATGCATAAGTGTCTCGAAGATCTAGACATATATACATTTATAAGCTCGCTATTTGTAGACAACTTGTAAAAGTGTAAAATTATCCTTTGAGGTTAAATTTTGACCTATAGCTATCCTCCATTTAAAAATTCTTAATTTGTACAGTATTCGAATCACAGGATTTCGTATGAATAAAAACGCTTTAAATGATCAGAAAGCTATAAAATTCCATTTCAAAAGTTTTTATTTATCTAACAAACCAGAAAAGATTTAAATTTTAGAAATATAACAAAAGCTTCTAAAGAGAAATTTTAATGCTAGATTTTAGTATGAAAGGACCTAAAGACGAAAGTACATTTTATTTTGGAGAAGTTGATTACTATTTTCTTTTAGTTATTCAAGGATTTAAGTTTCACAATTTGGGTTAATCATATACTGTTCACTGTTATCTATGAAATTCATTTTTGTAATATTAATAACTAATATTATAAATGTTTTCAAAAGAATAAATACTTAGAAAATAAGGTGTACGGTGAAAATAAAGTTAAACAAGAAAAATTCAACACAGTTTTTTGCATGATTGTTGAAATCATTGTTTCAATTTTTATGTCCAAGAAATGAATTTGAAATTGATATTTTCTAAAGAAAATAATTCCAAATAGAACTTAACGTATAATTAATCTAAATTCAAAAATTATCTTAATTGTAAAAATTGAAATGCCATTTTAAACGCAATTAATATGTGGCTTTGTTTAAATATAACTTTTATGTTAAACATTAATATAATTTAACTTTAAAAAAAGTATAAACACTTCATACTATCACCTGGCTATTATCCTGCTTAAAACTTACTTCTTGAACTTGAAAATGAATAAAACTGCTTTAATACCATAAAATACCTCAAACAGCAAATAAACAGATCTCGTGCCAAAGCATATAGGCAGGTGTGATAAAGAAGTAGGACAAGAACAAAAAAAAAGATATATATATATATACATATAAAAAATTTATTTGCAAAACACATCCTAGACGGGGAATTTGTATCAATTTCCTTACAAAACTAACATCAGGTAATTTCTTTTGAGGATAAAAATATCAACGAAATTAGCACCTGGCTTCCGCCATTATGTTTGTAAATTTACCTTCAAGGTCTTCAAAAAATCGGAATTGCAGTAGCACCTGGTTTAAGGCTTTCCCTTAAATTAGATCGTATTGTGTTTATTAGTTAATCGGGATATGAATTTCTTAGAATTGCTTGATTTTGGATTCTTTTCTATTTATTTTTGCTGTTTTCTTATGTATAGTCAAGTACATATATTGTTTAAATCCATGAATTGGGTCGCTTGGTATTTATTTTATTACATTTTTTTTTTTTTTTTGGTTTTGTTTTGTTTTTCTTTACTCTTGCAAAAAATGAGCAGATGTCATAACTATTTTTTGGATATTTTACATCAAATTAATTATTATTCGAAAATACAGGAATATTTTTGGAAGTAAAATCTATTTAATAATCTGCACTCTGGCCAATCTGCGGTGTAGTTGTTGCTAAATTAAATAAAATGAAAGAGTTTAGTTTGTAAACAAAATTACAAATTGTTGAATTACAAAAAAGTATCCGTCGGAAAATATCAACTGGAAATGAAGGAAATGTAGAAATTTCCACAGATCACACAGAGTTTTAGTTATTAAAATGATTACCCAAACTTGTGTTAAACAAAAGAAAAATTGACATCATGACCAATTAAATTTCCGGTATTTATTGTAGAAAGTCGAAGTGAGATGATCTGCGTGAAATTATAGCTATTTAGTATGTTACTTTTTTGCCAAATAATAACAATAAACACCAAAACGAAAAAAGCAAAAACAAATAACAACGGGAAAAAAAATAGGAGCACAGACAAATTAATTCTTAATAGAATTAATTACTCATATAGAATGGAGAACATCAACAAGAAAATATGCAAAGCCGTATGAGGTTGGTTGTTTTTTTGTCTCGTTACGTTGCTTTCATTATACATGGGAAACAACAAAAATGGTTAAACAAATTTAAAAACTTTGGTTTTAAAAAGTTAAAAAGACAAGAATAAATAGGTATTAATCTAGAAACCTTTTTAAAAAGTAATAAATAATAAAGGTTATTAAAAAGGAAAGCAAATTAAATTTAGACTTGTTTAGTTGGTGTACAAACTAGTGACCTAGGGAAATGGTAAATGGCAAAGTTTGAAATTATTGCCCCTCATTCAACATACTACAGATATTGCGCCATCAAATTTAAATTTCTAGTTCAATTGCTACAATAATTCCTAGTTGTAAAAGGTTTAAAGATTAATAATATTCAAAGTATTATTTTTAGACATTTTTTTAAAATCCAATTGATTCCGAATGGCCTGAAATTAAAAAATTTCCACACTTAAATCATTGATTACAAATAAAAATTTATCTGCATGGAAAAACAAGATTATTTATCAAACCCTCAGGACAGAATTAAGAAGGTTATTAACCTTTATGTGAAACTATTATTCCCCTTTTTGATTGCAATCAAAAATTCAAATTTTTATGTTCATATATTGAAAATTTAATCAGAAAAAAAAGTAAATAGCATAAATTAAATCATGATTGGGCGATTATATAAAGATTAGTACAATTAAAATATCTAACATTAAAATTATAACACCAACTTATTATCTTTTCCGTCATTTAAAATATATTTTTTTACTTATTTATTTAATAAACAACAAAAAGACAAACAAACAAAAGAAATCCCCCAAAAATTTTAATCCTGGAATTCCCAAAAAAATATTAGATAAAAATTTTTACAGGCGCTAAGTTATCACAATTGTTTACAAAAAACCAAAAAGAAAAGCGAGACTCTTGGTTGTTAGTCTTTTTGATATATTACCCAGCAAATTAACGTAGGCAATTGTGTCCCACTTATGATGACTTGAAGGCAAATTCACAATAAAATCGAGGGTACTAAAACACAACATCTTTTGCATGTGACCTGTGCATTAGGACAGATGTTTAGAGAAATATTTCAGGTCTGTTTCGGTTAAGATTCCATCATATATGTAGCTACAAAGTTATCACCCTAAAATTGAATACATAGAAATGAACAGAAATTTTATATAGAGTAAATTCTAACTTAAGAATGCCAGGTGTTTTAGGGAGGAAGTGTTTAGCGTATGCTGCTAGTTTCAAAGGATAAATAAAAAGAAAATATGAACACGAGCAAAACATACATGTTGCTATATTATATTAAATAATTTTAGAGACGTTAGGGTGGTTTTTCAAATTAATTTTTTATTTTCATTCAATTTTTTAACATAAAACATTTCATCTATCTTATAACTTATAAACGAAGAGCACCTGTCGTGTGATTGTGCGCGTGCCATCAATTGTGTTTTTTTTTGTATTAAAATTATTATTACTTATATTTGTTTATCTTAAAATTTTTTTTTGATTAATTAGCGCTGATAATAATTAAAACATTTCATAGTTTGCAATTACATATGATATAAAGACCAAAAAATTTAGTATAAGAAGTGGAAAAATTGTTTATTTCTACTTTTATAACAAATTCGCGAAACATTTGCAGATAATTTTGATTACGGTAACCTAATTAGTAAAAAAGAAAAAAGAAAAAAGCGTTAAAGATTTCAAATCAAACCTGATATTAAAAAGTTGATATGCCATTCTCCATTGAAAAAATATTAATTAATTATAACTTTGATCTTAGAAAATAGCAAAATATGTGAAAAGACCCAAAAAAAAAACATCACTTGTAAAGAACTCAGATCTTATCCGGTCTAAGAAAAATGAGCAAAAATTGTCAAGATTTACAGAAAATATATTAATCGAATAAATAAGACACCGATAGTTAAAGAGGCCTATTCATTATAATTTTGACTCATAAACCGTTACCACCATATACTTTACATGGGACGAGAGAGCTATTTGATGATTTAGAAATTATAGTGAACGTTAAGTCCCCTTAACGTTCGAAAGTCTTTAACAGAAAAAAATTTAAATAAACTCCAAATACTACATTTACTGAAGTTTTAAGGTACAATCAAAATGGATAACCAAAAAAGCATCAGTTAAACTTATTATCCTCTTCCACTATTGAAAATCAGTAAAGTATTAAAGAACCTAAACAAAGGAAGCCACTATATACGACCACATAACTTCCGGTATTTTCTCAATTGTTGATTATCACAATAGACATTATTCCAGATCAATAAATTAATCTTCTATTTAATAATTGGATAAATAAATGGCGGGAAAAACATTAGTTTTTTTCAGCATCATTTTTGAAGTCAAAATTATAAAATGAAAATTTAATTCGCAAAATAACTTTTAAAAATTAATTATTGAAACTTTGTAATTGATGAGGAATATGTAAAGATAACATAAGAATATTGTCATTTCAATATTCAATATTATAATTAGTAATTATGAGCAAAAGTTCTACTAGGTGAAACCAGAATCCATAGTATTGGCACATATGGTACCATAAATTTTATACTCGCGATAGTAAATTCTTTCGAAAATGTAGAAATTAAGGGACAAGTTACTACAGTATTTAAAGGTTGATATGATATTGTTGGATAAAAATGTACCGTAATTAATTGATGCTGCTTATTATAAACACCAAATATTCTAGAAGAAAAATTATAAAAACCGTCTTAACGATTTTGTCAAGATTTAGAAATTTAATTTTTTTTAATGAAAAAAAAAAAAAAAGAATCATTAATTTATTAAGCGAACCAGTTTTTAATAAATAAGAAATAAAATTGAAACGACATCCATTTGGATGAGATTAGTCAAAAATCTACCCGAAATTTTAAGCCCTAAGAACTCTTCAAAAAAAACTTTAATCTTACCAACCAGTTAAGGGTTTAGCAATAACAATATATTGTTATTTAAAAAAGGAAGTAAAATAATTGCCAAATTATTGATTATGATCTCTAAATGACAAAATTTCAGAAAAAAGGAAGGAAATGGTTAATAAAAAGATTGTTTTAAATTCAGGATACGACAGAACACGATGCCTTAATAATTAGGAAATAATCTAAGAATTTATTTAAGAAATTTTCATTTTACGATTGCTATTTGTTTCTCTTATAAATAAAATAATATAACTACAGAAACATTAACTTTGAAAAAGTCGCTTATGTCAATCTCTCTTATTATACCATTTAAAATACGTTTTTGTTTTTGACAACTTTAATATTACCTATCCTACCCTGATCAATTAAAATGTTCTATAAAATTTGTCAATGTGAATGACCCTTTATTAATTTAACGGAGGAAATTCATCATCACTAATTTTTTTCTGTCAAAAACTGACAAGCTTTTGACCATTTTGATTTTTATTCTTATAACCAGATTCATTCAAGATACAAACTTAGTGAAGTGAACAAGTAACAACCGATTCAAGAAAAGAAAAGGTTGTCATATAATTAACCTGTTCATGTGGATGTTACTTTCATTAATTATTTATTAGAAAATTTAATATTTATAAAGTGTAGATTAATTTATAATATTAAAATAAAAATGTGTATAAAATAAAGAATAAAAACTATTCATTGTTTATTTATAATAGATTCTATAACAAAATAATATATGATTGGAGTCAATCTCTTATAAAATAAGACAAAACTCTATCCATATCCTCATATTGAAAATTAAGAACTCATATGCAATATATGTAGTTCATTTTTTAAAAATAATACTTTCATTACATAAAGGAATTTTTATCAAAATATCTTGAAACGATGAAAAATTTTTCAATTTCGACTAAATCACAATTTCAAACATACTTCAAACACAATTCTTATCAAATTTTGTATGTGTAATTTTTAATTTTAAACAATTCCAATTAAATTCATAGATAATATCTTTAGTAAAATAATTTAATAATATAACTTACCGTGTTTTGGGATCAAAATTTGTAGTATATCGATTTATTACCTCATTGATATCATATGTGTCGAATAATTGTATAATTTCTTTTTTCTCTGTAATGAAAGGAAAACCAAGTAATTGAATCGATTAAATCATTTAAGAAAAATCATATTGAAATATAAAAAAAATAATTTTTTTATGTAAAAAAATAATATGGGAAATTACGTAGAAATGTGGTAGCTGTTTTTTTTTTGTTATTGGGTATACGAGGTTATCAGAGACTGCCAAGCGGTGAAAGACCCCTAAAATTCGATGCATTCCTTCGTACTTTATCCAGCGATGTATAAGAAACTTTTGCTTTTTATTTTGATGTTTTCCTCATTTCTTCGCTTTTTTCTTAAATATTTTCAAATAAATTTAATAGACATATAATTCAAGATAAGTTTTAATTAATAATTAAAAGCTTTTTTGTCTATTAAGAATAAAGAACTTCTAAGATGTTATAAATCTTTTCGTTTAGTTTACACGATCTTTTTTATATCAAAAATTTTTGATATGTCTTTGAACTGTCTTTGACAGTTATCTTAGACAATTTAGTAGTTTTCGCGAGTTATATTGTTCATGTGATAATTTTAGTTATTATTATTAGATATCAAGTGTTTTTAAATACAATAAATTAAAATTTTATATAATTATCCAATGTTTTATAGAATATAAGTGAAATATTGTAATATGTATTTTAAATTAATTTATTAAAATCTTATCATACTATGTGCATAATGGGTCAATTATTTACTCACTCTCTAGAATTAGGTTTGAAAATTTGAAAAATTACTCCTGATATTGCAATATTTTTGCATAATTGCCCTGCACTAACAGAAATTTCTCTTTTCTGTATACAAAAATTAGGTAGATATCTTTCATAAAATGGTAGAAAACTCTTTCCCGGGCATTCACTAATATCCAAAGAAAAACCGATAAAAATAGTTAATTTTTTTAAATATCTAGGAATATCAAGCTGCACACTATTGAAAAAAGTTTTAAGATACAGATAGAATCTAAGCAGCGATCAAATCTAATCATTCCATCAAAAATAATTCTGCATTATCATTCGATACAGCTTTGTTTCTCTTTGAAGCTAAAACCGTCTAAATTCTGGCATATGGAATAAAACTAATATAAAAAAATAAAAGATATCTATCCTGACAGCAATAGAGAAGGTGAAGGCACGTTTCTTAAATGCTGCCTTGGTTTTATCAAAATATACCCCCTTTTGATTTGTATATTAGCTTACTAAAAAACTTTATTACTACATCAACTTTGGTTCAAAATTCTCTTACCAATGTCGTCAAATAGGAATCTTGTCACGCGACAAACGCGAAAGAAAAAGAAAAGATATCTGGCTCGATATTATTGAACGAAAGGAATGATCGAAAGAAAGTAGACTACAGGAAACTAGGAACTACGATTCTTGTAGAGAAATTTAGATGTCCTTATTCTGTAAAAACAAAGGCATATCCCTATCCCGCAGTCGATTATGGGTGTTCATTTCATTCCATTTTTTTTATTTTCATTTGATTATTTAAAATTTTAAATTTTGTATCTAATATTTAATTAAAGGGAAAAAAAACTTTTATGGCTACATTAATAATGTAGCCAAAATTTAGAGGCATTTGTTTTATATAACCTCTAAAAACTTTTTAATGTTATCTTTTGCAATGGTGCAAACTCATTGTTTTGATTTTTTCTTTAATAACTTTTTCTTAATCAAAATCAATTACATGGAAACAATTATTTATATTTAATATTTGAGAAAACGGAAGTAAATTTACGTAAAATTAGAGAAAAAGCTTATGCTTATAAGTACTAACAAAATGAACGAAACTCTTTGGTTTTTATTCCTTATGATAATAAATAAATTTTGAACTTTCTCATTATAAATAAAATTCATTTTATTAAGGCTTTTGAGATGGAAAGTTTTTGCTGATTCCTTTGGAAATATAAAATATTTTATTTAGTTTGAAACAAAATAACATAAGTGAATTGTTTCACTCACAATTACACTTGTATATATTACACGATTTGGATTTCAAAACATTATATAAAATAAACGGAAATTTGTAACAATTATAAACAAAATGAAACCTAGAAAAGTAAATTCACCAAGTGGTATCTTTACATTTTTCGGATGCCAATAATCCTAAAATGTATTAAAAAATGTTTTGTATAAAGTATTTATAGAATAGCATTTCATAGTTAGAATCTTTTTATGAAAATAAAATATTATAAATTAAAATTTGGTAACTTTCTACATAATTTCCTTGAATTTGGTTTTTTTTTAGATACGACAAGAATTAATTTAATCAAAAGAAAAGTCAAGAAGTTAATAAAAAGTTATTTAACAATTTCTAAGTATAACGTAAAAACTAAAATTATCAAAACTATGTACCTTTTTAGAGTTTTTTAAAATATTTTTATCCTCAGAAGAAGAGATAAAAAACAGTTAAATCTACATCAAAGAAACAATATAAATACGATATATTTTTAATGAAACCAGAATTATCGGTATTACTCGAACATTTTTTTTATCAAATAATAATTTTACAAAATGCTTTCAAGATGCATGTTCATACTTAAAAATTCAGGAAATTAACTGTACATAAAATGGTGATCTGATAATTTTGCATTATAAAATCAAGAAATATATTTTAAGCAATATTCTTGTACTAAAATTATTGTTTTAAATTATTTCTTATTTAGAAGTTATTTTAAAATCTTTGTAAATAAATAAATTTTGAAGAAAATACCAAATTTTTGACAAATGCTTTTTCGTAACCTCACTTTTTTATCTTTTACGTTTTTCTCCTTGAAAATAAAATTTAATAAATTAACAATATTAACATTACTTACTATACTTTGAAAGATCCATTATCATCTATAATAAGTAAAAATTCCAACGATATAACCAATATATTTTTTTATCCCGACGTAAGTTTTCCAAAACAAACTATGTGACTTTTCTAAGTAACGCAGCGCTCTAATCGTTAAAGTGATAATAATTTGATGGATCTCAATTTTTTTTTCATTATATTCTAAAAATAATTTGAAATTATTATTAATTAACAAAATGTAATAAATATTGTCAAAGCTACTTTTGCTGCAAGCGTACAACAATTTCAAAACTTGATTATTCTTATGACATAAAATTTTTTTCCTTGAAAAAGAATTGTGTTAAGTTTTGTTTTATACAAAAACTAGCTTAAATTTTGTCTTCACTTTATAAATATATAAATATAAATATATAAATGTAGATATATATATATATATATATATATATATATATATATATATATATTAATTTTTCAAATTTATTTTATATGATAACTTTATAAGACAGGAGTTAATTTGTATATTTTTTCTTCTTATCACATGGCAGTGCTTAGTTTTTTAGAACAATAGAAAAGTCATTGTATATTTTCTGGGTTTCAAGTTTCACCTTGATATTTTATGCGAATACTAAAAGAAATTATAATTATATAGTGAATTAACAAAACAAAAATGCGAAGAAAATATAGAAGAATTTGTCGTGTATGCATGTCAGAAGGTTCCAGAAATATATTTAATCATTGCGAAGTTAATGCAATTGAAACTGCTTCTCCACTTGACAGATTGTTAGAAAAACTAAGATATGTTACAATGATGAAAGTAAGATATAATAAATAAATACAATATACATTTATTGTATTTAGTAATGGTAATAAAATAAATTTTGTTTTAAAATATGAGCATAGTTTTAAACAATTGCACAAATTTTTTTTAGTTTGTTCTAAGTTTTTTATTTAATTGCGTGGTAAAATTGCTTACCAAATAATGTAAACTAGGTCTTCAAAAATAATTCATGAATTCACTCTAATCCATATTAATTTCTTTTATTACAGGAAAAATGTTTCTATAGTTAGTAGTAAGATTTTCATCCTATGTTTTTGCACCTATACCGTTATTTTATGATTTATGATAAATCATAAATTGTTTAACTTTCCAAAAAAGATTTATAATTTTTGTGCATAGTAATAATTTTTACTCCCATTTTATAATAAATAGAAATATTATCCCATGAATTAATTGAAATTAAAATTTATCATTTAAGATTGAGGAAAATGATGATCTTCCAAGATTGCTTTGTGATTTGTGTATTGTACAATTGAATGTTGCATATAACTTTAAAAGGCAGGCAGTTGAAAATGATACCAAACTACGTCAATATTATATAGAATGTGGAATTTCTTCAGAAAATGGAAATCAAACAATAAATATAAATGAAGCGACAACTTTAAGAAATTCTTTGCCACAACAAATTTCACCTTCACCAAATCATTTAAATATGCCAACTACACCAATACCACCAAAATCAGAACCAAATGATTTAGACCAATTTTCAGATACAACTGGTGATATAAATTCAGATGATATTACCCGTAATCGATTGGATTCATTTACAAATACAATTGATTCATTAACAGTACAAAATCAACGTTCTGAGGGCGATTTTGATAGAAATTCGCCAATGGTTTTAATCGATAGTAACAATCTTAATAACTTATCATTATCAAGTGATGTTGAATTTCTACAAAAATTTCGTAATCCAAATAAAAGCTGTGACAATATTGTAGTTTCATCTAATTTAAAAAGTACACCTAAACATATAAGGGTTAAAAATGTTGAAGGGCGAATAATACAAAAAAGGAAACTCCGTAAAAGGAAAGCATATAAAAGGGAAGTTACAAATTTGAGCATAGATATGCAATTACCACCAGGTAAAATATCTAGAGATTCATTGAAAAAATCTTTAAAATTTTGTGAAAAAACAAAAAGAAACAAATCATCTGATTATTTAAATTATTCAGCATCAATTGAAGATGACAAAAAAGATATTTTAAAAAACATTAATACAGAAGATTCGATTAGACTATTTAATTCTAAAGGCCGAAGTAATGGCAAAAAGAAATTGTTAGTCAATTCAACTTGATAAAATATTGTTAAAAATTAATTGTAGTAGTAAAAAAAAAGTTTTTATTTTTTTGTTTTTAAATTATTGAATTAACATAGTTAAAATGGAAGTACAGTAGAATATGCTTAAAATGCTTTTTTTAAACGCAATTTATGAACCAATAAAACTTTTGCTTACGATATAAAAATTCTAGTAAATTTTATTTTTATGAAAATTAATTAAATGTTCTTTTCATCTTTCTCAAGTTTTTATTAAATTTTTCAAATTTTATTTAAGCTACTTTCTAGCAAAAATTGCATCATGTTTTCGTTGTAATTGTTCACCTAGTCGGTATGGGATGCAATAGTTATTTCCCCTTTTTTTTTGTTTTTTTAGCATATTGGCATAATTGTAAGTCATTCGATTGGCAATTTATCCACTTGGTTGAAGTGGACTGAAAATAATTCTACTGTATATGCAATTGAACAAAAACTTATTTAAATTTTATGTGTAAATATTTTCTTAAGATAAGTTCAATTTAATTTTTTAAATTTCTTGAATGGTTTTATTTAATTCCTTAACTTGATTTTCTTTTAAAATTTAAACAAGTTGAATTAATTGAAATCGCTAATATTTCATTAAACTTTAATATTTTAATAATTTGATATTTATATATGTTTATAATGCTTTAAAGTGCGCAATTTAGAATTTAAAGCAAAAAAAAATTTAGCTGCTTAAAAATTCCTTATATTTGCAATTATACTCAACATTGATAAATTTTAATAAAGTTTTTATCTATTTATTTAAATTTAAAAAGGGACATTTTAATTATGAAATTATTTGATCAATCAAGTACAAATTTTCTTATTAAATTATAATCTTTCAAAATATTGTTATAGTTGATAGTTGTTAAAAGTTTCGTATTTTAAAAAGAAATATATTAAAATCAAAAAAAAAATTTAATTGTATAATATGAAAAACATGATGTGATTAGCATATATATTAAGGACTAAGATATAAAAAGAAAACATTTTAAAAGGATATAACAAGCAATTTTTCACTATCACACAAATCTTACATATAAAATAAAAGGAGGAACGTTAATAAAAAATATTTTTAAATGTCATAAATATTAAGCACTATATTCTTTCACGGACTTAGAATGCCAATAATATTAAATTTGTTAAATAATAAATTATATCGAAAAATATTAATAGATTTGTTTTTAATTTCCAAATAATTAAATATCGATTTTCCTAAAATTTAACGAATTTTCGATTTAAATCATAAAAAACTTCTAAAATATAAATTTTAAATTACTTGTTGAAAATATTAAAACCCTGAATTGATTTTTATTTATATAAGGAAAATAATATCTAAATTTATAATTAATACAAATGCTTTTATTTCTTGAAAAATAAATTATTAATTAACGATGTATTTAATGATAAATATACAAAAAATTAAACTTACAAAAAAACCATAAATAATGGAAATAAATGAAAGTAATTGCTGATTTGATGGTAACCATTCGATGATATTTGTTACTTTCTTTACTGTTTTAAAATCTATATCAAAACACTCGCATATTATTAAATAAGAATTATATAAAAAAAAGGTGATAATTTTGGTAATTCTATACAAATGAGAAACAATATCGTTGTAGAAATATTACTTTGCAATTCGAAATGTAAATAAAATATATTTATATATATACATATAAAATTTTAGAAGGACAAAAGAAAAACTGTTTTAAAGATAATTTCAGCTGTGTTCATTAATAAAAAGTATATTGAAATGTAAACTAATCTTGTATTACTTTTTCAGTAAAGCTTTCAAAATTTTTGCAGAATTATTAAAGATTAAATAACTTATACAAAAAACTGCTATTGAAAAATGAGTTACCCAAAATAAAAAAAATGAGATAAAAATGTAGTCAGCTTACTAGAGGTAATTTGACTTATGCTATGGGTAAGTAGTTGAAGATAATAAATTTAATCATTTAAATCTAAGCAAGACAAATTAATTGCTTTAAAGGTGATGGTTAAAACTGTGTCCTTTGGTACTTTGTCCGTATGAAAGCATTATTTATGTTTTATTTTTATTTACTTTAATGGTACTTTAAGTATCATTAGTACTTCAGATTACTACAATTATTTCTGACAATCGTCAATTTTTTCTACCAAAAATTATATAGGTGACAAAAATAACACTAAACATAAACACTGGCAAAATGGACACAAAATTTAAAAAAAGGATTGATTTTACAAACTTGCCCTCTAAATAGCCACATATTTTTACTATGAGAAACTATCTGTTTTAAACAAAACGGTGGAAAAATGGAAAAAAATTGAAAGTTCTTGGATTTATATATATATAAATTTTTTTATTCAAATTTTTTCATTATATTCACTCAAGAATTTTAGCATAGGTAAGAGTAATTCCTTTAAAAAGCTACCACTTTTAAGAAATAGTCGCTAAAAAAAGTTTTACATAGTGGAATTAGGATAATAAACTTTTTAATTATATCACTAAATGGGTGATAATTAAAAATGACAATTACATATATTGCAATTCTGCCTAATTTTATTATATAAAGTTTTTTAATGATTTTTTTAATATCTTCTGAATAAGATGAAAGTACAATTCTAATCGTAAGATAAAAGTTAATTGTTAAAAATTATATCTAAATTTTTAATTAAGGTATACATTGTTTGTTTTATTACTATCCCATGTTTAAACAGGAAAAGTTTAGATGCTAATTTATAGTCAAAAGTTTAGCATTATCGTAAAAAAAATTTAAAATTAGCTTAACTGGAAAAAATTTTTACTATTAATATACTTATACTGAATTAATTACTAATTAAAATAACTATATTAAGCTATTATTTATTTTAGCTCCCATTCTTTGTAATGCTATAATAGTATTAACAGCCTTTATCCATCGTTTTTTTATCACATATTTTTTTAATTTATATTTCGTTGTAGATAATTCTCTATTAAGTGCTGTTTTCTTAAGCCATGGATGATTTAAAGCATTATCAGCTGTTAATCTTTTTCTTTAAAAAAAATACAATTATGCATTTTTTAAAAATATTTAATAGTTTTTATAAAATAAAAGAATACTTACTTGCCATTTAAAATTAAAAGATTTTTTACAAAATTTTTTGCCTCATTTGATATATCAGTAAAAGCATCATCAGGAAAATTATATTTTCCTAATGTAACATTTGCCATTGTATCTAAATCATTATCTCCAATAAATGGTGATATTCCAGACAGTCTAATATAAAATTTATTTAAATTATAAATTAGAATAATTTTAAAAATAAATTTATAATACATACAAAAGATAACATATAACACCTATACTCCACATATCTGTAAAAAATGATATTTCATCAAAATTAACAACTTCTGGTGCTGTAAATTCTGGAGTACCAAATAAAACCTGCAACAGAAAATATTAAAAGTATAATGAAAGAAATCCACCATAAATAGATTAATTAGAAATTTATTTTAATTAGTTTAATAAATTAGTATCTTTAATAACAAACGGGCTGCTGTTGCATCAAAATAATAAAAACATGCAAAAAACCCCTTAAAAAATTAGGCCTAGGCTACTTGAATACGTGTTATTAATCATATGTAAAAAAACGTTGCTTTTCCAGATACTGGACAGTATTTACTTATTACTTATCTATTGTAAAAAAAGATAAACTCTTTAAGATTTGCGATATAACACAGGTAGGATATAACAGTGTAATCATGAAGTACATTCGCAGTTTTTTAGAAGAAACACAAACCCCAAATAAAGAAGCGATAGTGAATTTCCTAAAGTAGCTCAATTGGATCTGGTACACCAAAAGGCTGTCTTAAGGTGGGCACCCACTTAGTGCGTATATCTCAGCGGGTAACTTTTATGACGTCATAGACTCACGCTAAAGTTCCCCCTCATATGTGGGTATTTCAGCGTGAAATTAATTTGTACGTCATTTTGACGTCAAAAAAGTTACCCGCTGAGATATACGCACTAAGTGGGTGCCCACCTTTAGGCTAATAATTATTCAATGTTGAAATAAAACACAGGACTTTCCATTTTCCATAGGTGGCACAGTAATTTTTGAAAAAATTGAAAACGTACCACTACTTAATATGGATATAAAATTTTTAAATTCGACGCAATTAGTTGTCATTTCGAAATGATTTCAGAATACTTTTTGAAATTTACCTTAAGTTTCTTTTTTGGGTCATATTTCCTTGCCATCCCGAAATCAATAATTTTAATACGATTTCCTGATTTTGAAAGACACAAAATATTTTCGGGCTGTAAAAATAATTAACTTAATTAAAGAAAATAGACTTGATTGGATATTATAAAATTATTACCTTAAGATCCAAATGAATTATATTTTTACTATGAATATATTTTACACCATCACAAATTTGTCGCATAAATACTGTACATGATTTTTCAGTTAATATAAATTCTTCATCAATAATACGTTCAAATAATTCTCCACCTAGAATTCTGTAAAAAAATTGGAAAAAAAATATTTTATAAATTTTATAATTTTAAGGAAAACAACATAAAGATAATATTTTTCTTACAGTTCTAAAATAACACAAATTGTCTTTCCATCATCAAATGCATCGAAAAGTTGTATTATTCGAGGATGATGTAAGCATTGCATTATATCAATTTCTCTTTCCATATTACGACGATCTTCTTTATTTCTACATTTTACAAATTTCGCTGCGAATTTATTTCCATTCGAAATTTCTTGGCATAGATAAACAGTTCCATATGTTCCCCTTAAAACAAATTGTAATAACAAAAGTTTAATATTTAACCTAAATGTATGATTTATTTGTTTCTTTTTTCCTAAAAACTGGGTTTGACTTTCTTAATACTTCTAAGATTAATAGTTATTGAATTAACGTTAAGAAATATAAGTTGATTCCAATTTTCATACGCTTTTTAAAGATATTAAATCTGAAATATCAAGGGCTACTCCGACATTATCTACTAAAAATTTAATGATGATACTTGTAAACTAAAATAATCTGTAAGCATGTATTTTATACACTTTTAAGGCTAAAACTCGGCTTTCTTGACACAGAATTAGACTAAATAAGACACTCTTATTTTTTCTTTCAAGAATGTTAATTTTTTTCTTCTTAATAGATTTTCAAATTTTGTTTAAAAAAATTAAAAAAGTTTATTTCTAAAATTCATAACAAATTTCCTTAGCTTTAAATAGTTAACCTCTTTAGATAAAAGAAAAAATAAAAGATTTGAGCAAAAGTTGAAGATTCCATAAAAAATGGTTTCGATATGAAAGTCGTAACATTAATAAACAACAAAATTCTTGACTGTTTTCCAAATATAGAAATTATGTCGAAACAAGTAATAACAGCTTCAAATGTTAAAAGCTCCTTGGTACTTTTAGGTGTAATTTTAGTGGAAAAGTTTGATATTAATTATATAAGAACTGGAGTAAAATTCTTCAGCATAAGTTGTTCTAAATGAGTATTACATTTTCAAGAATTCCAAATCTTACATTATGTTATTAGTGCATTTGAAGAAAGGATTTCGGCTTCATAAAAGTATGTTTTATTTTGATAATTAAATTCAAATTTTTTCAAAAAAATCCCGTTTTTTATGTGTCACTCTTTATTTACCAACTTTGTGATAAGAGCCCCCGGTAGGTAAAATTCATATCAATATTTTACCTTTTATTCTATGATAAATTTTTGCCTGAACTATAACAACAGGAATAATTTTAAACGATAAAAGAAGAAAGTAGCAGTCGTAGTTACTCTCTGGAGGCATGAACTGAAAAATTTTTTCAAGATAGCCTTTTTTGGCATCAAGTTTATCACAAAGAGGTGTTTGATGAGAACAATTATTCACTATAAGGTATTCGTATTAAAAAAAAATCGTATATTTTTGAATATTGTAGCTTATTTATGAAAAAGTTTTACAGGTTCGATTTCACTATAATTTTTGAAATATATTTTAACTAATGAAAACATTAATCAACTTATAAAATTTATATTTACCTGCCTAGCTCTTCATTGAGAATTTTGTAGGTAGTACTTGGTTTAATATTTTGCTTAATTTTAACATCTCTATATGGAATTTGGGGTACATCCTCTAGAAATAGTTTAAAACATTAAAATTTCATTGAAAATTTGATGATTGTAGAAATAAAAAAAAAGTTAAATCTCCAATAATAAGTTATATTTTTATAAATATTTATTTTAAAATATATTTTAAATCATACTGCAAGCGTAATAAAAACTTTAAAATACCAAAAATTATTTGATTGTTAAAGTATTGGAGCATTAAAATATTTAATTACTATTCTAAGGGTGTAGAAGAAAAAATAATAACAGCATTATTCTAAAGACAAAAGAAGCATCATAAAAAATTGGCTTAATGCCAAATAATCAATCAAAAACACGCAAATTGTAATTAATTTTTTAATATAGAGTATTTTTATTAAAATAAAACCGTCACAAAAAAAGAATAAAAAGATACATATGAAAACATCAATTTATTAAGGATATGATGAAATACAATGACGACAACAAAACAAACAAATTTTTTTAATATAGTAGCAAAATATCATTGAAGGGAACACTTTAAAAATATTGTTTAGCTTACTAGTAATTTTTAATAAAGTGATATACAATAACTTGAAACAAATAATAAATACTTAATTTATTCACATATAACTGCGTCTAAGATCACCAGCGTAAATTAATTTTCAAACAAACTTTCTTCAATTGATTTTTGTTTTAGAAATGATAAGATTTTATGAAAAACATCAGTCAAAATGATGGAAAGAACTTAAATCTTAAGTTTTGAGGATTTGAATACAAGGGCAAAGTAAGGACAAATATGACTGAGTTAAAAAAAAGATAGATCTAATAATTTAGTTTAAACTTAAAAATCTTTTTAATAAACTTTTCCAACCTAGATAGGTTATTTTCTTTAAATCAAACTTGCACTTGATTTTAATGAAAAATATCTAAAAATTATAACCTAAGATATTGTAAAGCATATTAAAAGTTCATAGAATATACAATTTAAAATTATCAAATTTTATCAACTTAAATTAACATTTAAATATTTTGGTAATCAAATAATTTTTTTTCTAATTTTATACCGAAAACTTGCATATATTGCGTATGTAGTTTAAATCTAGATCAAATAAATATTTTCATTTAATTATATATTCTGATTTTCAACTATATTTTATCAACATAAAAACTGCATATTTTATTTTTCATTAAAAATATTAAAAAAAAATTTTTTTTAAAAGTTTTTTATAGCTAATAAAATAACATACTGTTGAAATAATAAAATTCATTTGATATATTTTCCGAACATAATAAATTATTTAAGAAAAATCTTTCATAAACGCCTTATAGAACTATTTTTAAATTTTTATTATTCTGCAACTTGTTGCTCACGATACTATTAATTATTTTCACATGTTGCTCTCAATTATCACAAAACAATTTTAAATTATTCACTTATAAATGTTAATGACCTTGAGTTGTTTTTATATTTGAAAAATATTTTTAAATAAAGAAAAATAAATTAATCTTATTTAACTTATTTATGTACAATAAAACTTTACACTTGCACTTTCATACCTTCAATAATAGCATCATCTTCATCAACATGAATCATATTCAAAAAAATTTCTTTTAAATCGATTAAAAAAAATTGAATAAAATTTTTACTTCAATACTTATAAACTTTATTACCAACTTTTAAGTAACTCGTTTGCCATTAAGTAACTTTCCAACGTTCTAAGTTAAACTGAACCATCGGATAAAGATACAGAGAATTTTTAGATTGTGGGACAGTTGGACAATTAATGCCGAAAGCTAGCAAACTTCGTTTTCTATATTTATAATTGCCAAAAAAACTGTTGTTTCTTTTGATTTTATAGAAAAATATTCATATAATGCCAGCAAAATTTTCAGTACGGCAAATTTGTAAAGAAAACTTTTAAGTCCGCCCACCCTTTCTTAACAATGACAAAATTTTAAATCCGGATGTATAAGAATGTGCTGGCAGTGTATCAAAAACTCTCCGGTAGCCGGAATATTAAATTAGAAAACAAGAGAAAAGGTTAATAATCAATTGTAATTAATTTTAAACTAAATCTAAAGATCAGATAAACCTAAAATATTTTTCCTCTTTTTTTTTGGCACAACAATTATCTTTTATACTATTTGACATTGATAAATATAATTATCTCTTTTTTTTATATTTCACTTAAGTATGAATTTGGCTTTTTATTTAGACCGTTAACATTTGTAATTGCACGTGTAATTTTCTAGTTAAATTTGAATCAGATGTTTGACCGTAATGAAAGGGATAGTAATCTTTTAATTTATTTTTAATGTTTTCCTCTAAGTTTTTATTTATTTATTTTTTTTTAATTTAAAATTTATGTAGCCAAAATTGTAAACATATTGTAAAAATGTTATATACAAATTCGTTTATATAACATAACACGAGCATATAAAACGTGCATGCGAATTGGTTTAATTTTAAGTGGGCTGAATTCATTAAGTCTAATAAAAATTTGGAAATAACCATACAATTAATAAAACATGAGTAATTTGTAAGAATAACAAATATTTTCTATTTTGAAGTCTGATAAAAAAATATATTATTTCAGAACAGTCAGGAACAGTTTAATAAATACAAAAAAACTAACCTGTTTTTGTTTCTTTTTTCTAGTTACCCAAGAGGACAAATGCTTTCAACATTATTGGAAGTGAACTAGTGATAAGCTCATTAATCCCAAAACGAGAAAAAGGCCAACATATATTATGTAGTACTTTTAATTGATTTTTCTTACACAGAGCTAATTTAGATGAAAATTTATTAATGTTTTTCTTGAGAAAACTGACGGTATGTTGAAAGTAAAAGCTATTCCTCTTCAATTAAGAAGAGATTCTCTCCCCGCTGGGTATATTTAATATTTGAAAATATATATATATATACATTTATGTTGCCACATTTCATAAAAATATGTCAAGAACTATTGGAATCAGTTTTATGAAATGACCTCGCCAAATGGAGAAAGTATTAAATTTTTCATTAATATTTTTCCCACTAGAATTACCTATTAGAAATTCTGTTAGTTGTAAAAATTTGCTAAATAGTAAATAGTTTTGTTGTTTCTTGTTTTCATTTGAAAAATAATTGCTTATATTCTTTTCCAGCTTCATTTCCATTTGATTTTGTATTTCAGATGGTTTTCATGGAAAAATGTAATTTTATCATAAAATTATGCAGGAGTTTAAAAGCCAAGAGAGAGCTTAACGTATATGCATGACATTTGGGAAGCCTATATATATATCATTTTGGACAGCCCTTCTAAATATGGCTACCACAAAATTTTAATAACGTATGTTACTTGGTGTCTACATTAGTTTTTGACAGCGTTTTTATAGGAGTTTTTGAAGCATGCAATCATTACAGTTCCTTTCGGAAAATATAATTTGTATTTTTCAAATAATTTTTTTGCATTTTTAATGCATTATTATTTACGGTAAGTCAATTTAGTATAATAAAACTAGTTAGAAAGTATAAATTATATATTTTCAATAAAAATGTCAAATAATTATTGCAATCAATATCCTTCTGAGTGTAAGCTTGCCTTAAGACTTTCTATAAAAGCGCTGCCGTAAACGCTAAACTAAGCCTTATCGCTGTAAAAATTTTTAGAATATGGTGTGAACGTCAATTGATTACATAGAAAAGAGCAAGTGTCATATAAGCATTTTTTTTTGCATAATTTTGTATATTTTTCAAACCCCTAAAGAATAAAATAATGTTTATAACATGTTCGACTAAAGATTGGTGGTAAAATGACCAAAAATATTTATTTTGTGAAAATTTTATTTTCTGCGTCTGTTTACTAATGTAATTTTTATGAATATATACTACTTTTTTTAAATGATAAAGTTATGTGCTATTAATTACCATAATAAAGTTAAAATGCTCTGCTAAAAGAGAGTTAAACGTAATGATATAAATACATATAAAATCATAGACGGAAAAAGTATTTATAAGCGCATACAAAAAAATGTCAGGATATCGTTGTGTGAATTATTATGATCTATGTCGACTCTGTACGACAAGTTGTGGTTCAAAAATACATATATTCTCTGGTGAGGGTAGAAAAAAGAATTTACATCAAAAAATATCAGAATGTGTACCAATTATCGTATGTTATTTAACATATTTTTTTCTTATTGGTAATATAAAAATCGATTTTTAGGTTGATGAAAAAGATAAACTACCTAAAATTGTATGTGGGCAATGTCTACAACAGATTGAAGCTATATCGGAATTTCGGAATTTATGTGTTAATTCACAGACAATGTTAGAAGGATGCTTAAATTCTTCCACATTACAGAATGGGGGAAAAGTTTATATAAAAGACGGAAGCGTCAAAAATGTTACTTATAAAGCTACTGAGCAAACACTTTCAAATACTTCACAAGGAAATGATTTTTTAAGTACAATTATACAAGCCGTCGGAATACAGGTTGAATTTAATATTTTTTCCATGTATAAAAATCTGTAATAATTTTTAATTTTAGTCTGGAGATGAAATGGAAACAAGAACACAAACTTTTCCACACTATACTATAACAACATTGGATGGAAAACCAATTAAAACTGAACAAATCGAATATAAAATTGAAGACTCAACAGCATTTTCAGAAAAACAAGCAAAGCATAAGTACATATCAAAAATGAATTTATGTTTTCCTTTTTATTAATTTGCTTGTGTAGTATTTTTGATTTTTAAAATTTTGTCGTTAACAAGCTCGCGTATGCAAATCTGAGGTTATTAAAATTTACAAAGTGCAATATCAATATGAAATTGATTTTGGTATTATAATTATTTCTTTCTTATGAAATTTACCACTTCATTGTAGTAACTAAGTTTCCACTACATCGTTTATTAGTTAAGATTTTCCATCGAACGATACCTTTTAGGAATAAGCATTAAAAAAAGAGATGTTAATTCTTGAGTATCCAGATTTAATTTTTTTTTGTTAGCGATGATACTTTACAATTGCGATGTGATATTGAAACATAAATGCTATGTTGTTATAAATGTGTACATTTTTTTATGAGTTAAATCTGGTTGAGAATGAAATTTTTAATAGTTTGCAGGGAAATTTAGTTTTCCTTTCCTAGCATTTTTGTGCTACCAAGAATTTCACTGCATATATATGCTATCACTTTAATAGATTTTACATTTTTATATTAACTAAAAACAAACTCAAAACTATCTGTGTATCTTAAGTTTGCAAAATAAGAAAAATTTTATTAACAATGAAATGTTCATAAAATAGGAAGTTAGGTATTAAAATAGATAGTTAAGTATTTTTGTAAACAAAAGCTTCCTAAATTCTTATATTAATTAATTTTACAGCTCATTAGCTGAGTTCCTTAAAATGAAACCAAATATCAAGGTAACACCAATACCGAAAAAAAAGGATCCACCTCAACAACAGCAACTTCCATCTCAAATTCGAATTTCACAAACAGATATTCAAAAACAAAAGAAAACTAAATATAATTTAGTTTTAACTTCACCTCAACAACAAAAAACAACAGTTATACCATCATCTACAACAACAACACAAGGAACTAGATTACAAGATGTTAAAATATTATCACCAAACAAATGCTTTTTACCCATAACTATTAAAGACTGTAATTCTGATCAACAAATAGTTGCACAGATTGATACCAAAAATTTGGTTTTACCAACTACTTATCAATTACAAATGAAACTTCAACCACAAATTGCTACAGTAGATGGACAATCGATTGTGCAATTAACACCAACAGCTATACCGGCCACTATATCACTTGCACCGTCACAAACTATAACACAAAGTTATCAACAAGATCATCAAATTTCAACAAATCATATTCTATCGAGTGGTATTGATGCATCGACTTCAACAAATGATTCAGAAATAATTTTAACAACAAATCAAATACAAAATAATCATACACCAACCAGTATTACAATACAACAAGTAACACAGCCAACTGTGCATACATCAATGCCTAAATTACAAATATCAACAATTCCTAATTCGATTACAACAAATTCACAAATACCGGGACAAAAAACAGGTGCAATAACAGTACATCGAATAAATCAGCAAGGTGTTAAATTAAAACCAGAAGCGGCTACAGTACTACAAACTCAACCACATTCTAAACAAACTTCACAAAGAACTAAGGTTGTTGTTAGTCAAGCGAGTGGAACTACAACAACAACAACAACTACTACTACACCGAAAGCTGATGGTCAGACTCCTTCTACAGAATGTACAATATGTGGGAGAGCTTTTAAGAAAAAAGAACATCTAGCACAGCATATGAAATTACATGCTGGCCTCAGACCTTTCAAGTGTTCAGAAAATGGTTGCAATAAAGCATTTAGTAGAAAAGAACATTTAATGCGACATATTGTATCTCACACGGGCAAAAAAATGTTTAGCTGTGATCTATGTCAAAAATTGTTCTCAAGAAAAGATAATCTTAATAAACATAAAAGGTGCTTTTTTTTGTTTTTAATAAAGAGTAATTTTTTATTTAACTGTTTTTTTTTCTTGTTTTATAATTTAGAACTCATACAAACCAATCTGGCAATTATGATGAATTTGTTTGTGAGGTATGCAATAAAAGCTTTGTGGTCAAAATGTATTACATTCAGCATAAACTAATGCATGAAAAGAATGGACAAATAACATCTTCAAAGGTATAACATTTTTTATTAAACATTTAATTACAAAAAATGGTATTTTTTTTCCTTTGAATATTTTTCAATTTATTGACAGTTATAAAAAACTAATATGCTTTTAAACTTTATGGTATTTGCATACTTTTCAGAATTATTTCTTAAGATAATTTTAAATCTCTTTCGAAATTAAAATCAAATAATCAATTTACATGGTTTCGTGAAATTGCACGATTTTTGAATAATAAGATAAGTCTATTTTTCTTTTTTATTTAAAATATCTTTACTTTATATATTTGCAATAGTTTGTTTAAAAATTGATTTAAACATATCTAAAGGGAGATTATGTTTAATTTAGAATGAAAATGAATCTAGACAATTATTCGCATCACTCAGTCTAAAAACAATGGCCTAATTTTCCCTATTTTCATTGATTTTTTTTAATTTGAAAAAATTCTATTGTTTCTCAAAAGCTAACCAAATTATGCAATGTATAATTGCATTCAAAATTTTTAGTAAAAGTTAAATTAAAAGCTGCCGGTGTAATTTACAAATTCTCAATTCCAGACACAATATTAAAAAGTTTACTTATTGTATCCCGATACACTGAACTTGGTCGTTGGGGATTAGAAATGCCTATCAAATTAAGTAGAAAAGTAAGGTTTAAGGAAATCAATTTTTTCAATGTCAGTTAGAAGCTTGTATGATATTTCGATTACGATAATTGACATACAGACATTGACAGATAAAATATATTTACAAATGCTGTTACATAAATAAACACTTAAAAGTATAAGACTGAGTAATACCGATATTCTTTAATTGTAGTATAGATATACATATCTTGTTTTGACAGAAAATATATTTTTATCACAGATATATTTTTATTCATCCACTCTAGTTCAAATAATTTTTTAAAGCTTGTAACATTTGATGTTAATATAGTTTTTTCCAATATTAATTCATTAATTAAATTTAATTAATTAATTTTAGTTTTATATGGGAGAAAAATTCAGAAAATTCTTCAGATTCACAGAAAAAGGTTACTTTTTCAGATTTTTTTTTTTAGAAAAAAAAAATTGTCTTGCAATGAAAAAAATGGTAAAGCGTCGGTGTAGTCTTTGGATTGAATCTCGTCGAAGGATAAATTTTCTTATTTGATTTTCAAATAATTTTTAATACTTTAACTAGAGTGTTAGGACTTTGTAATTAAAATGGAAATCAACAGGCAGTAGTTCAATCGGTAAAATGAAAGGATTTCAGTACTTTTCATTTGATGGTGAAGAATGCGAAAATTAATAATTTTTTTAAACTTTTTGCTTTACGCAGACCTTTTATCTAAATAATTTATGAGATTGAGTTAGCAGTTGTGGCTGGCCTTAGTAGGAATTGACTTTTAAAAATAATTTTTTATATTATTTGTTTTATTTTATAAATTTTATTTACAACAACAAACATTCTTTATCTCTAATTTCAAATACAATCCACAATATAATTAATTTTTCAAATAATTTTCGTATTTTGTATTAAAATCAATTTTCAGATATTAAAACATTAAAAAATGAAATTTTTTTATTAATATTTTAACAAATTTGCTTAGGGTGAAAAAGTTGAAGAAAATAATGAAACTGCAAACAATCAACAAAATGTTCAACAACAACAGCAACAGCAACAACTACAACAACAACCGCAGCAGCAACAACAAACACAAGTTATGCAGTTACAAATATCATCACCAATTGTCACTTCATCAGATGCTTCTAACTCGATATCAATTAGTCAGGCATCAGATCAAGGTCAAAATAATCATCAAAATACAACAACGGTTTTAAAAACAATGGGTTCACATGATAATACAGTCCTTAATTTGCCATCAAGTCTTGCTAGTTTAGTTTCGATTAGTTCACCACAATTTATGACAACTAGTGAAATAATGGGTCACATTAAAATAGAAAATAATTAGAAATAATATTAATAGTTTCTATAATAAAATAAATTTAGGTATTTAAGTTTTTTTTTTTTTTTTGCAATTAAAATTGTAGTATGACATAATTTATCTAAATATTTGTTTTGTTGTTTTTGTTGTATATATAACAAATTGTATATAGATCTCTTTTAATGAATCTCCTTATCAGTATATTAATACTTCTTAAAAAAAACTATCATTATACCAAAGTTTTATTCCATTATAAAAACAAACAACAAAAAAATTGTAAAATAAGAATCTTATAATTTCACTTATGGTAAATTATAAAATGCTAAACTAGTTAATTTTTTTTAAAAAGTTTTTTACATAAATAATAGAAATTTCACTTAAAAAAAAAATAAAAATTATAAGCACAACTATGCTGTAGAAAAAATAATATGGTTGAATTAATGTTGATAAAATTTTCCATAATGCATAATTTTCATATGCAATATAAATAATTCATTAGATAATTTTTAGTTTGTGCAATAGTTTTTTTCTAATAAAGTATCAAAACTTACGAAATTTGATACTTATATAAAAAAAAACATAGGATTAATTTAAATTAAATAAAAATAAATACTAATTAAATTAATATCTACGTATTTAATAAACCTAATATTTCAACTTAGTATTAGAATCATTAAAAAATATGATCATGAACAATTAGCATCAGAAAAGTACATTCATTTAAGTTCATATAAAAAAAATATTGTTATTTGTATGGTAAACGAAGTTTTATAAAAAAAAAATACTTAATATGAAATAATTTCAGTCTAAATTTTTAATGAAAATTTTATTATACTTTTTAACTTGTGCATTTTAGTTTTAATTACTAAAATTTTCAAATTGAAACTTAATTTAATTAATTAATAAATATCAGTTAAAATTGATATAGTTAAGTAACTTAAAATGTGTGATTAGTGTTTATAACTTTTGGACTTTGCACGTTTCTTTTAAAAAACTTGTAGATTAAGTAACCTTTGTTTCTATTTAATTTATTACAATTGATTTTCTTTTTGCAATATTATTTATGTGTGCCAATAACCCGAATTTTCTATAAAACATATAATTAAAATAAAAAGGAACGTTTTTTTTTTTTTATTTTGGCAATAACTTGTCGCTTTTATTTCTACTGAGTAAGAAAAATGCCAAAGAAAAAATAAAAAACTATAGCTGCTATAGTTTGTCACATTTAAATATTTGAGATTTTTGAATAAATGAATTCTACTAAAAGCAAAATCTAGTAAAAACGATTTATATTTTAATTATTTTAATTCATTTATTCAAACTTGCCATTAGAATAATTAAAAAATGAAATAAATAACAGAATGATGTCTTTGTACTAATAAAACATTCTTTTAATAAGGCTTATTTTCTTTTTAAGATATAAAATATTCAATGATGTCGCCATAATTTCATTTAATAGAAACAATTTTACTCATACTTTTGACTTTTATTCAAATTTAAATTTATTTTTAATTAAAAAAATTGTAAAGATAACGAATTTCTAACTAAGTGAATGTATTTAGTTAAACCTTACGTTATCAATTATTTGGTAGGTCTTATTGGCTGTTTTTCCTGTTTCTCTTGTCTTGTCTATCATAAACTGTTGTAGGTAGCTAAATTAATATTTATTTTAAACCTTGGAATATTTTTTTTTGATTCAATGCAAAGATTCGAGAATTTATAATACATGAAACTAAAGTATAATAAATAAATATCCTTAAAAGAAAAGTAATATTAGTATAGGGGATTAAATTTACCGATAATATAAAATTATTTAGAAATCTTTTATATACTGGAATTTGATACTTAATTCCAAAAAAATTTTTTTTTAAAAAAATTAACAAAGTTTTATTATTATAATTTTTCTTTTTTTTGATATTTTGCTCTAATCTAAACTACAAATTTTCCTATCATCTCTCTAATTGGTAATTAATAATCTCTTTCAAATATTCAAATTCATTTATTCCTTTTTCCATCCTGTAAATTTTTTTTGCGAATTATAGACAAAAAACTTCTTAAGATACTTAAATTAAAAGCAAAAAAGAATATAAGAATGATTACCTTTTAAATAGTATTCTAAAAAAAATTAGTTTTACTAACATTGATGACATATTAAAGTGAAATTAATTGAATTCCATAGAAATATTTAAATTTAAAAATTAGTTTGCTAATTATTATCTGCACGTTTAAATTATAAAATTTTTTTGTTTAATACTTTATTACAACCAAATTCAACCATATCAAGAAACGGCTATAAAAAAATATGTATATAAATTTCGTAACTATATCTGAAGCTGACAATGTGTATAACAAGTCAATGCAAACTTATACAACAATAATAAACAAAAATTTGAATAAATTCAAATTATATAATTAATTAAAATCTAATCACTAAATAATATGGTTAAACCATAGTTAATAATTTGTGTGTAATGTGTTCTTCAAGTGCAAAATATAAATTTAATATAATTTATAATAGAATTAATTTAAAAAAAAATAAAAATACTATTTAAATCTAATTATTCATTGCGCCACAAATTTTCTTAGTTCTACTTAATTGAAATTATTTATAATATATAATAAATATGGTCCCTATAATTGCAGAAAAAAAAAACTAATTAAAAAATAAATTTATGTTTAGATAAAATGTATTTTTATAATTAAGTAGGATTTTTCATTCAAAACTTATTTATCACACATAATTATTCAAATAGCTTTTAAAGTGTGTACTTTGAAATTTTAGATTAAAGATTAAGAATTAATTATTTCTAAAATAAATTTACATGGAATATTTAACGCGTTTTAGTTCTTGCTTTCTAAATGATTCATTTTGTTATAAAATTGATTCCTGAAATGAAAAAATGCATTTTTTATTTTTTTTTTACTATTTTTTATTTTCGTAAATTATTTTCTTGCTTTTAGATTTTTATAGTGAAATTTTGATTTTTGTTTTACAATGATGGGATTAACCAATGAAATTTATTATCAAATGAAACATCTTTTTATTCATACTGACTAAGAGTTAAGGTTGCAAAATCACAAAATAATTAAAGAATTTGGAATAAAATTATTTTAAAATATTTAATTAAATCCTTCAATATAATTTTCAAAAAAGTCAAAGTAGAAAATACACAAAAACAGGTTTTCCTGTATTTTATTAAGTTTTTTACTCAACAAAAAGCTTTTTAGTGTAATTACACTTTCAATTACAACCGATACGCACCTATGAGAAAATAGTTATTTTTAAAATTTTTTTGAAAAAAACCGGCAAAAAAAATCATTTTTTTCTTTTGTAAAAAAACACAATTGAAATCATTTTCTTGGAAAAAAAATTAAAAAAATACAAAAATAATTAAAATTTTTATTTTTATTTTTATATAACGCCGCTCGAGTTATCTGCAGTGTGCAAATTTTGGCCAGTTTAGCGCGCTCGAATTAGCTCAAGCGTGCAAGTTAAGGTATTAAATACAAATTCCAGAAGTTGGTTCTAATCTATACTAAAAAAATGCCTTTTTGTTTTATGTTTAGGCTGTTTTTTGTGAGTAAGAAATTAAACACCAAAGCACAGCTATTTTTCATTCATCATCCTTCAGTATATTATGTGGCTGCAGGAACTCTACAAGAGATTTGTCTTAAATAAAAAAACCCATTTCCAAAACAGAGTTATTTTTTAGATATATAAAAAATTTGCTCCTAATTTATCTGGAGAGTTATAAAGTTTTATCTACATCTGTAACTAGTATATATAATTTATACTAAACATAATCTAATTGTAAGTCTAAAATGTAGTACGTTGTCTCTTGATCGTACACATTAAAATCATTTCTTTAGATTAGTTTTTTAATTCAAAATTTTTTTATTACGCTATAATGCTGGAAATAATTTTTTCCTGTTATATTATAAATTTACATGTAAAGCTAGCTGCCAGATATATAGGGTATTTTTTAAACATATTTTTAATAGCAAGAAGTACTTAACATTATAATTTGATCAAAATTTTACAATAATACTTTAACTTACTAATATGATTGTTAAAAGCTAATAAAATTGTTTTCTGTGATAAAATCTTAAAAATCTAATAACAGAACATTTATAAAAATATAAGCGAAAACAATATTGTAAAATATGTTTGTGCAATTTATAAAAAAGGCTTTAAGGCATTTTCTTTGGTTTAACTTTATAAGAAATATATATTGAATTAAGTTGTCGAATAACGAAAAATAATTTCATTAATACTTTGAACATCTCCCCAAACTTGAACTGTTTTTATACTTTCCATTGGAAACTTTTGCTCGAATCGATATTGTATTTCTCTATTTTCATCTCCTGTATATGTTAAAATTTCAAAATCATCAAAATGAAAAGTAAGCGTAAATTCATTTCCTAAATTGAATCAATTCTATCATTTCATTTTAATTAATATTAAAAATATATTACCAGGTCCATCAATCCAATGATTATCTTCAACAATTTCGTCCATCCATGAACCATTTTTATAATTATGAATAACAGTATTATCTATGAATAGTGTTTTAAAGTGATAGGCTATAAATGCTGGAATCGGATCATCTTCTAAAGCAAAATTGAAGGATACCCTATTTTTTGAGGACATGATTTAATAAGAACATCAAGATAAACCAAAAGTTTAGAAATAAATACTTACTCATTTGCACTTTCACAAATGTTCCCTTTTAAAATTATTTCATCTCCAACTTTTAATGGCTTTGGTAGAGCCGCGACTAAACTTCTATCTGCCATTTTTTTCGATGGTCGTTTAAATTTGTGCCGGTCTTACTGTTGCTAAAGTATCCTGTACGTCATTTCCGTGTTCCTTACGCAAGTAAGTCTATAGGGGAATTTTAAATTGTAAACAATCATAAAATAAACAAAGTGTTTTTCTTGAAATAAAATAGTAATTCTTCTTACCTATTAAGGTTACCTGATGTATATTATCAATGCCAGATCTATTTCTGAAAGTATACTCCAAAATGATTGATAAATCGGCTTCTGCTTAGGATAGATACCATCCGAACAGCACTGCCAGTTTGAAAGCTTGGAATTACATAATGTCGCATTTTCGTTACACGTTGTTTGTTAAAATAACGGTATATCTTTATTTGAATTTTTTGAAAATAAATATTTGATTTATATATATCCTTAGAATAAAAATCATTTAGATCTAAAAATTAGATTGGTTTTAATAATTTAAGCGGATAATTTTTGACATAAATACTACCTGTCATAGACCTGTCATTTAAAAAAATGATAAGAAGAAGAATATTTACGTTTGAGACAGAAAGAAATGGAAATAGTAGACATCGTTGAATGTTGTCTTTCGCTTGAATTTTAAAGAATTCCAAGAAGTGCGATGGACTAAATTCCGTCATTGTGAAAAATTAAAAATTTTATGTAGCTAAATTCTAGTTTGTTATAATAGTTTAGCAAAAAAGATGCCATATCAAAATATTAAGTGAAAATGTTTAAAATTTACTAAATTTAGTTAAAATTTATCTGATCCAAATAATGGCAAAACAAAAATTAATGCTCAAGTAAGTATTCATACTTTTACATATTCTATTTAACCCAAACTTCAACAGAAACACAAACAATTCATTTAATAATTTATTAGCTTGTCCAAGTTAAAATGTACGTTAATTTTCTTATTCTGTTTTTTATTGTGCATTTTGGCTAAATTTTAACATCTTTCTCAAAAATTTTTGTTTTGATTAAGGATCATACATTGATATCCTTTTAACCCTCAATCCCTCATTACTATACTCGATTTCAGAAACACAACTTTCTTATTTTGATTTTTAGTGAACATAAAATTATTAAGAGTAACAATTTTGTAGCTTCCAGAAATCTTTTGATGTGAAGGAAAATTTTTGAAGGCACTTTTTCGCTTTTAAAAAAAAATTATGAGAAACAATTTATATAAAATATATTTTTAGGCCTGTTTAGTACTTTTGATACTTTTCCACTTGTTATTGTTGATTTTAATTTGGCAGTGTGGTATTCTAATGTGCTGAAATATTGAGAGGATACATATCTCTTGAGATTCTAATTTATAAATAAAAATACTTTATTTAATAAATATATCTCTTTTCAGTGTTACAATGCACATACAGCTGATATATATACTAATATCACTATGTTTAGCAGAAATTTATGCTCTAGGATGTAAGTTTAAAACTCTCTAGAATAATTCTTTATATTATATTAATATTTTTATATATTAATAGCAATATATCCTCGAGGAGCAATTTCAGTAAATGTAGGAGGTGACATAGAAATGAAATGCACAGTTGATCTCAAACAATCTGGTGGTAAAAATAGTACACATTTATCGTTTTTTGCGGGTAATATGGAAATTCAAAAAAAATATATTGAGGTAATTTCATAAAGAAATTTTTATTATAAATTTCGATATACAATATCTTTTACTTCTTAGATACTTAATGAAACGACTATTTTATTAATTATTAAGCATGCTGAACCTATGCGAAAAAAATTTGTATGTAAATTAGATAAAGACGGTGTAGATTATCGTCAAGTTTATGTTGGTAATACTTTAAAAATTGCTAAAACAAAAAATAACATGAATATAATAATTTCATTAATATTTAAGGCTATCCACCTGGAAAAGTAGAAAATTTTCAATGTAGATCAGATAATTACGAAAATTTTGTTTGTACATTTAAGATGCCAGACAATTATGTACCAACTCGTTACAAGCTTACATATGCAATTAAATCACAGGTATGCTTTATAGATAATATAAAATATGCATTGCTATATATTTTTCATTTTTTTTATTAATTTAATTAAATTGATTTAACATTAACACAAAATACATTTTTTTTTACTAATTCAACTAATATTTATTAAAGTAGAAAAATAACAAAAAAATTATACTTTTTTTTTCATAAATTACTAACAAATAAATCAACTATTTTTTCAATAAAATAAGTGCTTCACCCAGCTTTGTAGTTACTAACATCCTTCATAAGCTAAAAGGACTCTATGTTTTTTGAATCTTTTTATAATAATATGCATATTTGAAACTTAGAGTGCCTGCAGAGTGCCGGCTTACAGCCGAGCTGACACCGATTCCGATACTGAAGATTATAAAGTCGTTATGGGTAAATCAATACGAATATGCTCAAAGTATTCAGAGTGCAAGCCTACCAAAGATTAGACTATCACAATGGGAATCGGTGTCAGCTCGGCTGTAAGCCGGCATTCTGCAGGCAGCCTTAATGTTGACATGCTTTTAAGGTCTTTTTTAAGAGTTTGCTAAATTGAGACCACTACAATTTATACGAAGGGTTTTGTCAGAATTACTCCTTAACTATTTCAACTTAATGTGTAAAACATTCTAGATATCAACATGAAAAATGATAGCATAACCTTAGAGCGTTAATTCACATAAGATGAAAAATTTACTTATAGAAAAATTACATCCATGTAAAAAATACATAAATTTAAATTTAACTCAGCACTCATCAGAGCGGATAAAAATGCCGCATTTTCAATGGTTCTAGTACTATAAAAAAATCAGCCGTCTTCCATGCATCTTAAATATATTTCATTTAAATAATCCTTGAGTCATTTAATTCAATCAAAAATTTAATTAAAAACAAAAAAAAATAAACCTCACTTCCAGAATGAAATTAGAAATAAAATAATTCATAGTTAGTTGAATTATAAATTTTAAATATATTTCTTAAGGATTCCATATTATTATTTTATTAAAGTAAATTTTGGTTCATAATCAAGTAAGATTTTTTTTTTCTTTTAATATTTTTTTAACACAGTAACACTAATTTCAATTTATTTTCTTTGGGTTTTTTTGCTTGTGTTTAATTATGACTAACTTACTAACTGAAGCATAAAAAACGCAAAAACTTAGCCGAAAAACGTCGACACGATTTTCAGGTATATGAGTGCGAACTAGAAGGTGATAGAAATGGAATGAGTAAATGTAATATCAGTTTAGAAAATGGACAATATCGTCAAGTCTATGAATTTTATAATTTCACTTTACATTCATGGAATGGACTAGGAAATTTTACTGAAAATTTTACTATCAATCATTTTGATAATGGTATGTTATGGAATTATTTAATAAAAATATAGTAAATTATTATTAATATTATATATAGTTATACCGGCAAAACCAATTATAAGGGTGGAAAATATTACATCGAATAGTGCAATTTTAGAATGGGAAGCTACCAAATCATCACTTTATAAAGAAAAAGGTTTAGTTTATCAAGCAATGATATTATCTGAACATGGACAAAATAAATGGGATTTAATTGACATTAACAAAATGAATATTTCCCGTTCAAATAACATATGTAGAATTAAAATCGACAATCTTAGTTATGCATATACATGGTAAGTAGACAATACTTAAAGGTTCGGTTCGGTATTTTCTACTCATTTTTTTTTACTCTTTTAAATTAATGAATAACAAATTAAAAATTTTCTGTCAAAATTTCAAGTTGATCGGAGTAAAATTACCGAAGTTATGCGGATTTGAGTGTCGCTTGCTTTAACCCTTAGAGGCATGGAATTTTAGAAAATAAAAATACCCTAGTTGCACAGAAATTTTATACTGCTCAAAATTAAACAAAATTGGTGTGTTTTTATTAATTAGGATATACATAGATAAAAAAAGAAAAAAGAAAAAAAATAATGTAATTCTCTTATTGGTTATAAGGTGGGACTCAAATAGTCCCACCATGCAATAAGAGATGAATGCTACATGAATATGCTTATTGATGATATTTATTGAAACACATATTTTTACCAAGGCACAGCGGTACTTTGCATACAGTACAAGACCACGATGTGCGAACTTCATGTTTTTTTGTACTACATAGCGCACATCGTCTACGACTGGAACGTATCGGTTGATGTTTTGAATCTTTTCTTCTAATTTCTAATGAAACCATTGGCTTAGATGTACTTATTTCTACTGGCAGTGATTTGGATTTAAATACATTTTTATTAACCAATATTTGTGCAGCAAATCCTTCAGCACATTGACCTTTGAATTTTTTGAGTGTTAATTTTTTATTCAATTGTTTATATAAAATATAACCGTTAACAACACTCGCGTCAAGCAAATAAAACAAAATACGATGCCACCATTTTCTACTGCGACGATCAAGGCTATAACTGGACATTAATTGTTGAATTGAGCAACGGCATTCATATTGTTGTTATAATCCGCAATCAATGAAGGACAAGTAATGGGTATTCTAACTCCCTGACGATTTTTTCTATGTACTTTGGACTGTTGATTTATATTGTGAAAATTTGAAACAATGATAACTTCTTTATTGTCCAACCATTTTGTTGCAATTATTCCCGTATCACTTACTAATGATTCGTATTCTCCTTGATGTTTAAGATTTTTACTGAAATTGGGCAAATTTCTTCTCGTTTTATTGATTACACGGCAAGCATTAATTTGTTTTGATTTCAAGTCTTCTAATAGATTTACACTGGTAAAATAATTGTCAAATTAAATAGTATGTTCTTTTCCAATCAAGTCTGAAGTAAAAGTATTTACAACTTTTTTGCCAAGGCTTTTCGTTACTTGATTGCCAATTTTTCCCGTATATACATTAAATTTGTAACAATAACCCGATTTATCTGCTAGAATCCATAATTTGTATCCTCTTTTGATACTATCTCTTCCTGGGGTTAACATATTATCGTTTATATGAATATGACTTAGAAACCAACCGAAACGATTTACAGTCATTAATTGACTTATGTATTCATTGCGTAAATAAGGGATAGTATTCCAAGCGTCTCTATAACTGGGGAGTGGATTTATTCCCATTATAAAATTTATACCAATAAATGTGCGAATTTCTTATTCATTAGTTGGAGTGTATCTATTATTTTGTTGTTCGGCATATAAATTGGTTTGGAAAACGATGGAGTCAATGTCGTCAGTTATAAATTTACAGGTCACGTCATAAGGTGTTGGATCTGGCAAGTCTGCAATATATATATATATATCTTTCAGTGGAGTAAACAATTCTTCCTCGTCAGATTCAGAATCAATTATAGAATTGTCATCTGAAGGTATTGCTTCAAAATCCAAGGTATTTTTGTTCATCTTGAATCATAAGGGTCAAAAATTGCATATATTAAAATTAAAATTATAGTTTTCATTATAAAACGTAAATAATAAATAAAAACACATTTTTATTTATTACTCCCTAAGTTGCATGGTGGGATAAATAAAGTCCCACCATACTTTCATCATTTACAAAAAAAATAAAACGATAAAGTTTTTATTTTTCTTACAAATAACTAAAGTGCTTACATAGAAGTAATTCATAATTTAAAAAAAACTTACTTTTAATATTTTTCAAATAAAATCGCAAGAAAAAGTTGTAATATTCAAAATTTTAAGTTTCAACAATTGATGGAGCTGCTGTATGATGGATAAACCTTTATAACGCAATCTAATATATTTCTGATAGTTGCTAAAAGCTTGGCTAACTACTTTAAATAAGAAGGTTAAAAAAAAATGTATGAGGGTGCAGCTATTCCAATATTTCGAGGTGGGATCAAAAATGTCCCACCATGCGTTATTATGCATCAAAAAGGTGGGATATTTTTAATACCACCATGCTCCAAAGGGTTAAAGCAACGAGTGAGTGAACAAAACGGTTTCTCGAAACTGGTTATTAATAATTATTAATTTTACTAAACAAATATGTCGATTTTTTAAGCAAAAATCGATATTTTGACTTCCAAGGCTACCAAAAGTTCAAAAATCAAACAATTAAAAAAACTCATCATTACCTCGAAAAACATTTTTGATAAATATATTTTGATTTTTGGGTTATAGATAATTCTGTTGCGAGTTCTAATGAACACCGCAAAACAACTTTTCTTCGAAGCGCCTCCAGATATTCGCTACCACTTGTCTGTCTACTTATTAATATTTTGAAATGAAAATTTGGAAAAACATTGTTTTAGATGTTGTGTTACCATATAAAAATTAATTAAATGAATTAGAACCACATATATTACCAATAAAAATTGTTGAAAACATGCCTTATTTTCAACGAACTAGCCGAACCTCTCCTGAATATAATGTTAAAATTTTCTATTAAGTATTTCTATAAATTAAATTTAAAGAACAATCTTTAAATAAGATAAAACACTTTTGAATTCTTATTTATACTTTTTCTTATTATTTAAGTATTAATGATTTTAAATGCTCATCTAGCTTAACTTTTAAATAACTTTTTTAATATCTAATTAAAATTAACATTTTCAAAAATGATGAGTGTTTAAATAGAAAATTTCATTGAAAAATAATTATGGTATTAATATTTAGGTATGATTTTCGGATAAGAGTAAAAGTTGCTACCGCAATTGATACAGAAGAAATGTGGAGTAAAACTGCTAATTATACTTTCATGACATTACCAAAAAAACCCGATGATCCGCCTAAAACTGATGTCGGAAGTTTTCACATAGATTCAGTAGGAAATATTCATTTATATTGGAAAACTTTACCACCCTATAAAGAAAATGGTCCCAATATTCAATATATTATTACAGAAGTACGACAGAATGGCAAATTAAAGTATTTTAAAATATTTATTAAAAAGTATTTGTAATAAACATTTTCACTAATCAATTTTATAGAGATATAAAACCAGATATTATTACCTTTACCACAGCAAAATTTACACTTCCTGTAGCTGATTATGAATTTTTAATTAAAAGTAAAAATTCTTTGGGTTTATCAAATCAAGCAAGTTCAATAAGAGTTCCTGCGGAAAGTAAATTTAACTGAATAAATTACATTTATTGTAAGTATTTAAACAATTTTTGTTTTTTTATTATTCAAAAATTAGGATTTCCTGAACCACAACGTTTAAAAAAGGTTTATAGTCAGGGAAAATATATATTATCGTGGAGTGCTCCAGAAACTAAAAAAAAAATTACAAATTATACAGTTTTTTGGTGTGAAAGAAAAAGTGAAACTTCAAATCAATGTGAAGTATGTTTATTTTTAAATATATTTCACTTGATAACATAATTTTAACATATTTTCAATTTTAATTAGGGTACAGTTAATTTCACTCATTTTTCACCAGAAACTAGAAATATGACATATGATATTTTACATACAAAACCAGTTAATTTTGCTGTTTCGGCAAACTCATATAATTCAAGTTCTGGTATGATTTGGACTATGTGTACTGCTTTAAAAGATAGTGGTAAGTAATATAAAAAATAATGCAAAAATGTTAAAAGCATGTCAAAAAGATTAAATATATTATATTAGAGATAAATAGAATTTTCTCCAATGTTGACGACGACAAAATTTCTCTTTGGATACACAATTTGTCTTATGATGAAGGCATCAAATTTTAAAAGTTAAAAATCAATAGAATAGTCATTCGTCATTTAAATATTTTTGTTTATTAATTTTATACTAACTTACTGAACTTAGATTTTATACTTTTGATATACATGCATAGATCGTCTCTTTATCGAACTATGGTCTTTTTTTTTTACTCGAATATCTTCCGCAAATATATAAGGATGTACAGTCCCTGGGTTTTAGGAGAATATCACGATATAATTTTAAGTTTTCAAAGAGGTATTGAATATGGTATACTCTGACTATTTTTCAGGACCATAAGGATTTTTGGAAGAAAAATTAGTCTTTTACTGTTTATTTTAGTTTACTTAGATGTAAAACAAATAAAAATCATAAAAAAAACATAACACCATTTAACTTTTTTTTGAATTTCATGGGAAATATTTTTCCTAATAGACTTTTTGTATAAGAAATGTAGACAAGGTTATTATTTATATATGAATTACGTAATTAGAAAATTCGAAGCTAAATTATCAATTTTTAAAAAATCAAATAGTTTTAATATTTTTACTTTTAATTATTTATTCTATTTAAAAATTTACTTAATATTATGTTTAAAAACTTGTTTTATAAAATTTATTTATTTCTAGATTTTGGAAAAATAAGACCTTTATTAACATTGAAAAGTGCAACAACTATCAAACTAGAATGGAGCTTAGAATGTGTCTATTCTTCGATACTTGAGGGCTATTACCTTTTTTATTGTCCAATCAAAGATCCATATTCAATGGTCTGTACAGATGAAAGCAAAGTAATTAGAATACCGGGTGAAGTCAAAGAATATAATCTTTCAAATTTAAAACCTTATACAACGTATAAAATTGTTATGTCAATGTTTTCGGCTACAAAACAAGGTCCATTAAGTGATCCACTTTTACGAACAACTATGGAAACAGGTAAGACTTAGTTTTAAAAAATAAACTCTCAGAAATACCAAAAAAATTTCAACGTTAGTGAGTGACTTAAAATGAAACTTGAAGGATTAATCATATTGTGTGATGATTTTAATTTTTTTGGATTTATAAAAGAACAAAACAGAAGAGCAGAAAACTAAAAATCAGCTCTTTACTACTTAATAAGTATGTCCATATTTTTCCTTCTCGAAAATACAATTAAATTTTTGACTTCAATACATTAGCAAATTTGTCGACCATATTTAAAATCAATTACTCTCAATTTCAATATCAACACTAAAGTTTTAAATGTATTGCAATTCCACGTTAAATTGCATTTTAAAGAAGGATAAGTCTGGACTTATCTAATATAGCATCTGCAGACATCTTAATAAGTGCAAATGATTTTTCGAAAGAGAACACATGCTTTTTGAGCTGTTTGTATTCAATCTAGAGGAGGTAAAGTCGCGTTTTTTGAATTTCAATCTTAACAAATGAAATACACACTTTCCCAAATTTTATGTGAATTAATTAGAAAATCTGTCTTACTCCACTATGTTGTATAAAAATACCCCTGTCATCGTCCTCTACATGTTAATTTTTTATCGAAGAAAAAGGGATAATGTAATAGGATATCGGCGATAACATACATTGTTCGACAAAGCTGTAACAAAACAAATCAGGTACTAAGGCATTTGTACTTATGCAAAAATAATGCATTACAATCCCAACAATGAATGTTTGATGAGTTCTATTATAGATACAAGATTATTAATTCTAGGAGTAGATTAAGCTCCTTAAAAGAATTTTTATCCTTTGTTTATTGTGGGCTAAACATTTAAAATAATTTAAATATAAAACATTGAAGTTGATTTTAAAACGTATTTAAAGAAGTATTTACTTATTTTTTTAAATATATTTCAGCACCATCTCCCCCAAGAAGACTTGTAGCAAAAAATATAACAAGTAATTCGGTAGTTCTAACATGGAATTCACCACAATTTCTTAATGGCCAGCTTAGATATTATGAGATAGTGTAATTATTATTGTTATTTTTCAATAAGCTTTTCTTATTAATAATCTAAATTTTTTAGGTATAATAATGAGAAATTTAAAGTTGAAGGAGATTATTTATCAAATGAAACAGAAATAGTTCATAAATTAGATAGCTTAAGGAGCTTTTATAATTATAAAATTTATGTGATAGCCCGAACTATAGATGATTCTTTGCCAAGCAATGATATTTCAATAAGAACAGCTGTTGGAAGTAAGTAGTTATATAGAGTTTTATTTTATTTTACAGTTTAGGTCTATATAATTTTGATTTTTGTAAAGTTTTATTGGATCTCCGACTGACAGATAAAACATTGTATTATTAGTAGTTAAAACAAAATTTATAAAATGGGAAATAACTATTTTGAGGTTTTATAATTTATGAATGAGACTCAAAATCGAATAATATGAAATTTTACCCATTATTCTATATTGGCATTAATAAGAGTTCAAGTTGATTTATATAAAATAAAACAGATTTAGTGTTAAATTGATATTGAAGAAAATTCAAAGAGTAGCTGAGATAACATAACCTTAAACATCTAATTAGCTTATAATTGCATATAAACTAAAAAAGTAATCCTTTCAAATATTTGTTATGGAAATAAAGTCTGCTAAATAAATCTAATAAATTTCTGATTATGAAACTCGAAATTATATAGACCCCAAACTGAAAAAACAAATAGAAAATAAAAACTTCCTTTATTTTCTTTTTTTTTTTTCATAAATATTAAAAAATTAGAACAAATTTTGTGTATATTTAATAGCTCCAGGATTTGTTGAACAACCGAGAGCAATTGAAGATGATGCAACAATGAAAATCTTTTGGAATCAACCAGCAGTACCATCAGGTCGCATAGAATTCTATGAGTTTAAAACGGAAATATTTAAAGATAATATAATGGTAGTTTATCGTCGTATATCACGAATAAATGGTACAAATTGTAAATTACGTGAGTCTGTGTGTCGAAGTAGTTCCCATAAATATGAATTTTCTGTTCGTGCTGTTAATGCAATTGAAAGAATTGATGGTGAAAATGAATCTGAATTTGATTATCATACGTATCAAAAAAGAGATGTTCATACTAAATATTATCAACTTAAATATATAAGTAATATAAGTTCTGAGTTAAAAAATTCGAATGATGAAATTATTGCATTAAATGAAACTTATTCTTTAGAACCAACTGAAAGTCAAGCTATATTTATTCATAAAAATAATAAAGAAATACATCAAGATGAACAAATGCATAGACGGCATACAAACATACAAACATATATTGATGATGATGCATCATCAAATTTTGAATGTGAAGAAGAACATGATGATAATTTAATTAAATGGCTTGCATTACATGAAAAAAATATGAGATTTTTATATGGTGAATGGTCAAAACCTTCAATACATTTTTGCCATTATAGTAGTAATAGTTCAAAAGCAATTATGATACTTGGTAGTATTTTTGCATTTGCATTAATGATTGTTTTAATGTACTTTGGATGTAAAAAGTATAAACGTATGAAAAATATTATTGTTGTATTTCCACCTGGTTTAACAGATTTAGATCAGGAAACAAGAACAAAAGGTGTAGATAATATTATTAGTAAAGATGATATAAATCGTAGTGATGAATCACTTTTTAAAAATGAAAATCATCATTTACTTGCTAATAATAGACTTGAACCTGGTTATATTGATGGAATTAATGGTTCAGATAAAAATCTTTATATTATAAATAGTCTTGATTATAATTTAAATACAGATTCAATTCAAACTGATGATAGAAGTGGTCAAAGTGATACTGTTGAAATGAGTGACATAAGTGATACATGTAATAGTTCACCAAGTCAAAGTCCTACTATTAATTCAAGAGATCAAAATATAACAAGTAATCAAATATTAAATCCTTTGATTATTAATGGATATGTACAACATCAATCATTTCAAAAGGTAAGTTTTTTGTTTGTTTTGGTTCTCTTGGAATATTTTATATAAATATTACATTAAATAATTATTAACTTTTTTTATTAGATGTTTATTTTCTTTGCATTATAAAATAAAATCATATTTATTTAGAATATAATACAAATTACTATTTTGAAAGATTTCCTTGCATTCATTTAATTTAGTATATAATTAATTTCTTTTCTTGTACAATGATGACATACAAAAAGCTTTTTAAGGGCTAAACCACGTGATAGATCAATTCAATCATAAATGATGCTTTGATTAAATAGCTCATACAATGTAAAAATTTTAGTTCTTGGGTCACTTGGTGATTTATTTTAATTTCCTCATATTCTGATTAAAAGCTTATTTTAATCTACTTTAACTTCTGCTATGCTTCTAGTTGATTGGCACAGGTTTTTAAAAAGTTTGTCATTTCGATTCAGAAGGTCGTCCTACCTTCAATCTTTCTTAGAGGTTATTCAAATCGAAACGAATTCTGCAAAGCAATTTCTAATTTCTGATTATTTAAACTTCACAATACCAAAATACATTATAAGGGCAAGAGCCTTGGCTTTGGTTAAATTTCTAAAGTGAAATGGAATTTCAGTTTTGAGAAAAAAAATTACTTCCTTTAATTCAAGGCAAGGTTAATTTGTTTATATTGCGTAAAGTTGAACTCATTTGTCTTAGCCTAAACCTCTAATTTCTAAAAAGGCTGAAAGTAATTTTTTTATGTGGAACACATAAAAACTAGGAATTTTTTTTTGCTTCCATCTGTTTTTACCTCATAATAATCCTTAAATAATTGCTAGTTTTACAATTATTTGTAAAACATTATAAAAAGTCGAACGACCAAGTTCTAATTACATACTTAAATTTTTTTTTTAACAAACACGATATTTGAATATCCTGTCGAGATTTTTTAATATGTTTTTTCTTAGGATTCTACGTATCTGTAGGGGTAGACGTAACTTTTAATTATTGTTCGACCCCCATATGCTAAATAAACATCTTACTAAAATTTTTTATATATTTCAAAACAAAAGAATTCTTCTTTAAAATATGACTTAAAAAACTAAATTCAAAGTATTAATTTAAATTACTAGCAATCGGAACCAACTGCTTCCTCTGATTATACACAGCTTGATGCATTTGGAAAACCAATAATAATTGCTACCACAGCATCAACTATAAACGAAACAAAACACAAGGATAATAGTATGATAAACGAAAATATTTGTGGGTATGTTACTCATAAACAACTCTCAGAATTCGGACATCGATTACAATAGCAAACTAGCAATTTTTTAGTAATTAAACTTTTAAAAATAACTGTATATAAAAAATTAAATATTATTTTATGCACAAACTATTTACCAAATTTGACTAAAAAAAAAAATGTTATTTTATAAACGGTTTTATATTTTCGTGATTATTTCACGCTTTTGAAGACTCGTAGGAATATTTACGGTTAAAAAATATAGTCAAAAAGAAATATTCAATAATTTTATTTAAATATTTTTTTTTTTTTTTTAATTTTAAAATGTACTAGATAAAATTTGCAACAACACTAGTTATGTGTACTTAAAGAAAAATTAACATTATGTTAGTAACAAAATGAAGTTACATTTATGGTACTTTTTACAAATATATTTTAATTCACAAGTATAAGTGGTTAAAATTTGAAATATTTCTAAATATTTTTTTTATTAAAAAAAAGTCTATTGAAATATGTCGTCCATCGCCTTTTAATCTATTCTAGCTTAAGTAAAAAAAATTTTTAAAAAGATAGTTTTAAATATTTTAAAACTAAATTTATAAAAAAAAAGTCTTGACAAAAAGTCAAGTGAACTGATTTTTTAGAAAACATATATCTTTTATAAAACTTAATATCTTAAATAAATGATTAGTTTTTATGGTAATTTTAAGGACTGGCTAGTTTTATTAAATTTTATATGTAAGAGTCCTGTTTATTAGTAGAAAATTTTAAAAGAAAAATTTAATTATACATAATTGTATTTACTGTAATCAAAAATAGTGGGGGATATTTATTTATACTTTTAAAGCAATTATAAAATATTTTAATACTTAAAAAAATTTATAAGACGGCGTGAGATGCTTACTAAAGTAAATTGGTAGAATTATGGTTTATTTTTTTAACAACGAAAAAATCTTTAAAACTAAATTATATAAAAATTGACAAAAGTTTACATTTTCAGTATGAAATGAGTCGTTCAGAAGCCAATGTGGTTAAGTCCATTTTTTCATGTTTTCTGATTTTTGCAAATTTTAATAGAATAAATAATATATTTCTTAGTCTTATTTCATTTTTTGTAGGTCAAACAACCCTTTTTTATAGCCTCTGAATGTGTTATGTGTTATGAATGTATTAAGAAACATGAATTTTCTCAATTTTGATTTTTTGGACTTAACCACATTGGCTTCTGAACGACTCAAATAATGCTAGCAATTATATTGAGAAATTACACACGTAAAGGAATTAAGTTAAGAAAATTTCCTATATTTCGTTTCATTAACAGTTAATATTCTTCCATAAATAATTCTATCCTTCTGCTGTGATTTGGTACATATAAATATATATATACTTAAAGACTTATTTTTCAAATTTAATTTTAATTTTTAAATGGTGGTCCTCAAATTAAAAGTGTTTATCCTTAAATATAGTATGATTGCTTGTTATACATATCAAATAATCGAAATTACAAATATTGAATATAGTTTTTTTTTAGTAAAGAAACTTATTCTAATTTCTTGATTCATTCGTTGATTACGAATTTTAATTATAATATTTTATTTACAAGTTTGTACAGACAGAAAAGCTTGAAATTATTTAATAACTATGGCCCGAAAGGTGTGTAAAAGCCATTCATAAGTACTATGTTTGCTTTATTTGGACGTTATGACTTACCGATACCTAACAAAACTTATTGACATTTAAAGATTATATTGGTCTTTGACTGTGGTTTATACTATTTAAGTGGCTAATTTAGTTACAAAATATTGCTTGTTTGAGTGTTGATTTTTGTTAAAAGTAATTCTCAAGTAAGCTTACCTGATAGAACTATCATATCTTAAGGGTGAATACCGTTACAAATATTTTGCCCCATTTAGTTTGGAGGTGGAATAAAATCGCCGCGAGATATTCCAGCAGCCTGTTCTATGTTATTTATTGCCTTTAGAATATCTGTAATAATTAAAATGTGTTGGAAAGAGATAAAATGGATGCAAATTAGATGACTGCTTATGACTAAACTAGTGAAACTTTTATCACCTTTTATATGTTCGTCCTTAGTTACATTACATAATGGTAAATCTGTTGCCCGTAGCTATACAAGTACTTGATTTATTAATTATTAATTCGATTGAATTTTTAATTGATAAAACCAAAACTTAGGCTACAATGACAATTGAAGATTATGCAAGAGTTATTAACCCAAGTCTTATTTAAAATATTTGATATTAGTTCTTTGTACTTTAAGTTATCCCGTTATCGAGGTCTTGTTTTAGTTTGTAATTGTCTCATGACTAATAAAATGAAGGCAACTTCGAGAAAACATTCGAGTCGACATTTAGGGCTGCATGCAAGTCATGGAACTTTGTCATAAATCTGGCTGTTCGAGTGCCATTTGTAATCGCTCCTTTCGTAAAATCCACTCATACTTTTTATAATGTTTTTTTCGCCCTTTTCGTCCTTAATTGCATGAGAGAGAGTGCAAGGGAATGAGCTTGTGTAGGCATATACGATAAAGGAGTACATAGTTGCTTTATATAGAAGGATTTTATTTTAGCTTTTAGCATAGTTTTAAAGAGAGAATGTGGCTAAGTGAAGCCCCCACTAGTTTTGCTTTATTACGTACTCTACATGTTTCTTGAATAGAAGTCTTTCATGAAATATTACATCTAGTTTCTTAACCTGGTTAACTAGTTCAATCGGTTCTTCAAATAGGGTTAAGCTATAGTTTTAGCAATACTGTATAATTTTTTTTGTGGCAGACACAAAATGACTTCCTAAAACAGAGTAGTTAGTATTTAGAAGCCTGATTTTAGTAAAAATTCTTCGAGCCTAGGCTTACAATTCTCTACTTTATTGAACGCATGTATAGGTCTGTACCCATTGGTTGTGATAAACACCATCATCCGCACAAGTAGGCACCTACAAGTGCGCTAACTAGTTTTTGATAAACTATAACATATCTGAATTTCAAAAAAAACTCATCGAGGTCGTGTTTACGGGGTTTCTTTGTAAACCCTTGTAAGGATTTTCAAACCAGGGTCATTTTTGTTTTACAAATAATCTCTTAGCTCTTATCATGGACTAATTACGGAATTTTATTAGCTTTTTAGCTTGAATATTGTCTACAACAAAAAATGATACACACAATTTTTTTACATTGAACAAAGTTTTTATTTACTTAAATAATTTGTATCTAGATTAGCACATTTCTTTAAAATTCAAATATAGAAGTTATAAAAACTTTATTTGTTAATTGGAAACATGAATCTTTCTTAAATATAAATTTTTACTCAAGCAAATATTGTTTTATAATTATATGCAAAAAGCAAATTGTAAATAGATTTTTTATAAAACTATTTAAACATTCAAAATAATTTTACTTTGACATTTTTATATCTAATTTAATAAAAAAACTAAAACAGGGAAAAACCAATTTTGTAATAAGAAAAGAATTACCTAAAATTACATTTATGTTGGGCTGTATAAAATAATTTTATTTAAAATAATAATCAATAAACACAAAGACTTTATTGATAATAGAAATATTAAAAACATTGTTTTTTTAATAAATATAATTTTTTGCAGAGCGGTATTTTGAGGAGAATTTGAATTAAATGAATTATAAACGAAAAACACAAAACAATATTCAAATGTTAAGTGCTTTCAAAATTTCTCTTAACCAAGAAAGATTGTATCTTTTAAAATAATTTTACTATTCAGCCAAAACTCGAAAACAAAAAAAAGAAGAACTCCACCTTAAATATGAAAATTAAGTATTAAAAAAATAATTTTTTAATAAAGATTAAAAAAAAAAGGTATTATGTGGTTATGTACTTAATCAATATATAATAGAAAAAATTATCTTTTTTTTTTTTACAAAATCATGTACTGTTCCATTAATAATATAAAAGCAAAATTTTTCCTCTTGATTGATCTTTGAACCTAAATATTAAAACTCTTCTTTTTATACAAGTTTTTAGAAGATAAGGACGTATTTAAAAATGTAAACATATAAGTAAAAAAAACTATTAAAAAAAAAAAAAATTATCAGTCTTTGAGTATGGCCCGGGATTTGTGTCAGTTTATTGTGATTTCTTCCGCACATGTTTTTTAGTCTCAGACGATCAAGGCTTAATCAAGAAATATTGCTCTTGTATGAAAAAAACGTGATTTTTGCTTAGTGCATGAAATTAGTTATTTCTGGAATTGTCACATTATCTTTAAAATATTTTTAGTAATTTTTGTTTTTAATTTAAAATGTTTAAATGGCGTTATCAAAGTGAAGAAAGTAAATATTTTAAAATATTAATTTAATACTAATAAATAAATTTTTATTTTTTTGTTTTTTGAAAAATATAAAAAGCCTTACCTTTAATACCACAAAAACGAAATAAAATATATCAACGGGAATCATCTAATGAAAGTGATGAAACTGTTAATAAATATCCAAAAGCAGTTTATTTTATATTAATATCAAAATTTTTTGAAGCATTTGCAGCAAATGGCATACGAAGTAATTTAAAACTCAATATAAATTAATTTTATTATTTAACCATTTTTTACAGCTATTTTGGCGTTATATTTAAGAGATGATTTACTCTTTACTGAAAAATTTGCAACTGTTATGTTGCATATTTTCAATTTTTTTAGTCAATTTTGTCCTCTTTTGGGTGCAGTACTGGCAGACAGCTATATTGGAAAAGCTAAAACTGTAGCTTATTTTTTTATTATTTATGCCGGTGGATGGATTGGAATTGTAGTAACATCATTACCATTTGATGGAATACCATTAGTGTAAAGTATAATTTATCAAATAAAAGAATCACTTAGAATTAATTATCCATTATATATATATATATATTTATATATATATATGTATTTTTTTCACAACAATGAATCGGCTGAAATAACTAAACATTTATCTATAAATTTTTGAGCACGTGAAGTATATAAATATAAATTCGCTATAATTTAATGATAAGATTTTTAAGAACGAAATTATACTTAATAATTTTTTATGTCTTTTACATTTTATTGACAATTAATTAAAAAATTATCATAATTAGAGAGAATTTAATCAAAAAAATTTTTTTACATTTTTACTAGAATTTGATTAAATCAATATCAAATACTCGAATATCGTATTAACCTATTGACAGCTGATATTTAGATTTCTTAATCAAAATTTTTGTAAAAAAATTTCCAATTTATTACTGTATATGTTTTTTTATCACATTAGTCATAGCGATTAATTCTTTAATAATTAAGACTTTTTCTGAAAATATACTTTCCTTGGGTTTGATGGTTATTCATATCTGGTTTTTATTGTAAATACTTTCAACTTAATGTGACTCAGAAGTTACTGTTTTTAGAATCAGCTGTACCTAATAGTCTGAACGATAAATCTCTAAAGGAAAACAATTTTCCTACCTTTTTGGTTTTAGATTCTGTTCTGTGTGCAACCTCAAAAATGTTGACTATATAACTTTGTGTACAAAACACTTCATTGGGAAAATAGAATTGCAGTACCACATATCAAAAATCTTAACAATTTTTCCGTTTTAACGTATGAATAATTTTGAAATTTTTCAAAAAAATTTTTACTACGAAAACAAGAAATATTTTTTAATTTATTGAATGCAATTCGTTAAATAAAAATATTTTGAGTCAACTTATTTTCTTCATACACTCCATAATTGATATCATAAGATTACAGCTAATGGCAAGTAAAGCCTTTTGTACAATTTACAGAATCAGGACAATGTAGATTTCAAATAACTTCGACATTTTAGGGATATTAGGAAAATAACTTCACATACGAGCAAGATCCCAGATTTTGCTTCTTTCAAAGTTTGATACTAACATTTTTTGAATTTAGCGTTATAATTCGAAACCAATAAATTAAATTTAAAGACTAAATGTAATTTTTGTTGGATAACTAATTCGGTATAAAAGTGCACAATCTAATCAAACACTAAATCTATAATTTACAACTAATTTTGTTTTTGCACGATAGATAGATAAGAAAAATATTTTATTCATAAAAACAAGCAATAAATCTGCATCTGTTATTTTAAAAAAATGTTGTGTAAGAAGAGTAACTAATTTTAGATCGCAGTAAATCAAAATCGTGTAAAAACAGAATTAGGTGTAGTTTTATTATTACTACATAATTGCTTCAAATTATATTCGTATTAAAACAAAAAAATTTATATTTATTCAATTATATATTTTTACAGCTTTCTAATTATATTATCCTTACTTCTATTATCTATTGGCAATGGAAGTATACGAGCGTGCATTACATCCTTGGGTGCAATACAGTTTACAGTACCTGAACAGAATAGCTCTTTGGCTAGTTATTTTTCACATTACTATTTGGTTTATTATATAGGAATATTTTTAAGTAAAATTTTACCACCATTTATTCGTGTAGAAACAAGTTGCTTTGATCAAGAGAAATGTTATCCAGCTGTATTTGGTACATTAGGGATAGCATTTTTAAGTTCTTGGAGTAAGGTAGAAAAATTATTGTTTTAAGCTTTAATCTAAAAGCATTTACATTATTACAGTTATATTTATATTGGGACTATTCTTTTATAAGGATGAAGAACCTGCACAAGAAAATGTACTTTTTTGTTTTTTTGGATGTATACGTTATGCATTAGTACAAAGAGTACGAAATTATGATATAAAAGAAACACATTGGTTGAGGCATGCAATTGGACGATATTCAAAAGAATTTATTGAAGATGTTATTGTGTTCCTCAAAGTATGAACAGCAATTTTTTCTTTTTTCAATTTTTATTTAATTTCTTCTTTTTTTTCTTAATTTTTTTCCATAGGTTTGTACATTATTTTTACCATTGCCAATATATTGGGCATTATTAGCACAACAAGATTCCAGCTGGACATTTCAAGCATCACAAATGAATACAACACTTTTTGGTATAAACTTTGAACCCGATCAAGCAAAAGCAATGGGACCAATATTTCTTTTTTCAATGATTCCTATTTGGAAATATTTTGTTTCACCAATATTTGAATGTTTTGGATTGATTATTCATCCGTTGCATAGTGTTGCAATTGGAGGAATATGTTCAGCTATGGCATTTGTTTACGCTGGTTTGTTACAAGCCAAAATTGAGGCAAGTTAAATTTTATAATCATTTGTTTAAAAGAAAACTATGCAAATTACTTGATAAGCTGTTTTTAGTATATATATTAAAGCGTGAAACTTTTAATTATTAAGAGATTATATGGAATAATAATATTTCAAGCAATCTCTTAATAATTAAATACAGTCCAATTTTTACTTAGTTTAATGTAGTCCATCATTGAAATATGATCTTAGAAAATCTACAAAATCTGCAAGCTATGCGGGAAGTTTTTCTTAATTACAATTATAAATATACGTCAGCTTCGAAACTAACCAACTAAATATTGTTATTTTTCTGTGAGGTTAGAAAGATTATTTTGATTACATAGCAAAATCAACTAAAGGTTGAAAACTTCATTTATTTAATTTATTGGACATATATTCTATAAACCTGATCTGACCTTACATGAAAGAAAAGCTCTTCAATTGAAATTCTTTTTTGTAGTTAGTATAATTTTAACTGTTTTAAACAAATGTGAGGCAATTGAAAATCTTTTAAGTATATTTTTTATTAAACATTGGTTCCCATCAGTTCCTTATACGAGTACTCTATAATCTAATCAACTTCAGTATTTCGCTAAGATTTTTTTTGCTCGTTGGCTTCCATTTTAGATTTGATAAACAAGAATATTTTAAATTTCTGCTTTGTATGTTTTTCGTGTTAGAACTCAAGAATATTTAAATGTGCTTTTATGTAGTTGTTATATATTTATTTTTACGTATTTTGGTAAAATTTTAAATCAACATTTTATTTTAGCTTTCAATCCTTAAATTCATTAAAAAAAATGAATTGCCTTTTATTTTATTTTAATCGAAGCAATATCCTTTTATTTTTATTTAATTTACATAATCTGTTTAAAAACTAAATTTTCTTATATTTTATAGTAATTGAAACATTATTCTCTTTTTTTTTTATTTATTTACTTAATAAACTGTTTTATATTTTATTTTACTTAAAACATAATATTCTTTTTTTTTTCTTTTAATTTAATTCACTTAATGAACTGTTTTTTATTTTATTTTACTTAAAACATAATATTCTTTTTTTTCTTAATTTAATTCACTTAATAAACTGGTTTTTATTTTATTTTACTTAAAACATAATATTCTTTTTTTTCTTAATTTAATTCACTTAATAAACTGGTTTTTATTTTATTTTACTTAAAACATAATATCCTCTTTTTTTTTTAATTTAATTCACTTAATAAACTGTTCTATATTTTATTTTACTTAAAACATAATATTCTTTTTTTCTTAAATTTAATTCACTTAATAAACTGTTTTTTATTTTATTTTACTTAAAACATAATATGCTTTTAATTTAATTCACTTAATAAACTATTCTATATTTTATTTTACTTTAAACATAATATTCTTTTTTTTTTTTTAAATTTAATTCACTTAATAGACTGTTTTATAATTTATTTACTTGAAACGTAGTATTCTTTTTTTTTTTTTTAAATTTAATTCACTTAATAAACTGTTTTTCATTTTATTTTACTTAAAACATAATATCCTTTTTTTTTTTTTAATTTAATTCACTGAATAAACTGTTCTCTATTTTATTTTACTTAAAACATAATATTCTTTTTTTTCCTTAATTTAATTCACTTAATAAACAGTTTCTTATTTTATTTTACTTAAATAAAAACAATGATCTTTTTTTTTTTTAATTTATAATAATTTATTTCCAACTTTCCCTCGACAACGACTGCTCAAAACCGAAATTCCAAAACGACTCTCGCTCAAATTAAAAATCAACCCCTATTTATTTGGATTAAGATGATGCCAAAAATAATGCCCTTCACGGTGGTCAATGCCCATGGGAAAAAATTTTAAAAATTGTTTTCTGCTTATATGATTTACTCTAATTACAATCTTATAAGCAGAAAATATAAAATAATTTATTGCTTACTTTGTTTTATATGATCGACACTTGAGCTGGCTCAAGTATCGATAGGCAGAAAAGCAAACAAAAACATGTGGCCTAAATATTTTAAAAAGGACCATTTATGTGAAAAACTTTTAAAAATTGTTTTCTGCTTATATAATTTACTCTAATTACAATCCTATAAGCAGAAAATATAAAATAATTTATTGCTTACTTTGTTTTATATGATCGACACTTGAGCTGGCTCAAGTATCGATAGGCAGAAAAGCAAACAAAAACATGTGGCCTAAATATTTTAAAAAGGACTGTTTATGTGAAAAACTTTTAAAAATTGTTTTCTGCTTATATAATTTTCTCTAATAACAATCCTATAAGCAGAAAATATAAAATAATTTATTGCTTACTTTGTTTTATATGATCGACACTTGAGCTGGCTCAAGTATCGATAGGCAGAAAAGCAAACAAAAACATGTGGCCTAAATATTTTAAAAAGGACTGTTTATGTGAAAAACTTTTAAAAATTGTTTTCTGCTTATATAATTTACTCTAATTACAATCCTATAAGCAGAAAATATAAAATAATTTATTGCTTACTTTGTTTTATATGATCGACACTTGAGCTGGCTCAAGTATCGATAGGCAGAAAAGCAAACAAAAACATGTGGCCTAAATATTTTAAAAAGGACTGTTTATGTGAAAAACTTTTAAAAATTGTTTTCTGCTTATATAATTTACTCTAATTACAATCCTATAAGCAGAAAATATAAAATAATTTATTGCTTACTTTGTTTTATATGATCGACACTTGAGCTGGCTCAAGTATCGATAGGCAGAAAAGCAAACAAAAACATGTGGCCTAAATATTTTAAAAAGGACTGTTTATGTGAAAAACTTTTAAAAATTGTTTTCTGCTTATATAATTTACTCTAATAACAATCCTATAAGCAGAAAATATAAAATAATTTATTGCTTACTTTGTTTTATATGATCGACACTTGAGCTGGCTCAAGTATCGATAGGCAGAAAAGCAAACAAAAACATTTCAGCATTTCCGCTGGAATAAAATTGTCTGCAACAAAGTTGCAAACAACAACAAAAACAAACCAGATTTTTACATAACAATGTGGTCATTGATTGAAAAAGAGAGTGTTAACCATCAATAAAAATATTTATAACTTATCAATACTATTCAAAAACCGAGTTCTATGAATTTTTTTATTCCATTTTTTACATTGTTTTTATTTTTCAACTTTCTTAGTTTTCAATTAGTAAACATATTGAGTATGGATAGCTAAATGCCATGACTTACCTTAGTTCTGTGTACTAATTTATCTGTGTTGATTACTTCTTTTTGGTTTCTTCAACAATAGCCAAACTCATTTTATCGAAATTTATATATTTGTTTTCTCGACAGTTTTATTGTCACTTTATTACCTAACAATTTAAAGAATAACGATTATTTAAATATTTATAAAATATATTAATATCATTTGACTAAGGGTTTATATTTTTTGATCGCATGCATTCAATCTTTTATAATTTTTTTCAATATTTGCAGTCTTTTATTTGATGTTTTTTATTCATTAAATATTATTTTAGTGTGCTTTATACAAAAGTATATCAATTGTATGGCAAATACCACAATTTATACTTCTTATGATGGGTGAATTATTTTTATCTATTCCCGGATTACAATTTGCATTTACTGAGGTAAATTATTTGCAAATAATAAAGTTTCATTTTGAAACAAAATATATTTAAGGCTCCAACATCAATGAAATCTGTATTAACAGCAGCCTGGTTTCTAAATAATGCTATAGGAAATATTATTGTAGTAACAATAACTGAAATTAAACCAGTTGAAGATCAGGTATAATAATAGCAATTAAATAATTAATAAAAGAATATTAATTTATATATTTTTAATTTCACAGAGCTCTGAATATTTTATTTATGCTATACTTATGTTTTTATGTATCTCAATATTTACAATTATGGCATGTAATTATTTAAAACAAAGTTCTTATCATTGTTCAAAATATACTCAATTTGAAACATAGCATAAATTGCCTATGGCAAAATTTTGAAAAAATATTCAACATCTAATGTAACATCTTCTGGCAGATCTGTACAATGGATTGCATTAAAGAGTTCATCTTTTCCGTATTTTGCTCTTAAAGTTTGTGGTCTAATTTTTCGTGCTATTTCCTAAGATAAAAATTATTCAAAAAAATATATATTTATTTAAATGTTGATTAATTATCACCGGATCATTAGGACCACAAAATTTTCGGAATTCAGAATGAGTTTCTTTATTTGGATCATTTATAACCAATTCAATTGCCATACAGATGCCACTAGATAATTCCGCTACCATTTGCTGTTGACAAAAATATGTTAAAAGAATGGCAATAGCAATCAAATCAAAAATCAACATGTGAACAAAATTGTTGATTGAATTTCAATATGTGTGTTTTTAAGTATAAGCATAAAAAGGGTGCAAGATATAAAAGACAACATTTTTTTCAATTAGATTTTATTTTTAGTAAATTTACTTAAACATAATAGGTTATAAAAGAAAAATATGAGATTAATTTTTCAAAATATTTGAAATTAATTATTTCAAAAATATTTTTTTAAATATATTTTTTTTTGATAATGAGAATAATTTGGATTAAAAACCCTAAAAACCTTAACTTATCTTTAAAAATCAAATAAGTATTAGGAGTGCAAGTAAATTTGAAAAAATGTGGATGTGTTAAGTTTAACTTTTTACAATAATTATTTGTAGCCAAAGAAAAATGCAAAGAAGAGTAGTAACCCGAGTGGGAAAGCAAAAGATTAGTACTGTTGAAAACCTTAAAAAATAAATATTTTACCAATTATACATTTAAAAATCTGATTTTAAGACATTTATTATTCAAAAACTAATTAGAACGTTCCAGGAACAATAACTTTGCTAGCTCAATAATATAAATTACGGAAAAATTTTAAAATCTGTTTTAAAAAAAATTGAAATAGAGATTTAATGTTTACAACTTTTACAGGAAAAAGTAAAATACATATAGCAATATTTTCATTCTAATTTAAGCTACTCAGTTATTTTTACTAATTTGTGCATTGTATAACTATATTGTTCATATACGAAGAATTTTTTATCATTAATAGTAACAAAACAAAAATTATAGAAAATATTTTAAATAAAGAAAATTACATACCCCGTATAACGGTGAAACTCCTTTGTAGACCTCTAAAAATTCATCGCAATTTTCTTTATCTAATAAATCCATCCGAAGTGCTGTAATCTGAAAGCCATTTGAAATTATGTCAGAAAGTATTGGACCAAGCTTTCCTAGAAAAAAAAGCCACAAATTCAAATTGTTTTTAAACTGTTTTATATTAAAATACGACTAACCTGCTTTGATTGCATGAGGTTTGATAACGCATAAGGTTGTATTTGAAAAAATGGCAGTATGTTTTTGTCCAAAACAAAGATCCAGATCCTTAAAATTATTAATTGAAAAATTATTATTTTGAAACGAAAAATATATCAATATTCACATTAATAGCTTCACTTTCAGTTTGTGAAATGTAAACAGCATTTTCAGATATATCTTCACCGAAACGTGCACGTAGACAATTTGGATAATTTTCTTTTGCAGCAGTAGAATCTTCAGGGCCTTTAGTTGTAAAAATAAATTATTTAATTGTAATCCAATCTTTTGTCAGTAAAAAATAATAATTAAAAAAAAGTTAAGCTAAGTCAATAAGAAAGTTTTTTTCAGTTATACTAAAAATATCATCAAATTTCAATAATGTATTTTGAAAATATTAATTATTAGTTGAACTTACCAATTATATTTTTTAGCCTATTTACAGTATCAAGACCAAGCAATTCAAAAGCAATGACAGCACTTGATGCAAAATTTTCAGCCGCTGATCTAATGAAATCTGAATATAATCGTAATTTTACTTTTTAAAATTTTAGTCTTACCGAAGTAATTCAGCTGAAACTGTTTTATGCAGCAACTTCATAGCACTTTCTAAACCCAATTTAATCATTTTTCCTTTTTTTAGAAATAATTTATTTTCGTTTATTATATGTAAAATATCACCAAGGTAACAAAACACTTCCGGCTTTATAATAATTAATGCCCTACAAGGAACTAACAAATAAAACTAAACATTTAATACTTCGATTTCAAACCTTTTTCTTGTATTTTCTAAGCTTTCCCGTGTCATATTATCGCCATAGTCTAGAATTTTTATCATTCTACCATGTACACATAATTTATTACCAATAAAGAAATCATTTTCCCTCAATTCAGGTAGCTCTATTTTACGTAAAAATATCTTTTTGCTCCTATAATCATACTAAATAAGATTTTACTATATAATTCTTGATTTTATTAGAATAAAAAAATAAACTTACAATTTCAATTGAAGAAGTAGAGGGATAAAAATAAATATAGAACATTCTACGGATATCAGCTTCTTTTTGAAACCAGTCTCCGATGAAAGATAGTCTTTTATTTTCTTGACGTTCCTTAAAAATTATTTATACATACATTATTTTTAATCAGTATATTTAATGAGTAAAAAAACTTTCTTAAATTTTAATAATTTAAAAAGATTTGTTGGAAATATATTCTTTTGTTAAAATTACATGAAATACACATCAAAATTGTATTAAAGTTTTTAAGTATTTTAATTTATGTTAGTAAACTTACCATTTAAAATATAGTTTTTAGATTAAAAATAAGGAACTCAAATTATAACCACAAATCGTTGACAGCCAATAAATAAATGGCTCATAGTGATGAGTTGCTTAGAAATTTTTTAAGCAAAAGACTTAGACTTATTATTGGTATATTTATGCTATGGAAACAAATATAAATTCTTAGAAGATATTTCACTCAAAAAAAAAAATAATTTCTGTAAACAAATTTATTTTGGTATAGTAAATATTTTTGTTAAAATTAAATTCTTAATATTAAATATATTTACATTGAAATATCACTGTAAGTTTTATCTGCTGAGTGTAGCTCAAATTGTAATCGCTTTTGCCTAACTTAGGGCATCAGAATACCAACATAAGAAATAATACGTGAAAATGGCTGTTTTGCCTAAATTCGTGTTGTGTTTGTAAATAAAAAAAAATAAAAATAAGGTATAACGAACGGGTAATTATTATATTAAGAGAATGTCTAATATAAATATATAAAATAGAAAGCATAATTAAAAATCTATAGACATAATGTATTGAATTTAATTGCATCACGTGGCTGTCTCATGCTGCTGGGCTTCATATATTACCAAATAATATATTTCAAGTTTTACAAACAATAATTAAAAATAAAAACTATTTTGATTTCTGTATAAAATGTTTGTATGAATCAATTATGGATTTAGTATAGTTTTTTAACGTAAAAAATAAATACCTGGATCTGTTATAATGTTTCATATCATGTTTGTCAATAAATTATATTCTTTTTTCATATAAATTAAAAAAGTATTGCGGGTTAATAATTTAAATTGCAAAGCGTTTACCATTTTTAAACAAAGTTAGTTTAAAACAAATTTCTTAATATCATTTCATAACACTGTTTATACATTTGTAATTTTGTTAAACTTTCTACATTGATTACATACCAAGTTCGATAAAAAAAACTAAGTTTTACTACCGAAATTTTATTATTATAATCACCCCGTTGTTATAATACATATAAACATAAAAATCTTATACTTTTCTCTTATATGTTACCAAAATATTTCTATTAAAATGAAAGTATTTCAACAATACACAATAATTAAGGCTTCCTGTGCATGCTGCACAGTTTTGTATCACAAAAAAAATTTTTAATTGAGGTAATTAATTAATGACTCAAAGTTAAAAGAAGTTTTTTTGTTTTTTTAGATCTAATAATTCAAAATAAACAATACCTAAGATGTCTTATGAAAATTTTGATCTACCACAAGCTGCTATTGTTAAAGAAGGCTGGCTTTATAAAAGAGGTGAACATATTAAAACTTGGAGATCTCGATATTTTGTGTTAAGAGATGATGGTACATTAATGGGCTATAAAAATCGTCCTGATGCCTCAACCCCAACTGAAAGACTTAATAATTTTACTGTAAAAGGATGTCAAATTATGTCTGTTGATCGTCCAAAACCTTTCACTTTTATAATTAGAGGATTACAATGGACAACAGTTATTGAAAGAACTTTTCATGTTGAAACAGATCGTGAACGTCAAGAATGGATGGAAGCAATAAGGTAACAAAAAAATAAATTTATTGAACTCACATTGTAAAATATCTATATGCATATGTATATTTATTTTTTTTAAAAAGAATTCTTAAGAAATTTCTTAATTTTTTATTAGAACTGTTGCTAATCGACTTAGTGAGATGGGTGAAACTGCAATGTCCCCATCAACCTCAACAGATATGACTGACGTTGATATGGCATCTATAGCTGAAGTTGAACTTTCTGAAAAATTTTCTGTGCAAGGAACTTCGACTGGTAAATTAAGCGGTAAAAAGAAAGTGGTAAGTATTTTGAGAATATTTTTCTTAAACGAATATACTTTAAATAGAATTTTTATTTTTTATTTTAGACGCTAGAAAACTTTGAATTTTTAAAAGTTCTTGGCAAAGGAACATTTGGAAAAGTGATTCTGTGTCGTGAAAAAGCGACAGCTAAACTTTATGCAATTAAAATTCTTAAAAAAGAAGTAATAATACAAAAAGACGAAGTAGCTCATACACTAACAGAAAATCGTGTATTGCGAACAACAAATCATCCATTTTTAATAGTAAGTACAAAACCATGGTAAATTAGTTTTATTAAAAATTAATACTATAATTTATTTTAGTCTTTAAAGTATTCATTTCAAACCGCTGATAGACTATGCTTTGTAATGCAATATGTAAATGGCGGCGAATTATTTTTTCACTTAAGTAGAGAACGTTTATTCTCAGAAGATCGAACAAGATTTTATGGAGCAGAAATTATTTCAGCTTTAGGATACTTACATTCACAAGGAATTATATATCGTGATTTAAAATTAGAAAATTTATTACTAGACAAGGATGGTCATATAAAAATAGCAGATTTTGGCCTTTGTAAAGAAGATATAACTTATGGAAGAACCACAAAGACATTTTGTGGTACTCCGGAGTATTTGGCTCCTGAAGTTTTGGAAGATAATGATTATGGACATGCTGTCGATTGGTGGGGAACCGGTGTGGTTATGTATGAAATGGTGGGTTTTATTTTAAAATTTTAATGTTTACAATTATTGTAATGAATTTTTCCAACTTTAAAACTTTTTTGCCGTATTCAAATATTTATTGCATGTAATTATAATCTTTCTGTCCCAAAAAATGTAGGATTATTGAATATTTACAATATTTTTTTAAATATTTAGTGCAAACTATACTTTAATTATGTAAAATATTATAAATACTAAAAAAATTTTCAGATTTGTGGTCGCCTTCCATTTTATAATCGCGATCATGACGTATTATTTACTTTAATCTTAATGGAAGATGTAAGATTTCCTCGAAATATATCAGTTGAAGCAAGAAGTCTACTGAGTGGATTACTTGCAAAAAATCCAGCAAGAAGATTAGGTGGTGGACAAGAAGATGTGAGAGAAATTCAAATTCATCCATTTTTTTCTAGCATTAATTGGACCGATTTAGTCCAAAAAAAGGTAATTTCTTATTAAATAAATTAAAGATATTTTTTTAAAAGTATTTACATATATAACAAAAAATAGATTACACCACCTTTCAAACCACAAGTAACATCAGAAACAGATACAAGATATTTTGATTCAGAATTTACCGGTGAAAGTGTAGAACTGACACCACCAGATCCTTCTGGACCCTTAGGAGCCATACAAGAAGAACCACATTTTCCACATGTAAATCTTTTTCTCCTAAAATTTTACTCAATAATTTTAATTAAATATTATTTTTTATTATAGTTTAGTTATCAAGACTTAGCATCAACACTTGGAACATCATCGCATATAAGTAGTTCAGCTGGATTGGCATCTATGCAATAACTTTCGTGTAAGAATAGTTTTATAATTATTGCATTACATATGGTTTAGTTCCGTGTATTTCCGACGATTTAGATTTTAAGTCAAAAAAGGAAAGTGATAGTTACACATCACATAATCGTATTAACACATAATAAACAAAAATAGAAAATGACCAGCAATTACTATTAATAAAAAAAAAAATATCGAACGTGATCGAATGATTGACAAATACTATCTGTATTTATATATTTTATATTAATTTATTTAGCTTCGTAACAAAGCTCCTTAAATTATTCGGTATTGAGTTACTTTGTAGATTTCGTTAAGAGTTCGTTCAATTAAAAATGGTATGAGTTGAATAAAGCTGTAAGTAATTTTCTTGAAACATGAAAGGCCTATACAACTTACGAATTATTTATATATGGTATACACATATATATTTATATATATATATATATATATATATATATATAAAATAAATATACTTCATTTGATATCTTAATTGTATATATATCTTTATACATAAAAATATTAATGTTTGACATAAGTGTAAATTTAAGAAGAAAAAAGTAAACGGTAATAAAAATAGTAAAAGTAAAATAGTAAAATTGTAAAAACCTAAAAACTTTTTTATTATACATTATGTTGAAATTTTTTCAAGGCATCCTTACTGTTATATTAACAGATAGGCTTTGAAAACTATATTTATAAGAACGTGGCTAATTAAGAAATAATTGAAATGAATAATAAATATCTATTTACACATCAAACATATTTCTTTATTTTCCATTGTAAACTTATATATTGTATGTTTTCATTATGTATGTAATCATTATTTTCTATCCCTTTTAATATAAATACAACAAAAATTTGAAGGCCACAAAATGCTTCTCTAAAAGTAATAAAATCATTTCCTATCCCCTTTAGAATAAGCACAACAAAAATTTTGAAGGCTATAGTGTCCTTTTACCATTATGAAACAAAAATTTTTGTTCTAGTTACGGCTAGAGCAAATGCATCACCCGTTTTACAACCTTGTCCGTCGTGCAAATGAAAAACGCATTGATTTGAACAGGGCTTTACGGAAACGACATTTTCTAAATCATCAACTTATTATTGCTACGGTTCCACTACGATTTCTTTAAAAAATTTAACGAATTTTTGTAGTGAAAACTGTTTTAGGTGCACTTTGCACTTTTTCTGGGGGGTAAATTTATTTCTACCGTCATACTTTTTTGTGTACTTAAAGAAAAAGTAAATATAAAAGTCGCATTTCAAAAACTCCTTTTATATTTAACTCACAAAAATGAGTAACAAGTGAATATTAAGTAACATAAGGGATATATTTGGAGTTGGTAAATTTTCTTACGTTTATATTAATGCTTATATTAATTGGAATCTATAATTATTTGAACAGTGTCCTTTGCAGAAGATGGATGCTGAAAATAAGTTTAGGGAAGAATGTGTACGAAAAAAAGAGTTGCTTGATGCTCGCATGCGAAAATATCGCAAAGGAAAACAGAGACAGCGAAGCAATTGGATGCTATGGCTCAGAATGAGCTTAAAGGTAACGGAAAAAAAAGTTGAAGAGGGAAATGACCAACGACGTAAATATTTGGAACGGGAACGTTCGAGAAAATATTGCAAGAAGAAGCGTCTCAAAGGTCTGAAATCTGTGGCTCACATGGTTCATGACTCAAAAATTGCTAGACCTTTACATTCTATTTTTTATATAATTTTATATTATTATAATAAAAAATATTCCATTAAAACTCTTAAGTTTTCACATCTGCCGTGTGGTTTTAAGCTCATGCTTTAATTTTTTTATAACTGCATCACTTTACATTCCTTTTAGTAGTAATGCTTGAGAAAATGTCTTAAGTCTACCTTTTTATAGGTGATATTAGTGATCATACGGAAAGTGTACCAAATGTTTTAAAATATATACTTTGTTTTTTACACTATATTGAAATATACGATGCACTCGATATTATTTTAAACTTAGTGGAAGAGAGTATAGTTTAAAGATATGTATTTATTTAGGATTAATAATTATTTTCCATGGACTGAAACTATTTTAGTAAATTGCGGATGGGTACCTAGAAGTCAATTAAAACCAGGAAAAAGGCCAGGAGAAAGATGAAATTGAAATTTGTGTAGTTGTTAGATCAGGAGAAGCACGAACAATATTTTCACCTAAACAAAAAGGAAATATATTTCTTTACAAATTATAAAATTTTAAATTTGTTGTTATTAATAACTTATAGTTGAATATTTATAGAGATTTAAATAAAATGTGTGAAATAACAGGTTCATTCCTTGCTTTGGTTGATGCTACATATGTACTCATTAACCTTTGGGTGCCAAGTCTATTCATCTACTTATATGTAGCATATTAAGGATTTCTGATTAAAAATAACACAATAAAATAACTTTCATTTTATTTTATATTGATTTGGAAAGAAGGTGGCGGTTAGGGAAAGCATTGTGTTTTAAAGTATCTCAAATTTTTTTCGCAAAATTGCAGTTTCAAGTATTTTGTTAAATTTTATACAGCCACTTAAGTATGGATTTACAGCGTTATATGTATACCATATTAAGGCTTATACAAATTTTGAGAAAAAGGATCATTCCATACATACATGAAGCTGTGCAGGTATATTTACACCGAATCACCTTTTTCGATTAATGTACCTCACTAAGCACATGTAGTGACTCTAGGATATAGAAATCTTTTCTATTAAACACTTCATGGAGCACGAAAATTTAGAACAGCTGTCATAATCCTCAATTTGAAAGTTTCTGTTTAAGTCAAACTTTTGACAATATATTTAATTACTTTTATACTATCATATAAAATATCACATATATTTCGAATTGATTTATTAAGCTAATCCATTAAATTTTATATATTATTTATTTTAAAAGCATTCCTTTTGCTACTTCCTCAGCCTTTGACTTACCAACTAACTCTGAAGCAATTTTTAAAGCAAATTCAAAAGCAGTTCCCGGTCCTCGGCTTGTAATTAATTTATCATCTTGTACAACATTTTCATTATCGACATATCTATTTAAATTAAAAAAAAATCATATATTTAGTATTAAATTTATATATAAAAAATATATATAACTTACGTATACTGTTCAAGTAAAATATCTTTCACGGATGGATAGGATGTAATTTTTTTACCAGTATAAATTTTATGAGCTGCTAATGCCGTTGGAGCAGCACATATAGCAGCCACATATTTTCCATTATTTTCTTGCTTTTTCAAAAGTTCACCCAGACTTTTTGATAGAGACATTGCTTTTGAACCTTCAAGTCCCCCAGGAAGTACAATAACATCATATGTATTCTTTTAAAATGAAATTTTTTGTTATATAAATAAAATTAAAAATAATTAAATATACTTCAAGCAAAGTATCAAGTGTAGTATCCGGTTTTATTAGAATACCTCGCGAACATTTTATGACTTCGGCGCTATTCAATCCGGCAACTGTCACAATAACCTAAAAACGTATTATTTTAGTTGCATTTTTAACTATTATAAAGAATAATTATCGCACTCCAGCTCTTCTTAACACATCAGCTGAAATTACAAATTCCATTTCTTCAGCGCCTGGAGCTAAAATAACTAAAGCACTTCCTGACATTTTACGAAAATATATAGAACTTGTTGAAAACAATAACTTTGCGCAAAACGCTGCCATATACTATTTATTTTCTAAACGTCAGACATGTGTATGCATTTTGGGGAATCCCAGTGGGAAATTGAGAGCTCGCAAAGACATGTTAAAGCGCTTCAAAATCAGCATCGAAAGCAACAAAATCACTTGGTCTAATCAACAAAGTCTCCATACACAGAGGTTAATAGTGCAAAATTTGAGATCGAAAAAAACATAGAACTCACGATTTTAGAATTTTTTAAATATTTTTCCTGGCATCAGGGGGTCCATATTTATCTAAAATCATTTGGGGGGGGAGGGCGCAGATCGTGTTCTAACCGTAATTTTTTGTTCCACCCAATCAAAAGTCGCGATGAATGTACTTTATTAGATTATAATCTAATCTTTTTAACATCAACCAGGAACATGGTTTTTTGAATTCTAGCATTGGTAGCGCTGAAAGGCGAAAAGTTTTTACTTTTCGAACTGTGCTATTTGACACTTTTAATGTCAAATTGTGTTTCTCCTGTTTCAAAGATGGAGGCAAAAATTAATATCGGTAAGTATTTTTTAATTTTTTTATAAATTATAAGTGTTGTGTTTATAATTATAAATGTTGTGGAAATATTAGTTTAATTAGAAATTAATTTATTAGCAGCATTACTGATCCAAATGATAGTAGTGCTTGCTTTTATCAACGTCGGCTCTTATGTTTTTGATAGCCGGCATTCCATATATCTGATTTGGATATAACTTTAAATTCAAATTTAAAAATAGATATTAGTAAATTAAAAAATTTAAACACAGAAAATCAAACTGATTATACTTAGAGGTTATCTGGAGATTTTACATAATTGTTTTCGGATGAAATTTTAATATTGACGTGCAGAGATAAAAATGGGCTTTTTAATAATCTTGATTTAATCAAAATTAATGATGGTTATGGTGGAATTAAATTACCTAAATTTGAATATGAATTTGGTGATACAATTATTGCCTAATTGCCCGTCGTGGTCATCATAAAACATTTAACCCCTTAACGTGCACACTCGAGTTAAGTCGAGCACACTAAACTGTCCAAAATGTGCATGCTCGAGTTAACTCGAGCGGCGTTTATTTTATATTAACATTTTGATTCATTCATTTTTCGATATATATTTTATTAATATACATATAATATTATTATTATTGTTGTTATAATTATTATTATTGTTTGGTTTTATTTTACATTACATTTTAACAAAAAAATATATATACTCAAGTTTATCGGAAAGTGGCTCAGAAAAGTGATAATTTTATTAGTGATTCTAAGGATAGTTCAGAAGAAGATATAGCTTTTGATTGGAAGCATATAAGCAATGTCCAACCATTGGCTAAGTGCTGCACCTTGTTTCAAAATATATCACACAGAAGAAAATTTTGGATAATTTTTTAAAATAATAATTGAAGAAAAACAGAAAAACTGATAAAATTATGCTTTTTACGAAAAACAATTAAATAAAAAGATAAAAAAGTCGATGTACTTGTATTATTGCAATATTCGGCTCTTTTCTGCAACGTGGATTAAAATCCATAATTAAAATAAAAATTTTGATTATTTTTGTATTTATTTAATTTTTTTGACAAGATAAAGTTCTAAATTGTGTTTTTTTATGATAAAAAAAATTTTTTTTTTTTTTCAATAAAACTGCAGGTTAAGGGGTTAAATAAACTGAAAATCGTTAACAATTAAAGAAAAGGTTGTTATAATTGTTTTTTGGTAAATGAATTTTATTAATTTTATTCCTAATTTTATTATTTATTATTTATTATCATTTTTATCATTATTTATTAGAAGAAACTCCACGAAGAAAAAAATATCTTAATGGACTCTGGCGCCATAAGGACCAAAATAAATAATTTAACAAAAATCCACAGGTATTAAATTAACATTTTCACTTCATTTATGCTTTGATTTTTCTTATAATTTTATTTTGTAGATCAGAAAGGTGAAACGTTGGCATCACTGGAGGGAGCCCAAGTAGTTGGGAATATTATGACGCTGTAGATGTGGTGTGGAATATGTGGTTAGATTAATCAAAAGTAATATCAGGTATGAGTGTACCCTATGCCAAATTGCGGCTCCATTTGGGGGAATGGACCGTCACCTCACAAACAATTATCACCGGGAAAAATATTTAAAAAGATATTTTCACGAAACTATGCAAAATTGTAGAAACATAAGGGGACTAAAAAGGTCCAAAATAAATGAAGACATCGCCATAGCAATCGAACAGCACCACGGCAGAAGAGCACCAGAGCAGGCTTCCGAGGAGTTTTATGAAAAACATAGGGACAGTATTAGGGAAATGATTGCTACGTCCTGGCATGCCAATGAAAATAATAGCCCAACCTTCAGGAGCCTAACTAGGAACTAACAATGAAAATTAAAATATATCCAAATTTTTTTGTTCAAATCCTTAATAAACAATAAAAAAGATTTAATCAGGAAATTTCTTAAGTTTTATTAATTTTTGTTAAATTAAAATTTTTTTTAGCCTCTTAAAAAAAATTTTTTTGTATTTATTTAAATTATTTATTAAGGGGATAAAATCAAAATATTGTATACTATGTTATTTATTATGCATTACAATTAGAGGGAATAATGTGCTAACCAATTTTTTGTCTATTATAAAATAGGGGTAGTAGTAAAAAGTTTAAAAAAAAAAAAAAAATTTTAAATTTAACTATTAAAATTTTTTAAGGCTAAATAAACATTGATTTTTTAACTTCTTTTATTTTTTTTATTTTTAATAAGGAGTTCTTGTGTTTCAAAAAACACAAAAAAAAAAAAAAAAACAATAAATACATAAATACATAAATAAATAAATAAACAAACAAAAAATAATATATATATATATATTACTCAAGGTCATGCACCTTAAAAAAAAAATAAAATAGGAAGAAAAACATATATATTATGTATTCGAAAAAAACAAAAAGAAAAGAAAAAATCAACAAATTGATGATTCTTTTATAAAATCAATTAGAACATAGGAAATAACAAAAAATAGTAGTACCAATTAATTAGGGAACAAATAGTTTTTTTTTGTTATGAGCTATATAAAAACAAAACCATGTATATTACATATTTTTTTTCTCTGGAATTGGACCACAACATAAGAAATCACTACATCTTATAAAATTTATTAAAGATACACCAGGAATTAGAGAAAATTTACATCATCCTGTATCAGCATGCCGAACAATATATCTAATTAATAATAATCTTACTGATCAAACTTTATCATCTGTTATATCAAAAATTGTATGAGCAGCTGAGGAATTTGTTGAAAAAACATAAAGGACCATTATATGCAACGCCTGTTAGGGAAGCAATGGGTTTCTATAACAAAATCAGGATTCATGGGAATATTTGCCAAATACATATACAATAATTTTTTTTTCCCGCACATGGTTTCGCAGAAGATGGTGGATTAGATAGCTCAAAATGATCAGGACGAACTGTTAATAATTATGGCGAAATTCTTTAACCAATTATATGCACGAACTCGTAGAAAAATTCGTCGAAAAACATCCAAAAGTATATACAAACGATTTAGTCCACGAACATGTCCACATAAAAAATTTCTCAGTGATGGATTTTGGACATGTATTGCTCAACAATTAAACACTCACTTAAAAATTGTTAAATTGGACCAAAAGAGGATCCAATGTATGTTGATAATGTTGTTGATAAATAAAAAAAGGTCTATTATAATTACGAACTGCCACTGCCGAAATTATTCCAACAAATTTATGATTCCTGAGAAAACTGCCGATGTGTCCAAAAAAAAAATTAATTAGCTTAAATAATTTTTATGAAAAAACAAACAAAAAAAGACATTTTCTTAAAGATTATTTTCTTATTTGGTTTTTAATTCTTGTATAGTAATTAAACGAGAAAATTATTTATAAATTACCTTATAAGAAATAAAAAAAAAAAACAAAGAACATTTTGCCCCCGAAAAATGTTCTCAATAAGGGAGAAGGAATGTTGGATATGAAGATCTTCAATCTTCATATTTTCTTAATTTTTAAAATAAAAAAAAGAAAAGAAAAAAAAACAATTAATTCTAACAAAATAAGCATTTATGCATATTATAAAACTTTTATTCATTTGTGACAATGAACCATTATAAACTTTGAAAATGCGGAATTTGCAAATTGAAATATATTTGAGTGATTTGCAGATTTCGCAAAAAATATTATGGAACATGAAAAAATTGTATTGAGGAGTGGGATTAAAAATTCCCTATAAAAGTAAATCAATCAATACAATTTTTAAAAGACAAACCACGGCCCTACTCGGCAGGTGAGTCTTCTTTTTTTTTAAATAAACAAATTGCCCCAATTGGCAATCAATAAATAAAATTAAATTGTGTATCATTTTAAATATCGGCTTTTTAGCCACTAGTAACTGCCCTACAAGGCAAATATTTTAAATATCGGCTTTTCAGCCACTATGGTTTATACCCGTTCTTAACAGGCAAATTACACACTTTTCAACTACACAGAAAGCCACTTTTGTATGGGCGAACTGAGTACATAAGTGGTTGGAAATATGTAGTAACAGCCTTTTAAAGTTTGTAGTCAAAGAAAATTGACATCTATTGTGAATTTTTTCTTATTGGATCCTCCTGTTTTGTATATCTCAGCTCGTTTTACTTCACTAATATTCATTATTTAACTTTATAAAACAATTTACATGAATAAAATTAAAAACTCTTAACTTTTCTTTAATTTTTTTAGTAAATAACCTTTAATATCTGATTAGACATTTCAAATCATATGTTTTGAGATTTAGACGCCATGTTTTTTTTTTTGTATAATTTCAGACTATTTCGAAAAACCAAACAAGATAAGTCCAATATAAAAGAATTGTTATGGCATATAAATAAGTAACAAATAAACAATATTCTATAATAATAAATCAAATTCTTCTAAGAGTAAAATATAAAAATGCTTTATTTTAATTAAGGGTACATATTAATAAGTATTTACAAAAATTTTAATGTAATTAATTAAAATGACTACTCATACAAACCATGAAACACAATTACATTTCCTTTTGATTTTTTTTTTGGTTTTTAGTGTGTTTAATACGAGAATCACTCTAGTTAAGTTTTAATGCTTTTTATTGTGTTATGTTTATTTATTTAAGGAAAAACAAAAAAATGATTATGATTTAATAGGTAATATACAACATTATCACTTTTTTTAACTTAAATATTAAGATTATAGTAAATATATTTTAAGTTTAAAACATTATTAAAATTTATTTTGAATAGCGTTTGAATTCCAATACAACACCGTCGTCATCGGGTCCTTCAAACAGTAAGCAAAATTATAAAGGTTAGAAACAATACGATAATAATAAAAAAATTTATAACAGTTATTAATTTTAAAATTTTGAAAAATAGGTTTTCAAAATGTATATCATGCGTTTAAAGCTGAAACAACAGAGTCAACTGTCCAAGTAGTAGAAAAACCTATTTTTAAAAGAAGTAATTTATAAACCAAGTATTTTTAGAAAAATTCGTAGGAGTAATTTAGGCGTGTGAATGGATGGATGGTCCATAAACATTATAGCAAATATCCCTGTTAAAATAAGATACATATTTGAAATTTTATTTTTCAAATGTTACTGGGTTAAGGAGTTTTGTTTTGGTGGATAAAATCTTCATTTTTGAACATTTTTAAGTAGTGTGAAATGTGAAAATATTTGTAAAAAATCCACTTTTAAAATCACAAGTCAAAACCTTAAAGCAATTGATTTGTTGAGTCCATCGACTTTTGCGAATTCACTTTTGGCCCAATTAAAATGAATGTTTAATGAACTTTATTTTTTTTACCATTTTAAAAATCATACTTTTAAGCTTCTACTTATCTTTTACATCTTTTTGATTGGGTTCATATTATTTTCGCATTTAATCACGAAACATTTAGGGATTACCTCGTATCTGTAAGTATTTTTCAAACCCGTTGTTCAATCTGGCAACTGTCACAATAACCTAAAAACCTGAGTTAGCATTTTTAACTATTATAAAGAATAATTATCGCACTCCAGCTCTTCAGCTGAAATTACAAATTCCATTTCTTCAGCGCCTGGAGCTAAAATAACTAAAGCACTTCCTGACATTTTACGAAAATATATAGAACTTGCTGAAAACAATAACTTTGCGCAAAACGCTGCCATATACAATTTATTTTGGAGTATCCCAGCAGGAAATTGAGCGCTCGCAAAGACATCATCAAGCGCTTCAAAATCAGCATCGAGTGCTTGATTGCATGAAATACTTCATTGTCAATTTAACACTCCAATCTATAATCAATTTTATTGATAAAAATCTCTTCTAAAATTAGTCAGTAATATTACAGCTTCATCCATGTCTATTCTATTTCGTAGTTAATAATATAATCTTATAGTATTTAAAGTTTATTTAATAATTTTAATATCAATATATTGATAAGAACTTCGAAAAAATTTTAACTCTAAAAACACTGAAAATTATCGTGCGCCCACTTTAAATAGATCACTATAAATGAAACCGAAGATTTCATCAAAAAAACCTAGACTTTAGACTTAGCACAAGACAACAGACAGCATGCCATCTGCAAACAGGCAAGTGCCAATTTTAAATACTCATTAGCATATTCTTGTGCAAAACGGATTAATTCGAGTGCTTGTATTGTGCTCGGAGTTAAAGCGCATTAGAAATTTTCCGCTGGCATGGAATAAACTTGGTCTATATGTGTTTGCGCTTCTTTAGCTCTTCTGTTCTTAATGCAAATGCATTCAAAATATGTTGAAATGTATAACTTTTTATATTTTATAAGCCAGGATTAACAAAATATAAAACATTTTATTTAAATAAAATTAGACTGAAATTATTTTATCTAATCGTAAGGTGATTTTAAATATAATTAAAAATGTATTTTGTTTATTTTTTTGTGTACACATAGAAATAATAAATGATATAAAAAAATATTTTTATGCATATGCTGCTAGGGTATCTTGAATCCATCTAACATAGTTGTTAACATTAACATAAACACCTGGAATTTGCCCGTTTGCGCAACCTATTCCCCAAGCAACTAATCCAGTTACAAACCATCTATTTGCCATTTGACATACTAATGGCGCACCACCGTCACCCTAAAATCGAAAAAAAGTATAATAAAAATATCTAAATTTTATAGACACACAAAACATACCGTACAAGCATCTTTTCCTATTTGTCCTCCGGCACATATAAAGCTAGCATTATTAAAAACATAATTTGGTCCTAATCGTGTTTGAGATAGAAGATTTTGACAGTCTTCTGAAGTTCTTATTTGAACATCAACTTCTCTAAGAATTGTTTGATAGCTTCCCCCAATGAAAGAATTTTTACCCCAACCAGCTACATAACAAAGAGATCCAGTAAAAGAGGATGCAGGTAAACAAACTGTTCCAATTGTTGGAATTTGGCCAAGTCTTGCAGGCATTGTTAATCTAATAAGAGCGATATCATTCCAAAGGACATCCTCTTGAAAATTTGGATGTATAATAATTTGTGATACACTAAAATCTTGAGAAGGTATTGGTTCATTTATATTTGCTGCATTCCATTCACCTAATCGAATTGTTAATGTATTAGGCCTACAAAAATATTTTTTAAAGTAATATTTAGAATTTCAAATTGATATGGTTTTAATTACGGCCTATTCATGACTTTATGGGCTGCAGTTAAGACAAAGTTACTTGAAATTAATGCTCCTGAACCAATATAATTAATACCATCAATAAGAATTGCCGCTTGCCATGGATAAGCTCCAAAAGCAGCTTCACCTTGCATAGGTGAAGGACTATTTGGAATTGGAGGATATCTTATCCCGCATTGAGGATTTAAACTATTACAGCAACAAACTTGTTGTGCGGGACATATTGAAGGCTGTGTTGGAATAACTTGTGGCTATAATTAGCATGAATTATATTTTCATAAAAATAAAGTAACATTTATCTTGTTAAGTGATAAAGTGTAATATATGTTAAACTCACATTATTTACAATACGGATATCTATTTGTCCTGTACCATTGTTTGGAAGATTTAAGCAAGTTCCTATCGGTACACAAGAGCAAGAAAGGCCGTTACCATAAATTGGTTGACAAGATAAAGCTAAAAATATTGAAAATAAAATCACTTTACATATTTTATTACATAAATTACAGTTTTTACTAAAAATTTTATTTTAATCGGAAATTTAATAAGAAAATTCTACGGAAAAAAATTAAAATTTTTATAACTCTAACTATAAATAAAATTATTGTTACCTGGATTTGGAATATTATTTTGTTTAGCAGAAATAATATTTTTCGAAGGCGAAAACGTTATTCCTTCATTTGCATTCATATTTTCTAGATTGTAACCGGGCATAAGTAATGTAATATGCATTAAAATCAATATAATATTCTTCATTTTAATTTTGATTGAGTAAAACATTTTTTTAAAAAATTTAAATACACTTGAAAGAAACGTTTACCTTAATGGTCAAAGCACAAATGATCAAATTGTTTAACGACCGAGCAAAATGATTTAGTTAGACTGATCAACGAACCACAAATCATTGGAAATTTATAACAAATAGCTAACTTTTTATGATGAAATATTTACTTTATTCAAAATATAATATTTAATGATTCTGACAATGAATATAATGATTTTGGGATGCTGTTGTATATAAAAATTAAGTAATTATCTTGATTATAGCACATTTGCGAAATTGGGACGTTTTTTTCTATCAAATATTTAGTCCTTGAACAAAATATTCTTATGGCTAAATTATTTTATATTAATTTCATAGCCTTACAAAAAAATTTATGTAAATATGTTTATTGTATTAAGGAGTATATCAAAAAATGTAAATAATTGCCGACGTAATTTTTTTATAACATAAAAATTATTCTCGCAAAAATAAATTGAACAGAAAAGATTGAAAAAGAAAAAAATCTGAGTTATCCTTGGACAAAGCTTGTTATTTCGGTTATGGGACGTTGTGGACAATAACCGCGATAATGATCACCTGTTTATAGAAGGGTTGAATAACATTTACCCGGTGAAGTTACAAAATTTATCCAATATCTATAGTAGATTTCAAACGTCTGGTAAAGTGCCAAGTTATATATTTTGTCAAGAAGAAATTTTTTCAAGAAATATTATTTAAAACAAATTCACTTTGGCCCTGCTCAGTTTAATGTTGGATTATTTTTTACATTAAATAAATTTATTAGGTTTTAAAATTATCGTCAATAAAGTTATCCTTGCGAACAATAACATTTATCTTTTAGAATATTCAAATTTATTTATTTTATAGAGAATCATACTTGCTATGAATTTATAATCAAATTTTTGAAATTATAAAATGTTTAACTATGTTAAATATCTTTTTATCTTTACTCTAAGTATTTGTAGATTTTGGTTCGTTTTTACAAATGAATTTTGTCATCCAAATGACTGTAATAATGAAGGTGAATGCCAAATATCAAAAGGAATAAAAAAATGTAATTGCATAAGTGGAATTTATGATGGCGTGTATTGTAATAATCCTATAAATCATTGTGAATCTCAGCCTTGCAAACATGGAGGGGAATGTAAAGATTTTAGAGGAGGATATTACTGTATTTGCTCTGGAGAGTACTCAGGCCAAAATTGCACGGAAAAAAATAAAAAACTTTTTAAAAACCTTGTTGTACACTATAATCATATTTCTCAGGTTAACCAAGAACAAAATTTATTATTTATCTTAGAAGATCTTGGAAGCAATAATATATATGTAGAGCTATCATCCCCAAACTATTATATTGACAGCTTTGATTTTTCTCCAAAATTAAAGTTAAAAAAATCTAATGATTTAAGGCAGCTAAGTAGAGAGCTTGGAATTCAAAAACCTGAAAATATTCCATTTACAAAAGGTTTTTATTACATTATCAAATATTCAATTATAAATTTTGGTCATACATCACTTAAGCTTCAATTATATGACAACGATTCCAAAGAAGACATTCTTTATTATTATTTTGAATTTCATATTTTTGTTTATATAAATCCAAGTAATTGTTTTCCTCGCGTTAAGCAAAAGAACTGTGAAAGCCCGTCAAAACCTTTTGAGATTCTTGTTAACAAATTTAATCATTTTGAACCAATTGTTGAAAAGAGTTGTGGCTTTAATTCGACATTAAAATTTGAATGGACAATACGAGATTTACGAGATCTTAGTAATATTTAATGATTTTTTGAAAAATTGTTACTCATTTTATTTTACAGAAACTCTTCTTAGTTTTAATAATGAAAAAGCAAAGCATATAAAAATACCACCATATACATTTCTTTTTAATGATGAAAAATCTCAAACGGTGTATATTATGAAAACAAAAGTAATAGAAACTTCAGGTGATGGTCAAAAAATAGGGATATCTTTTTTTAGAGTAATATATATATAGATGAATACGTTTTATTTAATAGCAATAAATTGAAAATTTTTTACTTTGTTTTAGTGTTACTTTAAAGTTTTACTTCCTCCGATAGATGCCACAATTAATGGTGGGAAGTTTCGAAAAGTATATGCCAATGAATCTTTTATTTTGAATGCTTTAAGCAGTGTAGATAAATTTATTCCATTGTCCAAATATCCAAAATTAGAATTCAATTGGAGTTGTATACCAAAGGAAACAAAAAATGGCAACAAATATTGTCAGAATTTAAAAAGTGAAGGTATAGTAAAATAACTAAAATACAAGGTGGTTCCGAAACTTCTTGGACTTCCTAATGCCTTACAAAAAAAATTTATTGTAATTAGTTACAAACTATAAAATTTAATATCTAGCAATCATAACTATATAAAATTTCATTTCTTTAAAGATCTATTATTGGAAGTAGACAAAAATTCGCTTGACATCAATGTGAAATATAATTTTACGCTTAATATTTCAAATATTATGTTTGAATCTGAAACATGGCAAGAAATTGAACCAGTTAAAACTCAACAATTAATAATTTCAATTGATTGTTTACGTAATTGTGACTTTCAAGAATTTAATCAGTTTGAAGAAATACATCTTTTAGCAAGATGCATAAATTGTAACAAAAATAAAATATATTATAAATGGACATTATGTGAAAATGATTTGATATGTGGGTCAAATATTTTAAGTACAATTAAAAGGGTAAAAATTCCTAATCCGAACACTTCTAGTTTAACGATACAGCTTGAAATTGATCAAAATGAAAAACATGGTATTGTCAAATATGTATTTACAATGAAAACACCAATTAAAAAAGGTTCTTGTAATATAAGTCCTTCAAGAGGAGAAGAATATATAACTGAATTTGAAATTACTTGTGATAAATTTCGAACTAAATATGAACCATTAATATACAGTTTTTTTTTAGATGATCAATTACTTTATAGTTCAGGTGATAATGTTTTTAAAACGATTCTTTATAGTAGCAATGGAAATCAAGCAAATATTTCAATTAAAATAAGTGACCAGAGACAAGCATATACATATTTTAACATAAGTGTAACTTTAGATTCTATGAATACATTAAACAATTTTACCAATTTAATGGATTTCATACAAAATAATCAAACAATGGTAAAAATGATTATATCTGGTAATTATAGTACTGCTATTATTATGGGTAATATAATTTTAGAAAAACTTGTTAATTTAAATGATCTAAATCAAAGAGATATAATAAATGAAAAACTTACAGAAATCTTTATAAATATTATTCCAAATACTATACCAGAAATTGAATCACTTGGAATATTTACAAGAAATCTTGTAGCTAAAATCAAACTAAATAATAGGATTATACGAAATATAGCTTATATTTTTGATAATATTGAAGCATCCTTAAATACATTAATTAAAACAAAAGAAATTTTAGATTTATCTAAAAATGATTATGATAAAACAACAACTAATTTAGTTGAAATTATTGATAGTACATTAAATGAAATTGAAGATTTTACTATGATTAAATCATTAGAATTTCCTAGACCGGAAAATAGCTTTAATGAAATCTATCCAGATTATGGTGAATTAGATTTAAATAGTTTTATAAAAATTTCCAACTGGCAAATTGGATGTAAAAGTGCTCAAAAGCTACTTAATACTCTTGGAAGAGTTAGTAATTCAATATTTAAATCAAATGAATTTGAATATGAGCAAAAAACTAAAAATATGAAATTAAATTATATAAAGTATGAAAATTTTGATTTTTCAACTTTACAACAATATCAAGGTTTTAATACATTATTTAATATTACAAAAGATTTAAGAAAAAATCTTAAAATGATAAATAATAATGAGTTTGGAATTCAAACTATATACTTTAAAAATGATCCATTTTGGTGGTGTTCTCAACCAAATAAAGTTGAAACAAACATTATATTTATAAATTTTTTTAATAATAATTTAAATATATATGAAAAACAAGAAACTTCCTCATATATTTTAAATCTGATATTCAAATTAAATACCCAACATGAAAAATATAGTGAAACGAAAGGATATATTGGAGAACATGATATGCTAATATATAAATTAGAATCTGTTCCGGCTGGTTCTTTAATTGAATTAGTTTTTAATTTATTAAATGGAAGTCTATGTATAAAGCAAACAACTAACAGAATACCAAGTTATAAAAATTTCTCTCAAGATTCATGCGATATTAAAAATAATTCATTGAAACAATATTCTAATAGCAAAGATAAGGACGCTGATATTTATATTGCAATAAGTGCTGCTAAAATACCGTCTCCAATAACTAAAATTGTGTTTAAATTTATAACAAAAATTTATTCATGTGTATCCTGGGATAATTCTATTATGAAATGGAAAACAAAATATTGTCAAGTTGATAATAAAACAAATAAGACTCATATTAATTGTAGATGTAGACATTCATCATCAATATTTGCTGGTAAATCATATCAAACCACTTTTAGCTTAAAATATCGAAGATATATTCCATATATAATTAAATATAATTTAATTATACCTATATCTATAACTGTAATAACAATATTCTTAGTAGTATTTTTTATACAAGTTTGGTATTATGATAAAAAATTTAAAAAAAAATTAAACTATATTTTTGCAAATAATGAGAATAACAATAAAAACCAATCTTATAGATATTTAATTACAGTTATAACAGGTGGTCTAAATTTTGCTGGAACTACATCAAATATTTACATCCGATTACATGGACTTAATAGTATATCTGAATTTATTAGATTAAATGTCGAAAAATTATTCAATCGAAACTCAAAAAGAACATTTTTATTGTATACACATAAAAATTTTGGTAAAATTTATGGAATAACTCTTAAGCATGATAATTCTGGAAGATATCCGGCTTGGTACTGTAGTTATGTTAAAATTAAAAATATTGAACTAAAGGAACAATATATATTTCTGGTAGAAAAATGGATATCTTATTATTTTAATGATTCTATTGAAACTTATGTAGAAACAATAAGTAGACAGGAGTTTTTTTCAAAAAAGACAATATTTAAAATGCATGTAGATAAAAATTTTAAAGAGTATATTTGTTGGCATAATTTATGCTGTTGTCAATGTAATTTAAAAATTATTCCAACTGTATTTTTTACAATTTCACTTATATCAATGCTTACAGTGTTAATTCTTCAAAAATCAACAACAGAAAATTATGAAGAGGAATATGAAGAATATTCAATGTTTACCTTAAGAAATATAATTTCAGTGATAATTTTTTCTTTAATCAGTTTTTTTATTAGTAAAATTTTAATATATTATATTCAAAGAAACCTAAAAAAAGGACTTAATTATAAACTATTGTTCAGAGATGATTACTAAAAATGTGTTGATGTTTTTTTGATTATATTATGTCCGATTTCCAAGATTTGGGGGTGTGTTGTGAAAACAAGTAGTTCAATTAAAACCTAAAACACACAAAGCTATGTTTTCTTTTTTTTAGTAATTATTGCAAATCATATTTGGTTAAGTTATAATTTGTAAAGAATTTGAAAATAAAAGTACTTAACCTTAGTAATTTGAATAATTTATTTTTATTATATAGCTATCCCAATTAAAATCATTGCTACAAAGCATATAAGCATAATCCTTTTTTTAAATTTTTATTAAAGATGTGTATAATAACGACTAACAGTCTTCTAGTTTAAAACCTTACGTAAATAGAACTCTTTAACACATTCGTGCAAACTACGAGATATCTCGTGCTATTTGGTACATACACTTGCATTCGATTTAGAGACATAATTAAATTAATATCTGTGGAAGTATAAATTTTAGAAAAAATATAAGAGGATGAAATATATTTCATGTAAAATTAATAAAAAAACGAGACAGTAATTAGAAAGTGATTTTTTATTGCTTAATAATAACTAAAATTAATTCCTATTTTTAAGTTTTTTTTAGGTAGAATATAATAATAAGCTTAATACTAAGTTTTTTTAAAACATGCACCTACACATAGAGCGGGGTTATAAGGACACGCTGGGCAAAAATAGTGGCTTTCCTTTCGTAGTTTTAGCTTCGTGCAAATCCGGCATGGTTTTGTTGGCTTATTTTTGCTGCCTTAGGCCTGTGGCTTGTACTCCAGATAGTGAAATGTGTGAAGGATTATTGCTTCCCTAAACTGAAGCAGCGTCATCTTATTAGTTGCTGGGCTTCTTTTATTGTAAAAAATATATGCGTTGTGCAGGAAAATTTCTATAAAGTGTAATGCGACCTTTTTATACAATGAAGAAAAGTTACCCCCGTCAAGAGAACATTCATCTTCAAAACTATTTAAAAAATCATCCATTCTGTTTGTCACAATTATTAAATATGCTGTAAGGTCTCGTTTTATGCGGATTATTTTTATGCGATTTTGAAGTTGTACGGTTTGTATTTCCTCCAAAAATTTCTTGAACAAATAATTAAGAAAAATGAAGTCGCAATAAGAAAATCTGTCATTTCTGGTACAAAATTAAGCGCCAAATTATCATCTTACTCAAGGGATGTATTATTAGAGAGAACAGAAAGAGCCCTCGTAATTTGGATTGAGGAGCGAATTCAAAGGCGAATTCCTGTAAATGGTTATTTAATCCAAGAAAAAGCTCTTCTGTTTTATGAGTCAACAAAATAGTCAGAGCCATCAGCTTCCATTTCCCAGGCTGGTAAAGAATTTTCAGCTAGCAAAGGATGGCTAACCGGGTTTTTAAAAAGAAATGCATTTCATAATATCAAGATTACAGGGCAAGCTGCGTTAGCAGATGAAGTAGCAGCAAAAAAGTTTCCACAGGAGCTAGCGAAAATTATTGAAGATGGGGTCTATTATACCGATCAAGTATTTAACGCTGATGAGGCAGGGCCTTATTCGAAAAAAATGCCTAACCATACTTACATCGCAAAGAATGAAAAAACTGCAAGTGGACATAAAGCAAATAAAGATCAAGTAACATTAATATTTTGTAGCAATGCATCGGGAAATCGGATGTTGAAACCACTAATAATAAATCGATATCTTAGACCACGTGCTCTAAGAGGCAGGTGCACGTCCCAGTGCATTAGATGGTTAACCCGAAAGCCTGGGTGACAACAGCTATTTTCACAGAATGGTTCAATAATTGCTTTGTACCAAAAGTGGAAGCCTATATGAAGGAAAAATCTCTCGATTTTAACGTTTTGTTAATTATTGACAATGCATTAAGTTTGAATACACGTTTATTTTAAGCTTTTATATGAATTTCTTTTAGACATTCGAAGTAATTTATTAAGTAGCCTACTTCTTTTAAATTCAGCAAACTTTTTTATGCGGTTTTAAGTTAATTTTAACTCGTTGTTTTGGTTTTATGCGATTTTGAAAAATTACGGAACGTATCCCTAGGCTTTCAAGGCCAGTAAAGTCTTTTTTAATGCGAATTTTTTATATGCGCTTTTCTGTAGAACGTATCCACCGCATAAAACGAGACCTTAGATGTATTTCTAATTTTATTTTGAAGCTTGCCTTATTTTTTAATTTGACTATCACTTAAAAATATAAAAATAACATTTTCAAACCACAAGTACTTCTTCTGTGCTCAGATTAACTTTAATTTTACTCATTCCAATATTTAAATAATATCCTACTATATTGGTTAAAAATAATTACTGTAATTACTACTAAGAAGCGTGCCTTGCTGGTAAATTTTATTAGATTAAAAATATTATTATTACACCTTATCTAAAATGACTTCTTTTTCAAAAATGAGATCATATAAAATTAAGGGATATGTCATTGTAAAAATAATTACTGTAATTACTACTAAGAAGCGTGTCTTTTTGATAAATTCCATAAGATTAAAAATATTTTTGTACTAATAGACCTTGCATCTTAATCCTTACATACATGTTTACAACTTACCTAAAATGACCCTTTTCCCAGGAATGGAATCATATAACAATTAATAGAATTAAACAATTAAAAAATTTCATTGGCTTCATTAAAATAAATGCTTGGCGCTAACGGCAACATACGTAAAATATGCTTAGCAGCGAATGGATTAAGAACTTTAAAAGCAATTACACGTAAAGCTCAGAAGAGAATTTAAATATTTAAGGGCCATTTAGTAAAAATTTTTAATTGCTTTATTTGCCATAGCATAGCAAAAAATTTTCATATATTAAATAGATATTTTTCATACTCTCAATTTGGTGTATTTTTTAACTTAATTTGATAAGTATAATTTAGCAGATATGGTAATTTTTATTTTCACCTTACTTGGTAATTAGTGAAAGTTATAATTTGCTTTGACGGTCAGGAATTTTTTTTCTTAAAATTCATATATATATATTATTTTGAAAAAAATATTGTATATAAAGTTGAGCTTTTTCTGTAGCGTTATGAGCTTTAATAGTTTTACTCCCAAACAAATTTTATCCATAAAAGGTTTATACTTCAAAAATTCTCAAGAAATGTATTTTAGAAAGTAGAAAATAAAAGCGTTATGGAAAAAATAGTTAACAGTCATCTTTTTTTGTACCATACTTTTAAAATAAAATTCATTATCGGTTTTTAGGGCATGATCTTGCTTCCTTGTCGAAATCAAAATTGAATATGAAAAAAGTTGCATTCCATGTTCCTAATTACTTTGAAAATAAAAATAATAAGAAGAGTTAATTGAGCCACATAAAATTACATGAGTACAATGATCTTAGAGATATAAATACAAAATTTTAATTTTAATACTTAAGTTACACAATTGTATTATTTAAATACTAACCATGCAGATAAAAGAAATCCAGCGATGCATGTGGTGGCATTGTGAATGGTAATAGATAATAAATTGTGAAAGCTACTTGCATTGGGTGGCTTGCTTCAGTATAGAGAAGAATAACATTGTTGGATGGTAGCCAGTCAAGAGACCAAAATCAGGTGCAAATGAGTGATACAACTAACACATGTAGTTGTGGAGGTTAGTCTAAAGGTACAAGGGTGAGGTCTTCTGATTGCCGCCCTCACTCGATGAATTCAGCTTCAGTGAGGACAGAGGGTTAGTGTGCAGAATGTTAAAGTGTGATAAATAAATATTAGGGTGGATTGAACTAGAGGAGCTTGTGATATGACGGTTGGAAATATGTTGTCTTAGGGGAGTCACCACTACTTCGAGGAATTTTTGGGGGAGTTTAATTTTCAGATTCAGATGTTTGAGCACTGCTTAACGTGCCAGACGCTACTCTGGCCTTACCGAACCCATGGTACACAAGCTTATTAGAGATCAATCGTTCTCCACGTGTAGTGTATTGTTTTGGCAAGAGAAGTTAATAGGCTTAATAGCTTAATTAAAGCTTCAGCACTCGCAAATAGTATCTTTTTTAGCGAACATTTGAAGAGTTTTTGAAAAACACCAGTTGGCATTTAACCGCATTAAGTTTGAATCCCTATTTAAAGAAGTAATTTTGATAGACAGTAACTTGTTAAAGACCTCGAACGGTTCGACTGCGCTGGCAGAGATAAAAATAAAGTAGATACTGGCATTTAAATCATGAGAGCCGGCATCGTCTAGCATAGAGCAGAAAAATTTAGCATAGACTTCTGAGAGACACCCGTCCTAACCAAAAAAGATTTAGAGGACTGATTATTAATTGTTATTTGCATAAAATGTTGTGGAGTAACAGAGATAGGGTATTTTTTCGTCTATTAGTCTAATAATCCAAAAAATCCAAATATTATCAAATGGTTTTTCTAGATCCAGACCTAAGGCTGGAGTACAAACCTTTCTAAGATTGTAGGTAATTCTGAAAAGTAACACAAATTTTACAGTTTTCAATCACTTGTCATTAGCTTAAAAATATTAGTTACAGTAATTAATCGCACATCTTCAACACATTATTTTGTACCAATGGATTAATATAATATTGTTTTTATAAAATAGGAAATAAAAAACAAAAATAAAAGCCATATGTACTTTAAGTAGCATAATATAATTTTTTCTTACAATCTTCAGAAAAGCATATATGTGTTACTTATATATATAGTCTAGAAAAAAAGTGAGCTTAATGGTCTGTATCTTTTAACATTGATTACATCATTGATTTCTTGAATAACACCATTAGTAGCTAATATATCACATTTAGTTATTCCAGAATTTTGAATAGTTGGTCGATTATCTCTGTTAATGTATAGTCTATTGTTATGTAAAGTTTGAACAGTTGATGAGAAAAATGGTGAACGAACAAATCCAGCACAGCATATTTCCCCTTTAATAATATGAGATTTAACAAAATGTTCAAGTTGATCTTCATTTAAATTAAGGAAGCTTTCCTGTAGCTCCTCAAATATATTATTATTTGGTACAAATAATGTAAGTCTCTGTTCATTATCCTTGAGTAATTCAGTTAAATTTGCATTTTCTACAATTTTTAAAAATTTACTGTAATTTTCATTGTTTTTTAAATGTTCGTATAGTGTCTGAAAATAAAATACAAATTAGTTATATGAACATAATAGATAATTTTTTAAAAATCTGCTTACCAGCGACGAAGTATCTAATGGTTTATCAATCTGATGTAGTACAGAACCACAGCTTTCATCATCGAAATGAATTAAACGTGCACAATTAATTGTTGCTATATTTGAAATTTTCGAAATAGTATGAATTGGGCTTGTTGAATATAAGCCAACTTTAAGATTATCTCCTGAAATTGTTTTTATATTTCCTTCCTGTAGATCACATGTTTTTATTTTTGGTTCAGCAATATGATGTTTTAAAAATTTTATAAGATCAGAATTTCCCTTAAGTGCTGAAGGATTCTCTTCTAGTTTCTTTATCCATTCATTATTTTCTAAAGATTTATCACCGGGTACAAAAAATGTAACATTTTGTATTGTATCAAGTTCTTTTTCTAATCCAGATGCTTCAATTAGCTTTTTAAATAAAGTTAAATTCTTTTTTTCCATTAGAGATGTTATTGGTAATGCAGTATCAGTTAGCATAATTGTATCAACAACATGAACTACACCATTTGTTGCCATAATATCACTTTCTAAAATTTTAGCAAGATTATTAATTTTTATATCTTGTACTCCTATCAAATCTGCTATTTCAGTTTTTTTAATTTGTTCATCATCTGTATCAGATTTTTCTAATTCAACAGGAAGTCCAAGTAAATTATATGCTTTAGTTTTGACTTCTGGGAAAACGGCTACAGAGCAAAGTGTTAGCTCAAGAATATGATTCTTGAGAATATCTATAATAAAATAATTTTTCGTTATACAATAATTTAAAATGATTTTTTTTAAGCGAGCGAATTAAAATCAAACGATGACATGTATACACGACGGATGCCGGGCAAAATGGTCCTATACCAAATTTTATGAAAAACGAAGAACTACATTTTTATTTAAGAGAAACTAGTAATTTATTTCTGCAAAATTTATTGTTATTATAAATTTCAAAATTCTGAAATAATAATAAAATAGTTTTCATAGTCAATGGTAACGACGAAGAGTAAATACGTCGAACGAACCGTACTAGAGATTTGGTTTAAGGTGTATACACGACAAATGCGCTTAACTATACTTTTTTCTAATTAATATTTATAAATCACAATGTACTTACTAGCTGCACAACCTTTGCCCTCCTTCAATAGACGACGGAAATTCATTTCTAATTTCTCAAAAGCTTTGTCTGTAGGTGCAAGTAGTGTATAAGGCTTTTCACCGTTTTCTAAAATTTCACTAATTTTAGTTTTCTCCAAAACTGTTCGTAAAATAGTCATATCATTTCTATCTCTTATAATTTGCATTATATTTTTAGATATAGGCTGTATGACATTACTAATTGAATGAACAATTCCATTTGATGCTAATTGATTTGCTTTAACAATCGGAATACAATTGGCTGTATAACGGAAAGGTAAATCCTTTGGTTGATAGTCTGGTGGATGTGGATACATATTAATACGAATTGTTGAATTTTCATAATTTGTTGTCAATATATCTTCATTTCTAAGATCATGAATATCTACCCATCCATCAACCATATGATTTAATAGTAAATTTTTTGTTGTTATTCCAGAAGATTCCAAACCATTTTTTTGTTGTGATGGTAGTGCAACAAGATTCTAGTTGGAGTTAAAAAAATAAAAGTTGAACACTTTGTTAAAATATATAAAATTTTATGAATACTGTTTTGGTATAGGTACTTACATTTTCAATAATATGTTCTGAAAATTCTGTTAATGAGCTTTCAGTTGGTAAAAATAAAGTCATATTACTATCAAGATGATCTTCTAATCCTTTAGCTTTGATATCATTAATAAATTCTTTTGCTCCTGTTTCTTCGGCTACTTCCAAAAGTGGTTTTAAATCAATTTTCTCACATACTGCAAAACCTGATTTACTAGATTGTAAACGACCAAATCCATGACAACATTGGTATGTTTTTTTAATAATTTTTTTTTTACCATTACTTCCAATACTAAAAATCATAATTTTAATTTATAAATTAAATATAAGTATATATTTATATATTATATACTAACATTTCTTCACAGATCCGTTTATGATATCTTTCTTCACAAGAATTAAAACTAAATTGTGTTCCATGAAAGATACTAGAAGTTCCTTGAACAAAATCATTTTCATCTGATGTTATTTCATGTTTACTACCAGTCTTTAAATCTTCGATGGTTTCTTCACGTTCAATGCAAACATTTGGTCTTTAAAAAAAATAAAAAGCAAAATTTATTTTAAGATCAATAATAAAAGCTAAAGGCAAATATTTAATTTCTTAGCGAAAAGATCCATATCAAAATGAAATACAGAAAGGGTGAATTATCGATTTGGCTCATTATTGAAAAAAAAAAATTATTACGATATAATATATACTAAGTTATTTAAAATACATGAGTTTAGCAATTAATTCAAATAAAAACATTTTAAATTGAAACACATTACTACAATATTAATAAAAAACAACTAGGAACAAAGTAAATACATCAAGTTTCATCAGCATTGACCGGTCATATTAATAAGTTTCAAATATAATAAAGTAGAACACTTTATGCTATATTAAATTTAACATACCTAAATTGAAGTAAGTGGTAGTTATAGTACATAATAATAAATTAATATGTAGATAGTCAAAGTAATTTTTTTTTAGGTTCTCAATAAATGCAAATAAATTTAAATTAAGGAAATAAGAACGTATACATTTGCTAATAACAAACATTTTTATAAATTATTTTTAAAATAATACAATGCCATGATTAGCAACGAACGTTATGGTTCATTGTAATCAGTTGGTTTTTTGTGCCCTTAGTATCTGAGTCATTTATTAAAAAGAAAAATGATAAAGTAAAACTCTAAGTTTATTATTCATAATTAAGATTTCTTGAATTTTTCCCTTATTTATATTATAGTTAATAGAAAATTTAAAGAAAATTAGCTATTCTTATTATTTGTTAGCTCATACTGACTCATTTTATCAATAATCTGCTTATATATGCTTAATTATAATTAATAAAACTATAATAAGAATGATATATCATCTTTTTTTTATGTTAAATTTTAATTTTATTAATACATGAAGTGAAAAATAAAATTTATTCTTACCCTTCCCACCAAAAATGATTCCTCCGTAAACCATTAAAAGGAAACATCCAATGTTTATTACGAAATAAATCCATAAATGGTTTCATATTAAAAGAATCTTGAAGGAAAAAATTTAGTTAAAACTTTTATCATTTTATATTATTAAACTTACCAAAAAATTCATCGCTATCATTATTTTCAGTTGGTCTATCTGTCCTATCCTCAGCAGCAACAGAACCGGATTCGAATTCCCTAGAATCAGGATCAAAACCATAATAATTTGGCCATATTTCACTATTTGGTGAGGATGAAAATGATTTACGCCAAGCATCAAATGGTGAAAAAATTTCTTGTGGATTATTAAAATGATTGTAGCTTTGGCGTCTAAATGAACCATAAGGTGTACTAGGAATAAATTATTTAACAATAAATAAATTTCTTATATTTTTTAACTACAGAAAGGGATTTAACTTAAGGTAAAATCATTATAAAACATGTGAGACATAAACTTAGAACATTTGGAATATTTTTTATTTGAATTGTAAAATTATGTGAACATTTTTTCACTATAACCGAATCTAAAAACTAAAATACAATTTAAATAATTGTTGAACAGGGAAAACTAAGCATTGATTTCAGAGGACCGCATTTAAATGATTTAATATATATTAAAAAAAACTTTCAGCTCATTTAAAAATGTAAGAACATAAAGGCTCGTGAATGACATGAAATTTTATAATTGCAAAATATATAAAATAATGTATTGAAAAAAATAGGATTTATCTAAAAAATTTTATTATTTAAGTTTATATCTTAAAGTAAAAAATATCTAAAAAAATATAGTTGTATGGTTACATGTTTCCGAAAACTTTTATTTCAAATATCAAATAAAGGTTTATGTGTGACTGATATGAATCCCTATAAATATGTTAACTACATATGTATGCAAAAGATCATTTATAATAATTAAGCCAAGCTCATGGCAACATATATTATGTCTTCTTAAAACTTCTATAATTGAAGAAATTATTTATTTCTATTTGTAAAAAGCGAGATTATTGCTTATTTTAAAATACTGGTTATGAAAGGAAAAATATGTTTAATTAGTGATATCACAGCTTCATAAATTTCAAAGTTTAAAAAAAATATTAAAAAAGCAAAATATTCGGTAAACAATTTGATAACCCAATGATGTTTATAGCTATTGAAAACCTTGAAAAAAAGTATCTTATTGCTTGAATTTTTTTTTTGTTTTTTTTTATAAAATTAATTCAACAAAAAGAAAAACTTCCGGCCTAAAAGTTAATTGTCTAAACCTAACAATAAGTCATGCATGCTGTAAATAATGATCAAACCTAAAATTAAGTAAAAACTTAAATGATGTTATCCGAAGGTAAATTTGGTGATTTAGAACGAATGTAATTTAATATTTTGATGCGTAAAGAAATTGCTTTAGTTGCAAAGTTTCGAATATTATTTTCAAAACTTTTGAAATCATAATCATATGCACACATAGAAAAATTGCATTATGGATAAGTTTAAACATTGCCTTTACAAAAAAAATAGATTAAAAATAAAGCACATAAAAATAAGCACTTTTAAAAATTTCTCTACTACCGCTTCTTGAAGTAAGCAATTAAGTAAAATTTTCTGGAACACTAACCTGAAAGTGGGTCATAAAGCATATATATATACTTATATATATATAAAGTAACTAAGGGAAATGCAAAAAAAAGCAATTATTAAAAAAGAAAAGAAATGCTATTACTTTGCACTTAAAGTAAAAGTCCAAGAACCGTTTATTTTATGCAGAATTAAACATGTAAATTATAAAGTAGTAACGACTAAAACAGTTATTATACACATATAATTTTTAATGGAACTTTCTAAACAGAAAAAGATTTAAAAATAATTACATACAATTGGCATAATACGATCTCAAAAATCACCGTCAAAATAATTCCAATGTAAATACAATCCTTTAAAATTCTCGCCATATTATGGACTTAACACTTAAAACTATTTTTTTATATTTTTGTTTATTAAACTTTTTCTTTAAAATTTCTTTAAAATATAAACTTTTCAATAAAAGCACAGATTTCTCAAATTTCTTTTTTCTAATGTAGTAAATTCGCTTTACAATCGTATACTCAACTGATCATTTAACATGAAGTATACCGCTATTTATAATTTTCAGTCCAATGTTCTAGAAAATACATATTGTGAAGAAAAGGAGGAGAAAGATGAGCCAAAAAACAAGAAAACAAAGCATTTACCTTCCTCGTAGATGCTTTAAGATACTTTTATTAGAAGACAAGAATAATAAAACATCTGCTGCTTATTGGAATATCTTTATTCTGTTTACTTATTATTCCTATTGGATAAAAAGCAGTAATTCAAGTACAGATGAGATTTCTGTTTAATTCACTGCTTAATAAAAATAATATAATATATGGATATATTCTGTGTGTGAGTTACATACATATATGAAAATATATAAACAATTGTAGAATAATTTAAAAAAAATTTTTTAACGATAATTAGTTCATTATCAAAGAATAGACATTTTGTTTTACAAAAAAAAATTTAAGTAGCTTGACCCCTGTTTATTTATTTCAACATATGTAAATAAATTAAATTAAAGAAAACAAGTTTTTCTAGCATTTCAAAGAGATCAAATTTAAATTTTCTAGAAATTTAATGAATGTATGAGATTTATTTAATAAATTTGTATATGTGTATAAAATAGATATACGCAATTTATACCGGGTACCGGGTGTGTTTTAAATTTTCAAGTTTTTTGTTAATATATTTTATATTAAAAATACAATTATATAATTTAAACTAACTACCGTGGATAGTAAAATTTTGAATATAAAATTTCAAATTGAATAAAGTTTTGTATTATTGAAAAGTTTACAAAAGATGAATAAATGCAGTTTTGAAATGCTAAATAGTACATTTATACTTATATTTTATTATTTCAATAATTTTTGCTTTTTTAAACAATAACTTTGTTTAATAGTTATGTTTTTACATATAATATTGCATTGTTTATTGTATTAACGCAACTGTGTAAGCAATATTATTTCAACGGATATTATACATGCTTATAATAGTGCGTTTTCACTGACGTTAGTACTTAGTATTTAGCACTTTTTTAAAAGTATTTTTATTGGAAATCTCTAGCTTAGTTTTTAAATGTGTCAATAATAATTCTTGAGTAGGTACTAGGCACTAGATTCCGTGAAAACGCACTATTATTTGAGAAATAAACTAGAGATTTCCCATAAAAATACTTTCAAAAAAGTACTAAATACTAAGTACTAACGTCAGTGAAAACGCACTATAAGTGCAGAGGACTATTCACTATTTTTTCCAAGTCGTCAAATTTTTCTCGCGTTCAATATCTAAAGCATACGGAAATGAAGGTTTGTAAGTAAAAATTTAAAAATGTTTAAAAATATAACAATAATTAATAAATAATAGAAAGTTTAGAGTGGGTACATATTCTAATGCTACTTTAGCCAAAAATTAAAGTTGACCAACAAACTTAGTCTAGGAACAATATAATTATTTATTATAAACCAGGGCACTTCATAACCATTTTCCAGAATTATCTCCACCTAAAAATTCTTGAATCTTAATAGACTGTTTGATTTTTATGTGACTGATAAAAAAAAATACTATACAAAATTTAATTATTCTAAAAATAAAATTAAAGGCTAACCTTTGACGCACACAAGAAAAAAATTTCTATATAATATGTGGTACATTTATGCCACAAAGAAAATGACAACCATACTGACTCATTTCTTTTATTGAAAAGAAAAAACCAAAACATCAGTTGTATTGTATAATTTTTCAATTGATTTCACTTGGAATAACAAACCATACATTTCTTTTATGAAGGAAGTTATCTTAATTACTATAAATTAAAATATATATATATCAACAATAGCATATTTGCCCTTGAGAATACTGAATCACAATAGTTTTTTTTTTTAAGCTGCATTGCAACAAATGGTCTTAAATATGATGAACATTAATAATAAATCAAATATTTTAAATAAAAATATTTTTTTCTTAAGCTTATTATTAGATTTGAAAGATTTCTCCTAATGAATAGCAGATGAAATATAATGCAAATATTACCGACAAAAACTACTTATTATGTATAATACCAAATACAAAACGTGAGATAAGAAATTAGTAAGAAGATTTTCTCTTTGAATTTCCAATAAGTTTTGCATGGATTTACAAATTCAAAATAATAAATAAATATTAGATAAATTTGTATGTCATATTATTGAAGATGTTCTTTAATATAAAATCAACTTTTTATAAAAACTAAAAATGACCAAATTTTATATTTTTTGTTTCATTTGTGATATATTCTAAGTCCTTATTATAGAAATTTTATTGGTAATACATTAATCCTAACTGTCTAAGTGGATCTTATATAGGTCAGATTTTGTATTTATAATCCACAGGTAGAAATACGTTTTACGATAATTGTTCATTATTTGAAACCATTATTAATAAATCAATTCTTCCTTTAGCCTATGGCATTTAAGTAACAAAAGTTTTCTTATGGTTTTATACGCCTAGACAAGAAAATTAATGGATAGATTACCTAAAATTCTTTACGGTATTACATATCTACAAAAGATAACAAGAGTTGTTGTAAAATTTATCATAAGGTTGTATACCTGTCGTTAATATATTAGCAAAGTAATTAGAAATGATGAAAATTACAAAGTCTAGTATAAAATTTAAATAGTAAAATCAAAATTTAGGGCACAGTTTTTATTTATTTTATTCTACTCGTATATGAAAGCATAGATAATAATTAGAATAGTAGACACAATTTTAATTCGTTAGAATTTAAGCAAATATTTACAAATTTTGCGAATAGCTGGTTTTGACCAGGCATGACCCTGGCTTGCTAAAAGAAATTTAGATTCAATGTAATTTTTTTTATAAAACAATATTTCTGGCGTTATTTTTAATTTAAAAAAAAAACTTTCTTCCTAAAAAAAATATGAGCTTAGTTCTCTAATATATTTTATACTTTTATGCAAAAAAAAGCTATATTTACTTTTTGAATTACTCATTTTAAAAAACCAGCGTAATATTTTTTTTGTCCAAAAGGCGTGGTCATAATATGTACGGTTAAACATGTTTCTCTACATTAAAAAAACTTTAAGTTCATAAAAGTTATCACTAAATTTTTGGAAGAAAACTCGTGAGTTGAATATTTTAAAAAATTTGACCATTTTGATGTTTATTAAAAATTTATCTAGGTATAATTTCCATAGCGATCAGTTATTAAAAAATATTTCCAGATTAGAAAAAAACAAAAAAATATACCTATTCCTCTTCTAACAAATTCTAATAAAATTTTTTGTCGTTATTTATTTGTATGAACAACGTTTTAATTGAACTATTTCGCAACTAAATTATATTAAGCTTTAAATACATATATAACATAAAACCACATACACCTATAAAGTACATGATGGAAATAAATCCCTCTAATAAATCAACACCGGTACTATTTAAATACGTGACCATTGAAACTAATAGAATAGGAAATCGTTCATGCGTTATACCTAATAATAATTTTGGCATTGAAATCGTCAGCTAACTTTATGCAAATGTCTGATCATTTCATAGTAAAATTAACATAAAATTAAATCATAGGTAAATCCAATATAAGGAAAAAAATAAAATAAAATGATATCAAAGAGGGTAATATGTACGCAGTTAAAAACTTGAGTCAAAAATATAAATTGAAAGCGTCTAAATGCAATAGGTATTTTTTTATAAGAAGAAAAGACTTTTATAGCAAAATAAGTATTATGCTTCGATATTTCTAATTTTGAGTTGAAGTATATTTTCTTCAGTATTGAATCGTGATAATTAATGGAAAAAAAAACTAATTTTACCCTTAAATTTACATACTTTGGTTTTGAGAAGGGTAGGCTCCTTCATGGAAAATCCAATTTTAATATTTTAATATATTTCTTCCGCTACAATGCCTTTTGTCTTATTGAACGTTCTTAGTAAACAAAAAGTCAAGTTGGTTGTAGAATCAAACATTTATTTTCAAAGCATAAAAATATAACAAAAGCATTTTACTTTAACATATTAGAAAAACAAGTCCTGTTGTTTTGGATATTACAAAAAAGAAGATATATCTTCAAACTGTGTAAGTACCGCAAATTTTAACATAGTTTTATTTAAACCAACTGACAATTTAATATAAATTCATTTAGATATCTGACCTCATATTTTTACCAACAAAGTAATTTAATTTTAAATTGAGCTGATCCCTAGAAACTCATATAAGAGGTTTTACTAAAAAAAAAAAAACTGGAAAACTTCAACTTTATATTCGTATTCCCCAACTAAAAATTGAAAGACATAAACTTAAACCATAATAAGAACAACCTAGAATACCACAAAAGTGATAACACTGTGATAGATTTTTAAACTTTTTTTTTTGTCCCAAAGATGAGACCTATGTCACTTACTTAATTTCGAATTGAAATATCTCAAAAACTGGGACCAATTTGAAAAGTACACCATTGATTCAGCATGCCCGAATTAAGTAAGTGATATAGGTCTCATGTCTGCGACATTTTTGAACTATCACAGTGTAATTATTCACGAAATATTTCACTGTGAAAGTAAAATAAATAATATTTGTTTGTAAAGAGAACAAAATATTTTTATTCATTTTAATAAATTAAAATTTTTTTAACAAAATAATACTTTTTTATTTCGTTTTAAAAATTTAAAAGAATTAAGTATCAACAACTATTTATAAAACAGAAACAATTTTAAAAAATATTTTTCGAAAATCGGAAATGAAGACTAATATAATACAGAAAAACATTAAACTTATACAATATGGCCAATAAATATTTTATTCTTGATATCAAGAATCATATTAATTTAATAAAATTAAAATTATTAGTAAGCCAAAATAATGCCAGAACAAACATAATGCTAAATAGGATAATAAAAATTCGAGCTTTCCAATGTTGATTACTAGAATTAAGTATTGACAATATATTCAATACTTCTTTTTCAGTATTATTGATATTTGAGGAATTTTCAATAATAAAATTTGACTTTTGACATTTTTGTTCTAATGGCATTTGAGAGGCAATTCTTTTGCGTGCATCTTCTTCAGAAAATGAATTTCTTTCCATAAGACGTTTTACTTGTATCTCTTCATCACTATAATTATTATAAAATATTTTTAGTACATAAATTATAATTTCGATATTTGGGTAAATATTACCAAGTAACTGTAATAATTTTATGTATAAAATCAAGTAATATTCCAGTCTCAAAAAGTAATGGTAAATCCATTACAATAAATTTTTTTCCAGCAATAAAATTCTGTATAATTTGGATGAAAATAGTTCTATGTATAACTGGATGTGTTATTTCGTTTAATTTACGTCTTAAATCAATATTATTAAAAATTATTTTTCCAAGTATATCACGATTTATTTCACGATCTTCGCTAAGAACCTTTTCTCCAAAAGCTTCTACAATTTTTTTCCATGCTGGTTTTCCACGTTCAACAACTATAAATGAAAAATCGAGATTTTTAATTATATACTTACAGATTTTTAAGCTTAATTGATGTTACTATCTTTTGAAAATTTGCATACATAATTGTAAATTCTAAAGGAATATAATTAGGATAATTGACTGACGAATTTTGTATAATTTACATCATTTATTTAAATTGATTTAAGTGCTAGATTCAATGACAAAATACATAAATATAAAACAGTTTAAAATTACCTTGGCGTGCTATTAAATCCGCATCAATTATTGAAATTCCATTATCTTTGAATATTTTAGTTACTGTACTTTTACCTGTAGCTATTCCTCCAGTTATTGCAACTAAAAACATATTTTAATATAAAAATTGTTCTCCGTTTTTTACACAAAATTTGTTTCAATAAAAATTCTACTTATTAGTCAGCTGACGCATAGACATCGATCTAATGTCATAAATTAGCTTAGTTTTTCTGTAGCTGCAATTTTGACACCTATAAAAATGTCTGGCGCTTGTTTTTGCTGTGGGAAAGTAAAAAACTTTATTTGTATAATACAAGTTAAAGAAACTATAAAAAAAAATTTGGAAATATTCAAAGGAGTAAATGTAAACACTTTATTTGGTTTTATTTTAAAAATATGTATATGTATATGTATATGCATAATTATTGGACATCTTAGCATTTCAAAATTTTGCTATAGGTTTTAACAAGTATTGAAATTTATTTTGTTTTTCAGGTTTTGGAATTACTGGAAGCTAAAGCATCAATATGTACATCTTGTTTAAATGAACTTAATTTAGCTTATAAATTCTATTTAAAGTGTATTAAAGGTATGGAGAATTTAAAACATAAAGAAAATTCAAAAAATATCATCAATTATCATCCTGATGCAACTGAAAATACTTCCAAATACGTTCTAGATAAAAAATATAGAACTTACAGTTGTAAAATTTGCAATGAGCTATTTGAAAGTGCAATAAAACTGAAGACTCATGAAAAATCTCATATACTAGAGGGAACAGTTTGTGATTACTGCAATTGTTTTTTTGAAGTTAAAGGCACTTTGGATAATCATATTTACCAACATCATTTAGATAAACGTTATAATTGCCGAGAATGTACAAAATCATTTTTAAACCATGCTATGTTCCTTAAACATATAAAGAGCTACCATAACAAAACAGGATATCCTTTTAGTTGTTACGATTGTAAAAAATATGATGAATATCATGAAAAAGAGCAATTAGTTCAGCATGTAAAAGAAATTCATTATAGAATACAAGAAAATTCTACAGTTCAAACAACTGATGTTATGCCTGAAGAATTTCTCGAAAAATTCCTTGAAGATGATTATAGTCCGGAATTTTTAGAAAATTTTGATACAATTGATTTTGAATTGAATAATGGTTTCCAATATGAAATTGAAACAAATAAAGAATTTGTTGAAAAATGTGATAATAGAGTGAACAATTTAAACTTAGAATATAAAGCTGTTCAACATTTTGAATGTCCTAAGTGTGACATAAAATTACAAAATTTACGACAGCTAAAAATTCATTTACAAAATGAACATAAGATAAATTTTATAGTATGTCCAATATGCTTAAAGGGCTTTAACAAAACGCAGAAATACAAAAAACATGTTTCTGAACATACAAAAAATATTGAATTTAAGGGAAATCCGCACATTAAAAATGACATAGTACAACAAACAGAAGAAAATATATTTAAATGTACATCATGCAATAAGGAATTCAAATCAAAAGGTGGTTTAAAATATCATATAAAAGTGCATAGTGCTTTGAAACCTTATACATGCCCATATTGCCAAAAAAAATTTGCAACAAATGAAAATTTAATCCCACACATGCATACAATGCATGCTTTAGTCAAACCCTATAAATGCTGTCTTTGCGATAAGGAGTTTGGTACTGTAGATCATTTAAAGAAACATGTAACTAGTATACATGGAAAAGAAAAAAATTATTTTTGTTCCAAATGTGACAAAAGATTTGCACAGTTATCTCATCTAAAACGGCATGAAAAGACACACGAGAAAAATAAAAATGTTTATACAATTATAACTGATATTGGTTATCCTGATTTTAAAAAATAAGAACAAAAATGTTTAGATTAAATATTTTTATATAAACTCAAGCAATTAAACAACAGAGTGATTCTTATACTATTCCTAATAACTAATTGTACAAAATATATAATTTTTCTATGTATATCCTTATTTCCATTCTTTTTCAGGAGTTATACTTTTCGTCTTTCGTTGAGGAGGTTTGAAACTCGAACTATCAACCGAAGTTGATCTCTTTTTTGATATTGAACTTTCGTTACGGTCCATATCATGTTTTCTATTATTCTCTTCATTTAAATAACGATTATGAAGTTTTTCTTGTACGGAACGCTGGATTTCTTTAGCTGATCGTACTAATTTATCTGTTTTCAAAACTATATGATTTCCACGATAATTGCTTGACCACGAACGACTTCTTGATCTTGACCTGGATTTTGAAGGACTAGATGTTGATGCTGTTCGAGACCGTCTTGTTGATACTAGTTTTTGTTTTGGTTTTGAAGATTTTGAACGAGATTTTCGGCGTGATTTATTATAAGAATCTGAACGTGTATAACTTCTCTTTGATCTTGATTTACTGTAACTTCTAGAATATGATTTACGTGAGTTTGTTTCTGATCGTGATCTTGATCTCGATCTCTGTCTAGAACGATGATATTTCGATCTGTAACGTGAACTAGACCGGCTACTTCTAAAATTAAAAAAAAAAACAATTATTAAATGTCAACAAATTGCTTTCAAAATTTTACCTAGATCTTGAATGTGATTCAGATCTTCTCCTTTCTTGTTCACTTTGATATGTTGAATGTTCATCATCATCAATTCCTGCTGTTCTTTTGAAGTATTTATAATATTGATCGGGATCATAGTGAAAATTATTTTTATAGTGACCACGTCTTCCAGCATTTCTTCCTCGACCACGAGGAAATCGACTTCTATAAGGAAAGTTACCACGATATGGCATTGTATTTGGAAAAAAGCCTGGCCTAACAGGCGCTATTCCTGGAAATATTGGAGGAGCATATGAATACATGCCCATTTTTAACCACTCTGCGGCCAATTCAGGATTATATAAAGGGCCAAGTGTATTATATTTTAACTTCTTCATTTTTTTAATATTTTTTTTGGTGATAGAATCAGTTTCAGAATCTGAATCTGATGTATCGCTCGGTAGCTTCTGTTTGTTTATCTTATTCTTTTTGTCAATGTGTGAATCACTTAAAACACTATCATCCGAACTAATTGTGTTTATACTTGGAGATCGGTTTGTTTCTTTATCGCCTTCTAGTAGAGCTAATAATCCCGTTCTGCTTTTAACATTATTTAATTTTCTTTTTTGTTTTAACAGTGCTTTTTCATGGTCAGTTTTAAATTTTTTGACTAGTTTATTACGTAAATCAGATTCCTCGCCTACCTTATTTATTTGTTCAATTTTCATTTTTTCTTTTACAGTTTCATTCTGTTTAAGCTAAATGAGGAAATGTTTTATAAAAAATATTAGTGTCTTTAAAGCAAAATTATTCATTTTGTGTTTAATTTTGTAGCATAAATAAAATAAATACCCCGGAAGACACCCGGAATACTTAACCGGCGAATAGAAGATTTTAAGAAACAATGTTTTGAACAAATTTAAAATTTGTGAATGTTACAATTAATTAAAATTATAGGTGAATTCAACATATTGAAAGAATTTTTATTTAATTCAATATTTTCTCTTACTAATAAATTAAGTAAAATAATTTAACAAATAAGTTTAATATATTGAAATCATTCTTTTGAGACATTTGAATAAATATTAAATTTTTTATAAAATATTTTAATTTTAAAAATATATCTCTAAATAAGGGTAAAATATTACCAAAATAAGGAACTAGTGCTTGTTAAAAATGATATTATTACCTTTAGTCTTGTAAAAAGAGCCTCTAGCAACCTAATACTTTCCAGCTTTCTTTGTGCAATTAAAAGTTTCTTCTCTTCAAGCCGAATTTTCTTTGTTAGATCTAATTTTCCTTTTTCTTGTAATTTTCTTAAATGTTTTTCTCTTCGTCTTTCTTCACGCTCTTTTTGCAATTGCAACTCTTTTTGTTTTAACTCTTCTTGTTTTTTCCTGTAACAAATCGCTTTCTCTTCAAATGTAATTTAAAATATTCATATAAATTCAATAATGACTTTATAGATCTGCAAATAAATGATTTATTAGTCAAAATTACTAATTGGAAGATTGAAAGTAATAACGACTTTTACTTTGAAATAGCTACCTCAAGGAACATATTTGGCATTTACAAACAAACGAAAATCATAACTAATTTATTTTGTAAATCTAAAAAGCAAAAGATGCTAAATCTATATGTTAAAATTTTATTAAAACAATTAAAATTCATAAAATTTTAATTGAATATTTAAACGATTTGTAGCTGTAAAAAGGAAAATAAAAGGAAATGGTAATTGGTTGTCACTTCTGTTAAGTCATTGGAAAACAGAAGACATTATTCAAATGTTAGTAACTTAAATATTTTTGTGATTATGCTTCCCTTATTAATAACAATATACAAAATAAAAAAAATGAGTATTGATTTCCTCAGAAATCAATCATTTCTTTTCTTCAATATTGTAAACTTTTCGATCTTCCATAAAAAAAAATATAAAATATACATCTATATTTAATATCAAACCTTTCTTGTTCAATTCTTTCTATTTCTTGCTTTTTTCTTTTAATTTCTTGTTCCTCTTTTGCTTTTTCTTTTGCAATCAATCTATCACGGACAATATTTCTACGCTTAATGCTGGCATCACTTAAGTGTTTTGTTTTATCAAACGTAACAGAAATATTAATGCCTTGATTTTTATCACCTAATTTTCTAACTAATTTCATGCCACGAAACTCGTCCATTGCTTTTACAAATCCAACATATTCACTAAACTGTATATATCTAGAATTATTATACTTAAAAGAATTAAAAAAAAAACAAAACCTTTTGAATTATAAATCTTACCCTTCAAATAATGTACCATGATCAAAATTAAATGTTTTCATTCCTGCTATTTCAGTTTTCATATGAGATCTATATAAATCGCATATTGGAATATCAACACATCGAACACTGCCAAATTTTTCAAATATTCTTTTAAAAATATTTTCACTTGGTTTTACATTTTCATCATTTTCCATATGTCTCGGACAAAACCAATGAATAGGTAAGTTTGAAATGTGTATCGTATCTGGTCTTTCTCCGGGTTTCATTTCATCCATATTTCTTGCATCGCGAAAAAATGAATCCCAATCATGACGGCTAGGAAAGTCATCTCGACTTTCTGCTGCACGTACTTTAAATGAATCAGTAAAACCTGTCAATTTAAAAGAAAGTCCATCCAGTCGAGAAAGAACATTTCGTAATTTTGTTCTATCTTCTAGTTCACCATCAAATCTTATAAATTCTAAAGTGCTTTTAGAAACCTAATAATTAGTTTTAAATTGAAAAAATTATTCAAAAAATAAATTGATTAAATTATTACTTTTAAAACTAGACATTTGTCAGGCCTAATTGCTTTTGTCAACTTATCCATAATATCATAGTTCGATATATTTTTGCATATTTTACTTGCTGGTAATGACACTGATATATTAAATTTTGCCAATGGCTTAAGATATAAACTGTGTGGTAAATACAATGGAACACAATCACTGACATTGTCTATAGTCTGTATATTCATAATTTAATATAAATGAAAAAAATATAAATATAATATAAAATTAGCTCTCCTAAATAAAAAAGATATTATAAAATAAAGTTATCTAGAAACTATGTAATTAATCTGTAATATTTCCCAAAAAATTTAATAAAATTAGTATGAATTTTTTGACACAAGCACAAACTAAAAATTTTCGATTGTGACTGTGCTGCCATATTTAAGCTATAATGTTGCTCAAAGGGGGTATTCACATTTCGGAAATGTTCCCCTACAATTCTTAGTCCACTAAAATATGTGAATATGTTACAGATAACATGTGTATATAAATGTGTATTAGTAAGATACCAAGCATGAGGCAGAAATATTTCTGCCTCAGGATAGGGGCTATTCACTATTTTTTCCAACTCATCAAATGGCTCTCTCATGCCACAATAATAATAACAATAATAATCAAACAAAACTAATAATCAATAATAATAGAGAATATTCCACTAAAAAAAGCAACCTACATTAAGAAAAACTTGTCAACCAGATTTTGATACACCCATTCAATATGATTGAATCGGCAGCTGAAGCCGCTACTGTAGCAGCTACAAACGCTGCTACTGTAGCGGCTACAGACGCCTTGGTCTGCGCTAGGCTTAACGCGGTTTGCGGAGCGGAAGCAGTGACAGCAAAGTGAATCTATACAAAAATGGGAGCTGACACAATGCAAACCGCGCTAGGAAAAAACCACGGCCTAAGTAGAGCTATATAATTTCTACTTTGACACACGGTTTCTTTTACACCATCATCCTTACAAGATAATTAGTTTTATGCCACCATATTCTTTCTTTACATTCCGTAGTTTTTGCTCTTTAAACAAATATTTTCAATGTTTTTTTTATGAGTATGAGTAGCTGTATTACTTTTGAAAAAGCGATTTTAAAGCCCAAACACAATGAAGGCGGCAAGCAACCGGCGCGCAAATGCGGTCTTTTGTGAAGTTGTGCACATAACCAGAGCGCGGTTACTTAACACAATGCACGCGGCGCGGTTGACATATATTAGCGACTTTTATAGCAAAAAAAGAGATTACTCTGCTATCTGCTCATCTTTTATATTTTACTATAAAAGTCGGCAATGAGTGTGTTTTTTTGATCAACCTAATTTGGGTTAGCTTAATCCAAGTTGGTTGAAGGGAGTGTCCATTTGGTGAGAGAGATAACAGTAAACGGAGTTCGTTCTTAAACTCAGGGAAAGTTAACAAATAAATATCAAATTTATCGTTTTAAATCTGAACAATACATTATGATTTAAGTCCCATATATTCGTTTATTAAAATTTTAAATATAACAAGCGATTACATGATATTACCTCCCATAATCTGTCAAACTTGGCTACAAAAGAGAAAAAAATGCTCAAGTTTCTTGTTTCAGTGATATTTTACTTTAATGCTTAAACAATTTAATCTAAACTATAAATGTAAGTTTCATCAAATACCTGAAGTTTTACAGTCAAAGACCTAATATCCTTATAGTTACGATTACATGATATTTTTCCATTAATATAGTCTCCAAGTATTACCTCTTTTGGATTTTTAATATAAAAGACTGTTTGCTTCCAATGTGTAGGTTTACTAGCAGGTGAAGTTGAAAAACTAATTTTATTTAAAAGCTCAAAAAATGTATCGAAGTAGCCAACAAAAGCAATAATTTTTCCAGATTTCATAACTTTCAATTTGAAATCGCATGAAAAATTTGAATAGTTCTTGTCAACAGTATACAAATTAAAATCACCAATAATGAATGCATCTGTTAAAACAAATTCCGCTGAGCATTGTTCAATAACAGCTTCTTGTAAAACATCTTTTTGTATACAGCTCATATCAAATCCGTACACATTATTCCAAAAATCTATATAATCTTTGTGTCGACTTTCATCACCATAACCAACTAAACTTATATTACAACGATTAGGTATTAAAACACCATCAGATTTTAAATGTGTATCACGTGCGTAAATTATTGTATCTAACATTCCTTCAAAAAAAAGGAAATATCCCATCCATTCTGATATAATTACATCGAACTTATCAATTGGTAAAATTGTTTCTTCTAGACGACCCTTTTTAAATTCCACATTGGTAAAATTATTTTTGCTAAAAAAAATAAATATAAAAAAAACTCATTCCTTTTCTTAAAATTAATCATTTGACTTATTATAAGATATAATCGTTTTTGAAATATTTTTTGCTTTGATTGAAAGCCAAATCGAAAGTAAATAAATTAAAAATGTCAAACCTTATAATTTCCATAGCGTGATAAATAATATCAGAATTATCAACAGAAACTACTCTCTCTGCACAAGCTTGTGATGCAAACATTGAAAGAATTCCTGTTCCACAGCCGACATCCAGGACAGTTTTATCTTCAATTATATTCTTATTACTAAACAAAGCATCTCTATAGCTATTGGTTCGTACTTCATCCTATAAACGACAAACCATATTATTTAAAAGTAAAAATATTTTATATATTACCTTAAGCATATCGTGGTGTATACCATAATGTGAATAGCTGCTAAAATAGCCCGTATCCCATTTTGGATTGATTGAACCTACAGAACTATTCATTAGCCCGTTATTACTAATTTGTTCATCATTTTTTAATAAAATTCGAACTCCATGCTGCATATTTGTTAGGCTTGTTTTTAATTCTTCTATGAGTTTATCTTTATCATGTAACTACAATTGTATGCATATTAAAATTGGTATGGTTTTATTTATACTTTTTACCATTTCTTTTAGGGTTTTTATTTCAGTAATCATTTCGCTATACTCTTCTGAATTTTTTACCTCATTTCCTGATTCAAATTTTCTTCCTTCTATTTGCTCAAAATCTAATTGTTGAAAAAATATTAACTCTCAAAGAATCTTTTACTTGTAAATAATATCAATATTTTGCATAATATTATTATTTTTTTATCTAAGTAATAAATTGAAATATTGAATTTCTTACACTAAAGAAATATTTAGACTAGAGTTATTGTTTCTAAAATTTATGATAATCTGTTGTAAATCAAGGTCTGAAATAGTCCATGTTGGAGGTTGATTTGGCGTCTAAAAAGTTTGAATAAACTTATCCAGAACTTGTTTTACAACATTTTTCACTTCTGCTATTATAATTATTGCTTAAATTATATTTATTGTAGCATACATACCTAATGTAAGCCATGGTTCATAAGTTATAGGCTTTAAGTATTTTTCATCATTCCATAAACACTTTTCAGCATTTTGTATTTCGTTTGCGTTACTTTTATTATAACGAATATAATTGATCATCTAAAAAATTGTTATAAGTCAACAACTATAAAAAACATATTTTAAACCTTTATATAAGAATATTGATCCATTGAGAATTTCGCTTTCAAAATTGATAAGTCAAAATCATGAGAAATTTTAAGATGCTCAATAGCGGCTTCAGTTGAAAAACTTGTTGATACACAAAACAAGCATTTATATTCTTCACTTTCATTTTCAAGTTCAATCCAGTTTTCTTCATCTGAATCACTTTCCAAATTCATTGCTTCAACCGTTATCTATATACAACTGCAATTTAATTAAAATATTTATTCAAATTTTAACGCATTAGTGATTTAAAGCACATTTGAGTACATATTTTGTTTTTATACTACTTATTTATTTTACTGGTTTATAAAATATTACTAAAATTAACTACAATAAAATATAACAGTACATATAGTGCTAAAATTAAGACCATAATTAAAGAAATTCTCTATCCGTATAAAAGAAGTTTAATAGCAATAAAAAACGTGAACAGTTATTTTAATTCTATGATTTTATAATGTAGCTTGTAATCAGAGTCCTAGTATAAATATATTCCAAAAACTGTGCAGACACAAAATATTGTAGCATTATTAAAAACATCAGAAGTATAGCTGTCAGATTCAACGTCCCATAAGCATCTAGCAATATGTCGAATACCAGATCCTAATTGTTGGCCTAATACAACTTCCACTACATGTTTATAGTGCCTCATATTAAGTTCTTTGACTGATACATTTACTTCATCCGCAATTTCTTTAATTAAACCAGCAGTCTCGGTTGCATTATATATTTTGCCTTCGAGCTTTTCCACCAATACTCGCTGTATTATTTTTCGAATTTTTTCTGGTTTAAAAGTGTCCGACAAATTTGGTTTTATTTGATAAGTATCCCGAATTGTAATTCTACTTGTTTCGACTTCGATTTCCGAAGCTTCATTACTCAAATTTACATTTTTCTCAGCCATTCTTGATAACTAAATGATAAGCGTAAGATTATTTCCAAAAAAACACATCGCCACCTTAGCAACGAAATTAATATGTATATATGAAGGCGGAAACATTAGCAAGCAAATATAAATGTATAGTTTTACCTTTTGATTGAAATTACTTTATTATTTAGCCAGTAGCTTGTGACGAAACTCCTAATTAATTAATTCCAGTCAATAAACACGTTACTGCATAACTGTCTCGTCTGTGATTGTATCGAAAAAAAGAAAACAATTAGTAATTTGTGTAAATTTTCTTTTAATATTAATTTTCATTTATTTAGCACTACTTTGAAAAACGTGCTTTACCGAACTATCACCACAATAATTTAATTTCGAAATTGAAATGTCAAAAAATAGCTATATACGGCTGTCTGCTGTTTGAGGAGTTCACGATCTAAATATGTAACTAAATAATATATGAAGGACAATTTTAATATATTAGCGCTATTGTTTAATTTAAGCCCCTAAAATTTTTTAAAATGGTAAGTAAAATCAAGTATGACGACTTTTGAATCAGATATTCAAATTAATTCTTTTAATTAGGAAGAAATGAAACCAAAGCGAAATAGTAGGAAATTTTCAAAACAAACTGATTTGGATCTGCTTTTATTAAAAGAAAAAGAAGCTGACCGTGTAATCAAAGTAAAACAAGAAATATTAATATCACGCAATATTCCATACTTGGAATATTTAGAATTAAAAGAAGAAATTTGTAGGTTAGAAAATTTTAAACATGACCTTGAGCAGAAAATTAACGATATAAAATAAATAATCCAAAAACACATCAAGTTTTTATTTTATATCTTTAATTTAGGATCTAGACAACCTTTCAATTTGCAAATAGTACAAATTTTATAGTAAAAAGCTAATTGTATTTTTAAATTCTGTTACGCAGTGGTGAACAGACCATAATTAGAGAAATTCACTATCCATGATTTTAAATGTATATTTTTATGATGCGGTATAGTCAAATATAATCAGAGAGTTCTTGTATAAATATATTCTAAAAACAGTTCACAATTTATATATTTAATTTAGGATCGAAGCAATCTTTTATTTTACAATATTTATTTTGCAAATAGTACAAATAATTAGTGAAAAACTAACTGCATTTCAAAATTCTGCTACGCAGTGCTGAAAATTCAGGAAATCTTTCAATTTGTAGCAATTACTGAACCTAATTTTATCTAGTTTAAAAAAAAGAATGTTACGAGATAAATAAAATTACTTGTAAAACAAATAATACAATTAAATCAAAATCATTAAGCTAGAGATACAATTACGCTGCCCCTGTTTCCAACTCAGTAGGAGGTATTTCTGGTTCTTCATCATTATAAATATTTTCTGCCATTTGCCAGACTTGCATTATGTTATCTTCTGAAACTGAACAAATGACCCATGGTTCATTAGGATTCCACGAGAAATCCGATATTTTCGCAGTATGTCCTCCGTGAATAAATAATAACTCAGCTGGTCCATCTTCAGCATCATCTGAACTCTGTTCTTCTCCAATTTTTGATAAATCCCACACATGTAAACGACGATCAGTACCAGATGAAGCCAAAATTGTTTCATTATGAGGGGACCATTGGACCTGAAATATTTCATCTTTGTGCGATTCAAAGGAATGTAATTTTAATTTTAAGTTCCGTAAATCCCAAAGAGCTACTGTTTTATCTGCGGAGCCAGTGGCCAAAATGAATTCTGAATATGGATTAAAGCTTAAACAATTAACTTCGGCCGTATGTGCATCAACTGTATGAGATGGTTTTGATGTGTTATTACAACGAGTATCCCATATCATTAATTTTTGATCATCTGCAACAGATCCGAATAATGATTCATGCAGTAAATGCCATGCAACATCTTCAACAACAGCTGTATGGCCCGTAAAAATATTTTTTGCGTCAATTACACGATTTTCCTTTGGTGTTGCATTTATATCCCATAAGCAAATAGTGTGATCATCACTAGCTGATAATAAATAGCCATTTAAATTTGGATTCCATGATAGGCCGTAACCTTCTTTTTGATGACCTCGTAAGCGTAAATCTGGATGGCATTCACCACTCGGTTCTGGTTTACTTGGATGTTTTGTATAATCAAACACTAAAACATCACTTGAGGGTGTTTTTGTTGCAATTACACAAGCATTTTGTGGCATAAATCGTGCTCTATTTACCTCACCTTCATGATTAATTTTTATTTCGATTTCAATTTTACCAGATACAGATCCAAAACCGCCAAATTCACCTTTTTCGTTATCATAGTGAGATGTATCAAATTGAGCATCTTCATTTGGCAGCTGTACACTGGCAATTAGAAGATGATTTTGCTCATCTGAGGTATGTGTACCCAAAATAAGCCTATGCACTGAGTAATCTTTACCATCTTGTTTTGTAACATCAGGTAACCATTGGGCAGTTAGCGATGGCCATTCCAAAGCATGTGTCATTACTAAATCATAAAGAAATGGGGTGTTTTTTTTCCAAATTTTGTATTCCTCATTTATTACTCTTTCTTCTACAGCATCGTCAAAGGCTTCAGCTGTGTAAAAATTAAAATTAATATGCTATTTATATAGTGTAAGTTCATAGTTACCATTATCAGTTCGGTCTGCCATGGTTGTTGACGTTTGATATTTTCCTTTGCGCCAAAACTATTTCGGCTTTTCCCCTAACCTCTTTTCTAAATAAAAACTTGGTATCTGATAGAAGTGAGAGAAGTAAACTAAAATTTTCAAGCAAAAAACATATTATTCTCGTTTTTCTTGCTTAAATAACTTCTCTTTTTAAAATGTGAAAATGTAAAAGCGTCTTTTACAATTTAGTTTAAATGTGCATCACTGCAGTTAATGAAGTTATACTTAAATTAGACCATATTTTATTTAATATTTTCGCTGAAAAGTATAGAAATATAATAAGAGTTAAGGTAATACACGAAATTTTAATTTCAGTTTTTTATTTTTATTTATGATCAAAATTCATAGGATATCACACACTATTTTAGTTAAATTTTAAAATAGAATCAATGTCCCTTATAGCAATCACCACTTTATTGGCGAATGTACTGATTAAAATTTGATTTTTGAAGATTGCTTGCTTGCATACTCGAAAAACTTAAGTCTTCAGTTTTTTATAAGAAATGTTTTCCTAAATAATGCTAAATTAGGATATGAGATGTTTTCGCCTAATGGTCTAAAATCAACGCGATTTGATATTTTCAAACAAAATGTCAAACTCAGAAAAACTATTGAGTATAACCGCCCCTCAGAACTACTATAATATTGCCTATAATGTTGCTGTCAAAATCGCTAAATAGACACATGCCACAAACGCCTTGAAAGTGGCGTTATACTGCGGGTTAAACAGAATTTCAGGTTTGAATTTAGTAATTCTAAGCGGACTTATTTAAAAATTGACTCTACCATTTATATGTGACTTGTAGTATCAACCTATCTATTCTCTTGTTTAGCTAACAGCAGCTGATTATTTAAAATTTTGAATTGATTTGCAAACACACCTTTACTTAACAGAAATATACTTGGTGTCTACATTAACGATTTGGACAGCGATTTTTTATAGGCCATCTGAGGGACGGCTATACTCAGAAGTATATTGACTGCAATTATTAAATTATAAGTTCTCTCGAAGAGTATAATTTGTACCTTTAAACTAATTTAATTGCATTTATAATGCATTATTATTTAAGGTAAGTCAATTTAATATAATAAAACTAGTTAGAAGGCAGAAATTTTATACTTTCAATCAAAATGTCAAACTTTAAAAAACTATTGAGTATAACCGCTCCTCAGAACTACTATAATATCGCCTATAATTCGCTGTCCAAATCGCTAATCTAACTTCAATACAGCCGACTTTGTGCAGCAAACGCAACTTTAAATCACACATCAAGTGTATTCACTCTAATCCCGATATATAGACAAAATGTCTGTCGTTTGTTGCAATTAAAATGTTACGTGTTTATTAAAAACTATGTTTTATTATAATTTAAAAATGGTTAGTTTTAAGTGGAAAAATTTTATCAATTCTTAGTTTCAAATTTTAGAAAATTTCGTGTGATTTAGAAAGTGAAAAAAGGAATTTGCATATTTCGCGTGCATTTGACATATTTAGAAAAATATCAAACGTTTTAATGCTACAATGGATTTTTCACAACCGCCACCAGAAATTCAACAAAATAATTATACGATTCCTTTACAAAATACAAGACATACTCAACAACATTCAAATAACTTAGTATTAGGTGGTGGAGGATTCCATCATGGGGTCGTCGGGGCTGGAAAACCTGGGCATCCTTATTTTAAACCCTTTGTAAACTTTAATCGTGGACCAGGAGGATTACCTATGACACAAGATGATTTCGATGGTAAACGTCTTAGAAAAAGTGTTATGAGGAAAACAGTAGATTACAATGCGGCTATCGTTAGAGCTTTAGAGGTGAGAGTCTATAAAATTATACATATACTAGTTTATCGTTGCCTTTATATATCAATTAAAAGTATTGTTTTAGTGGCAGGGAAATTTAAAAAAAAAACTGCAAAGTAATTTTCTTCGGGCGCATTTTTCTTTTTAAGTTTAGTTTAATACTTTTTGGTTATGTTTTAAATTGAAAAAAATTATAAGAATCAATTTTATTCAATAATTTTCAGAATCGAGTATGGCAACGAGATTTTCGAGATCGCCATGCATTGCAACCAGAATCTATTTATATTCCTGAACTTTTACCTCCACCTAGCTATTTAGATAATCCAAGTAATGCTGTTACAACTAAGTTTGTTAAAACAGCAACAAATAAAATGCGTTGTCCAATATTTACGCTTGCATGGACACCAGAGGGCCGAAGATTAGTTACAGGTGCAAGTTCTGGTGAATTCACACTATGGAATGGTTTAACATTCAACTTTGAGACTATATTACAGGTAAATATTTCAGTAAAAAAATATATATTTATTTTTTTTTCTAGCAGCAACTGTGAATTATATTTTTTCACAGCTAATCTTTTTTATGTCAACCACATTATGAACAAAACAGGAATTTGTATAGAAAATCTTTGAAATATTTTATACTACGTTTTCTAGTAATATTTGGTTCTCTTTAAGTCCTTAATGTTTTATATCTAAACCGAATATCGCTTTAAAAATTTTTTGTTTATTATTTATTGATTAATTATGAATATTTTTATCTTAGGCTCATGATGTGCCTGTTCGAACAATGGTTTGGTCACACAACGACAATTGGATGGTAACTGGAGATCATGCTGGATTTGTCAAGTATTGGCAATCGAATATGAACAATGTGAAAACATTTCAAGCACACAAGGAGCCAATTCGTGGAATAAGGTAGAACAAAAACCATCATTTTAAGAATTTTATTTATTACTGATAATTTTAGTTAGTAAAAAATTGTTGTTTGATTGAAAAAAAAAATTAAATTCTTTATATATATATATACATATGTATATATATATAAATATATATATATGTATATAAATCGATCATTTCTATCTGGGCAATATTATCTTGTAAAGTGAAAAATAAAACTTTACCTCTCCCATTATTACCATTAGAATAACAAATAAATACCAAACCCATGACCTGCAACAAAAGTAAAATTAAAGTTGATTACAATAAAAAATTATTATTTCATCCTGTCTTTCGAATATGTCCTATCTTAAAAATTATGATGATATAAATAAATAAATAAAAAGTTACCTGAAAAATTTCCATATTTTCACTATGATTCCAAAATTATTCTGTGATATTTTACTAAAAGTAATAAGTTAGAATGTTGTTTTTTTTTTGTGTAAAGAGCAAAAGATTTTTTTTATTGTATTTATAAATTTTGTATAAAAAAATATAATAAATATTTAATTGAAATAAAAAAAATTATTTCCTTCTATTCGCTCACGCAAAAATTTTCTCATTTTACAACAAAATAAAATTTTTTGGCAGAAAAATAAAACATCTTTTATTTAAATTTTTTAAACAGTCGCGTAGAGGTATTTACCTTTAAATTAAAAATAATTAGTGAGTTGTTTTTATTATTATTATTATTTTTTTTTTTCAAACATTTTTATAAAAATATTTCGGATTTAATGCTAGAATATATATATATATATATATATATATATATATATGTTAGCTGGCCAAAAATCTAGATATTTTTTACTTCAAGTAGTAAAATTTTTGTTCAAGTTATTTCGCAAATATTTGTCAAGTAAAACAAAGGAAAATATTGAAAGACATTCCAAAAACAAAAAGCTTTACTAAAGTATTGTTTTTTATACCAATTAATTTATTAAATGGCAACATATAATACAAAATATATATATTTTTTTAGATACATGGTAGTGGAAAGTACAATATTTTAGAAATTTGTTTTTCATTCTTCTGTTTTATTTTTGCAAGTTTTAAACTACTTTTTCCTATTAAAAATTAGTTTTCCTTCTACGTTTTTGTTTTCCAGTCTTCTGTGACTACTATCATACAATTGGTAAAGGTAATTGTTCCAATCAATACTAATTTTTTCTCATATTTTAAACATCTTATTTTTAAAATAGGTTTTAATTTAATAAAATTTGAGTAATGTGCACATTATTTTAAAGAAATTAGAAATTTTCTAGCTTTTTTTTGAATATAATTACGGCAAAATATATTGAATTTGTAATAAAGAAAAATAGTTTTTGCTTGTCATATAAAAAGGAGAATATAGTTCAAGATACTTTTCTTTTTCTTTAACAAATATATTGTATTAGAGAAGTTAACTAATTTTATTTTTATTATATTCCTACTATTAGCATGCTCAAAACCTTGAATTGTTAATAAAATCTTTTCTAATCATCCAATCAAGTGAATCAAATTAATTTTGTTGAGTTGGCAGTTGATGACCATTGATGTTAATACAAATAGTTCAAATATTATTCCTACTGTTGGCTCATAATGTCCAATATCTCTTACAAATTTTCAAGCGTTAATAAAATCCTTTTCTACTTATTCAATCAAGTTCAAATAAATTTTGTTGTGTTGGCAGTGCATGAAAATTGATGTTAATACAGTTAGTTCAAATATTATTCTTACTGTTGGCACATAATGTCCAATATCTTTTACAAATTTTCAATCGGTAATAAAATCTTTTCTGTTCATCCAATCAAGTTCAAATAAATTTTTTTGAGCTGGTAGTGAGTGACAATTGATGTTAATATAGTTAGTTCAAATATTAATTCATTAATTATATTTAATAAATTACTTTTTAGTTTTATATGAGATAAAAACTTCAGAAAAATGAATGAAACGAATTCCGAATTCAGAAAAAAGAAAAAACAATCTCACTTAATGGGAATGATTGAGAAATATAAGTAGGAATACACTTTAAAAAATATCTTTTTATATTAATTGTTTTTATTTATTGTAAATTTATTTGCACAAAAACAAAAAATCATAAAAATGTGAAAGTGAACCTGTATTTACATAATAACAAAAAATTTAAGGAAACTTTAAACTAGTGATGTATTTTTAAAGGTTTTCTACATTCCTTTTTGATCGGTGGAATCTATTATTTGATTATCTTAATTGCTAATAAAGATAACTATAGCAATTTAGCTAATACATATGAAAATGAGTTACAATAAAGCATTTGTTGATTTAATTTAATTTGTTCATTTTTAAATCTAAATGTACCAAAAATCAAAAAGGTTGTACATTAATAAATAGACATAAATTAATTAATAATATTGCTAGTTTATACCTTCAGTAAAAATCGATAAAAAAATACATTTAAGTTTAATCATACAATTTCAATTTATGTCCTTTAAAGTAGTGATCATTGTATGGTAATATCGACCCCATTTTTCCATACATATTGCTCCTTCAATCCAAGCTGTAATTTTTCTGTTTGATTCTTCAATTGCCAAACGGAATACATGAAGTGACATTTCAGTTTGGGGAGAAGGAGAAAATCATATTGTGTAAGATTAATAAACGAGTTGATCGATGGTATTATCTGTGCTTTTAGGCTTAAATTTTCTTACAATTGTTGTTTTGTGTGAAAAGTCATTATCGTCGTAAAAGTAAATCTGGCCTCTTACCTTAGAAATTTTCACGCAAAGGTCCCTAAACTCTTAGTCATTTTGGCCATCTATTGACCATCCGCATGAAATTCAAAAAGTAACACAGAACGATATTCAACATTACTGAAGGTATTTTAAATTCTTAAAACAAAGCAACATTTATGTGAAAATATTAAATATTATTTGAGATAATTTTATATTTTTTATTTTGAAATATTTTGTAAAAAAATTGGAAACTATCCGTAACCCAAGCCTGAACATTTTATCTATTTGACCAAATTATTTCTGTTTGAATTCTGTAGGCAATAAATACCAATACATTGGTAATTCAAAAGCATAATTTATTTCACATAAACTTCTAAAATTATGCGTAATCTTAAAGTGTTTTGAATATGTCGCAGTCATTTTCTGCTTTCAAATTTAGAATTATGGAATTTAAAAAGTCACTTTATAAAATGGGCTCAAATATCTTAAATGAGGGGTTTTTTTCTTTCTTAAAAATAAAAGACATATTTTAGGCATCGTTTCATAATTTAAACATTTTTTTATTTTTAAGTTGATTAATATAAAAATTGATATTCAGGATTATCTTGATGATAAAAACCATACGAGCTTAACTTTATTTATTTAAACGGATAACGTTTTCTTATTTTAAAAATTTTTTGGGAAAAAAAAACTTTTTTCCTTCAAAAGCTTCTCATTTTAATGACAAAAACAAACAAGAAGCTTTGTTACTGCAAAAAGCCGTTTCCTCGAAGTTTGCAGGTAAATGGACGACCATGCATCATTTTGTGACAATTTAGCAGGTGAATAGGTCGCTAAAGGATCATCTCAATTATTTTGATTTCTGTTATATGGCACACTTTCTAATTTAAAGTGTGATTTTCTTCGTAATAATTTGAAACGTTCGAATTTATATATTTTCATAGTTTAGTGGTAAATATTTTCTAAAATCGCTTTTACTAGATCACAAAATAAGCAGTAAATGTGTCTAATATGATAAATAGAATAAAGAACCAACAGTAAAAAAGTAAACATTATTATTAAGTTTTTAAGACTAAAATACTGTTGATATAAGAAAATATTTCATCAATGTTTTTAATGGTGTAACGTTCCTTTTTTAATACTTTACGTATGAGAAATGTGCACATAACAAGTTTTTTCTACGGAAGAGGCACCACTAATGCACCATAAGGCCCAAAGAGCTCCAGAAACTTTTAAAAGTGCATAATCATAATCATATTCCTGTTAATAGCATTACCATCTCAAATTAACCATTTTGATAACGATAACAGATATTTAATTTGAGCTTTAAGGCTCAAACACAATGAATGCGGTTACGGAGTGTAAGCGGAATTCATTCGGAATTCTTTCTACTTTGCTGTCACCGCTTTTGCTCCGCAACCGCGTGCATTGTGTTTGAGCCTTTAGTCCAATATTTTGAAAATTATGTCAGAAGATCTCTACAAAATTTTATATAATTTGGTATTCCATAATTAACGACCTTTCTTAAATTTATTCTTTTCATTCAAAACTGTTTGTTAAAACGTAATTTTGTAATGTGAAATGGAAAAAATGTACTTATTTATACATCTCCTAAAATATTAGTTTAATATATTATAAGGTAATTTGAAATAAATTTCCTTATTATTAACAATTAAAAAAAAAGATTTTTAAGTAAACAAAAACAAAACAAATAAATTTTTTAATCCTTTTATATCGCTTTTAAAAGTAAAATAACATTTTTTTAAATCAATACAAAATACAGAGTTTAATTTTTGTTAAATACTTTTTCACATTCACAGCTTTAGCCCAACGGACAACAAATTTGTTAGCTGCAGTGATGATGGTACACTAAGAGTCTGGGATTTTTTAAGGTGTCATGAAGAGCGGGTCTTACGAGGTATATAATTTTAAATTTTTAATCTGATTATATTCTATAATTAGATCTAAATGACATAAGGTTTTTAGGAATTTATGAAATATAAGAAAAATTTGTACTGTTATTTTATTTCAAAATATGATTAGGAGGAGTTGTAATTTCATATTTAAAAATTGCTGTAATTATAATTTTAACATATATGACTATAGTAGCTTAACATTATTCATTATTTTTTTATTATTCTTATCTATCGTATCTTTAAGAACGTAAAGGAATAAATTTGCGAATATTAAGATAAAATTACTTTCAAATAGGTCATGGAGCTGATGTTAAATGTGTTCATTGGCATCCACAAAAAGCTCTTATTGTATCAGGAAGTAAAGATAATCAACAGCCTATTAAATTATGGGATCCTAAAAGTGGACAAGCTTTAGCTACTTTGTGAGCCGTAGATAATATTTTAATGAAAATTCTTTTATTTTATTATTTTTTTTTAAATTAGACATGCTCATAAATCAACTGTAATGGATTTAAAATGGAATGATAATGGTAATTGGTTGGTAACAGCATCTCGAGATCATTTACTCAAACTTTTTGATTTACGAAACCTAAGAGAAGAAATACAAATATTTCGAGGGCATAAAAAGGAAGCAAGTGCTGTATCATGGCATCCAGTTCATGAAAGTCTTTTTTGTTCAGGTGGTTCTGATGGTTCTATGCTATTCTGGAATGTTGGGTAAATATTTAACATAAATTCTTTAATTTCTTTTTATATATTTTTTTAAATTACTTAGAACGGATAAGGAAGTTGGTGCAATTGATCAAGCTCATGATAGTATTGTTTGGACTTTAGCCTGGCATCCTCTTGGACATATTTTATGCTCAGGATCTAATGATCATACAATTAAATTTTGGACACGTAATCGTCCTGGAGATCAAATGCGTGATAAATATAATTTAAATACTTTACCAGCTAGCCTAGCTGGATTGGATGATTGTGATATAGGTAAATTTTGATAAAATTATTGTAAATAATTTCCAACATTTGCTAAATTTTATTATTTTATTTTTAACTAATTTTTCGACATATATTTATAATTTATATTTTAAGATGAACACCATATTATTCCGGGAATGGGACCTGAGGATAAAATTGATTTTACTCAAAGCTTAACAGCAGATAAAGGATTTATTCCGGGCCTTGATTTAGATACAAAAAATATTCTAGATGATAAAAAGGAAAAAGAAAAGAAAGTTCCATATAGCAAACCTATTCCAAGAAATTTTCAAGCACAATGGAATGACACTGGTCGAGCTGATGATATTGATGAAGCAACATCTAAAGAAATAAAAGAAGTTATAACACAAATTGTCGAAAATACTCCAGGTGTTGTACCGTTAGAAAAAATAGTACCTTCTGCAATAATAGTTTATGGAAAAGTTATATCCGTTAATTGTAGGTATAATTTAATCAAATAATAATAAAATTAAATATTTTTTTAAAAATTTAGCTGGAAGTGAATTAGAAACTGCCATTTTAAATGGTCCCGAAGCACTTAATAAGTATATTAGCTCAGGAGCCATTGAAGAATTGGTTGATGTTATGCCATTTGAAGATAACAGTAGTCCAATTAATACTATGTCTGATAATTCAATTCCATTAGAAAAGCCAACACCAAAAAAATCTCGCTTTGATGATATTCATGATCATAATGCACAAATGGTTTATAAAAATGAACCTAATGATAGTATATCTCCACCTCCAACGCAATTTTCACCTTTTAACCAACCCATACCACAAATTTCCCAGCAGCAGCAACTTATGTTACAACAACCACCACCCCCTCAACAACAACAACTACAACTACAACAACAACAACTACAGCAACAGCAGCAGCAGCAGTCATTTATTCCACCACTTCTTGCTTTGAAAGTCCCTCAGCCAGAAGAATTTTCATCACCTAAACTACCATCACAAGATAAAGATTTTCGATCATTTAATATGTTTAATGATGAAAAGTGTATGTGGTCACAAACACCACCAATGATGCCAAATAATCGTTTTATGAATCAACCTCCATTTAATAATATGAATCTTAACGGAAATAATAATTTCAATAATTTTAGAAATCAAACGAACAATAATCAAATGAATAATGAAAATAGAGATAATCGATCTAGACATCCTAATAGAAATAATAATCGTAGTAATAAAGATAATGGTGGTAATAAAGGGCGACGAAATGTATCAGATAACCGGAATCGAAATAGAAGATTTTAGGCATGCAAATGATTATAATTTTGTATATCTAGATTCAATTTATATATGTATATATCATCTACAAAGATATATGATTTACATGTATAGTAATACATTAAGTACTTGCATCGATAAAACTTTTCATAATTAAAATCGTTATGCAATTCTATTGTAATATAATTTTCTATAGTAAGTTTAAAGAAAGTGTAAACTTTCATATTGAAAAAGAACCATTACGTCCAAAAATTTGGTAGTACTGAAAAAACTAAATACGAAGAACAAGTTTTATGTTCTAATTTGGTTATTCAGACTAAGTTCTATAAATAATTGAATCAAAAGAACATATGTATAGTTTTAATTTCTATAAGTTCTTTGAATAATTTAGAAAATTGGAAAGTTTACTTTATGGAATAAGTGGAAATTTAAAAATATTTAAGTAAATTAATTACAAAATTTAATAAAAGTTTAGTTAAAAAGGTGCACATGTGATGATCAAATTTTGACTGTTAAAAATTTCAGAAATACAATAACACAATAAAAATACTTACTGACGCATGGTAGAGGAAATCCACTTTTTACAAGATATTTGCAACATTATCTAGTCTTCGAAAAAATTTAAAATTGAAATGCAAAAAAATGTTATTTTGTTTAAATTTATGACATATGATTATTATTTTTTTTTGCGAGCATAAATAAAGACTTTCTGGTTGACTTAAGCCAGACATACCCTTTTAAGTAGCATTTCACTACTAAAGGCCTTTATCAAATATATCAATTTATGCGATAGCATTTATTTTAACAATCTTCTTAAGGAATACGCAATCACACTTCTGCCATCACAGAGTGCCATCGAACACGTAAAATGGTGACATATAATTCGTATCGTATATTACTCGTAACTTTAAAGATTGGCCAAAGGTTAACGATATTTGTATAGCTCAGAAGGAAATAAGAGGAATTTTCGAAACAAGTATATTGAGATAATTCTATATACATCACTTGGTAAGATCGTCTGGTGGTTCGCAGATTAGCAGCTTCCGTGTACAATGGCAAAAGAAACTAAGTAAAGTACATATTATATTTCAATTTACACTAGCGCCGAAAAATTTACATTTTGGAAAATCATTATTTTCACATAGTTTCAAAAGGTTTCATGTGCAAGTTCCAATTATTAAAACATTTTATCAATACAGATTTCGTATATGGAAAGATATAAATTGTCTATAGTATATTTTATTAGTTTAAATAGTTACTTAAAGAGTTAAGAGATTTAAAAACGTAGCAATTATATTCTTAAGTTTTTATAGTTTTGTATATTCTACTTTACAATAAAAATATTCAATCAAAGGTGGTGGTCAATTATATAATTTTTTAAAATTATATTTTCATTTATTATATAAAGTTAACTGTTCATTGTGTTTTCGTTAAAGAGTAAAATTCGTTGTCCCTAAAAAAATGGGTACATAATGTATAAAAAATAAATATATGACCTACATATTGCTTTTACCCAATGAATAAAATTTATTTTAATTTAAATTAGTTCATAGAGCATATTTTTTAGGAATATTTGATATATTTTAACAAACTTCAAAATGTAAAATTTCAATTGAATCTAGATTTTAATTTTTTAGATTAAAAAATTATTAAAAATAATGTTAATACTATACTAAGTTTTATCAAAATTTATATATGTAACTGTATTCAAAAGCAGAATATTTATTAATTTTAATTAACAGAAGTTTTAAATCTTTCAAGCCTTTGTTTTGCCCTATCAGCATAATTTTGCTTTAAATTTACTCCATTTGTTGTTGGTTTATCACTATCACCAAATCTTTGTTGTCGTTTTTGTAATTTTTCTTTCGTCTCGATATCAACCATTTGTGTAGATACTGAACAACCAAAGCGTTCTGCACGTTTTTTTAATATATCAATTGGAGTTGATATATTATTTTTGCCTAAAACTGTGTTTTTAATTGTTTCACCAAATCGTTCAGATCGTGCTTGTTTTGCTATATCTGATGTTATTGGTACACCAAATTTTTTAGCTCGCATTTCTAATCTCTCCTTTGGTGATAATTCTGATAGTTTGACAACTTTTTTAGACTCAAGACTTTCTTTTTCTATAGAATTGGTGTCTTGAATTAAATTATCAGCAAATAAATTTTCAATTTTTGCAATTTTTTCATTTTCGGATGCTATTGGCGGTGTAATTATATTAGAATTTTTTCGTTTTAATATAACTTTTTTATGTTGATCTTTTTTTGGTTGTGTTATAATATTTAGATTTTCAAGTGTTTTACTTGGTTTTAGGATTTCTTCTTCTTGTGCTAAATCTAAAGATGGTCCTTCTTCGTCGCTTAAGACTTCGTCGTCCAGTAAATCCTCTGAAATTGCTACATCTTCAAGTGAAAATTCACCTTCAACTAATGCTGCTTGAAGACGTTCTTGGAGTTCAATTTTATTACCAGTTGAAGGAAGTCCTCGAAGTTTTAACTCACGCTTTAAATCTGCAACCTATATCAAAGATTACTAGTTAGCGCATACACAGAAATTTATAGAAATTAGAATTAATAAAAAAATTTTACTTACCTTCATTTTTAGTACATCAGTTTCCGACATTTTAACAAAGAATTAATATATTTTAATACAATTATCAAAGCTGGTTCTATTTAATTTTTATGATGTATTTATGATGACATTCGCATGTAATTATCAAACAAATGCTTTTGCAAGACTGTCGGGTTTACACAGCTGAACATTTGGTATATATTTTAGAAATAATTTTTATAGTAAAAAAAAAAAACAAAATTTTGTAGTTATATTTATATTAATAATGAAAAAATTAAGTTTAAAAAATTACAAATAATAAATATCATTGTTGATTTTACAGAAGTTACATGTTTATTTTATATATTTATAAATTTAATATTAATTCCTTGATTATTCAATTTCGAAATTTGAAGAAGAAGAAGATTATGGGGGATTAAGAAAAAGAGGAAGACTACTGATATTTTAAAGTATCTATAGTATTAAAATATTTATAAATTAGTATCTCAAATTTTCAATTTTAACAAAAGGTAAGGTCAAATGCATTGCAAAAAATTTAATGAGTCACTGGGGAGTTTATTTGTATTATGCGAATCAACTGAGGAAGTTTGAACTTCCTTTTTGCAGTTGTTTTCACAACTTGAAACAGTGAACTTATATATTATGACCGAATACAAACTAGTCGTTGTAGGAACAGGAGGCGTAGGAAGATGAATATGACCCAACAATTGGCTGTTTCCACACGAGGAAACAAGTTTCCGGTAACATTTCGTTCCAAACTGGTTTTTTTTGCGAACAAATTTTGATCGTCCACACGGGGAAACAAGTTTCCTGGTAACATTTCATGTGCAGATAGAGTAATATAATTGTGTGTGTGCTTCTAAATAAATTACTTCTTGTTTGTGTTAAAATGTTTCTCTTGAAACCCAAATTTTTCTGGAAACAAATTTAACTTCGAATTTTCCCCCTTACTTCTTGCCGCTCTATTCCTAAAAACAAAAATGTTACCGGAAACTTATTTCCTCGTGTGGAAATAGCTATTGAAGATTCCTATCGTAAACAAGTTGTTATAGGCTAGTAAACTTTAATTGAACATAGCTTTTGTAATAATCAAATTAATTATACTTGAGAACCAAAACGTTATTGTACTTAAAATATTAATTAAATTTTAGACGGTCAAAACTTGTTTGCTTGCTATATACTGGATCCAGCTGAAGAATACTCTGCTATGAGAGATCAATATATGAGGACAGGTGAATGGTTTTTATTAGTATTTGCTGTTAATAGTGCTAAAAGTTTTGAAGATATAGGTAAGATTATGTTTTTAGTTAAATGCACTGCTTGTTAATAATTTTGTTATTTAAAGGAACTTACCGTGAACAAATTAAAAGATTTAAAGATGCTGAAGAGGTTCCAATGGGGTTAGTAGGAAATAAATGTGATCTACAAACTTGGGCTGTTAATATGGATTAGGCACATGAGGTAAAATTTTATAATCCTATTTATTTATTTTTTTATAACGTCCTTTAAACGATATGTTCACAACGATGTTAACAAAGATAACATATTTCTTTTTCTGAAGTTATCTTAATAAGGAAAGCATGTGTTATGACTGAAATAGTGTTCGGTTTCTCTTATTTTTTTATATTATGCCCTTTGGCCTAGTACGTATGAGTGTCCTGATTTTATGGGTAATATTTAAGAATTGGATTACTTCTAGCAAAAGTTTTTCTTCCATATCAGTACAATCGTAGATATTTTCATTAACCTATTCTATTTGATCTCAACTACATTGGAACATTTTTAATTATTCAAATATATACTTTCTACACAGGCGTCTATTATACGGTATTCGCTCACATAAAAAAAAGGTTCTCCACAGGGGATAATATATTGAATTAAAACATTTATTTTCAAAATAAGTGTCTTGAAAATAAACAAAGAATCGTCTAATTTTGCTAAAATGTTTAAATTAATTAATTAAATAACATGTTTAAGTACAAAATAATGTGGGAAATAAATCTTAATTTATTGGACAACCTGTAAATTCACAACAAATATATGCTCAAACCTTTCAAAGTGTTATTCAGCTATATTTGACTGTGCATCATGAAGCTGACTTACTTTGGTTTTTTAGGCTAGGGAGACACCAGTTAAGGAGAAAATTCGAAATATTTAGCTGATGGATGATGGAATCACGGCGGTGATCATTTTTTCGTTGCCCGATGTTTCAAATAAAGCAAATATTTTTCTAAAAATATACATACATATCTAATTAAGTATTTAAATATAAATTTACTATTGTCCATGATCACATTTATTTTTTAAAAAAATATAATCATCCGAAAGCTATCACAATTTATTTGTTAGTTAATATTTAAATAAATTTTGGAAGTGTTTAAAAGGATTTTATATTTCTTTTTTGGTAAATATTTTTTATATGGAATGATAATCATGGAATGCTCAATTTTAATATAATATTAATAGATGGTATTATAATAAATATAATTTAAAACAATATATATTATTGTTGTTAATGATTATGAAAATTATTGAAAATAAAAGAAAACAACTTATTGCAACATAAATTGAAGTTCTTAGTATTGAAACTGAGAACTTATATTTGAAAATTTTGTTAAATAACCACTTAAAAAATATAAAAATTGTAAAGTACATGGATAATCTGGTCTGTTCAAGGAGAGCAACAATAAATATATTTATATGAACAATGCAACTTTAAAGGTTATAAAATTGAAAATACAAAAAACAAAGTATTCACGTTATTTCATTTAATCATCAAATTTTATTTTTGTCCCTTCAAATTTTGCTATCAATGGTTTTGAGTTTTTTTTTGCGGCCCAAGATGGGTGCAGATCAGAATTGTTTTTTAATTTTTCTTTAGACAATACTGCATTTTTAGTTAATATTATTTCTTTTTTAATTTTAGAATTTTCATGATTTATTTGTTTACTGTTTGATTTTAAGCGAGAAGTAACTTTCGAAATCGTTTTCGGATTTTTGCTGTTACCCAATAAAAGTTTTTTTTTGTTATAATTTTTAATATGCCATCCGTCATCTTTGTTTTCACTACAATTTGTAGGTATACTTGAGATATAATTTTGACCACATGACGTTATAAAAAATGGATCAATGCTGTTATTAAGATCATCCTTTCCAATACTTTGTTCATTTATTCCTAAATTTGTAGAAATTTTTTTTTTAGTTTTCATTGAATGATTTTTTTTCTCGAAGTTTATAATCTTGGAATTTTCCTCTAATGATTTTTTATCTATATCATTGCTTGAATTAGCATCTAACCACTGTTTTCTGCATCTTGCTAATTCTTTCCTTTTATCTCTTTCTAATTTTCTATTTTCATATTCTTTACTTTTTAGCTTTCTTTGCATTCTTTTACTATTGTTGGAAAGAAAATCTTTCCAAGTTTCATCATCATCATCTAGAGAAAGTTTTTTTTTAATTTTTGATACCACATTTAAAATATCCTTATGCATAAAAAGCATTGCTTGTGCTATATCTTCAGGCGTTGATAGTCCATTTGTAATTATATGCTGCTTGTTTTCTTTATTTAATAACGCACTTTTAAGAAAGTCAATGTGTTTGATTTGCTAAAACAAAATGCAAATTTGAAATATATGAATTTAACTAATTTTATAAAGAAACATTTATAGTATATGCATATGTAATCTATTTACTATGTTAAATACCTTAACCTGAGACAAAATCTCTATTGTTTTTCTATGTTTAATTCTTATTTTTGAATTCTCGGCCTTTTGTAGAATTCCATTTAATTTTTTTATACGTTTTATTAATTTAGTAATTATTTGGATTACTGCTTTCTTTACAATCGGTTTATTGGAGTGAAGCTACAGTGTAAAATAGGTAAACACATTAATAAAAATACATAATTTAATTATAATATAGCAATTACCTCATTATTTAAAAGTACTTTGTCTGCCATTGTCAAAAGTTTTTTTTGAAACTCATAACCTAACTTCTGGTATTTTGGAGGTAGGCTTAGTTTATAAACTAATTAAAAAGTTTTCTTTGAGCAAAATTTATTGAAATCAAAAATCACTTTTGCAAATTATTCTTAAAATTTGCTCTATTTTTAAAATTTCGAATTTATTAAATAATAATTTCACATTTTCTCCCTTTGGTGGTAAGATAATGGTTCCGGGTCGAAATTTTGAATCTCGACCTGAAAACGTTGAATTTTGGTTAACCTGAACTGAAACTGAAGAACAAGCGGAAATGACGTAGGCTGACTCACCAGCAAGCTCAACCAATGTAAAAATTGAGCCTGTGAAAAATGATAAAATTTACACAATAAGACATCCAGGAAAAATATATATGTTGTTCTTAAATATATATCATAAAAATAATTTTAATTTACTTACATAATAAAATTGCAATAGTTTTATTAAAAATATATGAATAAACTATTAATATTTGAAGGCTGAATTAAATCTATCTAAAATTAAGCTATAGTTAAATCTTAGGGTATTTTTGCTTAACTTCTGCAATCGCTCTTAACTTCATAGTATTGTCAAAGTCTTTTGGCTTCTTTGTATTCTAATTTAAAGCCAATATTTCCTTTATTTTTTAATTCTTAAAAGAATGACTAATTCTGAAAATATTTGATTAAATTTAACATTTAATAAAACATTTTCTTGGTTTTGAAGGGTGAATAAAAGCACAAGTTACTTACGAGGTCCTAATGACCGCCGTTGAATCACCTCTTTTACATTTTGGCGACGATTTCCTTAAGTGCTTTCCGGAAAATCAAAAACTACAAGAGGTATATATTCTTCATAACAGCTATTAACAAAAAATTGACTTGATCATTACGTATATTTAAAAATTTTAGGAAAAAGAAAAACATATTGAAGTGGCTATTAGCTTTAGTGACGATAATAGAAGCATTATTTCTTTATCAACTAGTAGTAACTGTGCTGAGAATATTAGTTGTAATACTAGTAATAACAGTTGTACATCTGAAGATATAAATTTTGTACCGGAAATCGATTTTGAGGGCATTAACCTGGATAACGTAATAGAAAATAGAGAGTCGCAACCTCTCCTAGGAGGTCGCGATCATCCAGATGTTGTATATAATAGTTTCCCTGGTAAGTTTAATTTTTTAGCAATTTTTAATCAAATTATATAAACCAATATGAATGACATTCACTGGCTAGAGCTAATGAAGTCTGATAACTGCGAATTTGACCTTTACCTCATTCAATCATTTAGAAAAAATTTAGTGATTAAAATTTTACCCAAACGAATTCTAAATAATCGCTTTAAAATTAATGTTTGCTAGAAAAGTTGGCATACAAAAATATAACTTTTTTTAACATCATTTAAGTGACGTAAATTATTTATAAGTTTTTTTTTTAGTATAATTTTATAATTAGTACAAAAAAATAGTTTTTTTATGGTATCTAAAATGTCAAATTAAACAAAAACCAAGTTAGATATGTAAGAGAAGGGCTGGCAAGTAAAAATTTAGTTTTTATTTTTAATCTATCTCAAGTGACGTAAATTTCTTATATATACAATTTTATATCCTCTAATAAATTTATAATTAGCACATATAATAATATTTTTTTTATAATGTCTAAAGTAACACAATAAACAAAAAACAAGTTAAAAATGTGAATAAACTTTATCTTCCTCCTTTGTCAAGAAAAGTTTGACAAGAAAATTTTATATTAGACCGGAATAAAAGTGTTTATGGAAAGTACTGAAGATTCAGAAAATGATTTTAGTTTAAACATTTACGACTCAAAAATATTTAAAGGTAAGAATTCTATTAATAAAACATTACACATGAAAGTAATTTGATGGTTAACAAATATATATGTATATTACTTGAAAATTTAAAAAAAAAAGATGAAATTTTCTTAATTCCCAATAATTAAATTAAATTTAAACGCAATCATTACGAAAAAGTTAAATGTAACTACTCTAAAATAATTTTTGTAGAATAATATTCAAATTCAGTAGTAAATTTAAATAGTACCTTCAGACTTCCAGTAATTGCTAGCAATTATTTTAAGAATTCTTTATTTTGAGTTGTTTAGAGAAAATCTTTTGTCTTGTTTTTAAAATGCAGGAATGTGTAAACTTTAGGTTGATATGGTAAAATTATATCCATTATTTATTAATAAAATTAATTTTTGAAAAGTTGAATCCATAAAGATAAAGTTATAATAGTTTTAGGATTGGTTAGTCAAAATATACTTCCTTCCGATTTGAAGTAAGTTCTTAAAAGAGAAACTTTTCAACTAAGTATCCTGACAAAAATATTTTGTTGCTTTAAAAAATAATAACATTATTAATTTAGCTAAAATATATTAAAATATTTGAAAAAATGTTGAAAAATGAAAAATGTTAATTTAACTACTTAAATATTGATTCGATATAATATGAAAAAACCCAGAATATAATTGTTATTATTTTTTATGTGATTTTCTACTAATTTGTGTACAAATATCCAAAGTAGTCTTAATTCTATGCTTGTTATTTATAACTGTATTAAATTATGTTTCACGAGTACCTTCACAAGCAAACTACTATAAAAAAATAACACCAAAGTATAAAATAAATAAGTATGTAAGCAAAAAATGTCTAAATTTAGTTCTCTATATCAAGATAAAATTTGAAGATATCATTATTTGTTTATGAAATATAAAAACAAACTATAATCATGGTAATAAAGTTTTTTTTGGTTTGTTTCGTTTTTTAACAAAATAATCTTACCTTTCACAAGGAAAATAATATTAATTCAATAGCTATTGTTTTTTTTTAATGCCTGAAAATTTGGAGCGTTAAAAACTCATTTCCTTATCAGTTTATAATGAGACCAACTAACATTTTATCGTGTTAGCTAGAAAAGAAGTCTAAAATGGATATGTTACGTGAAGATTTAAATTTAAAATATTTAAAAAAAACTTTCAAGACAAAGAAAAAAATTTCAAATGTGAGAAGTGTTAATGAAAATTTATATTTAGATCCTTTATGGGGCTATCATAATTATTTTCAATCTATTTCAACAATTTGTTGTAATCATTTAAAAAAAGGTGATATCATGGTTTTAATTTTAACTAAAGGACAATAAATTTCTTAATACAATACATACTTAAATATTTTTTAATTTAATTAATTTTATTATTGTTTAGATGACCCTCAATTTGTGGATTTACTTGCACAAGCAGAGATAGCAATTGAACATGGAATATATCCTGAGAGAATTTATCAAGGCAGTAGTGGATCATATTTTGTTAAAAATGCGTCCGGAGTAAGTTGATTTGAATTTATTTAAAAAAAAAATACAATATTAATTTTCACTAATAGCTTTGTGAAAATAATTTTGAAACTAGTGACAATTCAAATAGTTTTCAATACAAAGCATAAATAAAATATTCTAATTCAACTTGGGGAATACTTATTTTAGAATTTTTATAAGTATTTTGGTATGAATCATACACACATAAAAAATATTATATTATTAAAAGTTCAATTTTCATTAATTAATTGTTTTATTAATTATTTTAAGAAAATTATAGCCGTATTTAAACCAAAGAATGAAGAGCCATATGGAAGTCTGAATCCTAAGTGGACAAAATGGATGCATAAGCTTTGCTGCCCATGTTGTTTTGGGCGAGCATGTCTAATACCAAACCAAGGGTATTCTTTGCTATATATATGTATATATATCGATTATTTCTTTGTTAATTTTTATTATTTGATTTTAGATATTTGTCAGAAGCTGGTGCATGTATCGTAGACCAAAAGCTAAAATTAAATATAGTACCTAAAACTAGAGTTGTTCGGTTGGTTTCAGAAACATTTAATTATCCACGGATTGACCGACAAAAATATAAATTAAAACGTACGATCAAAGAACATTATCCTTCTGCTAAATTTAATCGAATGAGCTTACCACCAAAGGTTTGTATTTAAAATTATATTTAAAAGAATGAAGAGGAAGAGGAAGTATATAAGTTCATTTGTATTTGTTATGAATGAAATATAAATTTAGTTTTTCAATCTGTCTATCATAAATTGGGATAAATTCACGCTTTAATAATTTTTGTTACAAACATTTTTAATTAATTGCTTTCAAAAATTGTTGACTGTTAAGTTTTAGTAGGGTGATTATATATAAAACGTTTATTTTTATTGTATTTAACCAATGATTTTAATCTATAAAAAATACGTGAGCTGAAAATAACATTATAATTTATACGAGGTCCCCATTTCAATTACAAATGGCAAATCATGTTTCTTTATTTTGTGTTATGAGACTTGGGGTTAAGGATTATACAAAATGTATTTCGTGTTTTATTTGAATAAACCCATTATAGTTAAAAAGTGTCTTAAAAAATATTATGGTGGATTTTGCTCTACCAGAACAAAAACAAATTTACTCCTTCAAATATGACTTAATGATTAAAATAAAAAAGTTTCTTTCGGTTAACAATTCTTACTTCTAAAAGAACTAAAAGTCAGTTACAGGACGCTGTGTGCGATTCGGGTACACAAAGATATCAAATAGTGTTGTATTCTCAATTTCGACGTTAAAAACTTTATTGGATGGATCCCGTGTTAATAATTCCGTGTTAACTTTAAAATAAGCGTTAAGCTACTTAGAAGTGTTTAAATATATCAAAACATTGATATTAATAATTTAGAATGATGTTAAGCAGTTTAAATTTATTTTTGTTTCTAGAAAGGTTCATTTCAAATTTTCGTTGATGGGTACAAAGATGCAGATTTTTGGCTTCGAAAATTCGAGCATCAACCACTTAAGCCCGAGTTAGCTAAAGTATTTCAATTTCAATTTGAATGTTTGGTTGTGTTAGACTATATAATTCGTAATACTGATCGAGGTAATGACAATTGGCTTATTAAATATACAAATTGTGATAAAAAACCACGAGTAAATGGAAAAATTTCTATGGAAACTAAAAATAACGTTGCCGGAACTAGTAAAGAAGCAAAAGAATCTAATGACGAAAATTCATTGGATTTACCTGACGTAAAAATAGCTGCTATCGACAATGGTTTAGCATTCCCATTTAAACATCCAGATTCATGGCGAGCATATCCATATCATTGGGCTTGGCTACCCCAAGCAAAAAAACCATTTAGTCAAGAAATTAAAAATCTTGTTTTACCTGTTTTATCAGATATGAATGCAGTTGAGGAATTATGTAATGAGTTACATGATTTATTTAAGGTAACCAAATAAATCTAAAGCATAATAACAAATTTTAATTTTTTGTTTTTTTTTTTTAGCAAGATAAAGGTTTTGATAAAGGTCTTTTTCAAAGACAAATGTCAGTTATGCGAGGCCAAATTTTAAATCTAACACAAGCATTAAAGGACTCTAAGTCACCAGTTCAATTAGTTCAAATGCCCGCTGTAATTGTGGAAAGGTGAAATAATAATATTAATTTCAGTACTTCATTTTGTAAAGTATTCAATTATATATTTTTAGATCAAATTTATCAACCACCTCTAGGTTTTCTGCCTTCCAACAGCGTTTTCAAAATAAAAGTCCATTCTTTTCATGGTGCTAACTACAACAGATTTTATGAAGAAAATTCAACATATAATAACAATCTTTGTTACTTTTGGTCATATTCCTTTATATTTTCTAGTAAAATTTATTTTATGTTGTTATAATACACTATTTTTTGTTACTATTGGAAAAAGTTGTTTCTATCTTTTTATTGTAGATATTGTTTTTCTCTAATTAATATGTCATTCCATCATCAATTTGTTCAATCAATTTATACATGATATGTAGATAAGGACATTATGTGTATATTATATTTACTTTGTTGTGATAAACTTATAGGATAGAATTATAATATTTATTATAACTATTAATTTTTTTGTATATATTAGTTACTCTTCATATATATATTTATATAAAGTATTGTTATAAAATTTGATAAAAGAAATATGTATTTACTTAGTTAATTATATACGAAAACTATTTTATTATATTGTTGATTTAGTTACATTGTACTTAATTGAATATTACACTTGATAACTATATAACAAGTAAAATCAAGCAATAATTATTTACGTAACGTGATATTTGCATTTTATATAGATTCTTGCGGTAACTCATTGAATTGTGCATATCTATTAATTTTTCATAAACTAAACATATTTGTATATATTAGATCCAGAAATATAATTTCACATTTAAAACATGTTCAGATTTAAAATTTAAAAGTTAGGAGTTTTGAATTTATGTTTCAATTAATTACCCAATTATTATCCGCCAATATGGGGATATTGAACACTAAAAAACTAATCATTGAGTTCTCCAGCTGCTGAGTGGCATTAGAATAAATGGTCTGATAAATTTTTGTGCAAAAAAATCAACTAATACAAATAAATTAATAATCTTGAAAATCGGATTTTGACGGCAATGAAAAAATTATATACTGTATACCTTTTGCTTGAATATTTCATTTCCTGTACTAAATTTGTGCACAATAATAATTTAACAACGCGAGCATTGTGGGAAATATTTTCATAAGTTTTATTATTTGTTAAATTAGGATTTATAATAAAAAATATTTAATAATATTTATTTGTAATTTTCCATTAAAATTTATGGTGGATGACATTAATAGATAAATTTTAGGAATAACATGAATTTCAGGTTTCCAAAGTACTTTTAGGATAGGATAATTGCGTATGTTTGAATTGTAGATTTTTTTGTCAATGTGAATTCCATTTATTAGTTGAATATATCGTATCAAATGATATACTATGTATATGTGTGTTACAAATGTGATCGGTCTACAAGATAAATTAAAAATGCAATTACCAGAATAGAAATAAAAGTTAAACGAAGAAATGGACATCTCGACTTCTGTTTCAAGAAAGCTAAGGTAAGGTGAAAGTATTGAATTATTTTAATGTAGACACAAAATTATTTCGTACAGTGATCAGTAGAGACACACAGGCATTTAATTTTTTGGTAAAATTTCTTCGGGTGTTGACTACTAGTCTCTTTCTGCTATCTTTTCATTTTTTTATTTTTTCGATTTCCTCGGCGACTAGTCTCTATCTGCTATTTCATCAGTCTCGAAATACAGAGGTCACAACTTCTACCACATACATTAATATGTTAATAATAAAACAAAAATTTGTATACGAATTTTAATAAGACGTTGAATTAACTTCTGTACACATTTATTTTATTAGTGAAGAATAATTACACGCACGTAATATTATACAGTAATTTAACAGTTATAAGATAATGATTAATTGTGTAATTTAGATTGAATCTGACTGTGAATATGATGCAAAACACTATTTACGAAAGCAAATTTTTAACAAATGAAGATTACTAATTTAGAAATACAAAAGTTCAGTATAACCAAAGCAAAGGGTAATATTCTTGTCACTGTAAACGCTCTATCAGAATACACTGTTTTCTTGGAGTAACCACCGTTTTATTAGAAGAGCTAAAGAGACAACTTCAAAAGATTATTGAAACAAGTGCTATATAATCTCGTGACCTCGATAACAGGTCTTCACTTAAACTATTAAGAACTAACATCAACCATTTTAAATAATATTAAGCAATTGCAAACTAGTTCAAACAATTTTAAGTAAATATATATTAGTATACTTAGGTTAACACTCTTACATAAACTTTTATTGTCATTTCAGGCCTAAATGTCGACTTTAACAATTAAATTATTAATTAAGTTAATAAACAAGCACTAACAATAAGTATATTTACTAGTAGTTGGTAAGGTCCGACCGAGAATGATTTTCTATTCTCGGCCGAGACCGAGACCGAGACTACAAACATGGCAGCTAAAATGGGTAAAATAGTTAAAAGTTAAAAATACAAAACTTATAATGACTTGTTACATTTTCTGTTTATGAGTATATAGGCATTTTTAATAACTTATTTGCACAGGACAAATGCCACAAAAAAAAAAATTAATATCCACACTAACTGGCGCCACGTCTGCTTACTGATAGACTGGCACGTGTGCAGTCTCGGCCACGGCCGAAAATCTTGGCAAATTTAAGCCGAGAACGAGAACCGAGATCTCGGCCGAGAGTAAGCCGAGACCGAGTTCTCGGTCGGACCTTAGTAGTTGGTTTATCATTTAACAACACTAATCACGATACTAATAAAAGGTGACAAAGAATTCACTCATTTAGCTTAGAAAAAGTTTGTTCGTTTTCTAATTCTTCTAATCATGGAACAGGCTACTGGAGTATCTTGCAATGACTTTTTTGTTTGAAATAAAAATATTGGCTTCTAAGAAAGTTATCCACCATCTTCTGGGTCTTCAAAAAAAAAGTTCTTCAACCCTGCAGTGATTCAGGGCTTCAAAGTGGCTGGAATCAAGAAGATCGTTAAACTAGAAGATTTGAATTAATTTCGGAGTAACAGCTCATTTTGTGACGCACTTAGTGCTTAGTTCAATTCAGTCTTTGAAAACGCATTTTGCTCGGTGTGCATGATATCTCAAGACTTACTCACTTGAAATTTGGCACAGAGATTCTTTATAAATCAGGCTTCGGGACAACGAAGAGTTTTTTCCAATTTTTTTTTTTTTTTAAATTCCGAACGGTGAAAAAAAAAACAGGACAAAAACGTAACTTTTTTTCCAAACTGCTGCCATTTTGTGAAAAAAATTTTTTCTTAAAAAACTCTCCGTAGTGCCATAGCTACATTTTTCTTATTGAAGAATTAAAAAAGATTTTTTTCTTCAGATTACTGGGAGGGCTAGAATCGTGCACACCAGGACACGCTGTTTTTGTGAGTGCCCCAATTTTGCTGGCCTGTAGTATTTTCAATTGTGATTTCTTTTCAATATTACTAATTTTTTATATTCTCAACATATTAATAAATAAAAAATCAAAAAAAATTTAGTTAAAAGTATTTATTGGTTCCGAAAAAATTCGAGCGTCTAAATCAGGAGACCCCCTTATGCGTGTCACTGTTATTAGTAAAAAAATTTGTTTATTATATAAATAAGAATTAAATTTTTTTAATTAAAGGTAGCTCCCATTTGAAGGATAATGTTTAACATAATTCTATTTATTGTGCTATAGTTCTTATTTAGCGCTATAATTCAAGCTTTTCAAAATATTGCATTCTTTAACTTCACTAAAATTTAAGTTAAATTTTATGAAAATTTACAACTTTAATATATTCAAAATAAATTTAATAGAATTATAATATAAAATAAATAAATAATAAAAAAAAAAATTAAAAGAAACTATTGGGTATATAATACTTATCTACTGTGCTATGTTGATATATTAACAAAAATAATGTTCAACAACAATCGAGAAATTTGATATTACCATAAAATATTTTATTGATATTTTTTTTTTTACAATGTTTACTATCGACAGTAATACTTCAAACTAATATTTGAATTATACACAACATTTTAGTCACAGTAAACGTAACTGCTGAGAGAATTCAACAAATTGTTTACTATCTTTGGTATTTACTAAATATATTAAACATTTTTGTTTTTCCACAGAAACAATTAAATTTCAAATATTTCACATTATTTGAACTAATTTTCATTATTGTAGTACAAATCCAATGAAGTTTTGAATTTTTAAAAAAATTATCTTAAAATTAATTATGATGAATCCTATATATATAATACTAAATTTTTAAGTTAATAAATTGCACACTAAAAACTTTACTATAAATTAAAAAAGAGATTAACGATAAAATTTTATATGCTCGAATGTAAAATTTTATATATTTTTTATAATTAAAATCAGCCAGAAAATTATAGATCATTAATTTTTAAAAGATAAAAAAATAATTTTTGTACTAAGAAATTATTTAAAATGAACAGTCATTAATAATATTAATTAAATTAAAAACTTAATATTCTGTAATTGCACAAAATTTTTAAAACACATTCATATTTACAGATGTCTTTTTAAGTGTTCATTTTGAAGTGAAAAATAGTTTTTCTTAGCTGCAAAATTCAAATATAATTTTTAAATTTACATACAATATGCAGTTTTAATAGTTCAATATCACGACATACATACGCTATATTAAGTAATTTTTATACAATAAATTGGACTAAACGGTATAACTATATTTTCGAAAATGTCAACTTATGCCTGATGGAAATACACTTGAAATTTTTAATTGATTCTTAAAATCATGAGTAATTATACAATAAAAATTTGCAATCTAATAATCCTAACTATCTAAAATATAAAATTCAAATGGCAGTAAGTAAAGTTGGAGAACAAATTTAGTGCCCTCTGAACAATACAAGGTAATGTTTTTTTAAATATTTTGGTAAGAAGCTGCAGGGTTAGCGCTTCAAAATGAAATATTCAAAATTTTAAAAGCTTTACGGTACAGTTGATACCGTTATGTAATTCGGCCCATGCAGTGATGTTATGGTTTTTTGAAAAATGAATAAAATTTATGAGGTATCCAAAAGTTAGCCAAAGAAGAAAATTTTTATATTAAGTCTAATACAAGTAAAAAAATTAATTAAATCTTTATTTGGATTGGATTTTACCGAGGAAAATAAATCTTATTCTGTTTTTACACGATATTGATTTAACAGGATCTAAAATCTAAAATTAGTTCACTTTTTACACAAAAATAACACGATCTTACATAAAAATTTTCACGAATTAATTCAATTTAAAGTAGATAAGATCAGGGCGAATGATTGTTGGTTTTTATGAATATAATTATTTTTGTTACACGAATTTTTCAGGAAAGTATTTACCGTGCAAAAAGAGAATTAGGTGTTACTTATTTAAAAGTTTTTCTTGTATTATTGATACGTAAAATTATTTAAAAAATATAAGTGAGAAACTAACCAAAGAGAAGAAAAAAAGTAGTTATGAATAACTGGTAGTAGTATTACAAAGGGGGACAAATTGCACCACGCGACCAGTCTTTATCTATTGTGCTCCCCGCCAGGCATGTTATTATGGAAACCAGTTTCCTTGCCAGAGCTAGGACATCTCTCAAACCTGAATAACTATCTTTGGGTCATATTTCATTTAGAAAATAGCCACAACTTTGACCATCCCAGGATAAATTCATTGATATTTTAATCAAGACTGTAAAAACATTGTCACAAAGAAAGAAAAATTATACTTTTAAAACCAGATTATTCACTTCAAAGCCGTTTAACTTAATTTATACTTAATATTACATTAAAACAATAAACAATACAAACTAATGAAAATGTATAGTTGACATAAAATTGCTATGGAATAGACCTTCAAAAAAGCAAATATAAATTTCACATTTAAAATATTTAAAAATGTTAATCCATTTTTTGAAAAAAACCATAACATATACCAAATATCCTACAATTATTTAATTTACAGACCAAAGTTTCATATTTGACGCTATAAAAAGAAATTTCTTAAAGGTATGGCACTTATTAACAATAAAGCCTGTTCTATTAGACATGGTCCCGTAGATTTTGCAAAATATGCAATGTCCGATATAGCATTTTCTAGGCTTAATTTTATGATCTTCTAAAATACTCGGCTAAATATTATAACATCTATTGTGCACTTACCTGGACAATATCAAGGACCATATCTATATAATGTCTACTATAGCAGGCTTAAAATATAAATCTATTAGAATTTCAGCTAGGTTTTCTTCTATCAACTAACTTAATATCCTTAACTTGTAAATTATGTTTTGATTTAGCAGCAAATTTGATAACAGCTTGTGTTGATACTTGTGGTACATGCCTTAAATCAAGATAAGTTAATTGTTCACATTTACTTAAATAATCTAATGTTAATTCTGTAACTAAACGACAACTACTTAAATTTAATTCAACTAATGTATTAATAGCACTTGGACATGTACCAATTTGTGCAACACCAGCATCAGTTATTCTTTGACATGATGATAAATCTAAATGTATTAATGATGGTAAACCTTGTGTTATATAACGTAATGCAACATCTGATATATCTGTACCAGCAATTTTTAACATTTTTAAATTACGTAAACGTGATTTAGAATCTGATAGACCTGGACGTGAATCTTTTGGTGGTGATAAAATTTCACGTATTGCTGAATCATTAAGACCACGTACAAAACTTAAATCTAATACTTGTAATGGTGGACATAGGCATGTATGTAATGCTAATATCGCTTGTATTGGTGTATTTTGTAAACTTAAATTTTTTAATCCAGGTAATCTAGCTATTATCCATGCTAGCTGCCTTTTAGCTATTTGTGTCCAATCTAATATTAAATGTTCTGGCTGCCGTCTAACAATTGCAGTCAATAATGATGCTGAAAGTTTATGTTCACTACAATTCATATATTTCCATAAACTTGGATCAACTGATATTGTTGACCATATTTTACATACTAATGAACATATAATTAATGTTTCTGGTGGTAAATATTTAAATATTTGTTTTAAACAATTTGCATCTAAGGCTAAATTAATATTTGGTTGTTGTTGTTGTTGTGTTTGTATATTTAATTGTGCTGGCCTTACAATATATTGTGGTTTCTTTAATATTTTCGTTGATGATGATAAAATTTGTTGTGCTAATTGTGCTCTTATAAGATTCTTTTTACGTGGCAAAATTGAATTTGATTCAGTTACATCAACACTTTCATGTAAACTACTACATATACTACCTTCATCACTTTTTCTACGTTTATTAATATTGCCAGCATTTAAACAACTTGAATTATTATCCATTATAATTTTTGTTTCGATATTATTACTATCAATATTATGTTCAGTTTTATATAAATTTTGTTTATTTTCAATTTTTAAATTACGTTTCATAGGTGAATCAATTTCAGATTCACTTGAAATAGTATAATCATGATTATTAATATCAATATTTTGTTTATTTTCTGCTATTGATGAGGCATCACTACTTATTGACATACGACGAATTTCTGATGATTTTTGTCGTGCACGAAAATGACGTGGCTAAAAATAAAAGTTAATTCTTTTTTAGAAAAATATATTTTACTTATAAATAAAATAACTAAATTGTTCAATAAATTTTTTAACTGATACAAATTGGCAGAGTTGATATAATTTGATTTCTATACTGGTCCATGACTAAAGGGAAATTGCTGGTGAAAACATATGTACATTAGGGGGATAACCAAGTACACATTCGAAAAGTGTTGACTTAGGAAATACTTTGGCTCACTTTGCGTCTACTTACGCGAGGCCTGTAGTATTCAAATTTTAATGATGTATACCCTTCTCTCACATAAATTAGTGTGAAACGCGATTATATTTCTCAAAAAGGTTTTGATCAATTAGGCTAAAATTTTTTAAAAGTAGTAATATTGGAAGGATATACCTAAAAGTTTAAACATATAGAGTAAATAAATAATTTTTTTGAGGTTAAAATTATTAAAAACAGTAGTATAACAAAAAAATTTTTTAAAGTATATATTCCTACTTATATTTCTCATTCATTCCCATTAAGTGAGATTGTTTTCTCTTTTTTCTGAATTCAGAATTCGTTTCATTCGCATTTCTGAAGTTTTCTATCATATAAAACTAAAAAGTAATTTATTAAATATAATTAATGTATTAATATTTGAACCAACTGTATTAACATCAATTGTCATCCACTGCCAGCTTAAAAAAATTTATTTGAACTTAATTGGATGAATAGTAAAGATTTTTTAAACGATTGAAAATTTGTACATTATGCAAGCTAATAGTTGAAAATCTGGATCTTTGATAAAATACCCGATATAAATTATTTTATCACCTTGAAAAAAATTCATGGAAAATTACTAATTTTACCCTTTATAAACGTATTTCCTCTCTTAATACATTCAAATCCTTTTCGTATTTTCACCTGGGTATATTTTTATAATTATAAATTTCCAGAATTAAAGAAATGACGAAAGTTTTCATTAGAATTGTGTCTTGCCTATACGATATCCCAAAGTGCATATGGGGACTCTAATTGTTAAACAGCAAATTTTAGTTTTGATTACTGGCTTCAAAGACATTTAAACCTTTTAAGGACCATAAGGTTTCTGAGAGTAAATATTTGTCTTTTATTGTTTATTTTTGTTTACCTAGACGTACAATAAATAAAAATCATAAAAAAAAAAACTTAACAATTTTCAATTTTTTTTGGAATTTGATGGGAAATATTTTTCCCCATGGACCATAAAGGTAGGTCAAACTATGGTTTGGCTAAGATAGTTTTTTGTTTTCTGAAAGATATTTTGATATAAAACAATACTACACTTACTTAGTAACACAAAAAATATCTCAACACACGTGAGATAACACGACGCAACACGACGCAACAAAAAAAACATAATAGCAAAGTACTGTCTTCGAAAATTGTATCTTTGGCGCTACTTAATTTCACAACTCTTTAATTGTCTACACTTTTTGTCTACGTTCTTTCGTTTAGGATACGTTAAATTTAGAGTTTAAGTAAAAAAAATGTAGAAAAGTTTGTAAAAAGAGATAAAAATCAGCAATTTAAAAATTGGGAAAAATACTTCCCATTGTCGTAAAAAGGTTAACATTGCAACCAGATTAAAATATCAGGTGATATTTTCCTTTATACAACACAAGAATAGCAGAAGATTTCGGAAGTCTAATATGTACTCGTAAAAGTTCACGTATTGTCATGAATAAATATTTACTTAATATTATATTACTAAATCTGATCCTTAAGTCATTAGACTTTAAAAGGTTTTAAAAGAAAATACAGGTAAATTCCATAAAGCTGAAATTGTACGCAGATGGCCGGTATCAAAACTAAAACATACGTTCGCAGCCGCTGATAAAAAAAGGAACCTTGTGTAGACGGATATATATTATCCAACCGGACGTCTACGTAAATTTTCGAAAATCATAATTTTACTTAACCTAACATTTAAGTGTTAAATAAAGATTCTTGCTAACAAAAAAATCACAAAAAATGAATATAAAAACTTTTATTTTTAAATACATACCTTATAGTCAGTGTTTTTGCCTGATTTACAACATGATGGACATTCCCAACTATTCGGTAAATCTTCATTAACAACACCTTTTATACTTTGTGCATTTTTTTGTGCACAATCTGTATGAGCAATTTCATAACAAACTGAACATTCCATTAATGATGATGGACCATCAAGGCATGCTTGTAATTTAGCTTGTGGTGATATTGGAGTTTGTCTCCAACCATCTAAATGACAATAAATACATTGTGCGGTTACTGGTAACATTGGCGATAAACATTGACGCATCATACATGTCTGTTTAGCACGCCCTGGCCCACCAAATTTAACCATATCTAAACAAAAACTACATTCGCCACAATCAGAACGCTGACATGCTTCACAAATTTTGCAACGTGTTCGTCTACGTCTTGGTTGACCTGTTGATGATGATGTTGTTGTTGTTGTTGCTGCCGCTGTTACTGTTGTAGTAATTGATGAATTTTGATTATTTATTTGTTTTGATAAATTTTGTTCTGTTATTCTTTCAGTGGGACTTATGGAAATTGTATGTTTTTTACATGATGTTCGTGAATTTGAACGATTTGAAATTGTTGGTGTTACAAAATTACGATCTTCAGATGATCTGCTTAAGTTTAAATCATGATTATTGTTAATATATTCTTTTTCATCAATATTAGCATTATTTTCCGTATAATCAATTTGAGATTCTGTTCTTAATGAATCAACAAATTTTGGTTTATTATAATTTTCAATATTTATTGAATATAAATTATGTGATGGTAATACTGGTTGATCTGTAATAGCTAGCTCCGGTTTATCACGACAATGTCTTTCAACTAATGTTCTAACATCTTTAATTAATGCAATTGGATCTTTAATAAGTTCTGGAACATTTTTTTTATGTGATGGACAATCATACAAGTACATAACTATTTCCTATAAAATATTTAATTTTTTATAAATATATTTAAGGTAAATAATATTTTTCTAAATTATAATATAAATGATGGGTCACATTAAAAATATTATTATTAGCTGTGGGTGAAATTTTTATGATTTTTTGATACAAACACTGTCAGTCCATAGTAAGATTTTATCATTAATCATCATTATACATTTCACTACAGGAATAAGCATTTTTAACTTAATATACCAAAATATCGGTATGGCATTTGTATTTCTACCTCATTATCTTCATGAAACCAATGTTCGTTATAATCGAAACTTCGGTATATTTAAGTAGGCAAAAAGATGCCTTTGGCTTGTGAAGAAAAACGAAATGAGACTAGAAAAAACGAGGGAAACTTTTGTTCATGGTCGAAAAGCCAAATGTGTTTTTCGTATGCAGTTTTATTGGTTGTTGTTGACCACGTAGATAAATATGCATAATCAAAATGCTTCTTGAGAAAGACTCTAAAATGTTTGCGAAATTATTTTTTTGGAAGGTGTCGTGCGAGAAATTTATTTTATATCTACCAATCTATTAAGGTGGGCACTCACTTAGTGCGTATATCTCAGTGGGTAACTTTTATGATGTCATAGACTCACGCTAAATTTCCCCCTCATATGTGGATAATTCAGCGTGAAATTCATTTGTACGTCATTTTGACGTCAAAAAAGTTAGTGTAAAAGAGAGTACTCTAGTTTTTTTGTAAAAAAATTGCATCACATTATGCGATGTAACCATCAAACATCATGATTTTAAAAATCAAAGAATAATGGCATTTTAGCCTTTATTTATTGTATTATCATCGAAAAGTCAAGAATCTATTAACAACACACAAGGATTCATGTGTAATATGGAAATAACGTTTCAAAGGAGGGCAGTGCTTCAATTCATTGGCCAAATTTCGTTTAGGTGATTTTTTATTGAAAAATGCCAAATCATATGACAAACAAACCACTTGAAATTGATGAGATCTAAGTCCATGCAATTATCGAGTCAAAACGTCATAACAAAACATGTTAGAGCTCAATGTATCACGTACAAGCATTTAAAAAAACTTGAAATAACTTGAATATGTCAAGAAACTCGATTTATTCCGTGATTCCTTCGTATCAGCTTTTATGCAATGAATTAACATTTGCGATTCATTTCTGAAATAATTCCATTTCAATTCCGTTATGACACTGATGAGAAAAGTCAACCACAAAAAGGAATAATATCTAATTCAATAAAGATGTAATTTAAAGCAAGAATTGGGAATTTTTGCTTCTTTATTAAAATCTTTAATCACTAAGTCACCAACAAAATATTTTTTAAAATAATATTTTTAATGTGTATACCCAAATTGTATAGTTGTTTTTTATTTTAAATCTATGACTTACCTTTAATCCAAATAATTCATAATGTGTTAAATGTATATGTGATCTATTACATAAATCATTTTCAATTGATGGTTCACCCTCTAAATGTGATTTACCAAGAAGTATTAAAACATATTTAGCTAAAACATACCATAACATTTCCGTAAAAAATGGATAACGAAATTTTTGTGGTACTTTTGTTCTATCTTCAACTTGTGCTACTTTTAATTGTTTAACAATACCAAATGAATGTAAAAAATTACCACCAAATACTAATGAATCACTTGGTGTATAAACAGCATGTATCCAACCAGTTGGTATAAAAAATGTATTACCAGCTGATAAATAAACACGAGCACATTTTTCAACTTGATCACCAAAAAATATATCTGATTGTTTACCAGATAATACCCATTTTTCATATAATTGTAAATTTTTTTCAGTTGGTGGTATTAACCAAAATACTTTACTACCTTTTAATATATGATACCAAACAGATGTACCACCAAAATCTATATGAAAATCAGTATAACAATGTTTAACAGACATTAAACAATATTTTTGTACTTTTGGATACATCATATCTTCAATTGAATTAGTTTCTTCAATTTGTGTATCTTTTAATTGTTTTGGCCATACAACATCTACCCAATCGATTTGTCTAACAATTTTTGGACTTTGTATATATTTATCAAGTTTTGTATGTGAAAATTCTAATGATATAACATTTAACAAACGATTTTTATTAATATTTTCATAATACTGTTGCCATTCTTTCATTGTCATTTGTATATTTTTTTGTGTATTTACATCCATAACATCTAATATCCGATTTGAGCCAACACATAAACGGACATCATCAATTGTAAAATCAGTTGATGGTATACGTAAATCTAATCCAGATTTATCACGAACTAAAAGTGGAATGTTGAAACCATATTGTTGAATAAATCTATAAAAAAAAATATATATTTATATAAAAAAAGTTAAAAATAAATTAAAACTATTTAGTGAATTGGAAAGCAATGTCATTCTTTTATAAGTCAATATCTTCATTGTTCTTTGCCAGTTTTTCAAAATGGTTTTCCCCATTTGAAAAAATCAATTTTTTTGACTTTTCTTATAGTTTAATATTTCAGGATTATAATCCCAAAATGTGAAGTCGATTGAAGCAAAACTGTCAAAGTTATCAGGTTATTAAAGCCAGGTAACTAAATCCATAAATAAGCTTTTAAAATTTTTAAACACGTTTTTCTCAAAACTACTTTTTCAAAGTTTCACGTTACTTTTTCAGTTTCCGATTCACTTCAAACTTATTGGTACATATTTTCTACATACATAAACAACACCTCGCCCCAACGTTGAGTTTTAGAATTTTTTTCACATTAAAGGGATTTTCCACTTACAAAATAGCGGACTTTTTCCTCAAAAAAAGTAGTTTTCACTTTAAATGAGCAACAAAAATTTTTAAATGGAAAAAAAAAATAAATCAGGCAACGTTGGGGGGAGTGTTCAATAATATTGTAACTAAAATTTAATGTTTTTTGATTTCGGGTAATTTCCGGCAGTGATCACCGGCTTGTTAACTTCTCTTGAGAAGTTATTATAATAGGTCCGAAAATCGAAATCAATAATTTTCTGTTTTTTTTACTTTTCAAGACCTGTAGAATCATTTGCAATCATTTTTAGAGTGGTGTCTGTCTATGTGTGTGTGCATATGTATGTAGGGATGTGAGCTTTTTTATGAGATTCGTTTTCTCCAAAACGAGCGAAGTCGGTCCAGCGGTTCGTTTTTTATTGATAAAAAACTCGCTTTTTTAAGCACGCAAAAGTGAAGATTTGTTTACTCAAGTACTAATGGATCAAATTTCGCTTTTGACCATATTAATCAATACACCATATCATGACTTAAATCTGAAAAGAGTCTGAACGCAATCGGCCCAGCGGTTCGTTTTTTATGAATAAAAAACTAACGTTCTCAAGATAGCAACAAAAATTTTTATGTAACCTTCATATTCTAAGTATCGAGTGGTTTTTCAAAGTTTTCAAAGTGCTGATTTTGAATCTTTTATGAGCTTTTTAAAATTCAAGATGGTGGACCCAATATGACATCATTTTTTTTTTTTTTGTAAAAATTCCTTAAATTGAATGTTTAGTTTTGAGCGGGATTTCAGGTAATAGATTATAAATTATTGTGTAATGTTGAAAAGTTGTTTTTTTTTTCTAATTTGAGCTTCATCAAAGTTAAAAGTATGGATTCGTAGAGTTCAAATAGATATTTATCGAAATGCGTATGTATTTGTCTAGTCTGAATAGATGGTGCCATATAGTAATTGTTCTCTGGAGTTTGCTATAGTTATTCTTACACTTCTACAAGTTATATAGGTTTGGGCAAGCCGAAATATATACAAAAAATATATTTTTAATTACTTTGCAATCTAGAAAAACCAAAAATATTTATATTTCTGGATTTGATTTGTGAAAAAGTTTCCATATAAGATCGTCAAAAACTTGTTTTTTCAACATATTTGAAATACATATTTTTTGATAAATTTTTAGGTTGTTTGTGGCTTTTTTTTAACCACAAATGAAAAACTAATTGAACACGAAGAAAATAATCCCAATTCAATGATGTAGATGTATAGCATCTGGATTATAAAAATGGAAGGAAAATGAATAAAATATAGGAAAATGTTGTGAAATTATTAAATACAAGTAAAACAGTTCATAAAAAATTCATGGCTTATACCCTTTCTTAACACAAGCCTGTACACAGCATTTAGTTCGAAAAAAGACACTTTTGTATGGAAAAATTATGTACTTCACTTGTTGGAATCGTGTACGCAGTACAGCCTTTGAAACGCTGTACTCCGCAAAAATCTCACATCTATTGTGAATTTTAAGGTTGTGTACCAAATCAAAATTAAAATTCCGCATGGGCTTATGTCAAAATTATAATGCAAATTTTGGCAAATTTGTATATGTATATATTAGTTTGTTTTTTTTTTTAAAGTATATTTTGATTAATTACAATATAGATTAGTGATTTTTACAGTGATTTATATATCCTAATTGTAATTGATTTACAGTTCCGCGTAGACATTCCGATTATATGTTTTAATAAGCCGCCATGTTGTACACGGTTTCTCTGTTAAGAATCGGTTTTTTTGAAGGTGTACAAGCATGTACACAGCGTCAGTCAAGAAAGGGTATTAGTTTTAGAGTTATTTTAATTAATTGAAATTTACCTTATTCAAACTCCTTTAAAAACTATGTTTTGAGAAAATCTTAAATTCTAACACATTGTTAAATTTTTTTTTTTTTTTTTTTGAAATACATTTACATTTTAATATAATATAGTTTTCTATAGGTTTTTATAGGTCTTACGTACGGATGTGCTTAGAGCTTAAGAAAGAGGATGAGCTTCTAGCTTCTAAAATTTCAGGTTAATATGAGGGTTAACAGTCCATTTAAAAAGTGAATAAAAAAACTTACAAAGTGCTAAACTTTATTTTTAAATTACAACTCTAAACACAATTTGAGAAGAATTTTGATTAATTGTAAAAGAAAAAAAGTCAAAAATAAAATTATAACGTTCTAATGCCCTTTCTTAACACAAGCGTGTACACACACTACACAGTATGCGGAAAGGGATTTTTGTATGGAAAACTCGTGCACTTCTCTTGTTCAACTGTTGTTGTTTTCCATACAAAAGTCCCTTTGCGCATACTGTGTAATGTGTACACGCTTGTGTTAAGAAAGGGCATAAGCGGCAAGAAAATTTTAAAAACTTAAATGATATCCATGTCGCAAGTACGAGTCATTTTGCCAAAAGTTCAATTTTAGGTAATAACAATTTGCTGACAATTTAACAAAAATTAATTAATAACAAGAGTTAAATAATCATAAATGATACCAAATAAAAACTTATTAAAAATTTCTTTGCTTATTGTAATATCAAAAAAAGCAATTATTTCTTCGGGTCTCCCTAAATAATTGTAATATAGAAATTTTTACTTACGCTACACTTAAATCTGCTCCTCTCATTTCTCGCACCATTCCAGTCTGTGCAAATTTAGATGATTCCAATTTTTCAGCAATATTAAATCCTCGTTTTCCATCGACATCTTCTTCACCTAATGCCCATTCCTCGGAGTATAATTTGCGTTGTTTTCTCTCACGCTTTAAAAAAATGGATAAATTTATTAGTGAAATCTAGTTTAGAAATTTATCTTTTATTGTTGAAATAGAAAAATATAAGATAGGAAAAAAATTCAGAATACAATTAAAACAAATTTGAATTAATAAGTTCCCATTTCAATAACCAATTTCTTCTAGATGTCCTAGCCTAAGCTTTTAAAAGCAATAAAATTATAGGATACAGTGGTAGAATTTGATACCTACAGCTTATTGAATAGCTAGAGTCATAGGTCATAAACGATGTAAATATCCCTTTTTTGATACATTGAACCACACCGGCTCTGATGTCAACAGTATCTGTTTTGAAAACAGTAGACTGAACCTTGATTCCGGCTCCTCCACCAGAATGATTTTTTATAAATGAATTTTTCAAACGTGAGAACTGGCAGAAGTCAGGTAGAATTAAAATAGGTCAATGGGATGGATCTTGCAATAATTTATTCTTTAACTCACTAATTTTCGCGATGGTTATTTTGTTCTTCTGTAAAGCAGGTTTTTTCTTACGAATTCTTACATCTAGCTGATCCAAAAGTTCACAATAATAATTTCGAGTTAATTGTTTTACCAATTTGTGGGAAATCCATCCATAAAAAACTGGTGCTAACTCTTTCTAGATCCTGACTCGTTATGGAGCTGACGCACCGGGTTTAAACTTCTATTTAGCCATTTTATTTTTTATTTCCGATTATTACGATAGACTCAACTTTCATTTAAGTATAGTGATAACATGACTTTTTTTCAAGTTTCCCTTTTCTTTAATTATTAGCAAATGCAGTACTCATGTAAAAATTTTATGACATCAATTTATTGTGGATCTAATTTAATACTTAGATCTAATCTAACACTTTTAGTCATAAATATTTGCAATTTTAAACATTAAAATCAATTAATAAATAACCGTCGAGGTATTAAAATGTTAAAACTTACGTACCCGACCGTTGATGAAAGGAGGAACATTGTGCAGATGGATATTATTATCTGACTGGGCATTCTCCGTAAGTTTTCGCACGTAAATTTACCGGAAATGCCTTTTACGTAAGTTTTCAAAGCTAGTAATTTTCCTCTAGTTGACGGTTAAATAGTAGACACATTAAAAGATGAATATAACATATATAAACCGAAAATATTGGGTGTTATATTTGTATAGGAAAATCATTATAAATTAATTCAATGTGTATAAGCTTACAGCATATATCAACACTAAACACAAATTTTTTTCTAACCGTCCGCCCACATTAGAAATAAATCTATAAAAATATTTTCAAGTAAAATTTAAGTAAATGATTTTAATAATTCTACTCAAAGAAAGCATGGCAATGAATTTTAAAGTAACATAAAAATTGAAAAGTAGCTCAAAGGCGTTTTCATTGAAAAAATTAAATATTGATAGAATAAGTAAATTTCAGTTCAATAGGTTTTCTGGGGAAAAACAGTTGTTTTTAGAATAAATAACAACAGAATTTCTTATTCGTTAAGTAAATGACAAATCACAAAAAAAAATATAAATTTATTTTCTATAAATTATGTATATACAAGATTTTTGATGTTTAATAAACTGTGGAAAAGAATCAGAAATAAAGGAAAAAACAACACTCCCAATGATTAGTATAGATTCACAGAGTTTTCAAATGTCACAAGTAACCTAAGGGTATGTTATCTGCTTCATGGTCTTTAGAACCTTTTGGGTATCGTTAACAAATATTTATATACATTGTAATACTTTTAATAAGGCTTTATAACAGCAACCTTATTTAAGATGATCAATAGGATAATTTCATCATTTGTTTTGGTTACTCAGAAATAGATTTTTAAAAATTTTTGTTTTAGTTTTTAAATAATTATTTGATTCCAACGTAGTTCTAAATATAATTTAAAATGTTTAGACGAAAAATACCATATTCGGAATTTTAAAAGACGAAGGTTATTCAAACGGTAAAATATCTCAAAGACTAACAGAGTTTTAAATGTATGATAGTGAATATTTATGTGAAAAATCCAGAAAATTATGTGAAAAAACCAAAAAGGAAGAGCTTTACAAGCAGTGGATAATAGGGAGAAGCGAGCATCCATTTTGGGGTTAAGGCCAGTATTTTAATAGTTAGAAGAATTTGAAGTCATCTCAAAACTTGAAAAGAAGAAAAACTTTAGAAAACACCACCTTTTTTGCCACGACATAAGGAACGTCGTCTAGAATTTTGGAGGAATGTTATGTGTAAGTCATTGGAGTGAAAACGCGTTATTTTTACATATAAAAAGAAAATTTAATTTAAACAATTATTTCTACGATCTAGGAAAGGAAGAATGGTTTTTATCGAAACAACATAGCCAAATTGGTAATTTTATGGTATGGAGTGCAATATCTTATAATGAAACTATAGATTTGGCTCAAATGAAGGGTAAACAGGATAGCCTAGCATATTGTATAGGCGTATTGTGGAAAACGCTACAACTAAAATTGAAAATGTATTTGGGATCAAACATTTAGAAAGGCCAGCGTATCAGTAGCGCTTAACGACACAAAATTTGATACTAAAAGAAACATAATGAGGCAACTGGTCTCCACTAAATTTATCTGAATTAGCGGATAGTTTGGGCTAGCGTATAAGTTTTTAAGGAAAATATAATCAAAATTCTATATTATGTAATTTATATTCACACCCATTTACATCACTCACGTCTTCTCAAAAAATAAAATCAATAATAATAAAAATATAAAAAGAGCCGACAACCTAGCGATAATTTGATCCAAACGTAGAGACTATTGGCATTTAGTGCAGCCTAGACATTATATACATTGAGAGAGTTTTTAAAGTATTGCATGTTTTTAAAATTTTAAAAACTGTTTTTAAGACTTTTAAGCCCTGAGCACATCCACACAGCAGACGCCTTTGAGACGCGCGACAGACGGAGCCAGAGGCTTTGGTATTTTTTTCTTAAATACTCAGGTCTACTTTTATGCGGTTGTTGTACATCCTCTAACTTTGAGCGTAGTTTTTACCCCTTTAAAGTGAATATTTACAGAAAAAAAAACACGAATCTCTTGGTTTTCAATTAGCTTTAACACATCCGAAGTAAATCGGTGGGTTCTGGTTAGTGGCCTTGCAATTTAATAATTTAACCCCTTAACCACTTCATCTTGTAGCAATCGGGATTTTGTTTTGCGTTTTGCACGCCTGATTTTCTACATTTTTTGAGTTAAACAGACGAAATAATTTATTTTTTTGATCGCTCAAGTTGAGCAAAACTTTCAAAAAAAAATCATATTAAGTGCATTATTTTTTCCCTACTCTATTTTATAACGTGTGTAGGATAAGTCTTCTTTTGGAAAAGATAAGTGAAGTACTTTTTACAAAATACACAATTTTATATTTCTAGGAGTGAACTGATATTTAGTTTTATCTGTAGGATTGGGCATATCAATGTTCACAAGATTAACAAAATTGGAAAAAAGAATAAATTGAAAACATGTTCCTCTTATATAAATGACTCTTAAGTAACCTTGGATATCATGAAAACAATTTAACTCAAATATAAAAAGAAAATTTTTAACTGAGTAACTATGGATGGTTATCAAATTATTAGAAAGTAATCAATGGCAATACTTTTGAAATATATAAAACTAAATTTCAAAGTTTCAAGTCTCATTTTGATGATGATTTTTTTTATTAACTTCAACGAAAAAAGTTGAGAACATATTTAAATAGGTATCTACACAAGGGGAAAAGTGTAATGAGAAGAATAATTAGCCTCATTACATCATTTTTACAGTAGTAGGAACTTACTGATACTTTTATGCGGTATAATTTTGTGTGATTTTTTTTTTACATTAAAAAACAAAATTTAAGACTAACATTTAATAATAATATTAAGGGGACAATTTAATTATGGCGATTTTTTAAAATAGAAAATCAAACAAATTTTCAGAAAAATATATAAACTTTATTTTAATTTCCTTCATTATTTATAACACTGTCCCATCTATCAGGAAGTGAAAATGTTCCAGATTTAAAAAATTCCACAGATTTAGAAGAAAAAAATTTTCCAGGGCAGTTTTAATATGGTTTATGTTTTTATGTGATTTATTACGAAAAAAAATGTTCCATGGAACGAAATAAATGGTAGTCGGAAGGTGCGATGCATGGTTAATAAAGAGGGTTTGGAAGAACTTTCCACTATACTTATTAAGAATTTTGTTAACGAATCTGTTCTGCTGCATGAGGTCGGGCAGTTGAAGAACAAATTTTGGCCATATTTGAATTGAATTTTAATTCAGTTGATAGTTAATATCTGTAGTTACATTTTGTTCAGGTTTCAGGATCCCTTTGGTAAAATATACTCTGCCTTAACAGTGAACAGCTGTGGAAGTTAGGTTAAGTTTGACGGTGAATATGACGTAAGACTTTTTTTACAAGAACAAAGATAAGCAAATTAGAATTTGTACTAAGTACTAAGTACTAATTTCAGTGAAAACACTTATTTTTTTATATGGAGAAAAAAAGTACTAAATGCTAAAAACTAGGTTCAGTGAAAACGCACTATGTCCTTTTTTTAAAAGAAGTTTTTGCAAAGGTTAGAAAAACAACAGCGTTTAGCTAACCATTTCTTTAAAAATCATCCGACCGTAGTTTTGTTAATTAGCTTTCACGTAGAAAGTCTCTTTGATCTGAAGTATTGAAGGGGTATTTTCATTCCATACAAATCAATTACTATTTTCGTATGAATTTATATTGAAATTGAAATATGATTTCTTTTAGAAATCACAAATTTGGAAGCTCTTATTTGTGTAAAAACTGGGTAATAAATATCCATCCCATCACACACAGAAATCTTCGACACTTCATATTTACTCCCCCTAGTCCTATTAAATATCTCATTAGATCAATCATCGATGAAAGAGTTCTACTTCAACGCCATAAGAGTTAGTAAGCCATCAATAAATTATGTTCAAAATACTCAGAAAAGTCGCCATCCTGACTAATTTCTAAATGAAAAAGTAGCTGTAAATTTTATACTGGTACCCTTTCCCATCATAGGAACACATTATTAATTCATATATGACAAATTTATTGATGTGAAATTCCCCGACTAAAATAGGTATAGGTCAATGTCAATTGAGAGGCAATAATTTAGCCGCTTCACAAATTTATTTCCAATTTCCATCTAGTTTTTCAAATCTAACTAGAGAAATTTAATTAGCTTCTCCCTAAGTTCGATGGTACATAATAAATGTACACAAAACTAAAAGGAGTAAAAGTTTTATTTTCGATCTTCAAATATAAATTTCAATTCCATCATTGTACAGTTTGAGTTTCTGTTTTGTTTCATATTCTGACCCTTTGACTTTTCAAATTTTAAAATGCGAAAAATTTTGATTACAAAAATTTAACAAATAAATATAAAAATCACAATTTTTTTAAATTCTACTGGGGCAAGTAATATCTTTCTAGTTTCATAAATCCTTTATATCAATTAAGCAAAGAGTTAAAAACTCTAAGACCTAGTAAAAGTTTAAAACGATCCATAACACAGACTTAATTTAATAAAAGTGTTAATTTTACAAGTAAAAAACAAAGCTTTTTATTATTTACTCAACTTCAGTATCTTAAATACAATTAAATAAAAAGTTACATTTAGTAGTGAAGGGTTAATAAAATTGGCCAACACAATCAAATATGCTCGACTTCAGTCAAAAGGAAACAAAATTTCAAATTTTATTTATTAAAATGACATGTCTGATGAACTGAATTGAATTTAGTTGAGTCATTTAAAAGAACATGCTATAAATCCTAAGCTTTGGGCACTCTATTAAAATTTAAATTGGAAAAAATTTAATTAATATTTTTCTTTCTTTAAATGTTTTCATTTTCGTTTAATTTCACTTTTCTAATCATTTCAATAAGTTTAAAAAGTTATCAGTTTAAGTCCTTCTTATATTTAAAATTATAAATAACAAAAAAAAAAAAATCATTCATACTAAAAAATTGTATAAAAGTTCAAACTATAATTATCAAATAATTAAATAAACTTTATGTCAACCCTAAAATCAACTTAAAAAAGTTACATTTAGGACTGGGCAAATCATCTTGGGCACATGATGTAGATGGCTCAAATTTAAACTTAAAATCTTACTGCATGGGGCTAGAAAATTTCCGGGCATGCGGTTTAGAGCAACATTTAAATAAAAATAAAAAACACACCCCATAATAGCAAAATTACACAGTGCAAACCTGGCGTTGGCTTAGACTAGAAGTTATTATTATTTTTTTTCTATTTTCATTTTTAGCTAAAACTTCGATTTTGTTGTTGTACTGCACAGTAAAATAATAAAAATCTTGTTAGTAAACTATTATGAAAGAAAAGTGAATCTTTTTCGTTTTACTACTTCACTTATTCTCTTTTGTACAATTGAAAAACAAATCAAACAAAAAAATATATATTATGATAATATGAAAACTTGTTCAGCAGGTTTACACAGCTCTCTACCATTGAAGTTAAAAATTTTAAATTTTAACTCCTTAATCCACTTGTTACCATATCTTCCTTTTGGAATAGGGAACTATATGTTAACTTCGTAAAATGGCGATTATAAGGAAAAAAAAATTTTTTTTACCAGCTTATAGAACTATTTTCATATTTCTTTATTACTCCCATTATAAGAAAATTAAATTAAAATCAAGAATTAAAGTTATTACCAGCTGGCGTCGATTTTGATGATCCCTTACTGGCGACGACTTACTAGTGTCGGACATCACCACTCAAATAAATAATTTATCAAACAACAAATTTTCGTATTTTTTTGCAAAAACTTTTACTATAGAATTATTGCACAGCAAACTCACACACTTAAAAATCTATTCAACTTTTTTTTTTCTTTATTTGTTACGTGTTCTTAATTATTAAATCACACCTTAATGCACATTTTTATATGCTTAACCATAAAAGCACTTTAAAAAAAATTTTATTTTTGTTCTTTAGTAATAGAATATATTTTTCCAAAAATTAATATTAATAATATCAAGCATTAGTACAAAATTATAATTAAAAATTCACCACTTTAGTAGATATTGAATTAAAAAAGTATTATTTACAAAAATTCTAGAAATTTATTTTCCAAAGAATGATCGCGTTAATATTTACGAGCAAATTTATGAACACGTACATTACACACAATGGCTACGCTATTAATAAAATTTTAAAAGCTGCGGATAAAAATTCCCTTATCAATTTGACATTATATGTGAAAGAGAGAGATAGAAGCTATGAATATTTTCTCATTTTCGGACTACTTTAGGAATAGGAGAATTTTTACTTTTTTTTATGACAATATAAAATAATCCAGTGGCGTAGTTTCATATTTATAGTTTTCTTTTCATTAAAAAAAAATAAATTTATTTAACGATTTTTGTGGGTTTTAGGTTATTAGAAATAATGAAAAAAGTAAAATTAAATAAATCTTCATGAAATTAATTTTCATCTTTTACACAAATGCAAAATATTTAATATCATTGCATATATATTTTTTATTTCTACACGTTTTGCTTTTATTTATAATAAAATATGATTTTGTATTTAAAAATTAATATCCACAATGCATTTAAATTCTCTCTTAAACAAATTTTAATTACGAAATTTGTACACAATTATTTAGAACTCTATAAGTCGAATATAAATCTATAAACAAAACTGAGACTATATTTAAATCAGAATGGCAAATAAACGCAAAATTAATTTTTTTATATCATTTTATTTTATTCAATAAAAACGCTACTTTAATGTAATATATATATAAATTTATGAAATATTCGCAAAAATAAACAAAAGCTGATACAAATAAGTAACTGTATTTATTTAAACAAATAGTAAAGTAATATGAAAAATATTAATTATGAAATCAGTTCAAAAGCACGTTCATTAATACACAGAAATCACGACCGATTTACGAATCAGGTTTTCAAACACTCATACAAAATCTCTTTAACTTTCAGTTTCATCAATATTTACATTTCAATATCCATTGTATCATTATTTAAATCGATTATTATTGAATTATTATTGTCAATATCATTTTCATCAGTATTTTTTGTTTCTGCTGATGGAACAATTAAATTAGTAATTGAAGGTGGTGGTTGCCATAATACAAGTGCAGTACATGGTTTTTCTATACGTGTAACCAAACTATTTGGTAATATATTATCTTGATGTAATTTTTTAATTTCCTCACAAATACTTATGCTATTTGCATTTTTTAATCTTTCCTCTAAATCTTTTGTTGTCATTGGAATTTTATAATCCGGATCAGTTTGCATTGTCGATAATAATGTATCATCGGACATTGTATCTAAATTAAAATTATTTTGATAATTGTGTGCTGTAAAATCTGATGATATATGTAGACCACTTAAGTGTGCTGCCATTTTATCTTCTGTAATTATTTGTTTACACGGTCTAAAAAAATAAAAACAACAAAATCATTACTTAGATACATGATTCAATTTTGCATATTTATTTATTTATTACATTGGTGCTTCTTCCGGTGCTCTGCGTTTAAAATGTAATGATTTATTTTCTATATCAAATGGCTGAGCTTTAAATTCCATTAACATATTTTTTTGTGCATTAGCCCAGGCAATATTTTGTGAGTTCCAAGGCAAATTTGATGGTGTAGGCATAATATGAAATGGTGATTCGAACCCACTAAAATTTAATTTGTTTACATTTATTACGAGAAAGTTTTTATTTATATTTTAAAAATAATTAACTCAATGTACTTACCTCATTTTGAAAGTAAATGTATAGAGTTGTGAAACAAAACAAAAAATTATCCACTTCTGCTAATGTCAATTTATATACTTTTTGTTTCTTTTGCATAACCTGATTTTCGGATAGTTCTAGAAACACAAACTACTCGAAATATTTCGCGTAGTATGTTTGAACAGAGACTATGAATTTTTTATTTTTTACTTGCTCCGAAGTTTTTCCTCTAGATTAGCGTTGTGGAACAGTGCTTTTATGGCTGTGTCTAGATAGAGTGGGTCTACACAGGCCAACTCACAGCAGAAAACTCACACTGATTGAAAATATATAACTATAGTTTTATTATATTAAATTGACTTTCCGTAAATAATAATGAATTATAAATGCAATAAAATTAGTTAATAGGCACAAATTATACTATTCTAAAGGATTTGTAATGTAAATAATTTAGATCAATATATTTCTGTAAACTTGCCTCAAAATTCCTATACTTGGTGTCTACATTAGCGATTTGGTCAGCGATTTACAGGCGATATGAGGCGCGGCTACACTCAGAAGTTAATTGACTGCAATCACTGCCTTTCACTTATTTTATTGCATTTATAATTCATAATTATTTACGGAAAGTCAATTTAATATAATAAAACTAGTTACATATTTTCAATCAAAATGTCAACCCAAACAAACTGTTGAGTATAACCGCACCTCAAATTTCCTAAAAACCTCCTATAAAAACCGCTGTCCAAAACACTAATCTGGACACCAAGTTAGTTACATATTTTAAGTAAAGAGCAATAAAATATCAAAGTAGTTAAAAATTTCAAACCCTTCCGCAAAGCAGAAATTTTGCTGGCTCTCGTTTGTGTTCTTACCACTACATATGTATTTACGAAATCAAGTCAAGTGAGCTTTAAGCCTTGGCCTTGTATACACCATACAGGCCGCTTCTTTAACTTGCGCTAGACGTTACAACGTAATTTTATTCAATATATTTTGGTAATAATTCGAAACAGACAAATTAGCCATTAACTTTAATTATATAGCATTCAACTGTCACAAAATCCACCATAAAATATATGTACATATATACTTTTTACTTGTTCATTTATTAGTGAAATCCATAAGCGAAGCCAACTTTTCTTAATCATAGCCTGTATACTATAAAATTCGGGCTAGACTTCGTCTTACCTTATGCTATGAAAGTAATGATAGGAAGAATACACTACAAAAAATAAAATACATTTTGAATAGTTATTATGAAAATTTTCATACATTTCTCATTAGAATTTCTCAAATAAATATTATATCTTCTAGCAGCTCCAACTCCTACTAAAAATTTTTATTGATACTCTCCTTTTCAAATTCAAATAATATTTATATTTAAAAATCACCAATAAAGCTATAAATACCTTCAAAATATATTCATTTTATTTTGTATATTTTGTTCTTTTATTGATTTTTCTTATGTGCAAATTAAACACAAGACAAACAAAATTTAATTAAATTAAATTTTAATTTGAAAAAGATCAAATACATCTCTTTTTGTACATCATTGTGAAATAAAACACAATACGCATCATATTTAATTAAGCTAATCTGGGCATATCACTGATGTTACAAATAGAGGTTTGGTTTTTTTTATGTTTTTTTTTTTAAATATTTTCAATTGAAAAACGTCATCATATTCCACATTCAATAAATGTCCCTTTCTAATTCACCTAATTTTAATCATTCATTTTGTTTAAACTTTTGTTCTCAGATTGTTGTTATTTTTCTTGTTTCTTTCTTCTTTTTTTTTCTTTTTTTTAGTTTTTGAATTCATACTTATAAAATAAGCGATTATACTCATACATATTTATAATGGTACAATAATTATTAATATAGTAATAATAATTATAATTATAATAATAAATTACAACGGAAGAGTTGGTGTATTATTTATAGTTGGTGTAGGCGTCAATATTGACGTGGATGGATATCGCAACGTATGTTGAGATATTGCTTGTATATAATCCTGGCTAGCATTATTTAAGACACTATCTCTTGAATTAGAATGGGACGTTGCACGAAGTAATGTAACTGCCTCACGTTCAGGACTACATTGTACACCCTCTAGTCATTTTTGGCGGGATGATTTTTTCTTCTTACGTTTAAAGAAACAACAACATCTGAAAATAAATAAATTTGGATTTACTAAAAAATAGTATTTACATGTGTTTAAATGGATCAAATTAAAGAATGGAGGTTATTCAAACCGTTGTAACTGTCAAATATATTGAATATGAAAAATTTTCGTTTCGGTTTTAAATTTTTTTTATTTTTTGCAATTAATGTAAAACATCTTAAAAGTATTTTGAATTGATCAGAGCAATTTAAAGCGTTATCCTGAAACTTTTTATGTATTTTTGAAATCGGTGTTTACGATAACTCAACTCACGATAGCGAAAATCGGCATTTTGACTTCCAAATGCTTCAAAAAATTGAAAAATCGAAAGAAAAAAAACCTCTTCGGAAAACATTTTCTTTGTTAAATAAATATTGATTTTTTTGTTGTAGATGTTTGCGAGTTATTATAAACACCGCAACACAATTTTTTTCCTTGTTATACTTGTTCCTTTTTGAGAAGTATTAAACACTTGAAGTTTATTAGTACTTTTAAATAAGTCCTAATATAAATTAGAATAAATATACATACATATTTATGTTGTTATTACGTTACTAAGTTCTTAACATAACATTCATATAAATATATAAGACAAATAATATTTGTCTAAAACAAAAGATTATTTAAGCAACGGAACCAAAAGTTTCTATAAAGATTTCTGCTTTTAAAGCGCGGAAAATAAATTGAATTTCAAGAGATTTCAGTTTGATTATACGGTGTAATATCCTATAACATCTAATTTTAATGTTTTCTTAGAATAACACGTGAAAAATCTTTGTGTGCTGTTTACTCAATAGTATAAGTAACAGCTAAGTAAAAAATTTAATTATATTACAAAATACATAAAACTCATTTACTGGGATAAGTAGTGTACTAACTAAGTATTAGGTCTACCGGAAAGTTCTGTCCGTTTTTGTCGCAACCGGTTTTGACAGGTAAGGACATGTTTATTTGGTGCATGTGTGCCCCTCTACTTTTATCACTCAATGTATACATACTGACGAAGCAAATTTATTAAAACAAAAGTCGATTGACGTTAGTTGTATGTGTGAAGCGTTAATCTAAACATGGCTACTGATAGAGTTCATTTACGTCACTGTATTTTATATGAATTTCAGCAAGGAAGAAATGCTACAGAAGCAAGCAAAAATTTATTAAAAGTTTTTGGTGAAGGTGCAGTTTCTGATAGAACATGCAGAAGATGGTTTGAAAAATTCCAATCAGGTGATTTTGACCTTTCTGATAAGGCACGTTCTGGGCGGCCATCTTTGGTTGATGACGATGTTATCAAGAACATGTTGGAGCAAGATCCTTTTCTGACAACATCAGAAATCGCAGAAAGGCTTAATTCAACTCAGCAAACCATTTCGGACCATATTCGGAATATAGGATTGGTGTGGAAATATTCAAGATGGGTACCACATGATTTAAGTGAAAAGAATTTGAATGATCGAGTCATCATATGCACTTCTCTGCTTGCTCGGTACAAAAGTGAGCCCTTCTTGGACCGAATGATAACTGGGGATGAAAAGTGGATAACTTACGAAAACATAGCAAGAAAAAGGGCATATTGTGAACCCGGAAAACCTAGCCCTTCTACCTCTAAACCAAAACTGACTCTGAATAAGAGAATGTTGTGTATATGGTGGGACATTCGAGGACCAATACATTATGAGCTTTTAAAACCGAGCGAAAAGCTCAATTCGGAGAAGTATTGTCAGCAATTGGATAATTTAAATGCAGCAGTCCGAGAAAAAAGACCGGCAATGTTCAATAGGAAGAATATCATACTGCAGCATGATAATGCCAGGCCACATGCTGCTTTGGGCACTCGTCAAAAACTTGTAGAACTTGGCTGGGAAATTCTGTCACATCCACCATATTCTCCGGACTTAGCACCTTCAGACTACCACTTATTTTTGTCCTTACAAAATTTTTTGAAGGGCAAAAAATTTAATAATGAAGAAGGTATAAAACAAGCACTGGTTCAATTTTTCGCATCAAAAAATACGGAATTTTTCAAAAATGGGATTTATAAGTTGCTCTCACGCTGGCAAGAAATCATTAATAGTAATGGCAATTACATTATTAAATAAAGTTTATTTAACGATAAAAAAATTTGTATTTTGTTTTATTCCAAAAACGGACAGAACTTTCCGGTAGACCTAATATATGAAATAGAATTGCTGGAAACTTTTTAATTAACGTTCATATAGAATAAAATAAACTACTTAATTTAATGAAAATTGTATGAATTAAATATTTATTAGTTTTATACTAATTATACTTACTTAGTTTCATCTACAAGTTCTACTTCTGGCTGTTGTGTTATAGGAGTATTTGAATGTCCAGCTGTAGGATCATCAGCATTGAGTTCACCATTAGTGGAACTTACAACCTAAAAAATTAATTTATTTTAATTAATAATTATTTTTTAAATAATATATATTAATATACTAAAAAATGATCAGTTCAAATGAAAATAATGCGTGAATTTGTGTTTTTTTTTTGTGATACAAGCTAGTTTTTGTTTTATAACAAATTTTTGTTCAATTGTATTAGTTTTAAGCTTGTTGTTTTTGAATTTGTTTTTCAAGCATTTTTGTATACATAGATAAATTTTTCTAGAATATAGAATATTTTATATAAAATATATCAACAGTATAGGTATAAATTTATAAACAATATAAACACTTGAATTTGTTGCTTGTTTCTTTAGTTTTCTGTTTAAAAATTTTATGTTGTCTCAACTACAAAAACAGACAATGAAACATGCTCGCTAAGTTCATTCCATTTCATGAAGAGAAACATTCGAAAAAGAAATAAAAGTAAATGAAAGTGTGGAAAAAAAATATTTTTTTTACCTCTAAATAATAAATATTTCAGCAAAATGTTATCTAATTAATTAAGTTTTTATACTATATAAATATTTTATTTTTTTCTATAAATTATTATCAGTAGAATATTCTTCGTTCTATGTATTTGTCAATATATTATGCGTATATAAAAATTTTGGTGGTCGATTCGGATTGAAACGTTCATCATCTTCCTCTTCTGAATCGTCATCCAAAATTTTCTGGAAATTATTATTGTAATTATTAAACTACTTTAATTATAATAAAAATGGTTAGCACGATTGGATGATATATTTTCTTCAATTTAAATGCATATAAGGTAATTTAAAGATATATATAAATATATATATATAATAAAAAGGATTTTTAAACAGAGGATTTGAAATGAATAACAAGTAAAATGTAGGCTGAAACCGATGTTTGCTTAAACGTATGCTATTATAATTTTTAAAAATTCTGCTAGCTTATCTAAACAAATATATAAATAATTGCTTCTTAAAAACCGTAAATTTCCCGAAAAAAGTTCACCGATTTCTTTGAAAATTTGATATAATACTGGATTCAATTACGGTTATGTTTTTATATAACTATTCGATCCCAAACTGATATAACTTTCGATTCTGCATTATGTTAAAACGTTCAATTTAACTGAAATTATACATTTACAGTTGCATACAGCTAGAAATTCAGAACAATGAAAAGTCGGCTGATCCGGGCTGAGATTCTGTCTCACGCTAACTTCTCACCGAGACAGAATCCCAGCCCTGCTCTCAATTTCATTGCACTGGAAAACATATCTTCTTCTTATATTCAAGCCAATCATAAGAGTCCTAGTTTCCTCAGTTAATAAGACAAATTAATACTAAATTAAGATTATTAACAGGAAGTTATAAATATTATCTAGTCTAACAACTAAACGAGGTAGTTATACACAAGTTCTTTGAGACTGTTGTGATAAAAAGTAAAGCAGCTAATTATCTAAAAGAATTTTTGATTTATTTAGAACAGCTGCAGATGTCTTTACACTAGCGACACGTGAAATTGAAGTTGTAATTAACATATTGCTAAATATTAGTCAACTAATAAGTAACGTCATAGGAGCAACAGTGTTGAAAAAACTTTCAAAGTTTAAAGTTTCTATATTTCTATGATTCAATTGGCATTTTAAATTACAACAAACTTAGGATCAAATTTAATAACTGTGATTTTTATATCCAAATACGGGTTGCTTTGCAGATGGACAATATTACTATGAAATTTTTTATTCATCATATTTTGATATCAATATATTTGTGCCGAGCCACAAAAGGTCCAAGCATATATGATGAATTTCTTTTATTATGTGCTTCAACTAAAATATGCCAATTTTTTGACTATTTAATGAGAACATCAAATCTAATTTTAAATTTTAATTTAGAACTTTTTGATCACCATCAAAATAATATAATTAAAAAATAATAAATTCTTTTTTAACTAAGTGCGTCTAAAATGCTTTAAGTGCTTTGATTCAAATTACATCAAAAACAAAAGGAAAAGGAATATTGTAAGCATAATCAACATTCATGCAAAGGTGGATATGAAGTTTTCATTATAAAAATAAAATAACTACAACTATAAGGCATGCATATTTATATATATATTACGTACACATATATATGTATATATATATGCTTATGTTTTTCAAAAAATTAAAATCTCATTTAAACATTTACGAGTTTAGCATTAGCTAAAATTAAATTAAATCGAATTAAATATGTGTCTAATATATTGCACTAATTTTAACTCTAATCAAATTCGAATCAATTAAATACCTTGATAACATGTAGGACAAATCAAGAGAAAACATTAGAAGTGAAATTGCCAAAAATAAGGCAGTCTGCATAACAGTAAGAGACAACAATACTTGTTCAATTCTAATTAATTTTGGTTTTTATTTTTATAAATTTAAATATTTTTACAAAAATAATATCTATTCAATTAATAAATTTTCAATTAATTGATTATAAGTAAAAGAATATCCAAAAATAATAATGATTTAAATTTAAAAAATTATTTCTTATGCAAAAGAAACAAAGAAAACTGTGGACTGTTTAATTATGGTTAAAATTTGCTAATAGTATGTGAATCGCATTTAAAAAATTTATACTTTATATATACTATCGATGTATATACTAGTAAAATATCTAATTAAAGTCACTTTAATTTTCGTGAAAGGCGTTTGGCTGAACGTATTAGACGAGGAGAAAATCACTAATGGGGTACTCCTAGTGTATTCCAATGCTTAGGAGAAAGGGCGGGGTACACCTTCGAAGTTTCATATTACTTCAAGCCTTTGTATCTAATTAATTAATTCGAATGCCCCAAAAATAACAGTTTCTCGTCTAAATAAGACGATTACACTAACATAAGTAATTTTAAAGCATTATATGTCAGCTTTTATGTACAAAAATTTGGAATAAATTAAATTAATGTTACTATGAAAAAAGTTGTTAGCATATCGTTCTGACACCTTTACGAAAATTCATAAGCTCATACTTTCCAGAGTTAACCCTGTAACTATCACTTTTTCTGTTCATTACAAAAATTTTTAAATGAATTTTTGGATCTAATTACATAATAATTATGAATACACATTAACATAATTTTGATAATTGATAAAATAAAATATAAATTTAAATATCTTATGTTATTTGTAATTAGAACTAATAGTTTAGATTGTACAGTATTAACAAGATATTCTAGTATTTTTTAATTTCATGCACATCATTTCTTGAAAAATATTCAGAAGCGCATCACAAACGAAACTTTGAAACGATCATAAAATGGCATAAATATGAATAAAGCTAACAGGGCTATTAACGCTTTTCTTTTTTTACCAATGCCAGCAAAAGCTTATTAAATACTATTAATTCAGTCATTTATTTGTATTTATTTAAAATTTTGGTTTACATTTTTCAGTTATCGAATAATAATCATTTAAAAACTTGATATTAAATTTATTTTTGATATTGTCCAATTTTATATAATTTACAGGTATACAAAAATTGCCTGTTTTTTTTTTTTTTTTAAATATTAAATACATTCTTTGATATATTTGGTTTTTAAACTTTGAAATTTAAAAGAAGATTGGGTAAGAAAATAACAGCAAAAACAAATTTGGTGCAAAATTCAAAAAATGCAAATTTTTTTGCTTCAACAAAATGAGATTAAAAACAAACTTTTAACTTTAAAAAGAAATAAAATTGAAGCATATTCAAAATTTGAAATAGAAAAAATAGAAAAATTTAGTACAAAAATTTTTCTTACAAAATTGGAATTTTGTGATTTTAATAGAAAAACAATAGTTGTCAAATTTTTAATAAATGTATTTAAATTTGTGTTACCAAAAAAATTTTAATGTAATATATTTGAAAATAGAGAAAATTTAATATCTTTAACTGTATATATTCTTCTTAACCCTTTTCCAGAAATGAATCAACAAACATACCTGAACAGACCCATGTCTGTCTGCTGGTGTTAAATTACCAAGTGTGGCACCAGATTTTGGAACATCAGACCATGCAGCAATACCTCCTTTAGCATTTGTCTAATATATATCGGTTAAAGTTCACATTTATTTATTTATTTTTTTTTTTTTGGTTTCGTGTTACACAATGTTGCAGCCAATAATATTTATGAAGATGCAAAATTATTTATACATAAAAGAAAAAAAAAAAAAATCAATCAGCATTAAAAAAACTCAAGCATAATTAGTTACTTTTTATTTGTTAGCCATTTCTTTATACAAGAACAGAATTTAAAAAAATAAAAAAACAAATTCATTTGTTAAATATTCAATATATAAACATGAAAAAAAAACAAATCAAGCTTTTATTAGCAAATAAATAATAATAATATCAACAAAGCCATTAATTTTTGTTTTTTTAATGCAAAGTCCGGAAGCAAAAAATAAATCGAACACAAAAAAGCTAAAAACTTAATTTGATGGTTTTTAATAAAAATCGGTTTAAATAAAAATTTAGATTTAAATTTTTGAAAATATACGAATTGAACTTTAAATTAATATCTAGAAAAAAAGAAGAAATACGTAAAATATTTTTAAAGATATAAAAGGAACTTGAGAACATAAAACCAAGGAAATTTGTTTTATTTATATATATGCCAAAGCTCAGGCTGTAAACAGGCTACAACTCTGCAGCAAAACTACCGTTAACACTAATAAAAGCCACTTTTCTTCCTCTATAATATCATATTAAATGTTGAAATCGATTTTGGTTGTTCTAGTCTTAAAGAAAATTTCAAGCTTTAAACTACAAGTTCAAACATGATTTAAGAATTAGGTGGAAATTTTTCGAACATTTTCTTTCAAGAAATTTAAGGTGTATTTCATAGCGATTTTCTTGTCTAATCAGAAAAATAGCAAATAAAAATTTTACAGCATTACTTGTACAACAAAATAAAACAAAAATACCAAATAAAAGTAAATTGACTAATTATTAAATTAATACGACGTACAAAAACTCAAAAATATTTTAAAATGTTGACAGTCAATGATTGTCAATGATTGAAATAGATGACTTCAGAAAATATTCAGGGACGGCGATCAATTTCATGGAGAGCCGGCAATATATTTTTAAGTTTGACGAAAAAGAAGCACATTGATTAATTATTTGACCTTTCTAAAGATAAAAATATTTTACCATACCTTAGAAAAGGCTTTGTTTATTTGGCAAATTGTAAACTGTAAAAGGAAGCTGCTTCTAACAAAATTTATTTCAGTTTTAAATTCCAAAATATCAACAAATTATTATTTTCTATATCGTGTAAGAAAACAATAAACAAAACTTTTATAAGTCAATTTAAATTGAATTCGGGTTAAAGCAGTTAAATCAATTGTGTTCACAGTGAAGTTTACTGCAGAATGGCCCTTTTTTTTATATATGTATGTTCAATACGTTTGCATTCGTTTAATTTTTTTGAAATTGTTTAATGTAAAAAATATTCAACTTAAAATTAAATTTTTAGAAATTTTTAATATATTCAAAATTAGAAATTAGTGTCCAATCAAATTTGCTATTTTTGATTAAGTAAGTTTCGAAAAATTGTGATTTAAATTGAAAATGATTTTAGCAATATTTATCTAAATGAAATCTAAATAGCAAAACATTGCGAAAGGTATGGCAAACTTTATATTGAGCTAAAGAAATCACCTAATCACCTAATCAGAAATAATTTTTTACTATACCTGAACTAGTAACAAATCTTCATCCTTATTAAAATAATTATCGTCATAATCATCAAACTCCTTTTAACGTATAATTTTTAAACACATTTAAAAAAAAATAAAAATAAAACAAAAAAAGACAAATAATATATTTGGTTATTTAAAATTGAAAGAAAATTCATAAAATTTAAATTTTATATATATAATATGTATAAAAAAAAATAAACAACCTTAGCTGTTGTATTGTGCCGATCCTTATTTGGTGATATAATTACTTCATGGCCAGTTTGAAGAGATCCGACTGGTGTTGACTAAAAAAATTTAAAAAACAAAAGGAAAAATAAATGAGAGTTAGTCACAAATTTTGATGAATTTTTTTAAATTTAGAAAATTATAAAATAATAAGCAATATACATTGAAATAAAAGAAGTCCTTAGATTATATACGAGAATGAATCAATTCAAGGGCTTATTATTTTATTTAATACTAATAATTTTAGATTTTAGACAGTTATTTTGATATCTTAAGATCATAATTTCAATTAATAATCAAATTTAAATATTAGTATGAGATTATTAAAAATTCAAGTGGGAGAAGATGAGATGATTTGACGTAGAAGAAAATTTAGAACATAATTCCAAAGCTAATGATTTGGAACACCGTTTCATTAAGAATATCTTTTCATTAATTTAAATAACTTCAACGTAGAAAACTAATAGGTTGTATGTATCTGTATAAATTTTTTAATTTTTTCTTTTATATAACCATAATTATTTCTAAAGCTAGTAAAAATTTGATTTATTATTAATAAAATCTGCTAAAAGCAGCCAAATAATATATACATACAACTCATACAAAAGGTGTAAAAATGTATATTTGGAGTGAAAAAGGAAAGAGCTACTTAATAAATTCAATTTATAGCCCCTTGAACTAAACAACTTTCTTATATATCTTTCTACCATTAAATTGAGTTGTACATGTCGTCCACATTAGAGACTATAATATGCAAGAAAGAAATAATATAAAAGAATTGTATGAATCCATGAAAATCAAATAAAAAATAATTTGAAGAACTAGAAAGCAAAATACATCAAAATGGGTAATTTTAAAATAGAAATTTAAGTTTTACTATCAGCCATTGTGTAGTTAAAATATAAGTAAAACAAGGATAAATCAACTGAAAAGACTAAAAATCCAACAAATCCAGTTAAAAATGATACCACTTTTGGGATATTCATGGCATGATGTTTATTTAATTACTAACTTGTCTAAAGTTGGATACTAACGCAAGACGTATAACGTCAGAAATAGAAAAAATTACTCTTGAAGATCTTGGTTAGCTTGATGTTGCATATTTAAAGTTGATAATTTCACCGAATAAATTTACTTGCATACTTGCTTCTGTTTTATTATTGGCCAAGTTTTATTTTATATTTATTTTTATATATCTGAATATATAATTTTGACTCTTTTTTAGGATGGATATAAAAAATATTTTAGTTCTTGGTGATATGTGTAAACATTTTCTTTCATGAAGTGAATACCTGGATAAGATAATAATGTAGCATTATTTGACAATTTTATCAATGAATAGTTTTGGTAACTTTTGGCTTGGTTAATTCTTAATTAATTTTCTTTACAATAAATTGTTATCAACAATTAAAACATTATCAAATATTAAAATGATTTTTTGACTATATTAGCAATCATTGATCCATTCTTGTATAAAATATTGGACAAATTATTAAATTTTGTTTTTATATAAATTTTTAAATAAAATGAAATTATGATTTGTGTCATTTTGAATATAAAAAATTATAATTGAAAATTTATTTTAAGAGAAAACTAAATACTCTAGCGTTCTTTTTGCTTACATTGTTTTTTTTTTTTTAACATAATATTATTAATTTAATATTATATTTTCATAAGCATTATACTTTCACCTTATCAGACTTGTTTTTAGCAAGATGTGAAGGTGGTGCATTCCTTAGAGTTCTCATTGCTTTCATAAATTCTTTGGACTAAAAATTCCAGTGCATGCAAATTTTTAATTAATTTTTTGTTTGTTTTGCCATAAATAACAAAACAAAAAAATATAATAATTTTATTAAACTACCAAAAAAATAAGTAAAAGTTTAAATTTTACTTTTAATAATAAATAATTATTAATAATTAAAAACTCAATAGTAATACATAAAAGAAAACTCATATTTGATATAATTAAACAAAAGTTTTAATTTAATACCAGTTTTAGCTACCGTTAATAATGTTAGAAGTTAATTGGAAATTTTTTATTTTGTTAGTATAACTTTTTTTTTTGGGAAATGGTTCTTCATACTTAGAAATTTTATTATTTTCTTGAATTATTCTTGAAAATATTTTACTTTGTTTGAAATCACTCAATTAACTTTTAAATTTGATATATCTTTTTTCTTCTTTTAGCTGAATTTTATTTATTATTTATTCTTCTTTTTTCATTTTTCTTTTCAAAGTATTTAAAACGACTGAATTTAGTTCTGCTTTATTAATTTAATAATAAATATATACCATTGTCTTTCCTGTCCAATCGAACTCTCCATCATCTTTATATTCCTTACGATCGAATAAGTCTTGAAACAGTCTTCTCAAGAAATCATAGTCTGGAGTTTCAAAAAAATCTAATCGCCTTACATATCTTAAATATGTTGCATATTCTTCTGGATGATTTTCACAAAGTACCTAAAATATGAAATTTTAATTAATAAAAAAAGTAAAGTATAAAAATACTTTAATGTAAGTAAAAATTTCTTAGAAAATTATCTAATGGTGATGTGCAATTCAAATTGAAAAATTAAGAAGAATTTTCCTTGAATTGCCTGGTATACAATTAGAAGGATTATTTAAATAAGAATTTACGCTTTAAAAATTTATTTATTTAAGAATTTTGTTGAAATTAACAATTACACTTTACTTAATTAATTAGTTTGATATTGAACTAAATTCACACAAGAAAATTATCCATGAATATTAAAAAAACCACATTTTTTAATTATGCTCGATTATAATTTTTGAATTATCAGTAGCAGGAGGTCGAATTGGGTTGTACTCTAAAGTTAGGCAGCCAAGGCGAATAGTTTGACAAGAAAAAATGACGTCAGATAATATCTCTTAGCGCTTTTTGTTTGTTTTCTGCATTAGAGAAACGTTGTTTTTTTATTCGTTCCTAGGGGATTTCCTTATGTGGTAAAATGTGAAATTTTAGGCTCTCAATTAGAACTTTTTTGTTTTGCATGGGAATTATAATTTTTCCATAACATGAATTAATGATGATATTTTTAATGGAGACATCAAATAAAAAAGTTTTATTCCATATCAGAAATGAAAAGCCACAAACAACTTACAGAATAGTCAGTTAAGGATTAAAAAAAAAGTTTTGATAACAGTAAAATCTCGCAAATGATCTAGTCTAGAGTACACTTCAAATAGAGATAATTTTCCTATACATTTTGTCCATTTTATTTTTTCTTTGAGATTTAATCCCTTGTGTTACAAATAAAAACTTGACGATACCCCTGTGCAAAAACTATGTAAAAGCGGTATTGAATACTATAAAATTTTAAGGATGTGACTGTGTGATTAAGACTGATTTTATAAGCTATAGCTAATTTTTCAAACTCAAATAATATTTTGTTTAGATATTGATTTCGGTTTTTAATATTTATAAAAAAAAACGAAACGTACTTCAATTGGTGTTGCTCGTTTAGTATCTCCAATTTTTTGATACCTTTCCTTAAGTGTATCAGCCTTAAGACCTTGCCATGGCAGTGATCCTCTTAAAAAATACATAAACATATGTCCTAATGCTTCTAAATCATCTCGTCTTGATTGTTCTCTACCCATATGTGTATTTATTGACATATAACGTGCTGTACCAGTCAAAGATTTATGTTCCCGATATGGTATGTGCTTATTTGTATCTAAATCAATATATTCTTTGGCTAAACCGAAATCTAAAATATTAAAAAAAAAAAAAAAAAACAAAAAAAAAATTTATATAAAGGGTTTATAGTTTTACTTAAATTGATTTATTTAATTAAATTCAAATTATTACCAAGAATATGAATAATTTTTTCCCTTTTAGTTGATGTCCTACCAATTAAAAAGTTTTCTGGTTTTACATCTCTATAAATTAAATGCCGACTATGAACATATTCGATCCGGTGGAGCTGTTTTTAAAAATTAATCAAAAATATTAGTATTGTGTAATATTTTTCAAAAGATTTATTAAAACATGAAAATATTTAATTTAATTATGAAAGTACCATTTAAAACTTACATACATAAAAAAAATTAAGAGAAAATTACTTTGTGGCTTTGATTAGTTGAATAAAAAATCAAAATTTTTAATTAATTTTACTTCTTTTACATGTACCAAAATAGCTTTATTTTTGACTTTTACTTTAGGCATTTTGATTATCTTTGGTACTCATATTACTAAAAAATAATTAATGGCAATGGAACTTAGTAAAATGAATCGTGTTGCTATCTGAATAATAACAGAAATTAGTTATGATAAAAATAAAGCCTAAAAATTTATTCTACACTAATCTTTCTATATTATTGATACCTTTTTAGTAAATAGAGGGTAATGTTGGCGATAAAAGAATAAACATACCACCAAACTTCTATTAAATTAATTTGCAATATAAGTTTGAGGAAAATTCATAATTAAATCTTTAGAAAATTTTAAAAAAGGCAAGAAAGCTCATTTTATTTTAATAAAACAATAAAAATCAATTACCTTTCCCATAGTCAAATAAAAAATAAAACTTACTATTACTATTAGAAGTTTTTTTCAATATAAGAATCAAATCAAATTTACATAAAGCATACGTCAAAATGAATTAATTTTATTTTTTTGATTATTTTAAACTTTAATTGATGAAAAATTATACTTAAATTTTAACTAATTTAATATATAATCAAATTATTATCACGACTAAAGGGCAGTAGATTTTTATTTACATTATATTAAAAAAAAAAACACAGCTGTTACCTAGCTGTTTTAAAAATAATTTTGTATTTGAAACTAAATTTTATTAAAAATATATTCAATCCCAAACCACCAAATTTTAATTAATTTTAATAAATAATTGTAATTGCTATTAGAAACTTATTAGTGAAATATGTGTAAAAGAATTTTTTAGTTATTGTTTTTCGTGTTTATAATTTTTTTGTGCTTTAGTAAATAAAAAAAAAAACAAATAGTTAGTTTTAATAAATATATAAATGTCTATATATATATATATTTTTTTTTGATTCTCGTTTAATTTGTAGTTACTTATTGAAAAGTACTTACTAATTGTATTGATATCATGAGAACTGTCTTCAAGGAAAATCTCCTGCCACATAAATCAAATAAATCTTCTAGTGATGGACCAAGTAATTCCATAACTAGAGCATTATATTTGCCGCATGGTCCGAAATAATATACTTCAGGTATGCCCAATGCTATTTTTATTTATCACCATTTTGTTTTATGTATTTAGTTTTTATATATTGTTTTTTTTTTTTATGGATTTTATTTAAAATTATTTTTTATTAAATAAATTTTTTTAAATTAGTTTTTATTTTGGTGTAAATATTTGTTTATTTCAAAATTGCCAACATTTGTTGTTCACCGGAACATTTGTGACAGATAAAAAAAAGAATAGAAAAAAGAATTTATTTAATTATGTATATTAAAATGTAAATCTTTCTATATTAAAAATGAATGTAATTTAATAATGAAATTTTTTGTGAAAATTAAGAACTAAATATATTTACTACTGAAAAATTTTCTCTATAATTGAAGGTTAAATTAATCATGAGGATATTTTTTAACGTTAAAAGTAAATATATAAAAAACTAAAAATTATTTGGGAGGCCGCTTTTATACAATTTTTCTTTTTAATACTTATAATCATAAATTTCAATAGTTTTCATAATTTTATGAAAAAAATTGCTTTATATATTATTTATAAAATAAATATATTAAATATTCTTAAAACAATATTTGTTCCTTTAAATAACATTTCCTTAGCTTATTAAATAAATAACATAATAATATCTTAAAAATTAAATAGATTTTTGTTATTGTCATTTATTTAGAGTTTTAGTTATAAAAAATAAAAACTCTTATATTTGTTTCTTATAAATCAGGTGGTTTAAGATGAAATTTTTAATAAATAAATAAAAAATTAAATATTTCCCTCTATTTATGTATTTATATTAACACCTATAGGAATAATGAAATGTTTAACCTTAACTGACAATACTTAAATACTGACTCCAAAAAATACCATTTTAATTTATTGAAAGATATAGTACAAATGTAGTTTTGTCTTCTAGCAATCCAGTTTTTGAATAGTTCTAGGCTAAATTATCCAATTTGTATAACAGTAAATAGCCTATCAAAGTAAAACGCCATCACATGGCTTATATATTTTTTTTTGAGATTTTGCAATATTGCCTTTATTCTACCTTACATACAAGACAAAAAATTATTAGAAAGAAGTTTTAAGTTTTTTGATTCTCATTTTCGAAAACATTTAACATATGATCGAAGGGAAATTTTAGGTATATTTAGTTTTTGGTATGAAGTTGTAGGGAATAATATTAATTTATTTTTATTTAATAATTTAGCAAAGTGTTTAAAGTGGTAATTTGGAGAGAGAGATAAGAGTAAAAGGTAACGCGTTTATAAACTATTTGATCGAAACGAAAAATGCACAAATGGCAGGTAACTTGACATTTGACATAATTTTAGTTGAATTTATGAACGTATTACATATTTTTTGCTTGATTTGTAAAACACACTCCTAATTTCAGGGCTTAAATGCTCTTAAAAACTTAATATATCGTGGTTATTTTTAATAATTTGGTTAAAAAAATGATATTTTTTCATGTTAAGCATTTTTAAAGGCGAATATTATCTTAGAATATTCTAAAAATTCTGATCAAACTTTAATTAGCTGAATATTTCAAAAAAATTTTTTTGCATACTTAGGTATAGAAAACCTGAATGTGTGAATTGAAGTAACATTAAAGTTAATAACTAGAAGACGTTTATGTGCAACCTGATTGAAAAAGATTAATAAATCACTTTGAAAACCTTCAACACATTTCGCTTTAGGATTTTCCTTTGAAATTAAAAATAAAAGAAGACTCCAGAGATATAAAACTTATTTATATAACTAACAACATATCTTTCATTTTTGCTTTCATATCTAACATAAGATATAAGAATAATTTTTTACAAAGTCAAGAATAAAATCTTCCAATGGACATCGTTAAGAATATAAATGGAATAAAGTTAAAGCTTTCTACTGATATATGCTGTGCGTGTATTCTTCAATAGAAATCTCCAGTGGAAAAAAAAATCACCTTATAATTATGAGATTAATAGCGTTGCCGGTAGACATAAACGTAAATAGTACAAACAGGTGCACAGTAAATAAAGTGAAACATATGATCATATAATAAAAATAACACAACCAACAAAAAGTTTATTTTGTTCTAGTGTTAAAATTTTTTTGTATATGTTAAAACTTAACCCACAGATTTATAGTCGCTTATCTAGGTTAGCGCAGATTTATAGTAAGGGTAACGAGCCAGTGTAAAAACTAAGAATAAGACAAGTATTTTACTAAATATTTTTCATACCATCCTTTAGTTTATTATATAATTTGATTGAAAATTTAATAAAATTGTAATTAAAACTTTTATTTTATTCATGTCAAAAAATAAAATAGGTTTTTTTTTAATGTTTTCCTTCTAAAGAAAACCCCAAAACTATTTGAAATGACTTACTAGTTGTTTAGATATCATCAGAACTGTTTTCAATGAAAAATTACGTCCACAAATATTGAAGAGATCTTCTAATGATGGTCCCAAAAGTTCCATTACCATAGCATTATAGCGTCCACCGCATGTGCCAAGGTAAAAAACATGGGGTATTCCCTCTGGAAAATTTTATTTCAATATTGTTTTTTTTTTTTTTTGTTAAATTCTAATTAAGTTTGAAAGCTGTTGAACTCTTGGTTTTTATTTTAGTTCAGATAGAGAACTTTTATATTTTTTGTTGTTCTTATTATATAATTATTAATACGTATTTTGTATAAATTTAAATTTATAAAATATTAAATAAACAATATCTTAGTAAATTAAAAAATACATACTTTTTATAAAATAAAATTATATATTTAACTACAAACATACATTTAATCGGCCTCCATTTGATTATAATCCTTAATTTAAGGATAAAATAAAAAAAAGTTAAAATAAATATTGGGGAAGAATTTTATGTAGTTAAATAAAGTTTTTATGAACTAAAATGTTGATATAAGAGATCATATTTTAATATAAAATTAAAGACGTTTATATATTTTTTCGTGAGTTCTGACTTTCGACTAAAAATTTTATTAAATTTGAATCAATTGCATACAGTTGTATACGTATTGCTGCAGTCAATAGTTCAAAAATATCTAAAATCTAATATTCTTACATATTTTTAGGTTACCTTCCAGTTCAATTAAATTCTTTAAAGTAAGCTCATTCAACTTGTTTTTTATTTGAGCATGTACTTGGATGCATGTTTTATATTTCAACTATAATTCAAAAGTTAATAAAATACTGATGGTAAATGATAGCTCAAGGTAAAGAAAGGAATATAATTCATTTCCTCTGAATTTTATAGCTAAAACACTCTTTGAATGAATTTTAAGAAAAAGAAACACAAGGCGTTTACTGACAATAATTTCATATGAACAAATATTGCTTCCTCTGACGATTACTGACGAATTTACTGATGTATAATATAATTTTTTCAGTTTTCTTAAAAAAAGGGGTACCCTTAGATGATCACACAATGCACACGTGTGAGTCTAGCATTATTACGACCTTTGCAAGCGTAAATATGACACTTAATTGACACATATGTATATTCAAACAAAATATACAAAAAAACACCCTGTTTAAATTTTTAAATGATGGCGGCATCACCAAATTATCCACTCTTTTGAAAAATCTTTAAATTACAAAATCATTTACTAGAAATTTGAATAATAGCATATGAACACACTTGTAAAAAAATAGAAAAAAGGATTTCTTTTGTCGCCGTCTCACATGTCACGTGTTTCATTGTGCTAACCTTTTCTGAACAATTTATATTCTATTCTGACACGGGACACCGATATATTGTATTTCTTATTTCAGACAGGAATTTATAGTAAAATTTACTAAATTTAAAGTTATAAATATATTTATGTAAGAAATTTATTCAACTGTGTAAAAGATGCTAAAAACAAAAAAGAGATATTTTTGGAACAACTGTTTTTAGTATAAAAACCCTTTTTAACAGCAGACAAATCCGTTTTTTGCAAAAAAAAAAGACCTTCGCATTATATAAGTATCGTCAAGTAGCTTAACTATTCTTATACATATATTTTGTTACCACCCTTAAACGAAGGTAAATAAAGAAATCCATCAGCAAAAAAGTTAAATTACGCTATGACTATTTCATATTTCATAGGTAAATAAATTATTAAAATAAAATCTTTTATAACTGAAGCACAACACTTTTCTAATTATATAAGGTTTTCTGTTTCAGTTTAGCAACAGGCTAAGTGTATTTTTTTTTTTTTTTTATAAATATATCCATTTAAATCAAAGTAAAGCTAAAAACAAAAACAAAGGCTTCATACAGAAGAAAAATAGTCAAGTATTTTTCTCACTTCTTGCTGTTTGGAATCCTATATATAAAATCCTCTCCTCTTCCTTATAATGGAATTTTGATGGAAAAAAATGCTTTGTTAAAAAAATTCATTAATTGCAAAAAATGAATATGCATTAAATTATGATGAATAATTTTTCTCAAATTTGCATCCTTATGCGCTGTAGCTCAAGCAGTATGTAATAAAGCTAAAAATTGTTTTTCATTTCTAATTTGAATAGGAAAATGCTTAAGGGGCTAAAGAACAGAAGTAATAAAATTAATATCCTGTTATTAGGATAAACTTTTTGTTCTTATTTATCAAGTTGTTTATATAATACAGGAAATAGGAAAGAGATTGAACATTAATCAATAAATTTGATCCTGTAATCCTTATACATTGCCCTGGGCTAAACAAGAAGAAAATACTTTGAATATTGAATTTTTATAACAGCCCCCAAAATCTTTAAATGGACGTTATTCTCAATGTGTTAATGTGGCTATTGCAAAAATATCTGAATAGAATTTCTCACATAGCACTCCAGTCGGATAGCGTATAGTGTAATATTTTAAGCTCTAAGGCACCCATTAATTTTAGTTATGTTCTGTTCGGAACGTCAAAGAAAATAAATTCAGGATAAAAGAATGCCAACACTTCATTGATTACCCGCAAAAAATGACCAGAATGGTCTCCGGCTTTATATCCTTTTTTGTCAATAAAATGTTTAATCCTAACGAATTTATAACAATATTGCAACCTAATTACTTCTTGTTTTTTTTTCAGGAACGTCTCATACTAACTAATAAACATAACATACGTCATGCTTGAACATAATAAAATTATGATTCTATAAAATTTCAGTTTTTACAAAAAATATTTGCGTAATATCGCAACGCAAAAGTATTGAAAATTTCAAATATACATATATATATTTTATTATATAATTTTTAATTGAATATTTCATGAACTTCCAACAAATAAGCTGTCAGGGACTAAACATGTACTTGGGTAAAGTAAATATATGATTTTACAAAAACTTGAGCCTTTACAGAAAATACAATTTATTTTTATTACATATCTTTTGATTCATATGGCAGATACTTATCGAAGTCATTTGTCAATTAAATTTTGTACTTTATAATGAATAAAGGAAATCAAATAAAATTTTCAGCCTTACAGGAATAATTTTTTAATTGCATTGACACCTTATCATAAAATATATGGACTTGTACAGCTGATACTTGCCAGATTGTCGTTTTTGTACATAGCATGCTATCACTTTTAATTGAAAAAAATTCACAAGCAATTCACAAGTAAGAAGCAATGTTTAATAGAAATAATTTTAGAAGGAGCAATAAAGAGAAAACTGCTAAGATAATCAAATACATAGAAAAAAGAATTTCGATTTCTAGCAGTTCGATCGATCTATCAATGGGTATATTAGATCTGGGACAAATCAAAAGACTTTAATTTGGCCGACAAGAAAAATAATCGAATATACTTGTAAGATCTAACAAGGAAACCTCTCGAACACGAACTTATCAATTTACTCGAAACTCTAATATGTTATAGTTTTTTAACAACCAACAGATCCGTAGTTTTCTATTTACTGGCATTCATGTTATAGGGACTAAACTACCCCCAATTTTTACCCCCTGCAATCTGCAATAAACTTATCTTAAGTAGTCGAACTTCAATTGATATTTTTCAACGAAACTAAAATTAAATTACATATAATAAAAACTAAAAGATTTTATTGCATTTTGGCCTTCATCAGAATTGCATCCCCTATATTTATAGCGGTCATTATATTTTATTATACATTTTAAAATTTGCGAAAATTTTAATATATTTTTTAGTTATTGATTTTGTAAAACTAAAAAAATAAATAAAATCGATGTATTTTTGAGATTTTGCAAAAAACTTCCTCAGGATTATTCAAAATAATGATTAAATCCAATTTATATGAACATTTTATTATATTTTAATGCAAAAAATTGCCTTTAATATATGAGTGTTACATATTGAACATTTTTTCAAAGCATTTTCATGAATTTGGGTCAAACAAAGCACCCCCGAAAATTTTTTTGCCTTTAACCTGAGGACTAGTGTAAATTTTCTTCTAAAGTCAAAATACAACAATACAAATAATTTATTTTTTGCTTTGTTGAGAAAAATGAATTACAATTTGATTTATAAAGAAAAATTTTTTTAAGGAATAAAGTTTGGGTGTAGTTTTCACCTCTTTCAAATAAATGTAAGCAGATAAAAAAAAACACCGGTCTGTTATTTTCTAATAAACTAATAATTTAAGTTATATATTCATAATAAAAATAATAAAAATTTATCCAATATTCCAATTTGGTTATAAAGTTAAAAGCTTCAAAGATGGAAATCGAAAAGTGAAAATTCTAGGCTGTTAAATGCGGAATTTCACTTTTAGCATGTTTGCTAAATAGAAAAACCTATTTCACCCTTTTCAGATGAAAGTTTTGAATGAGAAGATGCCTTGCACTTTTCAACATTTCTTCGAACCGTTAAGTAATCTAACAATAAATATAACTTGGCCAAATAGTTTTGTGGGAAAATTTTAATCCATAATTTATTAACGTTAAATTTAGACTTTCTTAACAGTTTCTAAAAAAAAAAATAAATATAAAACCTACACAAATATTAAGGATTTAGTATATTGATTTGGTATATTGTGTCGTAAACTCTAAATTTAACAAATTGTAGGCGGTTTTATTCTAATTATTTAGACTAACGTTACTTCAAATCTAGTACTATTTACATAGTACTATACTTATTATGATTTTTTTGCTTACGACTTTACTACGTCCTAAATATATAATTATGAACTTTTATAAGTATGTAAAAAAAAGGTTTGAGTTTCGTAGGCTGTTTTGGAGTATTTATATTAATCAAAATTGTGTCTGATGACTTCATTTTAAAACATTTCATTATTTTGATGTGATAAGAATAAACAAAAATTCGAAATGTTGTTTCAGTTCATCTATAAGCTAAGATTAGGATAATTTCTAGAATTATCCCAATTAGATTTCATATTGTGTATATATTTATATAGATGACCTAAGCCTCAAGTTACGCATTATTAAAAAATTTTTCTTTAATATTTTGATTTAAAGTAGCTCTCTAACTATATTTAAACAATTGCTATTGTCCACTTTTTTTTTGTTTTAAGCCAATAAGTAAACATTGACCTTAATTGATATTTAAAATTTTTGATCAACATTTTAGTTCAGGAAGTGGAGGAGGGAAAAAGATTTTATTTAACAAATCGGAAGATGAAAATGTTTTAAATGTATTTAATGAATGTAATCAATTAAAATAAATTTTAGCTTACCATGTGATCCTAATAATTTATAAAACCTATATTCTAAATGTAGTTGGGGAGCCTTAGATTTCATAGGCTCCATTTTAATTGCTACGTGCTCATTGTTGTATAGATTTTTGCCTAAAAATAAAAATTTACAAAAATGATTAATTATAATAATATTATATAATAAATAATATTAAATAAAATTAAGCTCTTATTACAAATTTCGGAATGATAGTGCGTTAATTGAAAGTAATGATACCACTCAACTCTAATTATTTGGTTAAGATTTTATAAGATGCTTCAATAAGTTAAAAAATTTTTTTTGGGAAATTTGGGGTAAAAAAGCGAAAAAATGAATTCACTTTTTTTATAAAACACAAATGAAAATTTTGGTCTCCAAAAATTTTGAATACACAAAAACTATATTTCTTGTTCTAGAAGTAGGGAATTTTTGTTAAGACAAAATGCATGCTTCTAAAATATCTGTTAAATAATTTCTTTTTCGGCTCTTTACGAAACAAGTAAACAGGGGAACCAGTTAATATGTCGAAAAAATACTTATTCATCATAACTATATTCAATGGTTAAAGTTTCATTTTTTGCATAATTTACTCTTTGAATGTAACAGATAAAAGATAAATAAAATGAATAAGATTCGTTGAAAAAAAGGAATGTTTTCAATTATTATTATTTTTTTTTTTTTTGGCAAAACAGGTAGTTTTGGTTAATTTAATTTTTATGGTGCGAACATAACTCGCAATCCAAAAAATCAAAATTTGTTTATTAAAAGAGATGTTTCTTGAGGTAATAACGAGGGGGTTTTTTTTGCGATTTTTGAAGTTTTGGTAGCCTTTGAAAGACAAAATACCGATTTTCACCAAAAAATCGACTTATTTGTTATTGTAAAATTAAAAACTATTAAAAAACAGTTTTGCTCAAGAGGACGCTAAGGTTAAAAATCACCTTTAAAGTTACTCCTTAAAATCACTTTTTTGCTGTTTTCATGTATTTACAATTTTTTTTGGAATGAAACCTATATAGGATAGGCTCATATGCATCTGTTGCTCCATACAATGAACAAAAAAGAAAAGCAAATCTTCGCAAAATTTGCCAATATCTCTTTGCAATCCCAGCTCATAATGCTCATATATTGTATATAGAGCGTGCGTTTTCTTTGATTTCGTCGCGATGAACGAAAGAACGTAGTTCTCTCAAATAACCACAATGGAAAGCAATATTCAATGCATATGTATATGTTTATGAAATGACCTGCATAGAATTTTATTATATTGTTAAAAGTGAAAAGTTGCTTAAAAAAGTTAAAGCGTGCGGAAAATATAAATTAGCGAAGAAAATTGACAACGAGGACTGCGCGCAACCCTAAAAATTTAGATGTTGATTTTTTCATAAATTTCATTGATTTTTGGAATTTTATTTTCTAAAATTAAAAGGAGTTTTTAATCTAAGTTTTTGTTGTAAAAAAGTGATTTAACTAATTTTTTGATAAAATTGCTATAACAAAATATTCAACAAGATTATAAATTATCTCCATATCTTATATTTATTTTAAATGTCCCGGTCAGTGTTCAAAAATTTATGGCAGGCCTAGACTAATGGGATATCATAAATTTTTACATTTTTTGATAAAAATTTTGCAATTTTTTCAATCATGTTTTTAAAAATACCAAGTTCATATTAAATTTTATTCATTGCTCAGTAATTAAGTCTTTTAAAAAAATTCTTCCCTTTTTCCTAATAATAGTAATTGAATTCCTAAATTTACTAAAATTACCGGAAGTAAAAAACAATTTGTTGACTTTATTTGTATAACATAGTAATAGGAAAAAGAAAATTCTTTGAGTTTTTTTTGTTTAAAAATAAAACTAATATGAAACACTTGTTTAAAAAGAGACAATGCACTCAAGTTCAAAAACTTGTAGTCGCCAATTAAAATAAAAAACAAAAACATTTTGTTGTCAATGTCAATCACGTGAAAAAATTTTGCTTCTTTGTAATTTAAAAATAGAAAATATAATTCGTATAAAATTGAATTTTAGATCAAATAATATTTAATTTGAAAATAATTAAAATTTAACTTAAAATATTAAGACAAAAATATAAAAATTATCAAAATGATGTTGACTTATTCATACCTCAAACAAGTTAAAACATGTTAAAACATGTTTTATATAGAAAACCTAAATAAATAAGGCTGTCAGATATATGCATATGTATTCATATATATATATATATACCATACCTATACAATTATTACAATATAATTGCAAAAGGTTTATGTATTTCACTTATAGTTTTGCTTCATTCAAAAAAAACTTTTATATATTATCATCAACCTGTTCTGGTTTAATTTAAGTCACTAAGCATACCTCGACATGTTTTTTAGTTAGTTTTTTTTATGTCTTTTTCTTTTTGTTATAACTTTGGTGTTCATTAGTATCTTTTGTGGTGCACATGACTCATCAATGATTTCCTGTAGTTCTAAAGAATTTATATTGTATATATGAAGAGAAAGAAGACAGCATCCTAGTTGTATGGAAGTTCACATATACTATGGGCAACCCTTTTTTATTGCAAAAATTTTCTAAGGATTGAAATACAGAAATAAAATTAAAAATAGCAGGTTTATCACTTTTCTAGTGAGAAAGTCTTCAACTTTCAACATTTAAAAGTCGAAGGGAATTGCACTTTTTTGTAGAGAAAAACATTACGTTATCAAAGATAAATTACTTTATGAAATCATTTGCTAAATCGTAATGTTCAGATAGATGTTGTATGTGTATGTATAGTAATATTACTTTTGCACACAAAACTTTATTTGCATTACCGTTAAATATAATAAATATTGATTAGTATATATTTAATTATTTAGAATAGGATAAATAAGTCTTTTATTTTGTCATGAAAATAAATTATTCAGGCATGAAGACTGCAGTTTTATTTCATAATAAAAAATTATTAAAATTATTTTATTCAGGTATCGAATTGTATGTGTTTTTGCATACTTTTATGTAGGTATACGAGTATGAACCTTTAAGTTTATATCTCCATTAAGGGGCACGACTAGTTTGAAATTTTAGATTAGATTAGATGAAAAATGTAATTTTTCCAGGCCAAAAATCATCAGATTTTTTAGCAAAATTTGAACTTTTTCTTTCTAAAATCTGCCATTTTGTTGCATTTTAATTTTTTCTCACATCCGAGGGTCATTATATAGGAAATACTCCTAGTTTAATGATTTTTTTGGTTTATTTTATTTCAGGCATTCTAAAGGCAAGAATCACTCACTATAGGAGTGGGAGTACTTTTTAATTTCGAAGCCTCAGGAGATGGAGGATTTTTATTTCATAAAATTACATTACATTGTTTATTTATGCAAAAATATATGTTCCAAATTTTAAAACATGCGATGGAATAATTTCTTTGCAAAGAATTCATAAAGATCACCCTTTTTTTAGAGTGTCAAACTAGTCGTGCCCCTTAATAATCGGTTTTTTTTTTTGGGTTGAAATGCTGACACAGATTAAAGGAACCGTTTTGAAAAGATTTGCTTATATTTAAGCTTAGTTACCAGCTAAAAATCTTTGTACGTCTTTTACTTGCTGCCTAGAATTAGATTAACGTTTTTATAGGAGTTTTGAGGCGCAGTTATACTCAATAGTTTGTTTTAGTTTAACATTTTAATTGAAAATATATAACTTATGCTTTCTAACTAGTTTTATTATATTAAATTGACGTACCGTAAATAATAATGCATTATAAATAACATTATGTAATATACATTATAAAAGCTCTGTCCAAAACGCAAATCTAGATATAGCCTTAGAAATTACACAATCTTGCAAATCTGTATCAAAAAGAATAAATTTTTATTACTTGATTTTGTTTTTCAAGTAATTACCCAACATAAAACACGTACATTTTGTGACGAAAGTGAAATTTTTTTGAATTTATAGTTATAAAAAAAACTATCTTAGGAAAAAAATTAATCGGAAAATCCATTACGGACTGGATCCAACTTCAAGCGACTAGCAGTTACAATAAGTACCTGAAAAAGACTACTAAATGTAACCTGAACCTGAAAAAAAAATTATTCCAATGGGAGTACAACATCACCTGAAGTAGTTTCATCAAATTTTTAATTTATTTAATTATTAGCAAGAATTTTTATTCCTTTGAGTAACTAAGAATATAATGATATCAAAATAAGGCCAAGAGGAGAGAACTAATAAAAAGTACAAACATCAAACTATTCATAAGAAGTGATTTTATTACTAAAGGACTCACTCAAATCAGACCAGGCTCAGTATTTGGAGCAAAATAAAATAGATCAATTTAATTTTTATGTGATAATAAAAAGCGAAAAGTTTTCAAATCAAACCTAAATAAGGCTTTAGACAATAAATTAAAATTTTGGGCTGGGTATAGTGTCTACTTTAAATTATGAAAAGCATCTTTTCTTGCATTTCAGATATTTTAAATGACCTGGCAAGTTATGTTTATAAAATTTAAGAAAAGTACAACAAATGTAGTGTTTTTGTATGTTGCGGTTCAGTTCTAAATAGTCAATATAACTAATTTTTAAGCCGATTAATGATTTCATACCAATTCTTATTGGTTTAATACTAAAAATTTTCATAGGGTATGCGTACAGAAAAAGTTTAAAAATTAATTGAATAACCAAATTACACAAATATATATTCAATAAATGTGAATAAAAAACAGAAAAAATCCAGAAAAAAAAATCTAATAAATTCTTTAATTAGTTATATCTATTTATTTTCTTAATTTTGTTGTCTATTTTAAATAACTTGAATTGCCGATTATCTCATCCTTAAACACTAATTAAGAATAATTATACCAACATAGACAAAATGAATTAAATATTTCTAAAGCGTATCTAAGCATGGTAATAAGAAATTAAGGCTGCACAATTTCATTCATGATTGGTGAACTTGGCTAACCTGAAAAACTGGATAACCTGCTCAAAAGAATTATCAAATGATCAAGAAAGGAGATAAGAAAGGAGTTTAAAATTTTATAAAAATTAGAAAAATTTAAGAAATAGTTTCGAACTAATGATGTCTTGAAATAACCGACTTGGATAGGAGGACTGGCATTTTAGACTAATGACCATGATGATATACCAAACTCAGTGTTATCGGAATTAATACAAATCTCCTATATGCTGGTATAAATTTGGGATTTACACACAGATAAATTTTTCTCTATTAAAAATAACTGGTTTCTGGCAAGTCTGATAAGGAGCAGGTGATTGAAGTTTTTTTTGTATTTTCTTTTGTGCAAGTTACTTTAATACTTCCGAAAAACATTATAAAACAAAAAAAATTAAAAATTTCAATGAAAACTTATTAGCTCTTAAAGCAGTTCGATTGCTAATTTTTTGCACTTAAAAGGTAAATAAACGTAGTTTCAAATTTGTTCCGTGTATTAAGAAGTTTCTAAAGAGGAAGCTTTTTATTTCCTACGTGATTTTACAAGGTAATAAAAATGAAAATATAGGCAAGTGGTAGGATACCAAGTTTTAAAACTTATGTAGATGGACGGGTACTAAAATCTGAAAACATACGCACACTTGCAGTAATAAAAAGAGAAAACTTAGTAGACGTGTATTCTTGCACGATTAGACATTTTTAAAAGTGTTTTCAACCCGAGCTGTCGGTAACTGCATGTTTTCTTTTGAATTATATTAAAATTCCAACAATAAGAGGCAAAACCATTAAAATATTTGGAAAAATGAGCAAAAATTGCATACCTGACAGAAAAATATTGTTCCTACGCCATAATCTTATTTACTTTCCATTATTTCAAAATTTATTAGACATGGGAGAATTGAAAATTTTTGAAGAAGTTTTTATATTCGGTCATTTAATTTCAGGGATAATTATGCAGTCGCGTCATTAAGAATCATTTAATTTTGCATTTAATAAAAACTTTGTAATATAATAATATATCATGTAAAAAACGGAGCAAATCGATATAGAACATATGTATAAAAAGTGAGGACTAGCGCGTTAAGACTACAAAAAATCGTAAGACAGTTTTCGGCTGTATCAAGATTAGCATTTTGGTGAGCAGTTTTATGGGAAGATTTGTACTAATTTATTTTATATAAAAAATGTTAAAGCTCGATCTAATAATAAAAATAAGGAATGGAGTGTTACTAAAAGTTTTTGAACTTTCAAAGTCTTGCACAAAAATTAAATAAAAGCTTTAAAATTGTATTTTATCAAATCACAATACATTGAAATCAGTTCTTTCAGGACTAAAGTAAAACAATAGAATTCTGCAAAGGTTTTTTCAACTTTTTAGTTGTATAGAAAACAGTTTTTATTATTTCAGTATGAACTTTTAGAACTTTATAACGATTCTGCTGATTAAAGACTTATTTAAAAAAAAAATCGTTAGCTGAATTTTGGTATGCTACTCTTTTTTCTTGCCCTAAAATGGCACTACTCTCTTTTCGGTTCACTACTTACAAAGTCAAAATATGGCATAGAATTTACCAATTAAACGAATTGTACAATCATGGAAATTCGAAGACAATCTAAAAAGCATCGCGACTATAAAATTCTTGGTAACAATTATAGTAAAATTTTAAATACAAAGAAACAATATTAACTTTTTGTATTTTCCTTACCTAACCTCAACTCGCCAAAATTACCACAGCCAATTTTTTTTCCAACACGAAAATTTGGTCCTACCATAAGTACTCCTGAGGAGGTACTGACTGAATGGCGTGTTGTGTACATGTTACCAGAGGTTCCTGCAGGACGATTTCCTGCCCCTCCACTGGCAACTGTTGACGTAGACTGAGCTACACCACTGAAAATGTAAACAATAATTTTAATTATTTTATAAAAATTAAATATAATTTTATTAATGAAAAGATTGCTTAAAAATTTTAATGAAATTTACTTTTAAAGAAAATCAGATTTTTAAATTAGTTCACTTACAGAAAAAAGCAATTTAAAATTCATTTTCCTTTGAAATTTTACTTTTTGAGATATTTAAGAAAATAATTACCCACAAATTACAATTTTACTTAAAGAACAAAAAGAAAATACTTATCCAGAAAAACGAAGGAATTAATCAAAGAATGAAAAATTTTCAATTATCCACAATTTTTCTTTATTTCTCATAGTTTTTAGCTTCCTTAATTCACAAATTTCTTTGAAAATTAAACTTTTTTAAAAAAAAAAAAAAGATCATCCAGAATTTCACGGATTCTTAGCAAATTATATTTTTTCTCTTGTTATTGATTTCCAGAAAAATATCCTAAAAAGTTTAATAACTTGTGTGTTTTTTGGTTAAAATTATTTTTTCAAGCTAAAAAATTTCTCAGCTAGTTGTTTTTTTTGCCAGAGGAAAAATATATAATCTATAAAACGTGGATAAGAATTTAATTAGGTATTTTACTTACGAGATATGTTTACAAGGACGTAAATATTTTTCTTGTGAAATATTTTCTCTACAGCTTAAAAAAACAAAAAAAAGGCAGTTACAGATAAATAAATTAAATTTCAGAAAAATAGAAAAAGTAGAACATCTATGGAATTACAATCATACAATCCCCATGGAATCAATGGAAGAGTATTGTTTAAATAATATTGTGACGCACAAATATTGAACTTTTAGGTAAATAGTTATTTTGGTATTCATAGCGCAATGAATTTCACACGAGTGACATACTTTTATGAGCTCATAAAAAACCCAATAGAACATACCTGACGTTAGGTTAAAAAAAAACAGTTACAAATGATTTTTGACTTATTATACCTACATATATAGGACAAAAATGAAGAAAAAATTAATCATTACAAGGTGTAAAGATTTAGTTTTTTTAATCGATTTTTTAGATATTCATAACGATTTGATTTCCACAGATCAAAATCTTGTTTGAAAGCATCAACAATAACCAATACTTCTATGTTTTATTTGACTTGTGAGACTGAACTTTTAAATAGAAAAAAATCTTTTTCTAGCTATTGTCCAAAGAACAGTAATTATCATAGAACAAATTAATTTTAATGGTATTAAAATTATAAAAACCAAACAATTCTTTCATGAAACAAAATACAAGCGAACGGACATTTATTGTGAAGAATATAACAACTAATTTTATTACTAAATCAATTTTGAAAGGTCATAGTTCATTCATATTGGGCGTATACTGCCATATTTACAAGCAATGAAGTTTTCTTTTATGTTAAGTAAAATAATTGGTAGGAAATTTTTAATGGGAACAAGTTTTTTAATGAGAATTATAAAATGTTTGTTTACAAGACAAGACGAGGTATTGTAATTCATGCAATTTTCTGAAAATTCCATGAGTAGTAACAGTTGTACTAAACTGTAACCATTATTTCAGTTCACGTTTAGACTTGTAGAAGGAAGACTTTGTTTTTCTCGTGCAGAAAACTATAAATTAGCGTGCAATAAAATTTATACAAAATCTAATTAAACTAATTTTGTTGAAAAAAAGGTGGTATTTTAGAAGGTTGAAATATTTAATTTCATAGAATAAATTAATTTTTTTTTTTACCTTTGGCGATCTTAAAAAATAAGCACGCCACTGGTAATCAGAGCAGGTATTTTAGATACCGGGTAGTTCTAAATGCAATTTTTCGATAAACAAACGGTAGAAAACCTAGCAACTTTACTAAAGGCATCCACAAAGATATACAACAATCAAACAGAAATTATTACATCGAAAAACCAATGTAAATGTCTTTGCTCAAGATTAAGTTAAAAATCTACCTCAGGTAGGAAACGAGACACCATAGCGTCACATCAAAATGTTACTCTTAAGAGTAAGAAGTATAAGGTTTCTAAGAATGGTTGCATCATGAAGATATTTCATGCTAAAAAAATCACACAATATTGAATGATCAAGAATTACTTTGAATAAGCTTAACTGAGTTACTCATGAAGTTTAAAAAGAAGACGACCTAAATTAACACGTAATTAATTGTAAGAAGACCGGCAAATCCATATGATTTCAAAAATTAGCCAATAGTTCAAAGAGCAAGCTTGCAAAGATATTGCACTGTATAACAAATGATATCATAAAAGGCTTTCCGAATGTTGTCATAAATACACAATTTTTAGAAATTTTACATTTCCTTAGTTTTTACCTAATTAACACATTTTTTCCTATTATTGTTGTAATTCTTTGAAACTTGTTGAATGGCATTACAAGGACATATACTCATTTCCAGAGCAAAATTATAACTCTTCAGGTGTCTAAAAACCATTTTAAATGAAACTTAATTATATACTAATAAAATTAATGTATTAAAAAACAACACACATTTTTTCTATTTCATTTTTTCTAATTTAAATTAATTTTGTTTTCATTAGCACTAACCTCGGCTAAGAATAAACATATAGCTTAAGTTTTCATATAAATAAGAAATTCCAAAGCGGTCGTATACCTTCAATAATTCTGTAGACTTATTATTTTAAATAATAGGGAATCCCCTTTAAAAATTTAAATGAATTTTTTTTTTTTGTTAGTTTTTTACGAAAATGAATAATTAAATATAGATATTAGAAGGCTACACAGAATCTCTTTGGATGATTTAAAAATGAGTAACACAATTTAAATTTCATATAAATTAAAAAGACTTCTTTTTTGAATGCTTAGTTTCCATTTATTAAAATGTAAAGGAACTCAAAGATGCTAAGCTACAAAAAAAAAATATGCAAAATCCAATCTAACTATCTTTGAATTATTATATTATATTTCTACTGCTAACAAAAAAGAACTTATGAATAAATTTATACGATAGAAATTTATAGACGACCCTGGCTGATTATATTAATAAAAGAATTGTGTCGTATATTAATTTAAAATGCTTACGTTTAAGTTCTGAATATCAAAATAAAAATAATAAAAAATTGCTGTCTGAGTAATTACGCAATCCTGTGACACTGTGATTAATCTCTGTCAGGTACTCATAAAGTACAAAATTCAATGAAATCAGAAATTAAAAGGTGACAATTTAAACTTTATGAAAACTTTGATGTTGTAGTTTTAAATTGTACAAGAGAAGCTTTAAAGTGGTTTACTTATTTGCAATTTTTAATGTCATAATGGCCAAATACTGGCAAGTACAAATGTGGAAAGGATTTAATCGCTTGTAATCGGCTATAATTGTTCGTGATCGCATGCGTTGGCGATGTTTTCGACAATGACTGATACCCATTCTCCACCGAAGCTTATACTCATTGTATTGTAATAATGAGTATAAGCTTCGGTGTAGAATAGGTATGAGGTAATAATGGCCATGGCTGTGTTTGCCTATCATAGCCAGATTGTGTAGAGGAGGCTTAAGGTTTCCTTTTCCGGATAGGTTAATAGTTGTTAGTATATTTATTTTTTTAATGCTTTTCTTGTTAAAGTAAAGTTTATTTGCATTTTGCACTAAAAACAAAGAAAAAATTTCAAATTCAGAACTAGTATAAATCTACCCCTCCTCCAAGCTTTCCAACTAAATGCATATCTATATATGAAATGTGAACAGCTTGTTCTTCTCTATAAAATAGCTTTTTACCGAGTAGTGAGAATTATTCTTAGTTCCTAATTATTTAAAAGAAACGCATAATATGACAACAATACCCCACCATTCACTCTTCCAGACCATTCTTCTAAATTTTAAATCAATGTAGAAAGTTCTAAGTATACAGCCTAATTTTCTGCCTCAAATCCTGAGTACAACGGCACGACGGTACAACAGACGCTTTTTAGGGGAGCTGGGCTCTTTTGGGGGCCACGTTTTCAGTTGGTAATTCTTAAAAAAATAGTCTTATCAATAGTTGTTCTTGGTTATAGTTATTGTTAGTTCTCATTAAACTTCTAAAAGCTAGATTAATAACAGTCGGGCTAACCAAAATACGCAACAAAAATTTTGAGGGCCATAAAGTGTCCTTTTAGTGTCATAAATGATCCTCATGAAAGAAAATTGTTTCTTCTAGCTATTGCTACAGAAAATACATCACCCGTTTAATGACCTTAGGCGTCGAGCATTGGAAATACGCTCTGGTCGGAACAAGGCTTAAAAATGCGGCAAAGTTTAGAAAACGGAAAGAAAACAAAAAAATATAAGGCATGGTTATAAAATCAATTCAAAATTGAACTTAAGAAAAAGTTAATTATCGCTCATGGTAGGACATGCTATGTCGATAGGTTTAGTTTTAAAAATAAGCTGCCAGGCTCAAGGTTTTGGCTCAAATGAAGTATTCATTCGAAGTAAAGAAAATTTGATATGAGCTTCAACGACATTATGTTGATGAATAAAGTAAAATTTTTACAAAAATTAGTATTTTTATACCTCAGCCTTGAGACTTATTTATTGATACGCTATATTTAATCACACATTAAAATATAAAACAAAATATATAAAATTAAATTTATTTTTTAATATCTTAGAGTGGGTTCACACAGGCCAACTCACAGTAGAAACTCTGTGATTCTCTTTGCGATTCTGTGTGTTTTGTATGAAAAATAACTGTTTTCGCTGTAAGTATTTTCTGTGAGTTGGCCTGTGTGAACCCACTCTTACTGGTAAAGCATCATTGCACTCTATAATTGAAAATACTATACAACATTTAGGATGAGATTTATCGAGTTATTATATCAAACTCGAATTTAAAATCTCATTTTTATTCTTAACTTACTACATCTGAAAGTATATTTGAGTTGTAAATCCAAAAATGTATAGATATGTTGAGATACTGAACTTCAAAACATACGTAAGTAACCGGTGATAAAAAAAAAAGGAATAAAGGTAGACGTTATAAACCAGCGGAAAAATTCGCCTTGATGATTGACATGTGAAAGCCAAGTTATCATTGATAAAAGAAATTTATGCATTCGACGCACTGATGACATTTTAAATATAAATGAGCCCACCAAGTTCACCTATTCGTTAAATGTGTGCGTGTAAATACGTATGAGTACGTGAAAATTTTATATAGCGTGGCTATAGATGTCAATGCATGACATTTTTTCACTTATCCGCGTTTAACGGAAATTTCCTGCTGGGGATTATCCAACCTAATACTTATATAATTTTTCAAAATAAGCAATCCTACCCAAGTTAATGTTTAATTAAGTTGTTAAAGTCCGCAATTTTACAAGACCCTTTAATAAAGTATTAAACTTTATTTATTTATGATAGAAATTATTTTAATGATATTCAATAAATAATTTAAAAATCTGGCATTAAATTCTTTATTCAAAAAAAAATCCAGGAATGAAATCACTTGAAAACAATTTTCAATATCAATTTTAAAACTTTTCAGATTGACCTAATTTAATCGTATAACAAAGCTACCAAAATATTATTTCAAAATTTGATTTAACAAAAAAAAAAACCTACGCAAATCGATTTTCTCTAATCTCATTTATAAAATCACAAGATAACAAATTAACTACAGATAGAGGAATTAGTACTACAACAGCATATTTATCTTTGAAATAAAGCTAATCAGCTTATCGGTTATTTTAAAAGGCACCTTGAAACTTCGTTTTGTCTTGCTTTGCAAATACCTTTAAAGGAAATGCTGATTCTAGAAAGTGATTTTAACATTGAAAAAACAAAATAATCAATATTACACTTACATATTTACATTATATTAATAGTTAATAGTTATAGGAAAACTTGGAAAAATCGAATCTTTTGTGTAGATTAACGAAAATTTCACAATTTCAAACCTTTAAGCTTTAACAAAAATTAAGGTTGTTAGTTGAAACAAATTTTCTTTTATTGATCTTACAAGATTTCTTTACCGGATTTGAAATCAATTTTAGCGAATATAAAAACCGATAAAATAGTTTTTATTTCTTTAAATATATAAATGTGTGTTAAAAGTTTATTTTTTCAAGCAATTTATAAACAAATCGTTTGTCAAGATTAAAAACAAATAAAAAAAAATTGCATTTTTCAATTCAACCCACTAAAAAAATCTTAATTTGATAACATCATTTTTAATCGATTTTAAATAACAACATCAAAAAGAAATTACGTTTACAACTTTTCTTTCATTATCAGTTGTCAGGTATATATAATACATTAGTATTTCTTTTTTTCAATTACGATTCCGAAAAGTTAAGTTTAATAATAAAATTATTAATAAGGGCATAGAAGCAGTACAAATAATTAGTTAGAATCAATTTGTTTGTTGGTAACAATTGTTTGAAGGTCTTTCAACTCGTGAAACGATATTATACGAAAGAAACCCACGTAATTATTACCTTTGAAGCTAAAACAAAATTTCCAAGAAATTTTTATTATTCAAAATTTGATTGTTATTAGTTTGTTCTTCTTGAAACACAACAAAAATTTTCAAAGCAATTTTCTTTATAATAAAATTGAAAAGCATTCTGAAACGTTAAAAATTCTCGGCAAATTATCCAGTATTTAGTTTCAATGTTTTTTATATATAATACGAAAAGAGGTTTTTTATAATTATATTTTGGGTGAAAATATTTAAATTTAAAAATAGCGGAATTATCGGTTAGAGTACTATAAGAACTAGGATGAACATTAACTACTTAGACTTGTTTCCTTGAAGAAATTACTAAAAATATTTAAAAAAATTTACTCTGAATTATCACTGATTATCCTTCCAGCTTTTTTATTTTAACAAAAAACTATTTTGTTTTCACAAAAATGTAACTAAAATGAAAAAACAACTGAACAAAAATCGATCTGAAATTAAAATAAAAGTTCATGATAAATAAAAGATAATCAAAGAGAATAACACTAAAGAAAATAGCAGCAAAAAGAAGAATGTTCAAATGCTTGTAGATAATGGAAAAATATCATGACAAGATACGGAGTTGCATAAGAGGGAACAAGAAGCAAAGTAGCGATATAAATAAATTAATAAAATGACAGAAGATATGAGAATAAAAAAATAGACCAAAACCTTATAGCGAAACAGAAGGGTATAATGAGAAAAAATAAACATTACAAGAAAAAGAATTAGGGGAAAAAGAGATTAGGTAAGAGGATGAGGAACAACCAAAAAAAAAAGTATGCAAAAAAGCGTGATAAAGGAAATATTACAAAAATTAAAAAACGAAAGAAATTATTTTAAAAAATCTGCAAGAACAGCAATAAAAGGTTAAAATGTAAAAACGTGACACCATGATTTTCATAGGAGTTTAATACCTAAGGGTACGTTTGCACACGTTAATTAATAGGAAAAATACTAGCCGGATGTTTATCCTGGAAATTTTTTTTTAAAAAAAAATCAAATTTATTTTCATCATTTAATTTGTGCGTAACGAGAAATTTTTTTACAATTACAACAAAAAGCATTAAACAAAATCATTCCCACTAAAATATACAACTTAACTCATTCTTTCAAGTGAAAAAAAACCTTAGCAAGCTTAGCTTAGAGAACACTTCGAGAACTATTAATCTCATGTCTTTACTCAATATATACTATAATGTCCATATGCCCATAAATGACGTCATATTTGACAAACACAATGAGTGATATCAGAACTAACAAATGTTTTGATAATTTAATTTTTTTGTTGCTGATGTTGTTTTTATTTTGTGTTGCAATTAATGAAAATTTTTGGTGTTATTTTGTTAATTGTTCGCTGTGTTTCATAAGAAAAAATAAACTTTCTCGTTTATCCGTTGCCGGTATTTTGTTGCAAAAAAACCCAGACTAGATCAAATATAAAAACATTCAAAAGTTTTTCTCTGCTTACTGTTTATTGCAGCTTAAACGTATTATTTAAATAAGTTTCACAAACCACGAAAAATAAAAATAAATCCAATATGACTAAATTTGTTGGTTACTCACTAAGCATTTCGTAATCGCAAATTTTTGACTAAAAAAAAAAATAAAACAAAATCTATAACGAAGCAATAGTAAAACGGAGACAAGAATAAAACCAGATAATGTTCATTATAGCAATTCATTTCATGTTGATCACTGTGGCGAGCAATTCAAAAATTTCAACGTCCCTAGGACTTCGAAATCTGTTCAGAACTGTTTGACACAATGAATGGCAAACATAAAACTATATCTGGATAAATTTTATAGCTGACATTTTTAACATTTTATTTTCATAAATTGTCAAACTTTTTTTATAATTCAGTATTTTTAAATAATAAAAACTATTTACAAAAAATTGAATTTAAAAAATGTTAGCTTAAACATTTTCAGGTATGACAGATGTATTTTTCTAAATCCAATAACAAATATAAAGAAAAAAACAAAACCTACAAAACGCTGTATCATTTAAAAAGCAAGCAGGTAAACTGAAATCGAAATCTTGCTTATATTTACAATGCAGCTTTATATTTTTCTTAAAAAACTACATTATACTCACATTCCTTGCTGGAATTTTCACATCAATAAACGAAGTTTGTTACGGATTTTTCGTAGTAAAATTTTTTTTTTATTCCGTTGTTAAACTGTGGATTTATTGTTTTTTAATCTTTCAATCTTTGGTACAATGCTTTAACTCTTCCTTTAAAAGGAAAGTACATTATAGCTTATTGGATTTGTTTCAAAAGTTTTTCTCTTTTTGTTTTTTTTTCACATATTTTACAAAATTACATTTTTAACAAAATTAAATCACAAAAGAAAAGACAAACTACTAACATCTATTAATAAGACCTATGTAATAAAAACAACACAGAGTTAGATACAACAGGATATTATTTATCATTAAAATTAACTACTATAAACTTCTAAAACTGCTAAAAACAGGAAAAAGTTTTTGAAAATTACTTTTTAATTTTTTATAGCTAAATATTTTTGTATATATAAAAATAAAACTAATTAAAACCTGTTTACAGGAGAAGAACTTTCAGTTACTTATAAGAAAAAAGACGGAAAAAGTTCTTTCTTTTACACCTTGAATTTTTGCAATTGATAATTTTTAATTTTAATTTCTTTGAATGAGCTTTGAATTTAATCATTAATATAAAAATTTTTGAATTTTAGATTAATTAAATTTAAAAGCTAAAATAATTTTTCTATTTTATAAATCCGAGTCCCAAAATTTGATAAAATATCTTTTAACTTGATTGTGTACGAAAATCGATTATTTTCTTTTTTTGGACGAAAGGAAAAAGAATAAAAAGGTATCAAATTAAGGACATGGTTCAAAAAAATTGCTTTTTCATATTAAAAATGTGAATTAAAAGCTTTTTCTCTTTATACATAAGTATATCTTTTTCAAATAAAAACCCTTTCTTTCCGCTTTGAGTTATTATTGATTTAATCCTCTATTTTGTCTATAGCCTTTTTAAATCATATAAAATTTGAAAGGTTTTCTAATTATCCTGTCATTATAGCCAAATTTAATTTAAATTTTTCTATTTAGAGAACAAAGAAAAAATTCATATATATATATAAACATTAACCCACAACAATTTCGTTCATGTGCATAAATTAGTCTTTCATTCATCCTTATAGATACTTCACAGAAATAAATATGAACGTATAAAAGAAAAGGAGTGGCACTATATAAAAAATGATTTAAAGAAAACATAAAGATTTTCATTTCAAAAAAAGAAAAATTTTTATTTTTAATTGAAAAGTTTATTTAGGCTTGCATTCAATTGATTAAAGCTGTATGGATATGTAAAAAGGGGAAACGAAACTTTTTGATACAAATATCCTTAAAATAACAACCAATTTTTTTGTAGACTTTTTAAAAAGAAACCAATGAAAAAGTCCTTAAAAGACTTTTAAATTAAATATATAGATGACTAAATTCTAAAAGCGTTATTTAAGTCAGTAATTTGATATCGTATAAAATTTTTTAAGAATTTTCATACCAACATTTTATATAATCAAAATGAAACTTAAGATTGACCTCAATTGTGAATAGTGAAAAAGGGTCACTCTATTAATTTAACATGTAAAAATAGAATCTGGTTTCAAGAGTGCTTGCTTAACTATCTTATTCGAGAGACAAGTGACATACTTTAATGCACTATTAAATTCCCAATGTGTGTCGTTAGGATTGCGCCTTAGAAAATTTAACACATTGAAGTTCTATATTTAAGAATATAGTTTCTCTTTGGAAGTAAAATAAATTCTTTTTTTCTATTTTATTTTATTATCTTAAAAGAAATACGTGATGAATTAAAAAATTAGTAACACACAAATGTAGTTTTCCATTTTATTTTTACATTATGGACAAGTAGCTTGGAAGTTTAAGGCTCGATTTATATAAATTGAGAGAAAATCAAAAACAAAAGACTATTGAAAGCTAAACTTAATTATATTTAAGAGAAATATCTTCCTTATCTATAGGTACTAAAAATGTAGAAAGACGAAGGATATCTATACCAAAAGTATCATGCAAAGACCCACCACCAATCTGTATGGGATTCTAACAATCATTATATAGGGATCAAAAGTGGCGAATCGGACTTCATAGTGCAAAATTTATTTCGAAAATTAGCAGAGTGTATAATTCTCCGAAATTCTTTGTAGATCTGTCAAAAAGTTATTAATTTGAAATTTTAACTATTAAAAATATTTTTTAATATTTTGTTTTCTTTTCGAATTTAATTTTGCTAAAGTGTTGCATATATTTTTCTTTTGTATTATGACAATTTGGGCATACATTTATATTCTTTCATCTTGCCCCAAGCGCCATATTGCTTAACGGGTGTAGTTATACTGGCCAAATAATTTTCTTGTATACGTCAGCCCATTAAGCTTAATACATAGATGGGAAGATTTTTTGAGGTACTCAGTTGAGCCCCGGATATAGACAGGAGTGAGCTCTCATATATTTGAAAGAAAAAATTGCTTCACAATCCACCATTTTCTAACTTTACAAAAAAAGTCAATTAAACAAACTTTTAATAGTAGTAATAATTTTTTTACTAGTAATAATTTAGTTTATAGTAGGGATTAGTAAGGATATCACGATAACAAGTAAAAAAGAAATTGTTTTTATAATTTCAAGTAAAAATTTTTCAAAAAAGCAAATCAAATTATTTTTTAGTTTAAGGTTTAGATAATTTTAGATGCTAAAACATGTTCCATTCTTTTACCTCCCTGGCCAGTAGAAGTAACATTTCATTTAGTGTGCAAGAGTGAAAAGTCGAAGAAAGAATTAAATGATTCCAAAAAAGTTCTGCTAAATCTATACATTAACTTGTCATTACATATTTATTAATTAGGTACATAAAAGTTGTAAATAACAGAAAAATCTTTGTTGATTTTAAAGTAATTTGTGTCAAAAAAAAACTTAGTAGCCTTCCTGATCTTATCACAATTATATATTCCCCTGAAATTAGGATATCTAATTCAATTTTTTTAAATTCATAGACATTCTTTTGTATTAAAATTTCCCTGTTTCTATGTAAATTTTCCCTAGTTCTAAATAAATTTATAAAACTTGTAATAAAAATTTAATAGAATGAAATTTTTGATGAATTTTGAATGCAAAATGATTTAATTTCAAATGGTAAAGGGCGAATTTGAAATGGAAAAGGTGGAATTTAGAGTTGAAAACATACAGTTGTTTACATACGTAAAGTAAAATATTAATACGTCCAAAAGTAAATTTAAGTTGTTAGCTTATTAAAATTCTTTTAAATTTGATGACATGTGATTTAAATAAGGTGTCGCTAGTATTAAAGAATTGAATTTTATTTCGTTATTACTAATATAATGTGCACAAAACTTAATTGAAATGAATTGCTGTTAAAATAGCATAACAAACACTTAATTTGCCCTCTACGTATCACAAAAAAAATATGGACACAAAAATTGATCAGTCATTCTAGATTATTTTGTACTCAAATTGATATTTTTATATCATAAAGCAAACATAAAAATTTTTCTCTATATTATGTCTTAATCCAAGGACACTAGAATTAATTCTAAGAATTGTATTAAATATTTAACCACATATGGTGAGATATGATATGAAATTTTCTTATAGATATTTATTAAATAATTTAGGTCAGAGTTTCTGTGTTGATACATAAAACTTTTATTTTTGTTTTGAAGATTTTATCATTATTAAACAACAAGAAAAAAATCAATTAAGTAGAACTTATTATTTGAGATAATCAAAAAATAAATAGAGCGAAAAAATGCTTTATTTAAAATTTAAATTCGAAAATTTTCAAAATTTATCTATTAAAGGTATCGACATTGATTTAATCAAGTATACAATTTTTCAATGTAATAAATAATATCAATGTAAATTGACACATACAATCTAACTACTATATGTATGTATATAGAAAAAATCGATATCTATAAATGGTCTAAATTACTTCATTGTTTACATAGAGAAGAAAAAAAAAACAATATTCATCAAAGTAATTTGAGCACCATTCATGGAAATGAAGCAATTATTGTCTGAAAAATATTAGAAAAAGAGAAAATAATTAAGAATTGGAGTGTATTTGACAATTTAGATACTTAGTAATAATATTAAATAAGGAAGCGCCCTCAAAGTTTGTCTTTCTGAACTAATTCAACTGTGTAACATTTTCTTATTTAAACAGTTTAATTTTTTATGATTTTAAAAACTCATGTACAGGGTACATGGTGGTCGCTCGATAAGTTCACCTTTAGAGTGACGTATAATAGAGAACTGACCATTCAATAGTGCAAGAGCTAGTGGACTTTTCAGAGCATATTGTTTGGAAAAGCTGGAAATTCGAACAATCATAGTTTTGAGTTAAATACGTGTGTAATGTCTGCCATCTTAGTTTTGATGCGTTCGCGAGATATTACGCTTCAAAGTCTTGAAAAAGAAAATCACATTTAAAGGCTGAAATGTTGTAGGATCATAGTTTCGCCAAACAATGTGCTCCAGTCCATTAGCTCTATAAAGTATCATGTGGTTTATGAAACGTCAAATGTTTTTTTCTAAAATATCGCGTAAAGTTTTTGGCTATGTTTTTAAAAAATTCGATTTAATTTGTGATAACATATTGATTGTTATTGATGAATTATAATTTTCTAAATTAAAAAAAGAGAATAAAAATACAATAGAAACTTGTGTTTATTCCATGACAGCACTTTTTGTGGTCATTTGTTAACAAAATTCATTGATCTTTTCTCCGTGAAAGTAGGCGGTATGACTAAAAAGTAGCTCTTTTTTTGATGAAGTAAATCTACTTTCCCTGCGTGTTATCGCCTTTAAATCCTTGTTTCCCATATAAATCCGAATGACTTTTAGTTCATTTCGGTATTATCGCCAAACCGTTATAAACATAATCAACCGTATTTGCTGGGTATAACCTTCAATTAGATAAAGCATCATTTATTGATTCATTAAAGTCTAAAATTAATTTAAACTAAGTTTTTGGAATATAGAAAAGCCCATTTGGGAAATTCTAGTATAAACTAATAAAATAATTAAAATGAACTGCAAAAAAATTAGTCAATTATGAACTGAGAAATTAGCCAAAATTACAAAAATTTTATATCAAATATAGTAAAAAATTAATTGATGTTTTAACAGAATGACTATTTGTTGTGTTTGAAAGGAATCAATTTATGTCTTCATCTTAGACCCATTCTACACAGGCCAACTTACAGCAGAAAACTCACAACGAAACCGGTTATTTTCATACAAAACTCACAGAATCTCTGTGAGTTGGCCTGTGTAGAATGGGTCTTATAGGTATGTTGAATTGAGTATATATTCATGCCTTAAGGTGCCATCGTCCGTGGGAGATTTTGAAGCAAATTTATAGATCAAGGAGATGAAAAAAAAAAAAAAGGGAAAACTTGACTTCACGTCTATGATCTAATACATATTTATTAATCAAATTGGGGTAGGTCATTTTTTATGTGTAACTCAATCTAACCTCACTTGAAAAGTACGAAGTATAAGCATCATAAGCATGACAGAAAAATCAAATGCTTTAAAATAATTTTTTAATATTATGAAAACATTGAAACTTTAATTTCATGTTTACACAATTCAATGTTGTAAGTTGTGGAAATTTTTCAGGTTAAATATGAAAGAAAGTGTTATCGTGTAAAATAGCCTTAGTGTTTATGTATAAAAAATACTAGATTAAACCGAGTATTATCGGTTATAGATGTGACTTAAATAAAAATCTACTTTAGATAACCTAAACTAGACAAAAACTTCTTATAATGTAGGTTCCCACAAAAAAGTCTTTATTCATGAACCAAATTTTATTACATAAAATCAGGCAATATTATTTTTGAAAAAAAAAGTGATGACCTTATTTTCAGTTTTTGTAGACTTTAAAAATTAAAACTTTTTTTCTTTTTAATCAGTGTACCAAAACTTTGGCTATAGAAATAGATATATAATTAAAAACAGAAGAAAAAAAATTTATGGCAATTGTAAATTTAGTAATAATTTTTTTAATAACCGGGAACTCAAGAAAAAAAAAAATCTTTTAAAATTGATTTTTGTTTGTTGCTTAGAAATACCATAAATAAAAAGTAAGTAAATTTAAAATTCGCAGTATTAAATAATTTGAAGGTGATTTTATGACTGCAAAAATTTCTGGAAACAATTAATTACTTTTGGGTAGATACACACCCAATCTGGTTTTTGTAGTTCAAAAAAAAATATTTCTTTAATTCAATTAACGACTAAAAAGATTTTGTATTTGAATTTTCGATAATTAAGAACAACATATGTATTTTTTATGTTGTAAAAATTTTTTGAGTCACGCAGTCTTTAGCTAATAATGCTTCACCCTGACATATATAAACAATTTTGTTTTTTTGTAACATGAATTTGTAAAACCAAAAAATAAAACCAAAAAAATAAAAACAAAAACTTGTTCAAAAGATTTTTTTTTTTTTCAATTTTAGGCTGAAATTTTTTAAAAACTAAATTGTGATCAGTTTAGATTTCAAGGGTAAATAGAACTATATATTGTTTATTTTTACAGACATACATAATATTTATTTTCCTATAAAATTTTATAAGGATAGCATTTTAATTTAAAAATTAATCGGTGTACATATAAATCATTAAATTCGAAAATTTGAACACTAATAACAATAATTTAAAAATCTATTAATTTACTTGAACACTTAAAATGTAGGGAACACACTTAGGTTCCTTGTGGAAGTGGCTCTATGCATTTGAATGAAAAGTATCTATAAAACTGTATAAATTTTTTAGTCGCTTGAAATCACTCTAACTAATGTCATAATCTTATTATCTTATTACTAAATGAATTAAACATATACATATATACAAATTTAGGATATAAATTCTAGGAAAAAGAAAATTAATTAAATAAAACTTTTTTTCAATTAGGCTACTTAAATTTACACATAAAAACCAAAAACAAAACAAAGATGACTCACTTTAATTATAAATTGTTAAAAATTAATGTCATTTAAAAATGCTAAAAATAAAAATGACACGCATAAAAAACTATAATATTGCACATTCTCTTCACTAGCATATATATTTTATGCTTTATTTGATACACACGCCTAACAAAAATGAAACAAAAAAATTTGTTTGGCAAGAAACTTTCTCTTAAATTTATCAGAAAAAGAACAAGAAAAAACACAAGAGGAAGAAGAATACATGAAACACCAGTACCATATAAATTACATTTTATCACTTATACAATAAGTACTTTGAAAGAAATAATAAAAAATAATTATTTACCTAAAATTTATAATTTCACATGATTCATTATACTTTTGGCAAAATAATTAAATACAATAACCCAAAACAATATGAATAAAAGATATATTTAATAAACAAAACATATAAGCAGACCGCTATAACATTTTTTCCGTTTAAAAGAAAAAAAAAAAACAATGCAAAAATTTGTTCACTTCAACCTTTAATGTTGAGCACTTTTTGAATTATTGTATTTTCATTTGTTTGAAATTTTTACTTATTCTTGCATTAAAAATTCCGGTTTCTATATTAAATAGAAGAAGAGAGAATTAAAAACAAAAGAGAACCAAATACCCATATCATTAGTTTGCTAATGCATGTTGTATATAAATATTTTTATAGTGAAGTTTTAACGTGGCAATGCACTTTACTTAGGAATGTATGTACACACTTGTATATCGATATAAAAGTCATTACGCTTTGTAAGTACTCAAAACTAGCAAAAAATAAGCTACAGAATATTACAAAAACAAAAGCTTCCCATTTTTCGTTACTTATGGAATTAAGGGGAAATTATTATAAGTAGGGGTAACAGATGGGCTTAATTCTTAATTCTAATTATCTTGAATGTAGGTGTTTAGCATACAATGTTTAAATTTTTTTTTTTAAATTAACTTTTCATAATTATATTTTTTGCAAAAAGTTTTCAAATATTATTGTTTTACTTTAAAAGAGGAACCTGTTGCTGAACAAAAAGACTTATTTATAATTAATTTACAAAGTGTTTAAAAGGGTAGAAAAATTTTTCTTTTATTGCAATAAACACCAGCGAATTTTTCTTAACATAGATATGTACTTTGTAGTAGAACACGTGATGTAATAAATCAAGTAAATTGTTGCATAGTAAGAAATAAAAATAAGATTCAAGGCTATTTTATGTTTTTGATCTGTCAGCACTTTAGAGGGATTAGATTAATCAAATTAACTGAAAATTAGTTAATAGATTTGAATTTAAAGTTATATATTTTTAAGTTTATTGCCTTAGAAAACCGATCAACCGTTATATTTTTGAAGATAAATAATAAATTTAATTTTCTAACGCTTTTCAATTTTAAACTTTGTTTTAACTCCATTTGAAGTAAAGCTTAATCAAAAATATTTAATATAGTTTGACTATTCTATCTACTACTTAATTTTGTGAAGGACGTTTTTGTCAGCTGACGCTTATTTGTCAAATTATGTTCTAGAAAGATTAGAGATGTATAAAATACTTAAATGTGGAAATTTTTTGAAAACAATCATTTAAAAAATAATTTAATGCAAAGCAAAAATAAAATTTATCTAATAAAGAAGGTGAAGAGCTAAATTATGTTCATGAGAATCTTTCTTTTTTTTTAATTCAAGGTCAATTTATATAGCTTAATAATTTTTAATGAAATCAATTGAATATCCTTTTTTAATTATTAATTGAAACACAATTTTTGATTTGTTTATTTAAAAATTACAAAATTTTTTTAAATTTCAAAATAATTAAAAAGAAAATGCCAATAGGGCAAACAAATGACAACTGAACTAATTCTAAGTTTAAATGCCCAAACTTAAGGGTTTAAGCTGATAGGAAGATAAACGTCATCAGTGACTAAGCTTAAACTGTAAAACGTAAATTTTTTTTATCTGATTTTGAGCTGACATATATGATGCTAAGCGGGCATAAAAGATAAAAAGATTTTGAATTTATTTTCGTTGATGAAAGAGACGTACACGTTAAGGTGGGCACCCACTTAGTGCGTATATCTCAGCGGGTAACTTTTATGACGTCATAGACTCACGCTAAAGTCCCCCCCCCCCCCCATATGTGGATATTTCAGCGTGAAATTCATTTGTACGTCATTTTGATGTCAAAAAAGTTACCCGCTGAGATATACCCACTAAGTGGGTGCCCACCTTTAGACACAACGCTTACATTATCGATGAAAATATTAATTAATTTTTCAACCCTAATTTATTTCCTCCTTTATTTCAACATATTTCTCCGTAGTATATTTTTCCATAAAATTTCAATAATGAATTGATGCATGAGGTAACTTAAAATTCCAATAAAAACTTTAATGTTTTCTGTTCTCCTCATATTGCATTTCCAAATTTGCATTTTTAGTAAAACTTTTTGGTTTAGCAGCTAATTGACTGAATATTTTTAGTCTTATTCATCACATGTTTGCCACTGTTCACTTTACTATATGAACACTTTTTATATGAATCAAACTATATTTGAGCTCATAGCTCTTGGATTAGTTAGCAAAAAATCACAAAAATTTGATATGGTTTTTATTGCCGAATACATTTGAAAAATTTAAAACTTATTGAAAGCAAGTAACAAAAGAAATTGTAATGGGTTTAATGGGTTTCGCATGTTAAAAAAAGCCCATTTTTCCTAATTTCTAAATTCTTTTGAACATAATAAAAGAAATATTTTTCCTAAAGTTTTTAAGATAATAACGACAAACATTTGACAAATATTTTGTGAAATTTTCATTTCAAAATTTAGACTCCCTTGTCATTCTTCAACATTGCGATGGACGCGATAACTCTCCACTGAATTGGTATATAGCCTGAGTTGCCGACTAGTTAGCGCTAGCTTGTCGGTTTTTTAGAGAAGATCAGAGGAATATTTTAATTCGGGAAGAATTAAGTCATTGAATATTAAGATTTTGTACTTAAAGTAAATAATAACACATAACTCACAAATAGAACTGTCTCTTTTGCATTTTGCTTTCTGTCAATGACAACAGTAACATGCTAGCGAGTACCCTCCGATTGGTATTTAGAAAAACTCTACATTTTAACTGAGCTAAGTCGTCTCCACACGCTAAGCGCTAGTGAGTCCTAGGCATAACAGTCATATTCCAAACGACTTGAAGTTTTTGAAGAATATTCTGGACATGTTTTACTATTCAATAAAAAAATCGATTTTTTAAGATTCTGAAACTAAAGTAACCCCTTAAATAACGATTACAATCAAAAATAGTCTTGAAATGTTTGATAAAATCTCTTGGATATTTGAAAGTAGCAAAACCAAAATAACAACAAGGACTACTATTTTACCCAAACAACACAACAACAAAATTATACAAAGAAAATTTTACTATCAATAATAATACCATTACTGAAATAAAAATGGGAAATAATTTTTGAAAAAATTACATTCAACTTTATACAAAAACCAAATTATGAGAAGTAGAAATCAAAAGATAAAACAAAGGATAAACTTCAGCTTCAATAGTCGATAGAAAAACAACAGCAACAATATTGAACAAAAATTTATTAAATAAAACATTAATCCATTAGGCTTGTCAAATAAAATATTGTAAATTATTACAAATTTTGTAATAGATAAATAATAATGAGTCAATTTTTGGATAGAGTTAAACGTTCAATTGTATTTTTCGGTGCTAGAATTTAGAACAGTAGTAGGCATAAGTAATTGTAGGCTAAATAAAAAGAAAAGGTAAAAAAGTAATAAATCAAAAATACCACCGCCATATTGTTGGCATTTTAATACTTTCATCATATTTTTAGAAGGGACTTCTTACTTTTGCGATTTTTCAAGTGACTAACAACTTTTCCAACTGATAAAAACTGATCACCAAATATTATTAAAGGGATAAGTTATACGTTGATGAAAAGATAAAACTTACAACGACAAGTATTATTACCTGACTGGATACTTTACATTCATTTTAAGCTTTAACTGTTAACTGCAAACGTTTTATAAATAATTGAAAAATTTTTACACTTAAATACAACTTCCATTTTGTTCAGAATTTAGTCACTTCCAATTCGATAATATCAGAGAAAAAATTCATTAAACTATAAAAAACTGATGCAGCAAGGGGCACAAAGCTATCAATTTAAGGAAATGAATAACTACAGATATATCTATGCAGGTCTATGCAGGTTTGACGGCATGTACACACATACGCATGTATTTACGCAGGTATATGCAGTCATATATATGAAACAAACCAGCTGTTAAAGCAAAACTGTTGACATTTTAACCTATATTGTTGGTGGATAATTTAATGAAGGCTAAACCTCTATTTTGAAACTTATGAACGAGCTGGTTATATTTTTTTGGCACCTATTGCAAAGATTTAACCGAAAACACCAATGAGGCTCGAGTAGCGAAACAGGATTGGAAAAAGGCAGCAAAAAAACAACAGCTGCTAATACATTAATAACCCAAGCTTTTTGAGGAAGCCGAAGGTTTTTATGTTTAAAAAAAAAACAGATACGAGGGAAATACTTAGTGGCTCATTCAGGCAGTTTACCAATCATTTATTGTAATACCAAGATTATATTTTATTGTCAAAATTTTACATCGTCAAATTTAACCATGGCGGTAACAAAAGACATTTTAAAATTAAAGTCCAATTCACATCATCACATGATTTATTTTTAAGTAAAAAGCGTCAGAGTTTCTTCTTGTTAAGTCATTTTAATGTCTTTAATTTATGAACAAAAAGGTTTTAAGTCTATGGCTAGAACCAAAAAATATATAGAGCCATGAGCTCTCTTGGATACATATATTTGCCTTTATTGCATTTAATGAAATAACTTTGACCTTTTCAATCTTTTATATTGCTCATAGGAACTCTGCAACTTAATTTTTGGTATTCTAGGTAATATTATGTATTTGATGAGATTAAATATACGTGAGGTATTAAAAGTTAAGTGCAGAGCTTAATGCTAAATGTTATAGCCAATAAATTATTGACTTGAGTTGTATTTGAGTTGAAAACACTATGAATATTCAATTTACCGCTAGTATATCTAAATCCAATTGTTAGAAATCCGACAATAGGCATAAACATATGTAGTAACTGAAAGTTTAAAATATTTGAGTCAAAGATTTACATATAAACCATGGGACAAAGTTCAAACATTAGGACTAAAAAACAGGCTCTGAGTAGCTGCATTAGTCGGTTACCAACAAACAAAAGTTAAATTATTTCTGGCCTTGAGAAAAATGTCAAAGTAGTCATATTTTTAAAGACCAATACTTTTAGAATGCTTTTTAATTTATTTTTTTTATTTTGATATCTAAATATTAAGTGTTTTGCAAAAAGAGATAAAAGTAGCCTAAGCGAAATGTCATACTAAAAAAATATTTTGTATGTAATCAAGGAAGTATCTAGAGCTGATCTAGAGAAGCTCAATCTAAACTAACTGTGATATCCGCTTATCATTCCTTTATGGGAAAAAATCTTCCACTCTAGATCTATTTAATCTTTATTTAATAATTTATTTAATTTACGGCCTGAAGCGATGTTTCAATCTTTGTGTGATAGTTTTCTTGTTAATATACCATGGAAAAATGAAAAGATAAAACATTAAGGGAAAATAAAGGAGATAGCTTTGGTCAATGCTTATTTGCCTGTTTTTCAATATTCTCTAACTTCTTTTTGATCCTTTGTTGCCGTTTACAACTTTTGATTTAAATTTATAAGAACACTTTAGATTAGCGTTTTTTACAGCAGTTTTATAGGCGTTTTTGAGAAGGGTTTAAACTCAGTAGCATATTGACCACAAAAAATACATTGAAAGTCTTTTAGAAATATATAATTTGTACTTTCCAAACAACTTTATTATATTTATAAAGCAAAATCATTTTTATATGATAAAATTAATTAGAAAGTATAAATTATAAATTTTCAATAAAAATGTCGAATAATTATTGCATTCAGTATACTACTACTGAGTGTAGACGCGCCAAAAGACGCTATCGAAGACCCTAATCTAGAAACCAAGTTAAAGTTAGAAGCATTTAGTCAGTTATGTTTAAAGATTTATTAGGAGTATGTTGAAGGGTTTCTAGTGCAAAATTTTTAATTATCAAAATACTTACATAAAAAGTAAAATATATAAAAACATGAAAAACATAAATTAATATTTATATAAACGGTAAACATACCTTGTTTGTCTATCTCGACCATCACGTGTTTCTCTTCCTTCACGACGCTGCATATTGTCAGCAAATATCAATTTCGTGGTTAGCTTTTTCTAAATAAGAAAAATCGCAGAATAAAACAGCTCCTTTCTTTGACTGCTCAATCCTAATATATTCACCAACCATTTATATTTTTACATATAGTTGAATTTATATGTTCTTATCACTTTAGATAAAGCAAAAAAAAAAAAAACAAAAATAAAAAAAACAAAATTAGTTATATAATATAGATATATATAGAAATATTAAAAACATGCGAAGACTACGATTATATTATATGAAGTGTTCTTCTTTTTTTTAATATCAAACTTAATTTAGAAGTTTATTTGCTTTTCTGATCACATTTGATTTGGCTTTAATTATATTTTCAGTTACTAAAATTTTCTTAATTCATTTTAATATTATTAAGTGATTTCTTTCACCAATAATTATAAATATGATTTTTTAAGTAATTAAAAAAAAAAAAAAAAAAAAAATTAGCCCAGAAAACGTCAGAAATTGTTTACTTTTATATTTGTGAACCTTTTTAACTGATCAACTTTAATTAAATAATATTTTATTAAGTTTGAATTTTCAAAAAATTATGAAAAATATAAAATTAAGTAAAAAAAACTGTAGACAAAAATTTTCATTTTTTTCATCTCTTTTTTAATTTTCCAATTTAACAAAATAGTCTACTTGATTTATTTTCATAAAAGAAATTTTTATGATGTGATATTTTTCTAATTATGTTAAAGAGAACAATTTGAATTGAATTCTTTAATTTTATAACAAAGTTTATATTTGAATTTGGGGGAAGCAGGTAATATCATTTTTTTTTATAAATTTAAATTATTTTTTAATAAATTTACAAAAAAAAGAAGAAAATAAGACAAAAGAACAAATTCTTTGGAAAACACATAGATTAAATTTCGTTGAATATAATTAAAATAATGAAAGATATTAATATGTTTCCAGAATTAAAATGAAATAATCGAAAGGTCCAAATCGCATGAGGCCTTATGAAAAATATTTTCTATAACTCCCACATATATTGATGAACTTTACGTCTTTAGACACAAAGAAATAATATGCTTTCATTGCATTTATGGAAAGGAAATTGTGAATTAGAAAATTCTTCAATCACACATATTTTGTTACAAACTCTTCTGACGTATGTTTATTTTTTTAGTTTTTTGTTTTTCAAATTCTAGCTCACAGATTAATTTCATAAAATTTGAACACAAATTTAGTTTTTAATAAAAGGAAACTTTGCGATTTTGAATCATCACGAAAGCAACAATAAAAAAATATTCAATATAAAAATAAAAGCTGACCGAATATTTTATTTAACAAGTTACCTAGTAAAAAAATAAACTAATTTTAACAGTTTTCAAATGAAAAGAAGAAAAAAACATCAAACGAAAATAAATTTTACTACTGAATAAGCCTGTAAAAAGTTTTGTAGTTGTTGTTTTATTGGTAATATAAAGCACTGTAACCCAATAATAAATCTATTGTGCTCCCTGTAAAATATATTATTTTGAAAACCCCATCCCTACATCTTTTGGAAAAGCTAAAAATATTTCAAGCTTATATTTGGATTCCCTTTAACGAGGTTAGTTAGCAAAAAAGAAGTTGCCTTGAACAAACTTCAATATTTGTCTGCTTAACTAACATTCGAAATCCTACTTACCGCTAACAAATGTGTTAAAATTTTATTCAATTCTATTCAATATACAACTGTGCTGTAGTATATTTACAAAGAAATAAAAATAGATTTTCGTGCTATGGAATTTTTAGGGTAGTTTTCTTGTAACTTTTTAAGATTTTCTTAATTATTTCAACAATTCCAAATTTTCATTTTTTTTTTTCTCTATAATTATTCGGTATTTGTGGTCTGGTAAGCAATTAAATCATAAAACAGTTTTATCATCCAAATAAATAAATAAAATTATCGATCAATTTTTGCTCGAATTGAATATGAAAATTTGTTGCTGTGTAATTAAGATTTTCTTTTTTATGTTAAAGATAATAATACGAACCAATTTTTATCGTAAGCTTGAAAAATGAATAAATATTAATTTTGAAGCTCAAAGGCTGAGATTAAGAGATAGATTATAAGAAAAAATGTGTTTTCGAGAATTACTAATCGATATTTTAAATATCTGAAAGTTGATTTAGATTTTCCGACTTCATGTAGATAAAATTATATGAATTATATGAATAGATTTATAACTATTTGATCGGTCAAACAGTTCTCAAGCTCAATACATTTATCCAAAAGCTTTTGTAACTTTTCTATACCGGCCGTGTATATCAACTTATTTTTTCCCTTTAATTATAGTGCATTTACAGTCGCCGGAATACTAATCTAGTATTCTTAAAATTTCAAAATTTGTATTAGGAATCTCTATTTTAAAATTAGTTTTCTTTCTAGGTCTTTTGCTAAAAAAAAAAATACTAGATAACTTATGCCAACACCGAGGAGAGATTTTGAGTAATTTTTTGAACCTTCTCTTTTTTGAAAATTGTTTGATAGTGATTAATGGTGAAAGTTAGGTTAAATCTTACTGTGAATAAAATACATTTTACAACAACATACAATAAGAAAATTTTGACAGATGAATATTAGAACAGAGTATAAACACTTCTTTTAATATATAGAGCTAGCTAGTACTAGTATTATGGTCACTCTAACCTCACTATTAGACATCACTTTTGAAAAAGAAAATGATTTCTTTTATTTGAGTCATATCTCTTCTTCTCTTTATGATCTAAGAACATTCAAGATTCGTTTGGAGTCAGATTTGGAAAATACGATGAATTGATAAGCAATTTACATCCAAAATGGCGTTTTGTTTTTGTTCCATTTGAATTATTTAAATAATTTCTTTCTTCAAACACAAAGAGTATATTTTGAACTAAAAATACTAAAGATGAAACTTTCATTGTGCATCACAAATATTGGTTAACTATATTTCTACATACTTAGATTATTAAAAAATAGTTTATAAGTTTTTAAAAATATCTATATGTAAAGTATGCAGATAAAATTTCAGCCCTAAAAATTTCTTTAAAATCGGTAAAATTGTCATTGAATCAAACTTTGTAATATTAATAAATGACCTTTATATGAATTTCTTCAAGCTAACACTGAAAATAAAAATTTGCAAACTCAATAAAATTAATGATTTTGGAATATTATCCAAATTTTAAATATCATTCGTGCCACTGATCCTAGCTAAACAACAGATTTTTACCATTGGTTTATTTTCAAACAAATTAATTAATGTTTTCTGGATATTAGTTAATTTTCATAATAAAATTTCTTTTGAAAAACCCTTAAATCTCTAATTCAATCTTTAAACTCATCTACAATACAAAAAAAGAATGACTAATAAAAGGCCGACTTTTAAATTGTCTATTTTTTTTTTGTTTTGTTCTTTGATCCTGATCGGCCATCTTTCATATTGTGTGGTTAGTTAAATCATTAACTAAGATGGATTTTCATCACCAAGGCAACAGACCCACACTTGGCATATATCTATTGCAACATTTGTCTGCAGGTATACGATACATGAAAAAGACTTGAAAATACTTGTGTTAATTTGTTTTTTGTTTTATTTAAATATTTTTAGAAAATGTATGACTATATTTCGTGGCAACTAATTAGTAAGGTTTTGTAGAGAAGAAAACCCTGAACTCTCAATATTTTATCGTTTTTCATAGTTATTTCTTTTTCACCATAGCAATTGATATTAACCTAAAATAATAAAAGAAAAAAAATTTTATAACTGGTTCCATTTCTTGACCTATTTAACGTCCAAATAACATCGACGCCATAGTATTTAATAACAGCATTAAAACTGAGCACATAAAATCATGTTTGCTTATTTAATTTTGCATTGAAATAGAATCTCGCTTTAACGGAATAAAAGAACACCTACTCCTCCTGTTAAGGTGGGTACCTACCTCACTTGTGGCGCCAATTAGATGACTAGCGGATTTAAGATAATTTTCAAGCCTTATATTAAATAAATTTCAACTACAAATTAATAAAATAATACATAGAATATTTAAGAAATGATTAAAAACTTTCTCTAATTTTAATTTAATTATAAAATATAATTCATATATTTTATTTAATAAATATAAAATAATTGAAATACATAATTGAAAAACTTATTGGGTTTTGGTTTAAAATTTATCAAGGACATATATTACTAATGTCTGTTGTTTACATCTGTCAAAATTATTTATAAAAATTATTTTCTTTAAGTGAAACATACAAAAAGGAAAAAAAAGTCGGCCCAGGTGAGTACCCTTCACATTAGAACGAGCTTGCAATAATTTTCTGTCATTCTGCTAACGTAACATATAAACTTCCCATTTATATCTACATTTGTTATAAACAAATAAAAATTTAACTATATATACTATATATATATAACCCTTATTACACACATTTACTCTACTCTTCTAATCAAAAAATTTTAACAAAAATCTTGTTTTCTCTTTCTATAATAAGTATAAGAAAGGTAAAAATGTAATTATACAAAATTTCATAAAAGAGAGAGATAAACACTAGGGCGAGATATAAAATTTTCACATCTGACGTAAAATGACATTTTTCTGGGAATTTTTTTTTTATATAAAAAACTTATATTATTTTATATAAAAAACAAAATTATTTAATAAATTATCCTTTTTTTAATCAACTTACTAAATTATTTAACAACTGAGGAATTCAGACACAAGTTTAATTAATACCATTTTAATATTTTAGACAACATTCGATAATTTCACCAACAAATGTTCCATGTTAACCACATTCAATATTATTATTATAAATTTTTTTTTTTTTATTACATATTTATCTAAATACTACACTTTTTACAACTATTTACATTTTAAATCACAATATTATTCACGCCACAATTAATTGTTACCGGCGATATACTAGAGAACACCTCAACCAAATAATGTTCGCCATCATCGCACTTCTTTTTACTTCCTCTGTGAGACGAAAGAATTGTGCATATTCAAAAAAATGAAAAAAAAAATAAAATACATAAAAATCACTCACACAATTGCACTTTTATAAAATATATACAATAAACATATAAGGAAAAAAAAAAATGCGCCGACCCCACAGGTAGCATAAAAGTGATATTAATTTTTTTACAGTTAAGGCATATTATTTTTAATTCAGCTTAATTAAAGATACAATTTAATGTTATTTTATTAGTTTAAAACGCATTACTTAACGCGTTTGGCTTGATACTAACCGAGTAGACAAGAATCATATGCGACTGCTTCCAACAAATCTACTCGTATAATATGTAATGCCATAAGAAAATTTAGTTTTATACAAATTTCAGGAAATTTAAAAAATTAAATACAGCTTAATAATTATATTTCATAATTTATAATTATTTATTTTTATTAATTATTTTAAAATTTAATAATTTATTTTATTTATTATTAGAATCATAAATTCAAAAATGCAAAACCTAAAAATCTAAGCTCTCAAGCACTCATATCACATGATGTGAACTGTCAATTTTATATATATATATTTATTTTTTTGTTTATTTACTCGGCTTTTGTTTACAAGTAAGAAATAAAATTAAATAATTTAAATATACATATATTTTATATTAAAAAATAATGGAAGGACAAGAACATGAATATGCTATTCTCTTGCATATTGCAGAAGGTATTATTTATTTGATTTATATATAAAATTTTTGTTAACCCAATAATTTAATTTGCAGGTTTAAAATTAAGTCTAAAAGGTGAAAAAATTCTTGTTATAGCTTCATTGGGTGGTAATAAATTAGAAACTGAATCAGTAAATTCTCTTATATTTCGAAGTAATTTAATTTGGGAAACAGATAAACAATCAATTAAAAGGTTTAAATTAATTATTCAAAATATAGTTAAAATAATATTTTTATAAATGTTTTTTTTTTTACAGAATGAAAACAGAAAATTTGCCAATTAGATTAGAATGTTATTCATTAAATGAAAGAAATGGACAATTTATTAGAACTATGATTGGATATGTTCTGCTTCCTATACGTGGTGTTCAAATAATTCTTGCTAATAAACCGATTAGTGTAAATATAGTTAATTTCTAATTAATTGCAAAGAAAATGAAAGAATTAAATTTGATAATAGGTTGCACCACATTGGCATAAACTTGTAGGTCTAAATGGAGAATGGAAAACTTTAAAACCTGAAATTCTTTTATATCTAACTATTACAAATAAAATTAATCTAGAGGGAGGAATTGGATTTTGGAATAAAGAAAGTGTATGGTTAAGTTTTTATTTTTCTTTGTTTAATTTTAGCTTAATTAATAATTTTACAAAAGATATTGATAAGTAAAGAAACAAATCTAAGAAAGGATTCAATTAGATTTTTCTTGTTAAATGTAAGAATTTGTCCCATACATATCTTTTATAGAGAAGTATTCATACAAGAAATACGTATGCTTCGAATTATACAAATGATGTACGGTTGTGCATTACCTTATGTATCAAAAAATTGATTTAAATTTTCAAAGTTTCGTCGTCTTACCTTCTTAATCACTAAAAGTAGCCAATTAAAGTTTCATCACTGCGTTATTTTACTGAAGGAGCTTTTTCAAAATTGAATAAAAATTACAATAAATCTTGGCTTGTTTAAGTGTTCGATTGATTGTTCCTATAGAACTATATAATATATAAATTATATAATAAAACTCACCCTAAGGCCAAAGCCGCTAACAAAAATAAGTACCAAATAGTTTTATTAGTATACACTAAATTGTCGATTTTGTATTACTTCAGAAAAGTTAATCAAAATACTAAATTCCCGAAGTTGTGCTCTTATATAGAATGGATTCAACCAGTTTTCATTAGTGTTAACGGTTAAATAAAGGTAAAACTAACAGAGGTGTTTATTCCAAGATGGTAAGATACCTTGGCTATAGAACTATCTAATTGAAAAATTGTAAAAGACACCTTACTCTTAACAGAATCCTTTTGTGTTAAACTATCAAATTGTGTAAAATTATATTTAGTAATTAGGAATGGATGAAAATAGATTTTTTTTCTTAATAAAAAAAAATACAAATGTAAATTTATCCCTTTTACAAATTAAAACAACTATTCCGATGTAGATCTGATGTTTTCTATATTAAAATATATTTACAGCCAACTATTGAAAATTCTGAGCTAATACCATTAGCGCTTAGTCGAACAGAAAATATGTTAACATCGCAACAAGGGCTAAATATTCAATTATTACAAGAAGAAGGACTATTACAAGTTGGTGATTTTAATAACGAATGTGACATATTTGTAGTAAAAGTTTTTTTTAAACAAGTCAAAAATTTAGTATTAGTAAGTAATTTATTTAATATAGTAAAATTTATAATCTTAAACTAAACCAAATTTCAGGTAAACAATACAAATGAACCAGGGGATAAACTTTATCGATTTTATTATAATTTGCTTGGTAGCCCAGCTTATTGCCCTTTAATACCTAACGAAAATAGTATTTTTTTAATCCAAGAAAAAATTGCTATAAATTTTCGATCGACACTTAAAAGCATAAAAGAATATTTTAAAAAAGTTTTTCATATTCCTGTTGCAGTTTATTGCAACGATTTTGTTATAGGTAAGTTTGTTCTGTTTGTTCTGTTTATTCGTTTTTTTTTCTTCTACTTTACAGAGCGATAAATAAAAGTAATTGTAATTTTTTTCATATGTATAGTTGGACAAAATAGATTTTTTCAATAATTTTTGCTAACTTCCATTATAAAAAACTTTTTTAAAACTTTGCAATAAAACGGGAATGTGTATTTTGATAATTTCAGGTTTCTTTTTAAAATCAGATCTTGGCTCTGTGTGAACATATCAAAGCACTTTAATATTTTTCTCTTTTAGGTAGTTCAGAATTATTTTTGGATAAAATAATACAAGAAGATAATTTAGAAGAATTTTTGGAAAAATATAAAACTGTAGAAAATGAATGTGAATATGAAGGAACATTTTTAATTGAACAAATTTCCGATTTAAAATCTACAACTATACAACCATATATAGATTACATATTTAGTATTAAATATTTGTCTACAATGAAAATTGGTACAGATTCTTTTGACTGTAAGGCAGGTGGAGATCGTCTTGATTATAAGAGAAATACTGAACTTCCACCAACAATGAATATAGATTTAAGTACAACAAGACGAGAAAATTCATTTCGTGTTAAAAGTGATTCTATTTTATTATCTGAGTGTAATACTAATGAAAATCCAATTGAAAGATTACCAAAGAAAACAAAATCTGAACCATCAATATCATGTTTAACTGATAAAACACATCTAGATAATTTATTAGAACAAAAAATTGATATGAAATCAAAAAATTCAATACCACATACATTTAGTTTTAATTTAAATTTACAAATGATTAAATTTACAAGACGACCTGAATTAGGTATATGGCAAATATCATTAAGACATCCAAAATCAGATACACCATTTACATTAGCAAATATCGAATTTGATGATATATCATCAAATCTAATTGAATTTAAAGATTTAGAACTTCAATTATTTTTTGCATCAAATAATGATGATATACTTGATGTAATTGAATCTGATACATGTACATTAAATATAAATGGACCAAGAGGTATGTATGCAACAGCTGAAATTGATAATGAAATTTTATTAGTTGGTACAAAAGAAAAAAGTTCTGGTGTTATATTAATGGAAAATGAATCTGGTGAAAAAATTGCAATGGCCCATATATTTGTATATCTTAATGATTTAGGTATTAATTTTAATTGTCAATTAAAAAAATATCCAAATATAATGAATCAAACAAAACCAATTATGGATGAAAGATTAGCATATAAAATTGTTGAAGAATTAGAAGATTGGAAAATAAAACAACAAGAAATTTTTTTAGTTGAATTAAAACGTAAAGAAATAAATCATTTAGCGTTATTATCAAGTGAATGGAAAAAAAATAAAATTGAAAAAGAAACACAATTATCACAGAAATTAGAAGAGTGTACACGTTTAACAGAAGGACTTGAAGATGCATATAGAGCTTTAAAGGTATGAAATAAAAAGTTATTAGCAAATTAAAAGTTATTTCGAATTTTTTTTATGTAATTTCGTAAACTTTTTGCTTTTTTTAGTTTGGTGCATAATTTCGCAGTCATAATAATTTTGTTTCTGTAGCAACGTCGCATATAACGAATTTTTGTCTAAAATACAACTTTAAAGACTAGATCATTATTTGATGGCTGCAAGTAAAATTAACCATTCCAATAACAATTTCACCTAATGTATTTAAAACCATCCAAAATTTTCACTAAAAAGTTGCATATTTTTATAGAAATTTTAACTCTTTTTAGAAAGCTCTAAAATATTTTTAAATGTCATAAACTTCTCATATATGCATCTAATATTTTTTCACTCCTTTTCATAATTTCTATAAATTTTTACTTTCAAAATTTATAAAAAAAGCTGATTCGGGTGTTTTTATATAAAAATATTTTAAGTTGATCTCTCAGGCTGCCAGCAGAGTGCCGGCTTACAGCCGAGCTTCTGCCGATTCCGATATCGAAGATTATAAAGTCGTTATGGGTAAATCAATATGAATATGCTCAAAGTGTTCAGAGTGCAAGCCTACCAAAGATTAGACTATCACAATGGGAATCGGTGTCAGCTCAGCTGTAAGCCGGCACTCTGCAGGCAGCCTCAGATCTCTCAGTATTGAAAGTAAACTAAGAATTTTCACAGCGATTTACCAATTTCTTATTTTTTATACAAAATTTTAAAAATCAAAATAATTAATCCCAAAGGCAGATGGGTTTATTTTGAAAAACTTTCTTTAATTTATTTTTTAACTAAAAACAAAAATAATTTAAAACTTTACTTTAAGTTTAATTTAAAACTTAACTTTACTGACTTCTAGGATAAAGGCATTAATCAAATCGAAGAGGAACAAATTGTTGATAAAACTAAAGCCGAAATGGAACGTGAATATTCAATAAAAATGTTACATTTAGTCGAAAGTAATCGTCGTCTACAAAGTGATTTAGAACGTTTATTACAAATTGAGGTATTAAAACGTGAAGAAGTTGAAAACTCTAAACAAATTGTTGAAAAAGAAAATAATAATTTAAAACTAGAAATAAAAGCATTAGAGAAACAAATCAAAGATATGAAACAAAATTATTTATCACGGGAACAATTAGCTACGCTTTTTCAGGACTTGGTGAGGAAATTCAAAGTTTTTAATATTTGCAATAAGACAGCTGGTAATTAGTTATTCATTTTGTAAATTTATTTTTAGCGTACACTTAGTGAACGTCTTGAAGAAGTACAACAATCAAAAATCTTTTATAAAGATCAATGGGCTAAAATAATACGTGAAGTTCATAAAATGAAGTCAGATAATCTTCAACAAATTGAATGGCAAATAAAACGTAATCAATCTGCTGGGTATGTATACTAAATAATGATGTAAATATAAGGCTATCCTTAATATTTATTGACTGCTGATTAAAATTTTTTATCAAGTGTCTGACTATTTGGCAAACATTTTTTAACATCTACATATAAGTTTTTGAGTTTTTCAACGAATTTTAATCATTTCTTGATAGTTAAAGATGTCCTTATAGATTTATTCAAATGATAAAATTATTTATTCTATTTTTATTCTTTTATTATAAAAATTAGTGATAAGACTTTTCTTTGTAGGCTTGAAAATTTTTTTGCCAATGAACATGATCATCTTCTTTCAGAGAGAGAAGAGTTGGAAATTATAAAATTCGCATTAGATGATACATCATCCTCATAAATTCAAATATGGTAAAAATATAATTTTGAATATTTAAAATAATTTTTAAGTAGTACGTTTTTTTTGAAAATTATTGAAATTTTTAGATAATTAGGTATTTAATTAAATTAGGAAATGTTAAATAATAAGAAAATTAGTGTTAGGTCTGTTCTATTTTACGTTAAATCTTTTGGCAGTTCTAGGTTAAATTTTAAATTTCAAATAGGAAATTAAGAAAATTATGTTTGAAATAGTCAAAAAAAAGATCCAAAAGATGCTTTGATTTAATTTAAAGTTGAAAATTTTACGAAAAGCCCAGTCTATACATTAAAAAAATTATTTAACTAGTTTTATACCAGCTTTGAAAATTTAAATTAATTCTGGGTTTCGAGTGTGTCTTCATATTCATGCTGCTATGAAGTTCAGCTTAAAGATTATAGATTTAATTAGGATTTACCTTAGGGGTAAAGGCCCAAATTGTTTTCCAAAGCTGTAGTCCTGTAGGGAGGAACCTAAGAGATAGACATAATAATATAACTTGCATTGTAAAAATTTGAATTTCTTTTTTATTTTCATTAAATTATTAATGAATTGGAAATTGATGCTTATCTGCTCAAAGTTCTTAGAAGACAAACGAGACTGGTCTGCAAAAAATTCAAACTGACCCTTAAATAATAATTTTTGTTTAATTATTTTTAATTTATAATTTTATTTTATATAAAAACTAAATAAGGCAGTGGTTGGCAAGAGGGTTAGCTTTTTGTTAACTTCAAAACTTTTGTTTGAAGATGTGTTTTGATTGCTATTTGTAACATTTTATTTTCAATAATGCTTTAATTTGGCTATAATTTAGCAAAGATTTAATTTTTTTAAATAAAAAGGGGGCGAATTTTCAATATTTTTCTAACACCTAATTCATTCAATATTTCATAATCTACAAAAATTATAAACAAATTCATTATTTTGAAAAATAAAATATATTTTTTCTTTTTATTCAGTGTTTAGTTTCTACAATCTTAATTTATACAGTTAATTTATTAGTATTATTAACAAGAGTGTGTGTGACATGTGCGGGAATAATGATCCTGTGATCAGTTCCTTATTAGGGAAATATAATAAATACTCATTCAAGCCACAGACTTACTTTATGTTTACTAGTAATTAAAAAGAATCATTGTCACTTAAGAGCCCATTATATTTTAGTGGGTATAAAGCACCTGCAATTTGCTGAAACGTTATTTAAGCTATCATCTGCCTTGCCTTGTTTGTGTATTATTTTTGCGCACTTAAATAACAATAAGTTAAGTGTTTTTTAAACATCATGGCCTAAAACGAAGTACGAAAATTCCACAAATTTCAGCAATTTCAATAGAAAGAAAATACTGTGATCCTTCACAAGTTATGCAATTTCCCAGTACAGATCTAAATGGTTTTTGTTGAAATTTTGACCGGGTAAAATTATTTGTGTGTTCCTAATGTAAGGAAACCTTGCTTCGTTTAGATTTTTATCTTGTGTATGCGAAGAATATTCTGCAGGACTATTTTGAGGAAAAAAGTAAAATTCTGCTTTCTACGTAATTAACAATCTAAATTAAAAATTTATTTAGCTTTTACGTATTTTTTTGAGAAGTATAGAAAAGTTAATATTTATGTTGGATAGACGAACTTTAAAATTTTTTGTTATTTTAGTTTTTATGATTTTCATTATATAAAAATAAATTCTTTACTTTTGTTTCAGCTAAACTTCAAATAAAATTATACAGTTCTTATCAGTAATCAAGCTTTCTAATTTATTTATTTATATTTTTTTCTTCTATTTATGTAACTCATTTTTATGGCTTGAAAAATTAAATCAAATAAAATCTAAATAGTGTTTTAGTAGTAAATTATTTTTTCTAAATATTTAAACTTTTATGTTTTAGATGTGGGGCACAATAAATATTTATTAACAACGCTTTAACCTTCTGAAACCAAAAAAGGGATGTGTATAAAAATTTACAAAAATTACCACATAAAAGACTGATGAACATTTAGAGCAAGTTTTAACAAATAACATATAAACATTTATTTCTATAGTTAAAATTATATTTTTGTTAAATTTATATTTATATTTATAAACATTTTTAGTCTTAATATAATAAGATTTCCTAAAGTACCTTATTCCCGAATAACATTTGTATCAGACTACTTAAACTTTAAGTAACAGTTAGTATGCATGTGAAGCTTTTTTAACATACGTGAAGATAGTTTTTTCTATTGTACACGATTTCGTGCGAAAATAACCTTAATTGAGCTAATAAAGGAAAATTGTACACCAAAAGTCGGAAAAAATTCATAACAGAGTTCAGTCTGCTGGCACAATTTCTTGTTAATCAACTAAGAATATATCTTGATGAATTTCTCATAAAATGTTATTCGGAATTCTTCAAAATCTTGGTAATATTTAATAGAAATATAATAAAATATAATATTTTTCTAAATAAATTTGCATATAAAATTATTTTATGTAATCATCGTAAGGTTCTATTTTGCTCAATGCGAAAAAATCGTCAAACACAGAGTTATTTAAAAAAAACTAAATAAATTTCATGCTAGTCAACTTGTATTGTTCTTTAATCTTTGATTATCAATTGTTAAATATAGTCCACGTGTAATAATTTTAAAATCTTCAATAAATCTTTCGATATTACATCGAAGTTTTCCATTTTCAAGTAATTCACGACCTTTGATTGAAGTAACTTTGAAATCTTTTTCTTCAAAAGTGTCTGGCTTCCAAATAACTGCAATTTCTTTTCCTCCGCAAGGATTATAAAAAAATATAGCAAAATCATTATATGCTTCCTGAAAATAATAAAAAATATATATCGATATATATATATATACTTATATATATTTATATTTATATAATAGTTAAATTAGTTTATAGTAGAAAAAAATAATTACTCGAAGTTCATGAAGACAATATTGTACAGGATCAAAATCAGCTGCTGGTATAGTTGCATCCACTTTTATATCCAATTTAGGTTTTGCTTCAAATTCATAAGCTAAACATGTATGAATTAAATTTGCTCTTAAATTAATAATTACATCGTAGCCTTCTAGTGATGCTATAAATAAGTCTCGAATATCAAATAAATTATTTGAAAATATTCTTTTTTCAATTATATTAAATGTTTGTTGAGCTAAATATGAAACACGCTCTAAAAGTTCTTCACATGGTGCATTTTTTGTCCATATTCCATTTTTTTGAAAATCATACGAAGTAATAATAGAAAGTGGAGGAAATTCTTCACGATTTTTATTAAAACTGTTTTCCAGTTGAGATATATCTTCGCCTATAAATTAAAGTAAATATATATGTTAGTAAAATTTTTGTATTTTACAAAGAAAAAGAATAAATGAAAGTCTATTGTCAGACACCCACAGTAGATAAGTAATGTTTAGCATGCTTAGAATAACTATAATTAAAAATTTAGAATTATCAAATAAACATACCTGACATATCATCATTAAAATTTAATATAAATATATCATTTTTCCATTTAGCAATTGCTAAGAATTGTAAAAATCCGAAAAATATTGTCTGAGGTTGTAAAACTTTTGAAATATTTCCAGTTTTTAAAAAATTATAAGCTATTAATAATTCAGTACATTCATCTGGCCATAAATAGTTATCAATCATTTGTGAATAAAGCCAACGTTTTGATATCATAACAGATGGTCCAAAACATGGAAATTTTTGATATAAAGAATGTAATGCACTATTTAATTTTGGTAATAATATAAAACGTTTTTCCATATAAAAGCTATCTTCTGTATCTTTAAGCTGTTTAACAATATTTGCTGTTTTTAATTCTTTAATTAATGCAATTTCTTTTTGATTAGCTATCTCAATTTTGAATATATAACCATCTTTAAGTATATGAATACCATCAATTCCACCTCTTGTTTCTAATTTATATTGAGTTCTTAATAAATTTGCGATTTTTATATGAAAAGCTGTTTTAACACGTCGGAATGCTTTTAATTCCTTTGGCCATTTACCACTTATTCCTAAAACAAAAAATAAAAAATTATGACTAAATTTTTAAATATATATACTTATATATATTTTTGCCTCATTAACTTGCCACTATGTGACGACATTTAAAAAACATTAGAAATTTTTGTTTGTTTTTAATTTTAATTGATATCAAAAATAAAATTAATGTCTTTTGAAAAAGGACAACAGAGAAAACTCATGTAACTAAAATGAAAATGGAGAGTCTGCTTGAAAAAATTTGAAGGAATACATTTAAGCCTATCCCTGGTAAAAATTTTGCAAACTAAGGCTTATAGATCGAGACGTGGGGACAAAAGTGTGAACCCATTGCGTCTAAATTAGTCTAATTTAATAGAGAATTTTAGTCTAATAGTCACATTAGTCTAAAAATTTCATGTTCTTTCAATTCATCTAAAAAGCAAAGTCATTTAATTAATCAAAATATACTTTTTTATTAAGACAACACTTCTGTTTTTTAATAGGCATATGTAAAGCTATCCATAAAAAAATGAAGTATCTCTTTTGGTCCACACTTTTATGCTATCGCCTCCAGGTTTATTTTAAGAAATATTTAAAAATTTTACATAATATCTGAAAAATATTTTTTCTTTTCTTTCTTTTCAAGTTCTAAAATTTAAAGTTTTTCAATGTTCTACTTTTAAATATTTATTTGTTTTCGAATATTAAAAGGTCCACTCATGTCAATCCATGTGAGGTTTTTATGCAAAATTCATAAAGGTTTTGAGTACTTTTAGTGGAGGATTTTTATTGATTTTTGATTAGATTGTAAATAAGTTTTTAAATAAATTTTGCAGTTTAATTAAATAGCAATATAAGACTTTCAGCAGACATTTAAGATTTTCCATAATATGTGAACTTTTATGTATGTACAGCAAATAGCGTTAAATATCAAAATCATGTTCAATAATTTTGAAAAATAATAGTTTATTTACAAAGTTGGTAACCGTTGATAAATATTATCATTTTTTTTTTAGTTTTTAGGCGTCATCGTATAATTCTTATGCTTACCTAGTTGTATAACCCCTTCAGAAATTTTATATGATTGGAATATAGTTTTATTGTTATCTTTAAATGTTCTTCCATTCGGCATTATTGGAATTGGATCACAATATCGAAAAACTGATGATATACCCTGAACAGCTGTAATATCCAGTGGAATATCATTTAAATTTCTTAATAATTGTCCAAGTTCATTAAAAGATTTTATAACAGAAAGTGCAGTATTTTCAGCATTCTCAAATACATTTTCAAATAAATAAAATACTGGATTTAATTGAAATGTCATATCAAATTGTTCAGCTATATAAAAAATTTCATTTTCATTTATAGAAAAATGATGTTCCAATAAATGATATATAATTTTTTTAGTTATAATACGTTTTTCTGATAAATTTGCATTTGATGGACACCATACACAGGATTCAGTTATGGTTCCATCTTTAAAACGTCGTAATTCTGATTTTGTACCCCAAAAATTACGAAATTCTTCAGCCTGTATTTCATTTGCTTGTGGTCCTTTATCTAAGACTTCATAAGCTTTATCATCATTTAACAATATTCCAAGTGTTAATGATAATTGATCTTTAATATTTGATTCAGTTAAATTTCTACATACAGAAATATCCTCGATAGGTGAAATCAATAAAATTCGGTCATTTAAGCCTTTTGATAGTACTCTGGGAACGAAAAATAGTTTCTACTATTATAATTATAACAATATATTTATTTTAAATTATATTAGATGAAATAATAGTATAATTAGAAATATTTTTATGCATATATTTTGTAAGTATGAAGGCCTGCCAAGATAATATAAATAACATAATTACATCACTTAAAAGATTCTTTGTATTATTTAAATCTCCTCTTTTTGGTAATACTTAATTTATCATTCTAGTTTTAAACAAAACACTTTTAAGTAAAAATAAAATAAAAAAATAGAAATTAAATTGTAAAATATTATTAAAACGGTAAACATTTATATTTATATTTTCAGAATAAAATCAGATTTATGGGAATGGAAATGATCGTTTAAAATACTGATTTAAAATTTGTTTGCTTACTCTGTTATTAATTTTAATATCTGTGGATACCAAAATCCGGCATAGTTATGTAAATCAGCTACTTTTCTGTATTTAGTTAGAATTTTTTTGATAAGTTGATAACTTGGAAATCTATGAAATAACTCTTAACAATTTAACTTTATTCCAAGTTTAGATCAAATTTACCTTAATATATGATCAAATTGTGTAATTAATGGTACTTTAGTCATAAACAATAACTGAAAGCTATTAACACTTTTGTCATTTAATATACTAATAGCAGCCTTAGCTTCTAGTTGTACCCTTTTGTAAATTCCAAGTGCTAAATTAGCACAAATATTTAGATAACCTGTGAAATCAATAAAAACAATTTCATAATATACATGAAATTGTTCTAAAGTCGGTTGATTAATTGATTCTGTATTTTTACAAAGTGTTATGCCATTATTTTCTTTATCCCAACTACTTGAAGCTATAAAATGATTGAACAATTTATTATATTAAGTTAAAGTTTAAGTTAAAATTAGTATTACCTAAATTATTCCATACTGAACGAGCAATTTGATAGCTACTCATAGATGTATGTATTTTTCTTTCTTTAAACAAATATACAACATACATGGTCATTATATGACCACTAAATCCAGAATATCCTAAATCAAGACTTCGTTGTTTGAGCCATATTTTTAATAATATTAAACCTTCTCGTAAATTTTTATGATTAGAAAATATATCATAGGCAATTTGTTGATTTGTTTCCATTGTTAAATCAAATAAAATATTAGCATTATAATTTGGGGTAGCCAATGGAATTTGTTCATTGTTACTTATTGAAATATCATCAAACAGATCATAACGTATATTACTATTCCATGGAATAAAACGATTTAACTTAAAAGAATCTTGCATTGGTGCAACAAAAATTCTAAATTTTAATTTATTACCAAAATTATCATTTGGTATTATTTCAATTATTGGCTTCAATGGATTATTATTATAATAATTAAATTTTATATTACCATTAATATTATCTGTTTTCAATAATTGTTCAGCTATATACATAAGATATAGAGCACGTTTCTGATCATAAATAAGATTTAAGTAATTATCTTTTTGGAAATAATTTTTAGGCATTGTTATCATTATATCAACTGTAAATTTTGTATCAATAACTGCTTCAAAATTATAAGAACCAATCAAAATAGCATCAACATCTGGTTTAAGAAATTGAAATGAAAATTTCTTTTTTTTTATATTATCTAGGTCAAATGGAATTTTAATTTTTGTTTTTTTAAACCACATGGATTTATATGGTTCACATTTATCTTCCATAGAGGTTAGATTTTTTAGAAAAATATTAAATTTTAAAATCCATTTTTCAATATATTCTTGATGTTTTTCTTTAATACGTATTCCTTTGATTAATTCTTCAATTTGTAAACGAAATAAATTTGAATGAAATAAGTTTTCTGTTTCTTTTAGTTGTGAAATTTCTTCAACTGTTGGTTGTTTAAATAAATTTTTTAAATATTTGGAGTTTTTAGTATCATCATCATCTATATCATTAGTATTAATTTTTCTCCGTTTTGCAAGATTACTATCTTGAAAATTTTTTGTTTTCGATTTCTTTTTACTAAGATCAATTCCAGTGGAAGAATATTTTGTTGAGCATTCATCTCTGGGCTAAAAGAAACATTCGAAATTATTTACTAGTATAGATAAATAATGAAATAATAAAAATATTATTAATTATAAATAGTAAACAGTTAAATACTTACCGCTAAAACATAATTCTTTTTTTTCGTCATTTTGAAAACACATTTGTTTCTAACCAAACTATTTAATGTCAAAATGATATTTAACCTACAACATTTGTAGATAATCTTTTGATGCGCTATTAAAATAAAACCTTTATAAAAGTAGAATGTAGAAAGTTAAATTTCTTTTTCTCAAAGATTGTAAGTTTAAAAATAACATAATATATCCAAAATAAATGCAAATTTTTTTTGACTTGTTAAATATTTTCTTTTTCATTCGATATCATTTCATTTATTTTGCATCTTGGTATTTGTGTTGAATTATAACTAAATTTTCTATAATTTCTATAGTATATGGTAGTACTAATTAGATGAGTTTAATTGTGGTGAATTTTAAGGTCAAACAGAAAGTTTGACATGCATTTATAAAAGCATTTTTATTTTGTAAAATAATAAATGGATTTTGTAATACTAGAAGAATGCAATTAGATTTTACTTTAACAAAAAAACTGCTTTTAATAGTTTTTATTTTATCTGTAATACTTTTTTTTAAATCAATGTTAAATTAAAATAATTTTTAATTATTAATATATAATCGATATGAGTTCAAGAAAAGTTACTTATTTTTATAATGCTGATGTTGGAAATTTTCATTATGGCCCAGGACACCCTATGAAACCTCATAGATTATCTGTTACTCATAGTTTAGTAATGAATTATGGTCTTCATAAAAAAATGAAGATTTATAGACCATATAAGTAAGATAATATCCAATTTTTATTAAAAAATTGATTTATTCAAAAATACTTTCATAGGGCTAGTGCACAGGATATGCTGCGATTTCATAGCGATGAATATATTGAATTTTTACAACAAGTGACCCCACAAAATATTCAATGCAATTGTATAACGCTATATATTTACATATGTATATATATTTGTTTATTTTATTAATTCTAGCTGTTGGTTATACAAAATATCTTTCACACTTTAGTGTTGGAGAAGATTGTCCTGTATTTGATGGTCTATTCGACTTTTGTGCTATGTATACAGGTGCATCATTAGAAGGAGCACAAAAACTTAATCAAAATCATAGTGATATTTCTATAAATTGGTCAGGTGGCTTACATCATGCTAAAAAATTTGAAGCTTCAGGTTTGTTCTCTTTGGAGAAGGAAAATAATGATAGTATAATATTTAATTTTTTAGGTTTTTGTTATGTAAATGACATAGTAATAGGAATCCTAGAATTACTTAAATATCATCCTCGTGTTCTTTACATTGATATCGATGTACATCATGGCGATGGTGTACAGGAAGCATTTTATTTAACAGATCGTGTTATGACAGTATCTTTTCATAAATATGGAAATTGGTTTTTTCCTGGTACCGGTGATATGTATGAAATTGGTGCTGAATCTGGACGTTATTATAGTGTTAATGTACCCCTTAAAGAGGGTATCGATGATATTAGCTATTTTCAAGTATTTAAACCAATCGTATCACATGTTATGGAATTTTATCGTCCAACAGCTATAGTACTACAATGTGGGGCTGATTCATTAGCTGGTGATAGACTAGGATGTTTTTCACTTAGTACCAAAGGACATGGTGATTGCGTAAAATTTGTTAAAGAATTAAATGTACCAACATTAGTTGTCGGTGGTGGTGGCTATACATTACGTAATGTTGCTAGATGTTGGACATATGAGACATCATTATTAATTGATGAAACAATATCTAATGAATTGCCAATGACTGAATATTTAGAATTTTTTGCACCAGATTTTACATTACATCCAGATATTGGTTCTAGGCAAGATAATGCTAATACTAAACAATATTTGGAATTAATTGTTAAACATGTTTATGAAAATTTAAAAATGTGCCAACATTCACCTAGTGTACAAATGTTTAAAATACCACCTGATATTATTGATTTAGAAGAAGCTAGACAAAAAGATGAATCAGATCCAGATGTTAGGATAAGTCAATCGGATGAAGATCGTTTAGTTGAATCAAAAAATGAATTTTTTGATAGTGAACAAGATAATGAAAAAGTTGATGCTGCTGATAGTTAATATTTAAAAGACAATATTTTTTTTTTATAGTCAAAAAACTAAAATGAAAAAAAATAATTCCATAAATTTTTATATGAAATTTGCAGATTACTTTGTTTTTGCTGTGAAAATAGAGTTAACAATTATGATAAATAAATATTACAACAATAATATATTGTCAAAAAAATTTTTTCAACCTGACTTGGTCCTTTCGGATGTAGAAAAAGCATATATATCAAATAATTAAAAACCATTGTTTTTTTTTGTCCTTCGGCCTGCACGACATTTAATTCAGTCGAATTTAGTTTTTACATGAAAACAAAAAAAAATTATGAACTTTATTCATTTCTGTTGGAAAATAATACATTTTATAATTATTTATTTTATCTAAACTCAGCATTTTTCTTTTTACTTCTAAGCTCCAATTTTTCTAGAAAATTATAAAATAAATTTGCCAATTTATTTTTATGTATTTTTAACTTTATTTTATACTGTTACAATAAATTCTAACTTCTCTTGTGTTCTCTTGTCTTCTATGTTCTTTATATCGACTAAGAAGTTATTAATTTTACTAACTGTAAGTAAATTTTTCTATTTTTTATCAAATCCACCACGAAAATTGGAGGAGTGTTTTACATTTTAGTCACATTGCAATTTAACATGACTTATAATTTTCATAATTTTATTACAAGAACTTGATTTAATACAATAAAGATCTCCTTTTTTGTGTTATATTTATCTTTAGTTTGAAAATTTATTTAAAATAAAGTCTTGGAAATATTTCTTAATCAAAAAGTATAAGCAGTAATTAATAATAATTTGTTAGATTTGACTTAATATTCTAAGAATAATAGTAACCTGTTTTTCTTAAAATGATCGTTTAAAATTTTATTAAAGCAATCTATTAAAAATTCTCATTTATATATCCAATATTTCTCGAATAAGAACATAAATACTGTTTATCTAAATTTAAAATACTAAATTAATAATAAATACATAATATTTAATTATAGTATTAAAATTTTATAAATAAAGACAAATAATACTTGTTTATAGATAAATATCTAATTTTGTCGAAAATTTTAACTAAAATATAATTTACGTTTATGCTCTTGCTTGGAAAAAGCAAAAATAAATCAAAAATCTTTCGTTTACAATTCTTCGTTAAAGATTTGAGTTTCGTTAAAATTAAATAGAATAGACAGAGGTGCGGCCATATTGATTTGTGTGTAGAAGCGGTTTCTGTTCTTAGGTGTTTTGTGCTCTGCAAAGTAGAAATAATTGATTTATATTAATAAAGTGGACGTTAAGTTTAATCGCTAAGCATCGAAAATGTCCGAGCGTGAAAATAACGTTTATAAAGCTAAGCTTGCTGAGCAGGCAGAACGCTATGATGGTGAGTTATAATTTATGTGAATTTCTTAACAAAAAGTGTAAAATATTTATAGTTAATGTGAAGCAAAAATTTTTAGTTCGTAATTTTTATAGACAAATATTTTAATGTGAATTTAAGTAAAATTTCAGTTTCTAGAATGTAATAATTTATGTGCCGGCAGTACTAGTAACTCTTTTAATTTTATAATTATAAAAAAATATTAAAATTCTCTTTTGGTTTTGGTAGGAATAATTTTATTCTTAAAATTTGTTTCAAAGATTTCATACATTTTTTTTTCTCATAAGTTTTTTATTTCTTAATATTTTTTTTTATATAAAAACTATAAGGATATAAATCAATGAAAGAATCAATAAAAATTATCATATTGAATATTTTATTGGGTGGGGAGCGAGCGCGGTAGTGCAACTAAAATTACAAATACAAAAGAGAATTTCAATACGAGCAGGCGCAACCGGGAGTAGTACTGTGTGGCTCCAACTCCTCTGAAAAATTTATATTGGTTTAGTCATCAGCAAAAAATTACTTTGATTTTTATTGAAGGCGAAAATTGTTATTTTTTTGCTTTTTTTTTTATATTATTTTATTAAAACGTAAACATTCCTTATCTTAATTAAAGAAATAATTTTGTTCTTTTTTTGCAAAATCAGCTTAAATTTGATATATTATATATGCATAAATATATATATATATATATATATATTAATGTGTAGAGGCATATCACGTGTTGAATTTTTTATATGAAAAATACTTTGTTTAAAATTAGGGAATAGCAGTAATTAATACAAAATATTAATTTTTAATAATTTTTCTTCTATTCAGAATAAATTAATTTCAAGTAAATAATTTAAAGCCAAGTTCAAAACATTTTTTTAAAAATGTTATAAAATTTTTTCTAGAACTTTGTTAATCAATTTTGCAATTTATGACCAGGCGTGTAATTAATTTCCTGAGAAAAAATGGAATATAAAAAACATTCCAATTGTCTTGTGTTTCGATTTCTGATTAACGATTATAAATTAAGGTTTAGATTAAATTTCTTGTTAAAGCTGGAAAATATTAAATTAATTCTTGTGATCAAAAAGTTTTTAAGACAATATTTTGGTATAACTTTGGGAATATTTAATTGGATATAATTACTTTAATGGATTTTGATTGTGTTTAAAGATAAAATCATCAGGTCCTGCGCAATCAAAGTTTCAATTTTTTTAAAAATTTAATAGAACAAAATCTAAATTAGTAATTTTACTTTTTTATTTATGTATTTTTTAAACTATAAACTAATAACGTTTCTTCCTTTTTAAAAAATAGAAATTGTTAAGATTTCTAGATCATGGTCCCTCAAATAATTTTCGTATTTCCTTATGGAGATCGACACCTTAAACTCGTAGAAGATATTTAAAAAGCTCCAATTCAATTTATAGAGGCTTACCTCGTTTAAAATTTACCCTTATGTCCCTTAGAAAACGAACTTTTTTGAAAATTTTGGTCAATAAGGCAAACATCCGTTTTCTTCATTTACACTATACCATGTTTTTTTGGTGGTTATAGCAGGGCATATTGTTCTATTTTAAATAAACTCTGTCGGTTTTTCTTACTGTTGCAGAATTTACACGATTTTTCAAGAAAAGTCGCAGAAAGTTGTCTATTTTTCCTTATGAATTTTAAATGATAACTTAAACTGCCGGTACATTTACGAACTTGTCACCAAAGGAATTAGACTAATAATACGCTAAGAACACCTTTACATTAAGTAATATAAAATCTATGTGGGTATTTTGCCAGTTAAATTTAAATAGTTTTCGAATTTTCTAGATTCAGGGCTTGTTTATTGTGGGTTTCTCCTAAATACGAAAGTGAATCATGTATAATTCGCGTCCGTGTGGTATAACTTCATTTAGTTATAGATTTAATTGAACAAGTGAAGTTATAAACTTCATTTAGTTAAAGTATCATATATACTGGCTTATTTTTATAATTTCTATTCATTTATTTATCACTAGAGACAAGGGGGTCACATTTTCTTAGGACAACAAAACTTGTTTAATAACTTCCTTAGAGTTAATTTCTCTAAAAACCCAAATAAGTGACAAAATCCAGGCTTCTTCATCCATAAACGGTTTTATGCATATAGAAATTTACGCGTACTAACATGCCTACATCGAGAAGATAGGTGACTTTGATGGGCTCTTCTGCAAATGCTTATCAGTGTCATAGAACACATAAATTTATCGGTGGCATTGAAAGAATAAAATTTGAAGTTTTTTTGCGCAGAAATATTGCTAGCAAAATATGAAAGAAAAAATTTTTTCATTCAAAATTCAAGTCCTTTGAATTTTAAAATCATTAATTTATTGATTCATTCTTTGACCATTTCATTGATTCATTCATCATTAATTTTGACAGCCTTATGTCTTTTCCATAAATTCTTATTATTTGTTCTGTGGTACTTTTTAGAATAAATTAGATTTTTTTGTAATTACATTCAATGGTTATTGTGTTGGCTAATTTTCAATACATTAATTAATCAATTTATCCAAAGTCTGTAGTAAACTTTAATAAAAGCTAATAATTACAACGTTATTTGCAATTTTTATAAATTAATAACAAAATATGAATTAATTATTTTATAAAAATAAATCTCAAGAATAATTTTTATCCTCAACAATAAATTTTTTGAGTCAAAAATTTGTTCGTTTTTATATTCCTACTATTAGGTTATTCAAAAACTTTCAATTGTTAATAAAATCTTTTCTAATCATCCAATCAAGTTCAAATAAATTTTGTTGTGTTAGGAGTGCATGACAATTGATGATAATACAGTTAGTTCAAATATTAATTCATTAATTATATTTAATAAACTAATTTTAATTTTATATGAGAGAAAAACTTCAGAAAACTGAATGCAACGAATTACGAATTCTGAATTCAGAAAAAAGAAAAAACAATCTCAAGTAGGAATATACTTTAAAAAATTTATTTTTATATTACTTGTTTATAAGTCAATTTGGAATAACATTTCTTGATTTTCTTTAAAATTTTCTTTGATGACGAGTATTCTTCTTTTATCGTTCTTCAAAACTAATATGTAGAGCTTAGGTGGAGCAAGAAATAATGCTTGAAAAAAACCCTTTTAGTTGCAAAGCATTGCCCCAGTTATTTTTAAAAAAAACCAAATTATGGTGATCACCATATCTAAGCCAAGGATTATTTGAGATCACATAAACAAATTTTTAATAATAAAAAATAAGTTTTTCCTTACTCCAAAGATCTATTTTATTTGGTTTTAAATTTTGTGTACTTCTTTGAAGTGAAAATAACGTTTGTTCTGCGAAATTTTTAACCCAATGGCGTAAAAAACAAAAAAACATCGCTTACGCAAGTATTTTATGTGTAGAAAATAAGTGTAAAATTTCAACTAAATTGATACAAGATCTTTTTGAGAAAAATACGTTAAAATTTTTAAAGTCTGAAAAAATATACAAGAGTTGGGAAGATTCAAAAATTAACTACGAGAGCTTTGTCCTGATTGATTTTAAATTTTGACACAACATTCTTAAAATATTATTTAATATAAAAAGTTAATAAATAAATAAATTACAGGGTAAAACAGTATTTTTGTTAATAATTAATTATTGAAATAATAATTGAAGTAAATTTTAACAAAATATTTAATTATTTTAGAAATGGTTGAAGCCATGAAGAAGGTAGCGTCAATGGATGTTGAGCTGACAGTCGAGGAAAGAAATCTTTTATCTGTCGCTTATAAAAATGTTATTGGAGCTCGCCGTGCTTCCTGGAGAATAATTACATCAATTGAACAGAAAGAAGAAAATAAGGTAATATATATATATATATATATATATATATATATATATAAATCATTTTTTAAAAATTTTCATTATAGGGAGCAGAAGAGAAATTGGAAATGATTAAAAATTACAGAGGACAAGTAGAGAAAGAGTTGCGTGACATTTGTTCTGATATCTTGAATGTTTTAGAGAAACACCTCATACCATGCGCAACAACTGGTGAAAGTAAAGTATTTTACTATAAAATGAAGGGTGATTATCATCGCTATTTGGCTGAATTTGCAACTGGAGCTGATCGTAAAGAAGCAGCAGAAAATTCATTAGTTGCATATAAAGCTGCAAGTGATATAGCCATGACTGATCTTCCACCCACACATCCAATCCGTTTGGGTTTAGCATTGAACTTTTCTGTTAGTTTTTATCTTTAAACTATTGAAAAAAATTCATTTGATGTGTTTCATTTATGTTTTGAATGCATTTTTTTTGTTTTTAAAGGTATTCTATTATGAAATATTGAACTCTCCAGATAGAGCGTGTCGTTTGGCAAAAGCTGCTTTTGATGATGCTATCGCTGAGCTAGACACATTAAGTGAAGAAAGCTATAAAGATTCAACACTAATAATGCAACTATTAAGGGATAATCTTACACTATGGACATCTGATATGCAAGCTGATGGTATGTATTATTTATAATTTTGTTATCTTCTTATAGGTCTTCAAATTTGAGATTAGTTTTTGTTTTTTAGTTTCTTATAAAATACAAAAATTCATTTTAGAAGTTTTTGTTTTAAATGATATAACAAAATTTTAAAAAAATATCTTGTAGCAAACATTTTGTGACTAGAAGACAAGTTTTTATTCTTTTACTAATTATTTCCTTCTATTATTAGCATAATTGTTGTCCAATATTCCAATTAAAAATTGATTCCTTAATTTTAATACCTGTAAAAAAATAATCGTATAAAATTATTAGTCAAAGATTCATATTAAAAACACGTCATGACTCATATTTTAATCCGGTAACAATGTTAAATGTGTTCAGGATAAAAAGTAAAAATTAAAAACTTAAAATTTTTTAAATCTGATTTTCGAATAATATTACATAAATTACGATCAATTTAATAACTATCTAACTCTAACTGGATTAAGCTTTATCAAATAATTTTGAATATAATTTAAAAAATATATATTTTATTTATTAATTAGGCGAAGGCGAACAAAAAGAGCAAATTCAGGATGTTGAAGACCAAGATGTGTCGTAATTTAAGTATACCGTGTGTGTGAGATAAACAAAAAGTTATAATCTTAAGGAAAAGAAGCAAAGGAAGGAAAGATACATATTAATATTAAGATAAATTATAAGTGTATTGTTTTGTCTTTACATTAAAAAAATTCATAAAATTTAGAGAAAATAAAAAAAAGAATCATTTTTGAACATAAAATATAATGTAAAATTAAAAATTTCACGTCAATAGGTTTTTTTATATACTTAAATTTTAAAATAATTAGTAAAACGCAAAAAAAAAATAACAAAAAAATAACAATATAAAAAATTGAAAAATCAAGAGTAATAAAACAAGGACCACTGGCCATCGACACATACTTTTTCAGCTAAATAGCCGTAACATTATATTATTTTTACAAAAAAAAACAATACACCTACTCTGTTTCCATTTAAAATCGATATTATTAATAATTGCCACTATCTAATTTAAAAAGAAAATAAACCTCACATTTATTTATACAGATTTTTGTTTTATTCAGATTATTTAACTTCATTTCTACTAAAATATATTTGTATTATATATGTATATATATATATATATATATACACATATATATATTAAAACAATTCGAATAGAAAATATTTAAGGAATGCAAACAAAAAAAAACTAAAACTAAAAAAAAGTGTATTTATTTCGTTTTAAGGATACACTGAACTATATTTGTATTTAATTATAAATCAAGATAAAAACTCAAAGAAGGAATGTCACAGTAGAAATTTATCTGTACACGATGCATTTACATTTAGAATAAAATATTCAGCGATAAAAGAAAATAATTCATGTTTTTGTTTTATAGATAAAAAAATTTTTTTGAAGCAAAGCTTAGTTTATGTTTTTATAAAAAGAAACTAAATAACTTTATTAACAACAGCGCAAATATATTTAAATTAATTCATTATTTAAAAGTATTAAAGCACATGCTTCTTGCTTCCATAAAATAATTTCTTTTTTTATATTCATTTATAATACTTATAGTAGATTTATAATTGAAAGTATTTTATGAAGGTAATTTAAACATAAAAAAATAAATTATGTGACCACAATTAAATTTTATGTTTAATTTTTTTACTACTAATATTACCAAGCCTCCTTTCTTTTAGATTTCTAGATAAAATAAGTTCATTGGTTTCAAATTTCGGATATAGATTGTTTGAAGGTAAATGGTTAAACAAAATAAATTTTCCTAATTCTCTGTTCTTAAAGCTTTGCTAAATTCTAAACTAACATTTTGTTTAAATAGGTTTAAAATATCAGTTAAAAGTAGGAAAAATTCATAGAATATTTTACAGAAATAGTAGTCGAATATTGTAATAATTTAAAAAGTTCTTTAAAAATCTCAATATTTATTCAACTGTTTAAATCAATTTATATAAAATGTTGTTAATGGGACGAAATACTTTACGGTATAAGTATATCAACTACTTAGAACAGAAAAGTGAAATAGAAGTGAACATTTCGAAAGCTTTTAAGAATTCCAAGTTTCTTCTGAAGCCGCTAATTTTGCTGCATTACACGAGGCCAGGCATGTTTGCAAGGGATATATACAATAAAGATACGCTATAAAGTTCACTACATTTAAATTTGTAAATAATAATTGGTAAGATGAAAAGCAAGAGGTAGTAGAATTTCTGCCTCACAGAGGGAAGTAAAACTTTCGAAAATTTCAAAACTCCGTCCTACCTTTAACTGCTCTTATCATAAAAATGACAGCTACCGGTTTCGTGTGATAGTACACCACAATATATTTAAAAAATATTTGTTTATATTTTTCAGTGAGTCGGCAATTTTTTTTCTCAAAGTTCACTTTCATTTTGATTTTATATTTCAGATGGCTAGCCTTAGATTTTGTAATTTTTATTATTATTACAATGATTTTAAGATTTGGTAACAAGCTTCAACGTGAACGCGTTCGGTATAATATAATATAAGCGTTTTTTATTGCTAAACTTTTATAGGTAATTGCGTCCATCTTATTATTGTGAAGAAGCATTTTTAGGATATATATAATAAACCTTAATATCTAAATGTGGGCACCCACTTAGTGCGTATATCTCAGCGGGTAACTTTTATGACGTCATAGACTCACGCTAAAGTTCCCCTCATATGTGGATATTTCAGCGTGAAATTCATTTGTACATCATTTTGACGTCAAAAAAATTACCTGCTGAGATATACGCACTAAGTGGGTGCCCACCTTAATGCTTAAATTTGCTAAACCCTCTCAGATCATATCTGCATCGGACGTTTGAGATTTATCTTCAATTGAGCTTGGATTTTTTAATTTTTTTTTTTTTTGATACTACAATGTTAATATTACTATTAATTTATTAGTACTGTTCAGTTGCACCGTTAGGTGATTACATGTGAGGGTTGCCAGTCCATTGATCTGTACCCGATAGTTAAAACGTTAGTTCTTGTGACTTAGTTCTGTGTAGTCTCCTAATCTGGTCCGTGGTCCAGCATTTGGATGACTTGCGTATTGGTAAGATGAAGTAGTCTTTTTTCGTGGTTCATAGCATTATTTTAAACGAGTTCATTGTTGGATTTTTTAATTAAAAAACAAAGCACTTACAGTTTTAAATTTATTTAAGAGAATTTCAATATATTTTTAATTTCTGTTTTTAAATTTGATGTTAATGGAAGTTTCCACGCCGAAAAGCTTATCGAAAAATAAGAAGTTTAGTTATAAGGATTAATGCAATAATTAGAAAGAAATCTGCTAGGCACTGGTATATTTTTAAGGTAAAGTTAATTTATGCTTACGTGTGTACATCTACACTTTAAAATTGTTTAATGGGGTCCTATCGGGTGAAACACAAAATTTTCAATTATACAAAAATTTTCAATTATACAAAAATTTTTTTAAACTAAATTCTATAATATTTCATACATTTTTCTGTTTGTCAAAGTAAAACAAAACAACCACCCTACCAGTTGTAATTGCCTGGAAGAAATAGTATTAAATGAAATTCTGCACACTTGTATGTAAAACAGAATTCATTAATTTCGTTCATTAATTACAAAATCATGGACTTCCTTAGAAAAAATTTAAAAATTTTCATAAAAATCGGCAAAAAAAATATATAAAAAATTGTCAAAATAAATAAATTTGCTCTACAAGAAAGCCATGCATGTTTACAATAATGCTGTAAAAATTTAACTAAATCGGTCCAATGGATTTCTTTAGAACTTCCAGGATATTTGTTAATTTGTTTCGGGAAAAACCTGTTTTAACAAAAATGTAATCGCTTAGCGTTGGTACGCAGCTTAATGTGCTGTAACTTTAACTATGGCATTCCATAACAACCAACGGATGTTGATGAAATTAAAGCCAGACATTAGTCGACTGTAATTTGATTAAAACAAACAATTATCAAAACTTAAACTTGAATAAACAAATGCTTATCAAAACTTAAACCAACAAATTATGCTGAGTAAGTATAAAATGAAACATCCGCTGAAAATTAAACAGAGGTGTGACAGAAAAATCAAGGGCAGTATACTATTCACGTATTATTCGGGAGCATCGTATAATTTCGCATCTTAAATTTAAACTTTCAAAATAAATAGTAAATAAAATTGAATTGATAAACCTAGTTTCAAAATTGATATTATATAAAATTTAAAAAATAAAAGTAAAGTTCAAAGTTAATACTAAATAAAATTTAACAGTTGAATTAAAGTTTCTAAATTAATATTAAATGACTAATTATAGCTTCATATATATATAAGCTTTTCTTGAATTAAGTAAGATTAAGAGTTTAAAATTTAATGTTAAATAAAGATAAATTGACAAATGTAATAACTTAATAAAAAAGGCGTTTTTAAGAACAAATTTAATTTAAATCAAGTTAACAACTTTAACTCTTTTATTGAGAATATGTTAAGGCGCTTAAATTTTAGTCATTCTAATATGCATGTGTTTTTATCTATGTAGATATTTGAATCTTAAATAAATATATATAAGACGTGTTCAAGACTTATTGGCAACCTAAGCAAGAAAAATCATTAAAATAAAAATCCCTTTTTGCTATAAAACATTTCTTCGTTCAGACTGAATTCAAAATCTTTACAAATGAGTAAATAATTATGTAACTAAATGCCGTTTTAAAGTGAAAAGGGTTTTATTTTAATTTATTGTGAATATTCTTTATTGAAAATTTTGTTACAAATAATTTCAATAAAATTACATATTTAACGAAGGTTTTATCCCTCGGACCAAATGTTAAATAATGTTTTTGCTTCAAAGTTCAATAAATTAAGTAAAACTTCAAATTCATAAAATTATAATTTTATGATAAATTTTCAAAAATTTACTATTATAAAATTCAAATCTCAGTTGCTAATATAAAGTCAGTTCTACTTCCCTTCTTTTCCTCTCTTCTTGTTTTTTTTTTCTATAAAGCAAATTACTCATAATTTCACCTAAGAGTTTATTAATAAAAATGCAATTTATTTAAATTTGTTCAGTTGATGCCACATCTAAAGGCTCAAACACAAAGCACGCGATTGCGAAGCGAAAGCGGAATTCAATCCGAATTCTGAAATTCAGCTGTGGCAGCAAAGTAGAACTCCGATTGAATTCTGCTTTCCCTCCGCAACCGCGTGCATTGTATTTGAGCCACAAACGCCTGTTAGAAGCTGGAATATGATAAAAAATCGCTTGGTCTGAGTGACTAAGATCTTGAACGTAAGTAATAACAGCCAAATTTGTTACATAATCTTTTTTTCAGAAAATGTGCAATCAGTGGAAAATCAATGCAATGTGTTATAATGTAGAGTTTTATTTTTTAAAGCCACGCAATTAATTACATTTAATATATAAAAAGTATTTCTTGTAACATTCAGTCCTGTTTTTCTTAAGAATAATTTATTTATTTGTTTTTTTTTTTACTTTTTGATTTTTGGTTCTTGTTCTACATTTTATCTTTCATTTTATTTATGAGATCACATAAGCGTTGAGCATGAATTAAATGATTTAAATCTGTTTTACATTGTTCAACATAATTTAATGTTATTTGCTGAAATTTAATATATTAACTTATTAAATTATAATTATTTAACTTGTTTAAACTTACCAATATTTTTGAATCAATAGAATTTGAATTTTTTCTACATAATGTCCAAAGATTGATCGCTAATGTAAACATTTTATCTTTATTAAGATTAGCATAACGAATTATTCGTATAAAAAGTTCTAAAGAAAAATTTGTTTGTAGTTTTGTTTGACTTGCATCACCCAATGATTTAAGTTTAATTAGAATTTGATCAACTATTTGAGAACATAAATTATTAATTTCAGTAATAAATTTAGGATCACTGCCATATAATTGATCATTTGAAATAACTAGAAAATAAGAATTATAATATTTTTTATTTTCTTTCTTTTTTCAAATTACCATTTGGAATGTGATAAGGATAAACTTCAAGATTCTGTATATATAATAAATCTAAAATATGTAAATAAACTGTAATTGAACCTTGGCTGTTTAGATCGAATGGATATCTTTTGAGTACATCAGTAAGAAGACGAACAAGAAAAAGAACACCTTGATCTGGGCTGTCCTAAAAAAACAACAATAAAATTTATAGATATAATTTACTGTTAGAGTAAGATATGACTTGAACTATATAGTCCAAAGGGTTTTTCAAAAAGAAAAGTAAAACAAATTTTATTTACTTACCGGAACCACTACTAATTCTGAAAGCATGTTACATAAAAAATTGACTAAATAGTTTTCAGTGCTTTTTAGTTTTCCTTCAATTTCAACAGTTCTTGGAAGTTCAGCGACTAAATTTAATGCTGCTGCAAAGCAAGAATCAGCTAAAATGAAAATAATGAAAATTAATTTTAAAATATTTCAATTATATTTTAATAGCTTTGGATTAAATGAAAAAAATTAGATATTATGGAGGATGCTTTTTCTTTTCATAAAATAAAAATATTCCTCTTAAAATTTATGTTTACTGTCTATTGAAGGAAAAATATTTAAGGAGCTGCAATTTCAGTTCAATGTTCTATTAATGTAGAAGACATCATTGCAAGGACACATTTATATTTTAATCGCTTCAGAGTTTAAGTTGCAAAACTGAAACAATTATGTGAAGACGCTGTAGAAGTTAGTAATGTTTTAATTAGTTAAATGCGTCTCTCTTGTATATATGTCAAACCAAATCTCTATTATCGTGTGTTCAACGTGATTACCCAGTGACTATGTAAACCATTTTATTACTATTTGAGAATTTTTAAGTTTATAATAACAATAACTTTTGCAGAGATAAATTGTTAAGTATCTCTTAAATAAAATGTCGTTCTTCGTTTTTCATAAAATTTCTAATAGGAACATTTTGCCCTGCATTCGTCGTGTATACACGCCATCGCGGGGTTTTTAAAATTAAATTCGACGCTTAACTGGTTAAAAGATTTTACAGAATGGGATATGATAATAGATTTGTAGCGCCAATACATACCCAAAAAGCTACAAATTTTAGAAGATTGTAAACCTGAGATTAAGGATAAGCTTCTAAAGGAAATTAGAAATTTTTATAATATTTGTCATGAATATATTAAGAAATGCGGTTTTTTAACAAGTTAAATTCGGTAATTACCTGGGTTTATATTACGTTATTGCTACACAAAAAATGTAATAATTGATCTTGCATAGAATATATTCGTGTTGGATTATTCGGATGAGCCGTGTTCTGATGCCCTCGAATCAAAGAATTGAATACAAATATCAAATTAAATTTCATTCTAGACAACGGAAAGCTTTTTGAATCCATCCAAAATAATAACTACGTTACTTAACAGTGGCTTTGTGTATGAAAAACTTATTTTTTTGAAGTTGACGTCAATATATAGAATTTATAGAATGAGAACGGACTGCTGTTAATTTTTTCTAAAGGGAGTGGTATTAGTTTTAAAAGAAATTAAATGCTATTTAGGTAAATGAGACGAGTTATTACTATAGGTAAATACTTTCCAAAAATATTATTTCTTTAAAATACAACAAAATTTTACTAACCTTGTCCAAAACATAAATTTAAAAGTGCTATTTGTCCACTTAGCATATATAAATCCATTTGTATTATAATAGATACAATACTTGGTATTGTTATGAAACAATATGCAGCACATGCTTTAACAAATGCTGCCGTCTTTCTAGTATGATTTCCATTAACAATATTTCTAGTTTTAATAGCTAAATTGTTAACACAATAAACTAATGTTGATAAAACCATATCTAAATTTGGGAATGCAGCACGAGATTCAACATAGAAATTTAATTGTTGTTCAAAATCTTTTTCGTAATCAACATTACGTATAAAATTACTAATTAACTGTCCAATATAACGTTTTTCATCTTCTACAGTTAATGCACTTAAAAAAAAAAGGTTTTCATTAAATTTTATTAAATTAGTTATAAATTTAATTATTTGATTTTTTTGTTTTTACTTACTTTACAGAATCATTTAGGATTTTACATATGTACATTAAAGTATTTGTTACAACTGGATCTGATATTGTTTCTTTAAAATTTGTTTTGTAAGTATACATTATATTTTTACAAACATCAATTTTGACTGATTCTTTTTTAAATAGATCCACAAAAGGTAAAAAATTATCCTGTAAACAATTTTTATTTTAGTTTAATAAATTTTTTTTTGAATATTTTAAAATTACTAGTATTAGAAGTCCTTCGAAATCCTTAATATATCGTAAAATTTTATCAATAATCGATTGTAATTGAGAATAATAAGTTTCATAAATTCTATTCTGGCTTAGACGAGACAAAATATCTTCAAGAAGAATATTAATTTCCTGAAGCTGTAAGAAAATTCAAATTTAATTTGACAAAAAAATAAGGCTTTTCTTTTGAAATTTACACCAAAATTTTCAGCTACAAATTGTGACCATATTTCAATACAAGAAATATATTCATTTGGATTTGTTAAAGTATTTATTATTGTAAATGCTGTGCTATAAACGGTTAGTCTTTTATCTGGATTAGGTGGACAGCTTGCCAAGGAAATACCCAATGATCTTAAAAGTTGTCCTTTATTAATACCTTCAGTGTTTGAGTTTGACAAAATTTTTAAAAATTCTAATGAACGACTAGAAACATAATCACTTTTAAACGATGTTAATATTGATAATAATAAAAGACCACTGCAAAAGAAAATTAACATAACAATTTATTAATGTTATTCATTAATGAAATAATGTTTAGTTATTAAAGAATTAAGCCTTTCTGCCACACAAAGGCTGATCAGACTCTGTCAAAAACTTTTTTTGCATTTGCTTAGTTTTACTTGCTTTTTTATGCCAGAGGATTTCCCTCAAATGTACAACAAAGAAATTACAAGTGATTAAGGGAGCGTTTGTCTCTTTACAGTATAAAAGTTTCGAGTGAGTTAACTTTTGCTGATTATAAGTTCACACGGCATATACGACGGAAAAGTTAATTATTGAGTACGAGACAGGATTGTGTAAAAGAAGCTTCCAGTGGAACCGTTTATTTTGTAGAGAAGAAAATCGTTATATAGTGAGCTTCTTTTAGTTAATCTATAATAGAAGAGAATTTAAAAAGCTTCAGCTTGAGATTGTTCAACATTCTTTAAGTGCTCCTGCACCCAAAGCTGAAATTACAGAAATTTTGGAAGTGATTTGATTGCATCCAAACTACTGAAAGTTTGCAAGGATAGAGAATAAACAAAAGTAGAGTTTCTCAAATTATTAGAATCTCAATCATGTAATGATTACAACAAAGGAAAGATAAAGATTTTCATCTGACAAGAAACTGTAAGATCCGTTTTTTATAGAGGAGTCTTTCACTCAAAAAACAATTGGATTGCATAGTGCAATGTTATATTTAGAAAAACTTAATACCAGCAAAGGCTTAACACTTTTTTTTTTTCATTTAATGATAAACTGAATATTTACTTATTTTTCTTTTCTTTGCACATATTAAGAATACTATCACAGAATATGTCCATTGAACGATATGCAAGTCCTTTAAAAATCCAATCTAAGGCTGGACAATAAAGAGCTAAATAATTTGCTATATCAATTCGTTGACGATTTATCTCAGATCGGATAGACCCATTAAATATCTACAAAAATAAATATAAGTCTTTAAATATATGAAAAATTTGAAAAACAAAAACAAAAAAAAAAATAATACCGTTTGATAAGTGAATAAGAAGTCTTGTAAGCTCTCTTTCATATATTCCTTGTCAGAGCAAACAGTCTGTCCTACACGTATTAAATAGCATCTAGCGTAGGCTCCAACAAGTGGATCACCGATTCCTCTTATCATTCGTGTTAGACGCAAAAGTGCTTGATTAAATTCACTAAAAGTAATTAACAATAAATTTTATAAATAGTGTTGATAAATTCATACAAGAAAAGTAGCAGAAATAATTAAAAGTAGTCTAGTTTGATACTTAAGCGATATGATCTCAAAAAGCATGACTCTTCTACTAGGAAAAAGGATGAAGGAAGATGAAGAAAGAAACTGTTAAAATAAAAAGAGTTCTGGTTGCGATATGTCACAAGCTTTTGAAAACACTGAAAAAATTACACGAATTCAACTTCGACGCCAGAAATGGCTCATTGTTAAATCAATGCATGACTTAATTGACTAATACCAAACCAATACTTTAAAAAAAATGTTTAAACAGTAAAATAAGATATAAAGAAAATATTGTTTTAAATACTGTATCGCATTGTTAAGTAAATTTGCCTTTTTTAAAAGAAAAATCTAATCACACCAATGGGTTGTGATTCACATTGATATTGTTAAACTCTAATTGAATATTGCAAAAAAGAACAAATCTAATCAAAATTTTACTTACGTTTGTGTTAAAAAATTGTAACTTTTGAGAATTGCCATTTCAACATAAATCCTTGGTAATAATTCACGAATAGATGCAATTTTATAAAACCAATTTTGACATGTTTCTTTTGCTGATTCTGATACCATTTCTGGTGTAAAATTTTCTGGTAATGAAACAGGAATAGTTTTACCAGGTCTGAAAATAAAATGAGAACAAAAAAAAAAAACAATAATAATAATAAATAAATGCCTACTCTTTATAGTCAGCTTTAGTACGGAGTCGTTCATAGACAAGTTTGCCAAAAATATCCAAAATATCAGTAATTAGAACAAACTGACTTGGATAAAATTGTAATACCGATGTATCTGATAGCATTTTTGAACATTGTATTGCTATTTTCAATGCTTTAACTCTCTGATCACTATTCCACGACTGTACAAGCTCCTGATTTAATTGTTCAATTTTTGTTATATATTCTTGTTGTGTGAGATTCATCATTTGTCTAACTGAACCATCTTCAAAATTATCTAATTGTTCTAAACGATATTTAACTTTATCTGATACAGTTGACTGTGTTTTAACTGAAAATTTGTAAATGTAATGAAATTATTTTGTTATAATTATTATTTTTTAATTAAATTAATAATAAATTTAAAGCTTATCACAATTTTTAGAAATCAGATCAAAAATTGGTCTGAATTTATGCTGCATTCTTTGATGCTGAACTTTCTAAATAAAAGAAACTAGTAGAAAAATTTGACTGACAATGAGTGACTTTAAAGAGTTATTGAGTAGTTTGTCATGAAGACATGAAATAAAACTTGTATTTTTAAGTTATTCCGGAAATTTTTGAATACCAAAATTCCTCTTTGGGATTATTGCGGACACAAAGGGGATTCTGGAGGAAGTTAAACGAAATTGAAAAATTTAGAATAAAAATAAAATTGGGAACATGATAAGGGAAGAGAACAAAGAAAAAAACAGTGAAGCTAAAAATTATAGAAAAAAGTATTTTTTACAATTTAAAGAAGATGAAGAAAGAAATGTGTCCCTGTATTATTTTACTCAAACAAACACTCTAATTTAGAAGAATTATACTTCAGAAGATTTCTGGAAATCACCTTTTATCAGTCAAAAAAATCTGTCCGTGTTTAGTCAACAGTAATAATTACATTTTACAAAAAGAAACAGCCTGATATAAAATGAATTTAATTCTATTTTCCAGTACCCCTTTTAAAGTAATGGTTAACCGGAAAATCTTAATTGTCGCTTCCCGTTTTCGAAGACAGGTTAAAATTTTGGGCATAACTTTTTTAAAATATTTAATAATGATTTAAAAATTTTATACCATTATTTTTGTTGTGGTCATAATGAAAACCATTCATTTTGCCAAACTTTTGGAAAAGCCCGAGTTTTTTTAATTTGATCATAGATATGTTGAGATTAGAATCAAATTAATTGAAAATATGTCACGAGAATTCTTATAGCGTTTTTAACTATATTTATCGCATATTTCTATAAATTAAAAATTATAACTTACTAATTTCTCCACCTGATAGGAAACTACTTGTAATTGACAATTTTTCTGATGTTGTAAATTTGTTTAAAATTCCAATTTTTCTTGAATTCCATGCAGGTAAATCTTCATCTAATTGTGGTCTAATTTTCTTATGTTGTTTAAAAGAAGTTTCCTAATATGTAATTGTACACAAAAAAGCAAAAAAAAAATTTTAATAGGAATTCTAACTAATTGATACTTTAATATACATATTCGGCGACCATTTGTGATAATGGATCAATTAATTCTTCATCTTGTTGTCTAACAAATTGACTTAATGGGTCTGTTCCGTCAAGTGCTAAACTTATTGGATCTAATGAAATTGTTGATGAAGTTCTACTACTTGCATTACTTCCACTTCCAAGCTTCCGTATTCCTTTACTTTCAATTACCTTACAACAAAGAAAAAGAAAATATTTTTTAAGTCTATTGATAATTTGGAAAATATAACACGACTAAATTACAGTTATTGTCGACTGTTTTAGGGGATGCTCATAGGTTTCATGCTTTTCTAGATATTTCTTATTTATTGGATTAGATTTCGGTAAGCATATCCTATTAAAAGACAAAAAAAATTAAATAATGTTTTTAAAATACTTTAGAAAATTTACCATTCTGTCATGTTAGCATACAAAATTATTGTGAAATTCAATCAATTTACTTAAAATTAAATTCAGTTCTTTTGACAATTTGACAGCTATGCTAATTAGACGTATTGACAATAGATGGTACTAATATATTAACAGTTCAATTTTTCTTGTAGAAACACATATTTATCAGTTAAAAGTGTAGTTGGCCAAAATGTGTAGTTTTATTTTATAATTTTATTATGAATCATCGTAAAAAAAAGTTGATTATATACGTTTAGCTTCCACTCTTAGGTTACCCACAGAGTGCCGGCTTACAGCCGAGCTGACGCCGATTCCGATTCCGAAGACTATAAAGTCGTTATGGGTAAATCAATAGGAATATGCTCAAAGTGTTCAGAGTGAAAGCCTACCAAAGATTAGACTATCACAATGGGAATCGGTGTCAGCTCGGCTGTATGACGGCACTCTGCAGGCAGCCTTAACCTTGCTTGAAATTTTAAAAGAGAGATTTTCCGAAAAAATAAGTCAAAATTTTACATCTAGGCTCAATAAATAAATTAAAATATCGATTTTCAAAAGTTTGTTTTAGAAGTTTAAAAGTATGTTCTTGCCTGACTTTAAAATTTGACAAGAAATTTTGAATTTTACATCTGAAAGGCATTTAAGTTACACAGTAAAATTCAAAGTTTTTAAGTTGTTGTGCATATTGAGGATAACTAAGTAAATGTTAACATGAAAATCAGTTATACAATATTATAATAAAGGTGGAAAGAGAAAAAATTCGTCAAATTCATGAATCTATGTAGAGACCACGTAAAGATTTTCATTTTATTAGATCGGTATTCCATTAAAATAAAAAATTAGCTTTACAAAAGATAAAAATTGACTTTCTTGAAATAAGAAGCACTATTACGCCATTTTTTTTGGAAAAATATAAAATATATATCTGCAAAATTTGTAATTGGAAATGAGTTAAAATAAGTCAAAGTAATCAATTCAAATGGGAGCACAACTATTTCGTATACGAGTTTGTTGAAAGTTATAAAAAAATTGTGTTTAGGATTTCTCTTAAGGATATTTTGCGTCATAGATAATATGTTTGAATTGCTTTTATTGCTATTCTCATTCTTTATAATGTTTTATTCAAAGACTTAAAAGTCATCAGTAACCGGTCCATGTGGCTAACAGAAGAAAATATAAAATGTTAAATGCTTTTCACATTAAAACATGTGCTGGTAACCTATCTTTTTCCATCTGTTAAGCCTCGATACACGGATAACTACAAAATGTCCCAGGGTACTTAAGTACAACTTATCCAAAATTTATAGATAGACAAATCAACATTGATTTCACAGTACTTTGTGTACATGCACTTATTAAATTAATAATAAAAAGTTTACTAAAAACTAGAACCAGTCGAGGCCAGCTGGTCCTATTCGCAAAGATCAGAGAGATGAGCTGCAAGATTAATTTCCAAAATTTCCTGGAACTAAAAGTGTAGTGAACTTTATTGTGTATGTAAGACTCCCTTCTATCCTTCATATAATTAATACTCTCTAATTATTGATTTGATCAATTTCAAGCATACAAAAGTCTCAAGAGATTATGAAACTAGTTTTTTGGTCATTAGTAGATGTGTAAATATGAAGCTTTTAATGAGAAAATTAATGCGCTAAGCTTGAAATGTGTTCTACTTTGGGCCGTTAAATAAATAGCCAATAACCAAGATCACTGAAAATGCAAAATAGCAGTAGTCACGATATGTACAATTTTCATTTATTCATGGATAATCTTTAATTTAATAAAATCTTAATTAAAAATTAGGATTTCTTATAATAAAATTTAATTAAAGCATTTCAATCATGTGTATATATATTTTTTTTCTTGCGTTTTTACAAGCCACTTTCAAAAAGCTGATTATGATTAAGTAAGTTTTGAGGTTAAAGGAAAAATGAATTGTTATATAAATCCTGTATACGGTTTTAATAGAAAAACTAAAAAAGTTTTATATCTCAACTTTAGTTATCATCATTTTTGCTACTATTTTTTGTTACTATTCTACCTTTGGATAATAAATTAACACAGTTGATCTCAACTAAATAGATTTTTATTTATAAATAAGAAATTTTTGTATTTATAAATCCTTAGAAAAATAAAAAAACTTAAATTCAATGCTTAAATTGAAAATAATATTACAGTACACTTCTGAATCACATAAAAATCTTTGAACTTCAAAATCAGTTATAAAGTTATTTAGTAAAAATATTTAACAAATAGGAAAATATTAATTATTAATGAAAAAATGGTAGTGAAAAAACTTATTTATATTGAAAATATCATTCGGATTGAACTTTTAGTGTTGCTAAATGTGAGCTAAATGTTCTCTCATTTCAGATCTGTAATGGAAAAATTAAGAAAAAATATCTAATTATTAATCAAATATTACGAAATTTTTTATTTGAAACTTTGAAAATCAGAATAAAAGAAAAGTTTTTAATTTTGTCTTAGTCTCAAACAATTATTTTATTTGTCTACCCCTAAAGTGAGGTTTACACTGTGAGTTTACCCGGCAAGTCATTGTTTTTAAATCAAGACAATGTACAGAACGCATCCCGTATTGACGAATATTCAAATCCTAACCATCAAAAATATACATTAGATGATTTAAAGTACATGTTGAAAGATTAAATCGAGGATTAAATAACTTTTTGGAATCCTAAATTTTATCTTGAAAAGCTATCTAAACCATTTGTATAATCTTCAACTATTGCTTAAATAATGCGTACTTTCTACTCTATTAAAAAGCTGCTTAATGATGTAGATGCTTAGATGAAGTAATGTCTTCAAGACTTTTGACACCATCTTTTCCCACTACAGTAACTTTGAAATTACTAAGATTAATAAGGAGTCGCTTCTGAATTTCCACAAAACATTTTCCACGCCTTCCGGAAAAAAGAAAGTGTTATCTAGTAGCACTTCAATAACAACTGGACTGTCATCACATACTTTGTGCGCTCATTTAAGAAATAACAAATGAGCACTCAAAATATAGAGGCATATTATATTCCACATTTGTAGTTTTAATATTAATAAAAAATACTTACCATTAATACATCCAGGATACACTCTCCACACGTCATTTAAAAACTGCTGGATCTGCGAGCCCTTGTCTTTTTTGTATTCAAGGAGAAAACACCGATGGTACAAAAACAACTTTCATCTGAGCGGTTACTCGTCCGCCATTATATTTGCGCTTGGTGAGAAAGGTCTCGTCTATTTCGACGGTTTTATCCGGCCCACCAAGGCAAACATCAGCGTGAGACGCAATGACCTGTGCAATCTCACGACAGTAACTATAGTAGTCAACTACAGTACTGTCGCTTAATTTGCGCGCATTGCGTATACGCCGGAAGGAATTCGGTAATTGTGTCTGTAACTTTTACTTCTGTTATGCCATCAATAAATGTACCTGTTGCAGAGTTTTTTGTCTTTTGACACAAAACAGATTCTTTTTAAACCGTTTAAGCTTTTCAAAGGTCTGAATGCCGGCATTGCATGACCTTGTGGTCCAGCTGAGTTTTGTCCGCGGGTTCTCCTTGACCTTCATCACCGTGTTGCAGCAGGTTGGGGGCGTTGAACTTCTTTTTGGTATCATTCCTAGAAATGACAAAAATGAAATTTTTACATGATATGCCGGAAAATACAAAAAAGCTTTAAAAATGTTTTTATTAATTTCAGTTAGGTAGCTATGTTCATCGAATATATAACACTTTTGGAACTTTAGTCTCATTTATATACAGAGCCCCGAAACATTATGTAATGATGCCATATTTTTATTTTTAGAAAATAAAATTATTTACTGGGGAAAAAAAATTTATTAAAATTATCATTTTTTCATGTCTTTGCGTAGACGTAAGCCCATAAAGATAGTAATAAATCTAAAACGTTTAACTGACAAATATTATTTGAAGGTTTCACATTGACATTTGGAGAGAGTGATGAGAAGAAAAGATTGAAGTATTTAGAATGATTTTAATGCAGTAAATTTAGCTGCCTCCGACAAGATTAAATATTAGAGTAAAATCAGTCTGAAAAAATACAGTAACGGCAATGTGCAATTTTAAACTATTAACAAAAGAGACAAAAATTTTTCAATACAATTTTTCAGAAATTTATAGTAGTTAATAATTGGATGGTACACTAAGCCTGAGCATCATATTACGCCTTTACATAAAATGTTCGGTTCATTCAAAAGTATCTTATAAAATTAAAGTATATCCATATATTTCGGAAATTTAATGCTATATAACCCTTAAATATTTTTTTTACCTAGATCCAAGAAAAAACATTTTATCACCAATAACTACACATGATTGCTTTTCTATTCGTTTTGGTGATTTTCCACGTTGTCTTATCAAATTCAAATGATTCCGTTTTGTATTAAATTAATATAAATCATCGAAACTAGTACAACATCCTTTAGCATATATTATGCTATCATGTACAACTGAAAAAACAAGAAGAGAAACTATTCATAAAACTATTTAACATATAAAAAAATAAAAAAGCATACCTAGAGAAGTAGAGAAAATTGTTTTTTTAGAATCCAATTTACTTAAAATTAATTATTATATAAAATTTGATGATTGGTTATATCTGTACTATTCATAGTACACCTGTAGCAATGACAGCCAATTAAATAAGTACTGCCAGCTGATTGAAATAAAGATATAATTAAAAAGAGATATTGTGAGGTTTGGAATTATATAGTTTTTCATTTAACTTTAATAAAAGTAATAAATTTATTTAAAAGAAAACAAGTAATATAAATAGAAATTTTTTAAAGTATATTCCTACATATATTTCTCATTCAATGAGATTGTTTTCTCTTTTTTTCTGAATTCAGAATTCGGAGCTCGATTTATTCATTTTTATGAAGCTTTTCTCTCATATAAAACTAAAAAGTAGTTTATTAAATATAATAATGAATTAATATTTGAACTAATTATATTAACATTAATTGTCATTCACTGCTAGATTAAAAAATGTTATTTGAACTTGATTGGATGAATAGAAAAGATTTTATCAACGATTCAAAATCTGTAAAAGATATTGGATATTATGAGCTAATAGTAGGAATAATATTTGAACTGTATTCACATCAATTGTCATGCACTGCTAACACAGCAAAATTTATTTGAACTTGATTGGATAAATAGAAAAGGATTTTATTAACAATTGGGGATTTTTATGCAAGCTAATAGTAGAAATATAAAAACAGCATAAACAGTTTTTTTTTTTTTAAAGAAGAATATAAGTCAATTTGACTTAATTTATATTAAAGAGTAACGGCTGTAACATAGTAGTAGTATGTAATTTGATTTGATTAATTATAAATTATTTGCTTTTTTTTTCTTTTGAGAAGGTGCTGCAAGATTTTATCAATCAACAAGAAATTCGAAACCAAATCTTTTAAATACTGTTGTTAGCTAATATGATGACACTTTATTCAAATAAATTTTTGATTTGTGTCGTTAATAAAAAAATAAAAACAAATTAATGAGAAAATTCAGCTGAATTCCATATTCTGAATAAATGACATGTAGCCAACATGTTGCATCACGAATTGCAACAGACTAATTGTAAGTAGCAAACAATTTTAGTGAATATTTAGAAGAAAAGAAAAATTATTGTGTAAATTTTTTACTTTTGTTTTGTTTAAAAGTAAAGTTCTTCCCAATGAGAAAAAATGATTCAAAACATTTCCTATTCAATATATATAAATTATAATTTGTTTTCTTTGTACGACAGCGAAAAAACAGTAATTTTCGTCTTCTTTATCAAGTACTTTTGTAGTAAGTTTAAGAATTAAATAATTTTTGTTTATAATATTTAGAATTTAAAAGAATTATATTTTTTTTGTACTAAAACTTGTTTAATATTAAAAATTTCCATTCAAATTAATATCTTAAAAATTTGAATACATTTTTATTCAAAAAATTATTATTTCTGAGCTCCAAAAGGAACAAATATTTTAGAACTAAGGGAAAATTTAAGCTTTTTTTTTGATTTTTTAAATATAAATAAAATCTTTAACATTTTTTTATATACAAAAATTACTTAATTAAATTTTAAAAAATTTATTAGAAAACCAAACAAATTTATGAAACGTTTTATAATTTGATAAATTGATAAATTGATTTATATAGCCAACTAGCGACACTAGACAAATAAAACTTTCATTTTTGATAGTTGCAAATATCTAGTTTTAAATTAATTAAATTATTAAGAGACGTGATTTAAAATCAAAACTTTCAATCAGGCGAGCTATTGTAAATGAAATCTTCACGCATCTTTTTACTGTTCTGCAAAAATTACATTTTTTGCGTATATAAATATCTCTAAAAAATGTTACATGTCCTTTGATTGAGGGCTCACTCTTAAAAACCCTGTAATCATCCAATAGTTACGTGATGAATATTTATTTTTTTAAGGATTCATATCTTTAGCAGATCAGTAGACAGGTCAAATTTTCTAAAAGTCTGTTTGTTATTTGTAATTCTCGTTGAAAAATACTATAAAAATGGTTCTGTGTAGCAAGAACACTAACTTTTCTTTCAATAAAACTTTAGGACATACAAGCTGGGCTCAAAAATAAAAACTTTCATACCCTCATGTTAAAATTGAATAAAGTAATATGGCTGAGTTTGCTTACCTAAAGAACTTTTAATTAAAGAAGACACTCGGTCGTAGCTTCAGCCAAGATCTAAAGTGTTGCTCCTTATTTATTTCCAACAGTTTAATAATAAATTATTATTTAACAATCAAACAAAATGGTAGTACTAGGTTCTAGGGCCACTGTAAATGCACTATTACACATCTTATTAAAAAAATATTTATTAATCTCTACTAGAGTAAATTTTATAGTGTAATTTTTTTGTGCATCATTTGCTGAGTTCAAATCATTTTTGCACTGCTGGTTGCTGGCTGGTTTTGAAGCTCTGGTCCAAGCAGGATGTGTTTAAAAATAGTGTCGTAAGTTCGGACAAGCTCTCGAGGTTTTTGTTGCAACTCTATAAGATTTAAAACTTAAACTTAGATGCTTCTTAGCTTCTTAATTTGGGTTATCTTTCTTTACTTCAAATTGTGAGGTCCTTCAATTTTTTTTTCCTAAAATTCAAAGACTGAAATTTTCAGGATAATTAAGACTGCTTAAGAAATTTGTTTAGCTGGTAAATTGATACAAAATTTCTCCTATTTATTCTTTGATAATCTTTGAAAGAAAAAACTTTCATTTATGAAGGGTATATAAAGTTTATATTTTTAAAAATATTAGCAATCCAAACAAAACACTTAAATTAAAAACTTAAAGTCCAATGTTAGATATAAATAATTCGATTAACAAACAAGGAAAAATTTGACACATAGAAAATTTCTTGAAGCGCTCAGAAATAGCAAACAAATTTTTTTAGCCTCCTCTAAATAGTCTAGAAAGGGTATCCCAAAACTCTTTTACTTTTGTTCCTATTATTTTAAAGCCCCTTAAGCTGGTAGCACCTTTTTTTTGATACCATTACCTATTTTTGGTTTCATAAAATATAAATAATGATATTATTATGTACTTCTCTTGTAAATTAAACCCATTTTAGATCTTTTAGACACAAAAGAGTTGAAAAAAGTTTTATTTATTAGAAAATTCAATGCTTCCGGCAGAAGTATATTTGGTATTTTTTCACAGAATAAGTTTAGTCCCTTATACTACGTTAAACAAAAAAAAAGAAAATACGATAAAATCAAGCTCTAACATAATTTTGAACCTTTGAATATTATTTAGTTTTAGGCAAAAAAAAAAAAATGTGGTAACAATAAATTTAGTCTAATCCAAATCTACAAAAATATTTTACTGTTTGATAATTCACATAAATATATAAAGATACACACACTACTGTACAGTAAAAATGACAGTTTTAAGGAGGATTTTATTTATTTTTCAACCTAAAAGAATGCGCAGGTTTTGTAGACACTAAACTTGAGTATAGGATGCATAATTTTTCGATGTTAACTTAAGTTATAGCTGTCTTAAATAAAAATTTTAAGCATTTTATTTTTTTGTATTATCCTTTTTCTTGCTTTGAAAAATTTACATTTAAAATCATATTTTCTGCCAGTGTGTTTGTTTAGATCATTTACTTTTGTAAGTTTTGAGAAATTTTTTTTGTTTAAATTTGGTGTAAAATTTGAGAAATTTTTTTATACAAGAAATTTTAGGAATTTATTTCAGCTTCTTTCAGTAATAAATTCGTATTATCCTTACTGGATTGGTTATTGAGTAAAAAATAAATTTAGATATTGAAATAAAAAAGTAGACAAACACTTAAGTGAAAATTATTTTCATAGAAATCTTGTGAGATTTTGTCCAATATGGAGGTTGATCATTATTGATTGTGAGTAATTATTTGAAGGATTCATTACCATTAACAATTGTAATGAATTTTCTATAGCTTTGTTGATCTAATGGAAATAAAGGGTAGCAACAATTTATTGATATATTACCAAGTCAATATAAAAAAAAGACATCTCCTACAAAACTGAATGTCTTTGATACCAAAAGTAAGAGACTTGAAGTTTTAGTCAAGTTTTCTTAAAATAAGTTCTCAATTTCCTCTTGATGAACCAAAAAATACAGTTTGAAACAGTTTTAGAGTTTGTTTTTTTGTGTTTTCAAGGGTTTTCAAGAGACAGTATTTGAAACATAAATGAATTATTTTAATTAGGGGTAAAACTAGAAATTCGCTGAGTAAAGAGAAATTCGTGAGACAAATATTGCAGTTAATTTGAGCTACATGTTTCTAAGAAAGCTGCACAAGAGCTAATAAAGTATTTGTTAAAAAACAAAATAAATTCATCTTTGAAATGATCAATGATTATGTGTACGGATAAATGCCAATATCTAAGAATAACAATGTTTCAGAGTAACAAAGACTAAAACTTTCTGTTTTAAATTATTGTTAGATTTCTTTTTTATAAGATAAAACTTAATATTCCCATAGAAAGGATACTGTAGCTAAAATTCATAAAGATTTTATCATTCTGTCTGCTTTTACAAGCACATTTCAATTAATTTATTCGCTTGAGAGGACTACTTTAATTGATTTCTCAAGTTTTAAGCTTGAGCTTAAATACTTTACCACAAGATACGATATCAGCAAATCAAGTGAAAAAAAAAAATAAAAAAATAAAATCCAATTTTTCCATCATCAAAATTGAACACTTAAATCCATCATAAATTGTGATTAAGAGAAAAAGATGAGCTCATCAGTCTTTCTGGTGTCTTCGATTAAATTGTTTTCATTTTGAATTATATTCTTTTAAAAGAGTCTACCTTAATATCCTAGAGAATAATTTAAAAATTAACTTTTAAGCATTTTATTGAAAAATTAAAGTTGTATAACTAGAAACAAAACTTTTTAAGAATAGCTAAATATTATTTTAACTTAAAACGTTCTTCATTTGATATTATTCTAAAAAGAAGCTATTTTAAGGATTATGTGTGTTAAAAGTTTTTCTTTCAAAATTACTAATGGCGCCTCAGCCTACTATATTAATTCAAAAACTTTTTATCGTCGAGCGTATGTAAATTTTTTAAATTGCAGTTCATGAGGTGGAAAGAATATTAAATAGCCCAGCAGCAATAAGTGAGGTGGCGGGGGTTGGAACATTTTAAAGACAAGAAATATGTTTTCAATGTTAGATTTGGGGCCAAGTAGTTGCGCAAATTTTACACAACTAACTATAACAATTAAGTAGGTATGGATACGAGTGAATAAAATTAGAGGATTCTAAAAGTTAAATTGGTTTTTAAGACCAATGAATTAGATCATATATAATACTAAGCACGTGGTATTTACATATGTCTAACTATTTACTGTATCCTTTGCTTGGCATAAAAGATTTCCTATTTTATAAGATACTAGTTACTAGTGACTAGTATTTTAATATCTTTTTAACAAATTGAAATAAAAATTAACTCTATGTAGTTTTATTAAAATAAATTTACTTCCTTTATTATGAATCTCTTTAAGTTTAAATTAGATATGTATATAGGTACATATTTATTTTAGATTTATAAAAGTTTCGTTTCATTTAGTTTGGATTTCATAAAGATGAGATAAATAAACTTGCATTTGTTGAACAAGCGAATCGATATTGGGTTCAATAGACGAGGTTGCAATTTTCAATGCATTTTCAAGATGTTTGTCAGTGATATTTGTACTACTCCTGTTTTTTGTATGCTTCATTCTTAAAAATAATTATTCAAAAATATAGGTCCTGCCAATAGCTGAAGACATTAATAAAGCATGATTGTGAAAATATAAGGATATTTATCGCGGGGTAGGTAGTCTTTATAAAATTCCAGTAAAGAAACATTCCCAAATTTTTCTTTCAGTTGAATGTCACTTTGCACTTCAATGCATTCCATTTGAAGCTTTGAAAGTAATTTATGTATTTCTAGAGAAAATGAGGTAGAAAATATGTTGAAATTCTCCATTTTTTAGAAGATGGTGAAATCTACTTTAAAACTCTTGAATTAAATCAAAAAGTAATGCAGCATATTTTTCATATTTTGTGCAAATCACTTAATATAATTCAATAAGTAAATATCCATAAGGAATATAAATTTTTATAAATCAAAACTGAATACTGAAACTGAGACACAAGGCACCCAAAATGTGAAAGTTTAAATATTTTCATAATTGGCGTTTGGGCCGCTTTTTAAAAGCTTTTAGGCCTTTTTAAAGGCTGGCACTTAAGAAAAGTATGTACTAGTAGCATAAAGAATTGTGTTAGTTGTGTATTATTTTGATTTTAGATAAAATAAAAGAAACATAAATTTTGGGAATGAAATTAAAGCTTTTCAATATTCATCATTATTGACAACACAATTCTTGTATTACTTAAACTTCGGGTATTTATTAGACTTACTTGTTTGATTTTTATTTACCAAAACTCATATTTTTGGATATCGTTTAGAAGATTTTATGAATATTTAAAATTTTTCGCAAGAAATATTAAATATCTCATGTGAAATTTTGGCTTAGTAATGGGTAAAATGAATGCAATTTTTGAAATCAAATTTTTATTTGGTCAAAGAGGTTTTGCTGAAAGTTCTTGTTAAAACTATTTACGTAGCTCTTTTTCTGCCATGGTGCCTTAAAATAAGATTCCAAAGGCTTCAATTAAATTTTTATGCTTTTTTTTGTGTTTGTTTAGGGCATTTATTTCGTTTTTATAACTTTTAGCTAGGCTTCTCAAGGTCCTTCCTTATGTTTTCTATAAGACATTTACTCAGGTTGCTTTGAGACTGATATTTGAGCCTTTAGGTCTTTTATTTGAGTTGTAGGGATTTACAGTTTTTAGGCACTACTAGGTATTAATATGTTAATCATATTGATAAATATTATTTATTGAATAAATAGAATTAATTAATTCCTTAAGAATTAATTTACGTTAAAAATAAGCGGCCATGTTTGTTCAACGGTCAATAGAATTTAAGGAAATTTTTAATTATAAGATAACACAAATACATATAAATTAATAAAATTAATCCAAAGAATTTAAATCAAAAAGAATCAGCCATATTGTTTATCGGCCAATCAATATAAATCTAATTAAATATATAAGTGAAATATGTAATGTATGTTAAGTTAAAATTCCTAAGACTTATACTTATTTTTTTTCAAAACTTAAGTTTTTGAAACTTTTAATTGAGTGTTTTAGCTTTATTGATATTTTTAGGGTATTTCTATCAGATTTTTCCCTAAGCTCCAGTTCTCAAAAACTTTTGCTTATATTTTATATTTAGATTTTTTTTTAGTTTTTTTCAAGTTTTAACCAATTATTAAAGGCTTATACTTAAGCTTTTGTTGAGATTTTTATTCATATTTTTAAGATTTTTTATTTTTTTTTTAAGATTTCAAATTGGAGTCTATAATGTCATTTATGTGGCTATTAGTCAAAATTTTTTCCCTGCAATCCGATAAGTTGCTTCTTTTATTTAACTGTGCTCTTCCATAAAATTTGAAACCCTCAAAATATATAAATTCTAATTACATAAAAAATTAGTGTTTATTAAAGGCAAAAGCTTTAAAAAAATTTAACATTAGTTAAATTAAAGTTTTTAAAGATTTTTGAAACATTTTATAGATTTCTTCTTTCAAAGCATAAAATATTTTGCATCTATTTAAACCATAATCTTGCAATCAAAAATAACCTAAAGCATAAGCTTAAAAAAGTTTTCTCAAATTCTTTAACTTTTATTTCAACGAAGGCCTCTCTAAGGCAAATGACCTACAGACCATTTCACCTAGTAAAATTTTACGGGGTAGTAAACTTCTGGGGCTCTCTGAAAATTATGACTATTTATTTATGGAAAATAACAATTTTTTATGTAAATACTTTGATTAAATCTACGGAGTCAAACTGTGTCCTTATTATAAGGTTGTGTCGATTTGTATTGTAAAAATTTAGATTAATTTCAAATTTATCAATCTAAACATCGTCCTTCATTGAAAGAAAGTTTCCCCGTGTGAGAAGTACTGATTTTGTATATTTAGCTACATATTAAATTAATAATAAAAAACTGTTTTTCTTAATTTCACTAAACATTTTTATTTAATCATTTTTATATATAAAATTTTACAAATTATATCACAGATAATAATTATGTTAAAAAAATTTATTTTTATTTTAATTATTGAAAATCTTAACGATTCGAACTAAATCGAAAGTTTTAACAATTTGGCCATACAACAAAAAAATCAGGGAACAATTTTCATTAATATTTATTATGATTCTGTTTTGCAGAATTTCTTTTGACTTTTTTATTTTGATTGTTATATTCACAACGGAAGCTTAAAATTTAGTAGCGACAACTCCAACAATGATAAATAGTTTTACATTTGGTTTTTTAGAAGTAAGTTTTTTTCTTTTTTTAAGTTTACATTTACAAGACTTTAGAGAAACATAAACAAAGTTAAAATTTTTTTTCTACTTGCTAAATTTTTAATCAAAAAGGCACTTACAGTTGAGTTCTTTTCTAGCTTAAGGTAAATTTTAAAATATTTAATATTATTTTTTTGTTTGTAGTTTTAGTTTTTTAATTCGGTTTTAAAGAGTTTTAGTTTAATTTTCATTATATTTGATTATTTGATGTTATTATTGGTTAGAAAAAAAGAAAACTTACAATCCTAATAAACATTTTTTTTGCAGTACAATATTTTAAAAATTTCCTCTAAGTAATTAAAATATTTTTACCAAAAAAATAAAATATATTTTTAAAAAATTTTAAATAACAATTTTTAATACGGTGCTTTAGTTATTTTGACATTTCCAAATCAAATAAATTAAAGTTTTTATTTAAAAACAATAAGTTCTGGCAGGAGAATCTTTATTTGATTTACAAATAACTGAAGGACTAGTTGTTATTGGAATATTTTTTTGATCTATGGATGTTAGGTTTTGTCATCCATAGTAGAATTGTGAATTTTGTGGTACTCCAGAAGATAATGTCCTTGGTGCAATACCATCATAATGAAATATTTCACTAGGTTGTGGTTTATGTTGTTGTGCATGAATAATTTGTGCAGATATCGGTCGGCGCATGACTCCTTTTGTATCAAGAATATATCCACCAAAAGTTGGTGCAGCTGTATATTGTGATAATGATGTTATAGGAACAATTGTACCTTTTAAATAGGATATAAATTTGGATATTGCTTAATTTAATTGCATTGTGTATATTTACCAATGGTACTATTAACATGTGATGATTGCCCAACAAAAGTGCTCGACACACCAATTATATCTGGAGATTGTCTAGGACACATTAAAGGTTTCGTAGGTAAAAGCATTGTTGTTGATGTATGTGAAACATTTGATGGTCCAAGACTTCCATATAGACTTGAAGTTGGACCATATGGAATATAATTCTAGAAATTCAAATACAAGACTTTTTTATTCAAAACCTCTTTTTGAATGTGAAGTTAATCCAAAATTATTATATTTAACAATTTATGTAACTATTTAAACCTGTATTTACCTCATTTTTTGAAACACTTACAACTGGAATAGTTGTTAAATCAATATCAGCATCAATTTCTGAAATTGAATCATTGAAACCATTTGGTATTGTTGTTGTTTCACCCTTAGTTGATTGTGTTGGTGTATTGTCTAATGATGTTTGTTTTTTAAAAACAATTATACGTATTGCTATTATAAATAGTAATAAAAATATTGTTGCTGAACCAGCAATTAATAAATATAAATAAAGACTTTCCTTGCTACCTGTAATTAGAAAATAAAATAGAATGTTAATATTTGGATAAATATGTCATAAGAGCTTAAGAACGAAAGTTTTTAAAATAATTTTCATAGAATCCGTTAAATATATTTTTTTAAATTCCAGTTTTTTGCATGAATATTTTTTGAGCAAGAAGACTGTTGAATAGAAAGCGAGTAGGTAAATACCCATGAAAGATGAAAGCACGTTTTTGGTATCATCGATGAAATTATTTAATGATAGTATCCACCTTAGACACATTCTACACAGGCCAACTCCCAGCAGAAAACTCACAGCGAAACTGGTTATTTTCATACAAAACTCACAGAATTGCAGTGAGTTTCTGCTGTGAGTTGGCCAGTGTAGAATGGGTCTTAGATAACACCTCCGTTCTTACTTTTCAACTAGTATTAAGGAAAGATATTTACCACTGCGATTATATTTTTTATACATATTCCACAATCAACTTTCGTTCTGTTAATATTTTCCAAACATTTTAACATGAAATTTGATGCTATAAAAATTTTTCCAGAAAGTTTATCAAAAAATTTTTCTTTGAAAAATTTAATTACTATTTGGTGTCTACATGTCCTATGTGTTGTGACCGTTGTGTTAATTCGTTGCATAATTCAAAAATTAAAAATTCATCCTATATTGTATAAAACAATTTCGAAATAAATCAAGAAAAATTTAGTTTAATTGTTTGTCAATTCTAACAAAAAAGTTAATTTTAACATTTTTCTAATTCCACTATTTACCTAAAAACTTAATTAATTTTTTACTGTTTCAAGTTTAAAGTTTCTGTCCAAAAATTTTTAAATTCATTTACAGAACGTAAAGATAAATTTTATGTTAGACATAATGTTGTTTAACAGTCCCTTAAGGACACATTTTAAAATTGAATTTTACTTGTTTTAAAAATTTATCTACTTTTTGCGGAAATATAATCACAAGTGCCAAATTTATGACCTGGTATATACCAAAATAGAAATTTCTAATACCCTAGCCCTTTGAAAAATAACCAAAATATTTAGATATAGGCATAAAATAGTTGTATTCCCTTAATTTGATCGTTTTTAAAACAATTAAAGGTTTACTTTCCAATAAAATGTTTTATGGTTAAGTAATAAAAATGAAAAATGAAAAAAACCTCCCATTTCTGATATTTTGATGATTATTAACGACAATTGTGCTATTAAATTTTTGTTGCTATTGTAAATTGAAAATTGCTAAGAAGCTTTGTATTTACTCAAAATGGAAACAAAATTAATTTCTATGATTTTTTATTTATTTTGTTTTATTGTCTTTGTTAAGAGAAAAATTTTACTTTTGATTTTTGACATTTTTTTTTTTATTAAATTATTTCCCATCAAATTAAATTTTAATTACTTATTAAAATTGATAGGCAGAAACATAGTTAATTGGTTGCAGTTCTTTTCTTTTTAATGAAATGAAAAAAAAAATTAAAGTTAAGGATATATAAAGTATTTTCCATTTCTTTTTTTTGATAATCATCAATAAAATAAATCTCTAAATTTTTTTTATTGCTTGGAATTTTATTCTCAAATTTTTATCATTTTGCCAGGAGTTTATATGTTCCTATAAGAGTGTGGGCTGGAGTATCATTTGTAGAAAGTTTAATTTTTCTACTTGAAAACATATTTCATCTAGGATATATTTGAGGGACTTTTACATTCGATATTATTATTGGGGTAGGAGTAATTTTCTTTACTTTTTCGATACTATTTTTTATTGTGTCAGCTTTCTTAGATTTTATTTTTTAGTAAACAAAAAGTGTTATAAAAAGCAGTGTCAAAGGGAATTATTTGACTAATTTATTACCATATATAAATTATATATGCATCCTTTGCTAAATAAGGGTGACACGTTCTTCTAATGCCTTTTTATTTTTACTTTTATTTTTCTTTTGGCATCGAAAACTAAACTAAATTTCCTTTTTTTTTGTTTTAATATAAATTCCTCATTTGGAATTTTAGTATTAAAATTTATTGAAGTAACACCAAGAGAATACTTTAAATGAGAATATTTATGTTAATCCTTTATATATTGAGCGTGAATGTTATAAAATAAAAATTATTTGATTTTGTTTGAAAATAAATAACATTTGATGCATATAGAAAAGGTTCACTGTACTAATAAGGAAAATTTGATTTATTTTGATTTTAAGAGCTAAACATTTGTTTGGGATTTTCGATTTTTTATTAAAATGAAGTAGCTAAAATATCTCACTTTAAATTTATTACTAGAATTTGGTTTTATAAAGTATTAAAGGATAAACTTGCTTTGAGATATAGTAGGTGTATTGAACTTTTTTAGCTAAGCTGGTTTCAGTTAATACTGGTTTCTTTTTCAAAGTTAGAGATGGAATTTATTGAAGGTAGTACATGGATTACAAGTAATGACTATTACCGCTTAAGCTAGTGGTTTTGAATTAATATTTTATAATCACCCAATGTAATGTAAAAAGAGTGCGCAGCAATCAAAGATGAAAAATTTGGGCCAAAATCTCCGTTTCATATTTTATAAATATAAACAATAGAAAAAAACAGATCTAAAAAGCATTTTGGTAATGATTCCTTAAGAATACGTACGATGAAAGGATAAATTTCTAAATGTTGTCAAAATTACCCAAATAATATTTTTTTTAAACTTTTTTTTTAGATTTCAACTATCTGAATAACTTATTTGAATTAAATGATCTTTAAAAAAAGATTCTTACTTTGAAAAAGGTTAAGATTTATGTTGGAATAAATATTTTATCAAAAATTTTTGAAACCTTAAAAATTTAAAATTTCACTAACAATAATAAACGACTTTAAAAACTACTGTCAAACCAATTTAAATTAAATTTAAAGTTGAATTTACCCATTACAGCAATTGAAATTGAGATCTATAAAACATTCTTGCAAACAATAAAATTCATTGTTTGTAATTCTATTACAAGTATCGATTGAAAACATTTTTGCCTATTTTAGCACAATTGTTTATCTTTGTTATTTTAATTTAAACTTTTCTTTCTTTTGTTTTTATGTATAAATTGAAACCATTAAATTTCACCAAACAGATTAAAATTATAGTGACATGAAAGTGGTGGTAAGATTTTTGAGCTAAAAAATAATTTTTATAGTAGAAATTGAATTGTTAATAGATTTATATTGCGATAAATTTTAACTCTAATAAATAATTCTTTAAATACAATCAATAAAGATCCAAGGAAGTAGTTGAATTTTATGTAATATCAAAGTGAATGCAAGAAACAGAAGAAAAGTTTAATCTTTTCTGAAATATGTCTTTGTTTTGTTAAATGAATGGATCAGCAATATGGCTGAGATAAACAGATTAAGATTTAAAAGTTTCCTTTGCTCAACCAATAGTCTCAATAATTTTTTAAAAACCAATATTGTATATAAGATTAGCGCGATTAAATGAAATAAATTTAGCCTTAAGGGAGCTAAGATGAACATTGTTTTGGGCAGCTAATCTCCATTGAAGATTTTGATGGTAATACTGCTACAATAACCAAAATGAAAGAAATATTATCATTATACAATGGATCTTCAACTGGCTTAGAGTCTGTTGGTAGGCTGAAGAATATTTCTTACATTCCTTTAGATTTTATGGGGTTTCAATCAAGAAGAGTTAGATAATTTTACCTTTTAATAACCGGGAAAAAATGTTTACTTTACATCATTTTTGGCTGTTAGCCAAAAGTGGTACAATGTTAATAAAGAATCTGAAAAGCCGTCTTGCATCATTATAATGCAGATACACTTAATAGAGAAGTTTGGGGTTTAGATAAACGCATTTACTTGAATTTTGATATACGTGAACCAAGAAAGTAATTCTTGAGTCAATAATTTAAATAATCATTTCTAGCAAATAAAGTATATTTACTTGCTACCATGTTGAGAGCATATTTAGTTGCCATCATCTGCATTTTATTTTCAGTGCATTTTCTCTAGCAAATGTGTTTTTAAAGTAGAAAAACCTCTACTCCAAGCTAAAAAGTCATATATTTCTGAGTTGATAACTAATGATTTCCTTTGGCTTTTAGCTGTCAAGTAAAATTATTAGATTTTCATGATGATTTGTGGATGGTTTTTTACATCATCTCTTAGACAATTAGAGCGCTTAAAAGTCAGCTTTTAAGTATGCCGGTTTCTGATTGAGCTAAATGATTTATAGAGAAGACATCCATTCTTCTTAAAGTACATTTAGTTAATTCCATAACTTTCTATGAAAAGCCCATAATTAAATGTACTGAAAGGAAATGTGTATCTTCGGTATTAGCAAGGAATTTGATGATATCTAAAAGTGAAATGAATAAAAAGGATAATATTTCACAAAACATCAAAATCATTTTTGTCAAAACTTTCTTTTTCTCTTTGCTTAACTTATCAAGCAACCCTGGTACGATATTTATAAAATGATTAGTCCTAAGATCTAAGTACGCTAAGATTAATTTATGGGCTTAATCTATTGACCATAAAGTTTTTCAAGTAACGGGTAAAAAAAATTTAAAGGAAAAAAAAATTCAACAGGATAGCTAGTGAGCCTTAAATTTCTTTCTTTTCTGTAATACTTAAAATGATTTGGAACACAAATTAGTTTTAGTTTACTTAGTTTTAGAATAGAGATTTATACGGTATATATTTCTTTATTAACGTAGTCCTTCACACAAAAATAAAAAAAAACTAAAAGAAAAGCTATAAATTTCCTTACTTACAATTAGTAAACTAAATTAATAAAATGTAAATAAAGCTTACATCAATTTCCAGAATAAAAAACTTTTTCGCTGTTGAAAGGTTACATAAGCATTTGAAATATTCAAGTATAAATTATTATAAATTTAGCGAAAGAATTATGGTTTTTGTGTTCTTTCATATCTTTTTGTATAGATTTATTTCATGGCTTACAATGTAGAGTAAAATTAAAGTCTGCAAGTAATATAAATATATTAAATGGGGATTTTCTTTAAGCCTTTTGAATATTTATATTCTGCATATAAAAAAAATAGTACACTTTTTGGAGGATTAAATAGTCTTAAAATAAAATTAAAATAATAATAGAGTGTAAAATTTTAAAGTGAACAATAGAATCAACTAAAAAGGTATATTTGATGTTTATTACCTTAATAGCTACTAGGTAATAGCATTTATATACTCTGTGCCAAGAATTTTAGATTTTATGGTAGTTACCCTTAGAGATTTTTTGTTTCTGCTTTTATCAATGTCTTACTTTGGCATTGAAATAGGTCAAAAACTTTTAATTGAATTTTATTTACTTCCCCCAATTTTTTTTTCCTTTGGGAAATCATTTTAATACAATTTCTGTTTTAATTTTTTGTTTCAATTTTTCATGTGAAATGAAATCATTATTGGAAAATAAGATTAACAGAGTTTTTGAACTTTATATCGTTTAACTTGTTAAAATTGACCTAATAAAAATTCAAGGAAAAATATGGTCAAAAAAAAAATAACAGCTGGGAAATAAAAATTTCTATATATAATTTTCGTATTAAGAGAAAGTTAAAATACGGAAAACAGTGGCAAAAAGAGTAGAAAGATATTGCATTGTTTCACTTTTGATTAATAAAATTAACAGTAAGCGAGGCTTAGAGACTGGATGGAGTGTACTCAAACTGATGTTACGATATTCTACAGCACAAAGTTCACTATTTTATATGTAAGATGTATTTATAATACTGGTCTAAGTACGCTAAGGCCGTGGACATACTCGCGGCTGGTTGCTGGCTGGTACTTGTTGCCAAACATTTTAGTGTCACAAACTAGTAGCGGGGCTAGTTTGTGAACAAGTTTTAAAAATAAAATGTTTTGCAACAAGTACCAGCCAGCAACCAGCCGCGAGTATGTACACGGCCTAAGTTATGGGTCCAGTCAGCAGTCTATCTGCTGTTTAGTTCCGGGAGGGTCTGAGTTTTAGCTCAGAGAAGTAAGAGGAAAAGTAATCGCAACAATTTTTTAGAGGCTAATCTTTATAAAAAAATTATGCATTAAATTGCAATCAGATCACATTAAATGTTTTCGAAGACTGGAAGAAAAAGGTTTAAATTTTATGCTAGAAGGGAATTCTAACAACAAATCCTTATACAAGATTCTTCAAATTTATTCTAACAAAAAAATTTCAAGATTTTGTAACCTACGTGTCATAATTTATGCATTCTAGTAACTTAAGCCTGTTCCTAAATATTAAGAAACTACTTACCAAGTGAAGATTATTTAGAATGAAATTTACGACAGAGATGCTTATTAAACCCTGTCTAGCAAGCAAAAAATAAAAGTTCTGGGAGTCATGTATTCGTAGATACTTTAAACAAAGTGTAGATTCTAAAGCATTAAGAAAACATTTTTTTAGTCACCAAATTGCTACTGGTTAAGTAAAAGATTATCAATGCATGCATTGACAAAGCCCTGGATCTTAGGGTATTAAGTATTTGACTGTATTTAACTTTTTTGAAAAAAAAAAAAACTATTGCGTTTTCTTTTACTAAGTCTGAGGCAAAATGCCAAAGATTGTTAGAAAAATTTAACAGTATCCCAACTATGTACAAAAATTTAAGAACTTTTACAGCTTCCAAAGAAAACCTAAGCTGCATTCGTTATTATATGCCATTTGCTTCTTATTTATACTAAAATTCTTTAACGTCTATTGAATAAGAAACTTAATCTCATTTAGTGTCTTAAGAACTTTTAAATTTTTAATAAAATGAACAATATAAAGTAAAATATAGTGAAGAGCAGTTGCTATGAAAACTAATTGTGTGAATTGAATGTATTTTAACTCCTTATTTTAATAAATTGTTTTTCTTTTGTTTCCTTTAAAATATTTGAAATTATGATTTCCTTTGATTGTAAGTAAGTACACTTTATTTTAAGATATTAATTATTAACTTCATTTAATGTCAAAACTTTGAATTATTTCTATAGACTTTTGATACTTTTTGAAAACGAAATTAATGAGACCAAAGGAATTGTTGAACGATGAAATGCTCTTTTTAAGTTGAAGAAAATTGAATTGAAATTCAAAGGTTTGATTAATTTATGACACAATTCATTCAATGATCTACAGAATAATAAATCAAGGACTAGAGAAATATTCTAGTGCTATAAATTGAGGTGGTTTTTCTTCTGATAATAACAATTTTAAATACAGGTAATTTGTTTTAAATCTTTGAAAATAGTCTTTTGTTTTGCCAAATAATATTATCAAGTCCTTAAAGATGGCTTAAATTAAGCTCAATTTGAAAAACTAGCTTATTTAAGTTATAGAGTTAAACGTTTAGGAGCTAATAACATATTTTTATCTGTATTTTACGTACAATAAAGTCCGGTTTTGGCCTCGAAGGAACTTTTTTATTTTGTTAAAAATTTTAATACTTTATCGCAGCAAAAAATTTTAGGGGGAGCCTTATGAATTTCAAAGAACATTCTAAGAGAGTAATCACTATATAATTGTACCAGTCGTAAGTTCATTTTAAGATATTTACAAGAAAAACTATTTATAAATTAATTTATATTATGTTCAATCGATCTACGTAATTCATGTAATCAAAGTAATCAAAGAGGAATTATTTTCTTTTTTCAGCATATATGTATTACTTCACTAAAATATATCAAATTAGGTTTAAGTTTGGATATTTGGAATCAATTTAAAGTCAAAAGTCAAAAATGAAGTCAATCAAAATAATTAAAAAAAACATTTTTTCAAATTTAAAAGATACTTTTAAATGAATTTTTAGCCAAATGCTTGGGAACAGTTATGCTGATTGTATAATTAAAATATTTAAGGCATATGCATATTTTACTTACTTAGAACTAGTAAGAATTTTTAGAAAGTGCTTAGTTGTTGTTGTTTTTAAATATTTACAATAAAGCAAAAAATGCTTTAGCCCTATTTCCTACTCTTAATTGAAAATAAAATTTCATGAATTTATAAGTTAATTAGAGATATAAATATTTCGGAAAAAAATTACAACCAAAAAATGAATAGAGAATGATATTAATTACACGAAACTTCTTGATATTGCTTTAAATTATTAAAAAAAGTGAATTTTTTTTTCAGTTTTATGTATTTTATTTTTTATCTGAATAATTCTAAAAATTTGTTTTATTAATATATGAGAAAGGTATCACAATTAAAGTTTGAATATTTATAAAGAAATTATTTTGTAATTAATCGCAAATAACAAAGAAAATGCTTATATACATCCTTAAAGTATTTATAAAACACTTCAAATGTCTTATTTCTCTGGAAATATTATCGAAAGAGATACAACAATCTTTCAAATTCAGGTAAGATTATGTATAATTATTTGAGTGAATCAACAAAATAAAATGGTAGAAACCCTTTGCACCTTGCTTTCGGTTTTTATCTACCCTACTTCAGGCTCGTTTTGCTATTATATAAACATTAAAATGGTGCTTCAGCAATCGAAGGCTCAAAATTATATAATATATAAAAATAAGTGCTTTTGGACCTATTTCCAAATCAATTGTTAAATAAACTCTTCAATATAAAACAAAGGATTAACGTGGTAAGCTTAACAGCTGAATTTTTCGATATTTTCATGGTAATACAAAATTAATCGCTAGTTGAAGAAGTTATCGATTTTAGAAAAAAATAATTACTGAAAGAGTTTAGTTTTTTTTTGAATAATGCATAAAAATAGGATAAAAATAATCTAAACAAGTTTTCCCTTTGATTGATATCACATGAGATAGCTGAAACTTTTTAAAGAATACCTTATTCATATTTTGCAAAAATAATTAGTTGCCATAAGATAATAATTCTTTCTCTAATATATCACAATTGAAAGAAAAAGAAAAGATCTTTCGTTACACTTCCGACTCAAATGGAAGTTTACTGAATAAGGAGTACTAAACTAGAGACATCGAAAACACAATATTTTGCCAGTAGGAAAAATATTTTCATTTTTTTCTGATTTATTTAGAAAGGAAAAAACTAATTAAGCTCTAAAGAGTTCAAAGATCTTAAAAAGTACTGAGTTAAACACATTTTTGCTTAATAACTGAACCCAATTTTGCAGTTACGGTCAAATAATTATGCAAAAAAGGAATGAAAACGTAGAAAAAGGTTAAGGATTAATTTTTATTTTTTTAATTTTAACAAGGAAAAAAAAAATTGTAAGCTGTAAGTAGAATAGAAAAAAGAAACCGAAATGATAAAATATTATATACAATACCTGCAAAACCATTATTTTGAGTTTGTTTGATCAAAGGATCTGAGCTTGTAGGTGGAAGTACTGTTGTCACATTAATACTTCCTGATCGAGTCATATTACTCTGAAGTTTTGGAAATGCCTCTGATTCCTTATAAAATTGATCTTCATCATAAAAATCATTTGTATCTCCTTCAAAATGTTCTGGTTCATCAGGCTCTGGCATTGACTCAAAGCGATCTTTTAAAACTTGCTTTGGAACTGCAAATAAAGAGAAAACGAAAATTTTTGTTGATTATTTTCAAAACATAAAATTCAAACATAAACAAATGAGCAAACAAAAATTTTATTTGTCATAACTTACCACAAGTATAAACAACTTTAAGATACATCCGAGAATTAGGTCGGCAAGGTGATCCAAATGTAGCTGAATCTGCAGATAGATTACATCTTCTCCGGCCATGGCATATTTGCATCACAGTTTCAGTTGCATAAGATGCAAGACAATCTGATTAAAATAAATTTCGTAAATAAAATGAATTGAAAGTTTCTGTTTTTTTTATTAATTACTTTCTTCTTTGACTCCCTGTGGTTGTGGGCATTGAATACTTTCATACTCAGTACGCCCAAAACTAGAACTATAAACAGCAATTCGTGAGTATGGATTACATTCCAGTTGAACAACATCATTTTCACATGCCACTTTACTACGAAATTCATCTGAGAAATTATAAACAATTTAAAATTAGAAAATTTATTTGATCAATAAGTTAAATTAACCTTAATAAAAATGTAATTAAATTACATTTAAGAATATTCTTAAATTATCCTCTTTAACATATAATTATATCGAATGTTTTTTATATTACAAACATTAATTTCAGTTTGGTGACATATTTGTAAGTCCCAACCGAATTCAATCAAGGAAGCATAGAACTCAAAACATTTCGATGGTTAGAGGTGGTGATATAATGGCCACAAGGATTATATTCATAGTTAACATTCTCTCAAATACATAATAATGATTCAATGACAAATTTACGATACTATTTAGAAATTTGTGTAAGCAAATTACTTACTAATAGTCCTAGGACAACAGTTGTAATTAAGGTTAAATATATTTGAAATAATTGGTGTTTAGGATTGTTGAATGTACGTTATGTGTGTGTTACTTTTAAAAAAATTCTTTAATAATTTTTAATAAGAATAAAATTCTTTTTTGTATAAATTAAGAGAAACTTTTTAATGAAACAATAAGTAACAAATGTTTAATATTAAACGAAGAGATTTATTGAAAAATTCTTTATCTTTTCGAATAACAATCCTTTCATAGAATGGAAGAATGTAAAATTGTTTTTGGCGTAAATTACCACTGTAAAAAACATAAATCCATTTTTTGACTAAGGTATGGCTGTTTGTGTATTTGAATAGTTTTGAGTGTTCTGATTGGCTCTTTTGACATTTTATTTAAAATAAAAATCAAACTTGTCTATAACTTTACTTAGGATTGATTGAGAATAATAAGTTAAGTTTTTCATATTCTTAAAATAATCGAAACTAAAGTTGACAAATGTTGAAAATTTAAGCTAAAATCCGTTTTCAGCTGTCTTTAGGAAGAACAAAGATCCTAATTAAGATCGTACAGAAAATAGGCCAGAATCACTAGTATCTCTTATAATATTTTCTGTACTAAATATCATCTTTCAGTTAAATTTTTGTTGTACTAATATAGCAAAAAATGCAACCAAGAACAATAAAAAAAAGAACAGAAACACATGCATAGTTTTTTAATGAAACTATCAAATTCAAATAGATTGCATAGACAAGAAGCTTAGTGAGATATTCTATGGTCACTCTTACAATTTATCATTTTTTCATATTGAAGATTTACCCAATTTATTATTAACATAGTCTTTTCTTTTAAGTTGCAAGTTTTAAATTAATTTGTTTTATTAAAAAAAATTGAATTTTTAATGATAGTCCTGATTTTGTCATATGCCAATAGTTTGACTCGTCATTTGTTAACTTTAATCTTATTTTGTTAATAAGCAAATTTCCCTAAACGGAAATTAAAATTTTTAAAATTCAAAAAAGCCAAAAAAATTTTATAGATAAATATACCTTAACACTATTGATTATAACTTAAAAAAAGAAACAAACTCTTAAGCTAAAATATGCAAAAAATAAAATATGTAAGATGTCTGCCACTGATGGAAATCATATACAAAGATAAAAATCATATAACGTTTCTTTTATCAGATATGTATATTAAACGAAAAAACCAAAAACCCTTATTAAAAGGTCAATTATTTTTCATTATCTTTAAGCATTTAATTTAGTAAATCATCTTGTGAATACTATTAAGTGTCCTTTAAAAACAAGCTAACAATGAATGGTTTTCATTGTTGATCAAGAGTATACTGAGAGTATTAAATATGTAAATTTTGTACTGTGTTGTTCTATATATAATATATATATATATCTAATGTAATGTAAGTAAAAGTCCTTCACGAAAAATTTTAAGACAGAAAGTCAACAATCTTCTAAAGAATATCTAAAGCTTAATTTTGTTTTTGTTTGCTTGTTTCATCAGGTAACCTTGGTGTTAACAAGTCAAATGCATTGTGTCAAGGATATTTTACCTGATATTTAAAATACATAAAAAAACTCAAACAAAATGATACGGCAAAGCTTTTTTGTGTTTTTTGTATGGAAAATACACAAAACTTCTTTCTTTTTATAATACGTTTTATTGTTTAAAAAGTTCATATGGGTACAGATATGAGTTGTTTGGTGCATATTCTGAAAAAAAAAAAATAAAAAAAAATGATTAACAAAACAAACTTTCAAAAAGGCTTTTTATCAGGCCTCTTACTAGGAATTTTTTCAATTTTCAGCTTACTACAGGATCATTAAAAATAATTACTCACAAAACTTTGTAGTTTAAAAAATATATTTTTCCTTTTTATGTTTTATTTTTTTTTTTTGGATAAGAAGTTAAATGGATAAAAGTTACTAAAATCTCAGCTAAAATATATGAGAAATATTGTTTAGGGATTTCTTTTACTCTTTGATTTTTTTCTGGGAATATGTATTTTAACAACTTTGAACAATTAAACCTTCGAGGTAAGAGCGCATTAACTTTAACCTAAACTAAAATTAGTTTTCATAGTTTTGACTTTTCTTTGTAAAAATTTTGTACTATTACTATTTTAACTATTTGTGTTTTGCTTTTCATTAGTTTTTAATCACTTTTATGTTATGTTTTCGTTGACTTAATTACATTCGGTGTTTCTAAAATTAATTAAAATATTCAACGCAAAGAAAACAGAATTATAACAAAGCTTAAGAAAATTAGAAAAGCATGACAGAAGAAGGTGAAATTAAGAAGCATAAAGGATATTATTTACGATGGAAAATTTGTTTGTAATGCACAGATCAATACTAGGAGAATCCTAAAAATATAGACAAACTTATTTTGCTTATAACTTTTTAACATGCATTTTTCATAGAATCCTTATAATATAACTAAAAAAAAAATTTTACTTATTTTGTTTCGGGTGCAAACTCTCGCTTACTCCCAAATCGGGGAATAAATTCTCTGGATTCAAGCTTCGCTTGTATTAATCTTGCACTTGATTTAGTATTGCATTAAGACATAGATACCTCCATCACTCTTTTCATATTCAACCGCCTGAATATGATATGGTAGATTTGAAAAAATCTTTTTTCATCGCATCGAGACTAGTTAACTTCGAAAATACTTTTTTGGCACACTCCAAGAGCCTAGGGTATGCGGGCATAAATTCTTGATCAAAAGAATTAAATTTCAGCTAATAAAAACTTTTTTAAGAAATCTGGGTGCTCCAAATCCCACTGTCTTTAGCTTCCATTAAGTAATCAAAGATTTTTTCGTTACTAAATGTATTATATAATAAAAATGTCATGGGTAAACTTACTAATTTGAGTTGCATACAAAAAATATAAAAATTATTATAGTTATGGAAGACAGAGCTTTCAAATTTATTTTAACTTAACAAAAAGTAAGAATAAAAATAGACAAAATTTTATATTTTTGTTTACTTACATGGACGACATTTATATGCAATCTCAACAAATTTTCGGACACGAGGACATGGATCAGTGCTTATGCTAGTACTATGGAATTTGATGCTACCACTTGTATCTCCCACTCCACTATTTGTTCCAGGCGTATATCCTAATGGTAGTGCATTGAATTTACAATGCTTTTTCTTTTGGCAGGCTTCCACAACTGTCTGAAGTAGTGAATACTGTGAAATAAAATGAAAAATTTTGAATAAATTTAAGGAAAAACAAAAACAAAACAAACAACTTACAAAAGAAAAAATAGAGAGAAAAATACAAATATGAAAGATAGTATTAGCAATATTTTGTTTTATTTTTGCTAACAAAATAAAATTCTAAAAGATTTATGTATACAAATGGGCTTTTCGAAAAAGAAGCAAAATTAGGCACTCTTCCAAAGTGGCTTCCATTTTTATGAGTTTGAATTGATGTAAAATTTTTGTAATATTAAAAGTGATTACAAGTAGCTGAAATGCGAATTTTATTACTAAACTAAATTTCTTGCTCAACAAGCAAAATTAAATTTGATTGTAGTAGAAAGCTGCAGGATATACTTTTCAGCTTAAAAATATTGTTTTCGAATGGTTATTGTAAAATAAGATTCTATTTATTAAACTTAATTTTCTTTTGTGAACACATGTAAAATAGCTTAAGTGTAGAGATCTAATATAATTTTAGTTATTGATGTGGTGCATATGTTACGCTATTCTTTTTAAAAGTAGTACATCTCTTGGTTTTATTCATTTATTGATTTAAAATTAGTTTGAAAATTATTTTTTTGCTAGAGTTCAATGATGTGCAAAATAAGGCATCTTTATTATGCCTTATGTTATCAGGGTCAGTTTATTTGTGTTTGTCAAGCATGAGAAAAATTCCATTTATTTAATGTTATTATCAGACCGAAGAGCTTAACTGCCATTAAATTGATGAATTTCTTTATAGCTCATTCTTAGTGTCTAACTTCGAACAATTTTGTTTAACGAAATTATATTGGAAACTATTTCTACGTGTTAAAGCTCAAATGTTTCGCTTGTCAAGCTAAACTTATTGTTTAAATATCTGTAGATATTTGCATTCTGTAATAAAAAATAAAAACAATTGTTAAGTATATCCAATAGTTGTTAAAATTTCAAAAATAAATTGTTAGTTTCAAAGCTCTACTATAAAAAGTATTTGAGACTGATTATATCTGCAAGAATTATGAGTAAAAAAAGGTTGAATTTCATTTAAATGAGTTTTAGTTAGTATTGCATTTTAAATTTCATCCCCTACAACTTTTTCTTTGGGTTTAAAATTTATTTGAAATTGCATATTTAACTATAAATAGAAAGAAGAAGTAATATTTGCAAGGCTTTATATGAAATTAAAATAATTTAATACAAGTTAGGTGGTTGATCTATTGTAAGAACTACCCTTGTTTTGTCTAAGGGTGTTCACTTAAACATAATTAATGTTACCAAAAAAAAAAAGAAAGAGTACTTTTCTTCACATTTATCTGCTGCTGCTTTTCATTGATTTCTAGATTTCAATTTCAATTTTGTAGCATAGACATAGAAAAAATATTTTCATTGTTAAAAATAATAATACAGTTTTTATTTTAACTAATAGGGCTATAGTAAGTAAAAATGGTAATATATTAGTTTTTTAGGCCCCCTATTTAAACACCTTGAAATATGTTAAAATTTCATATACACTAAGAAAATAGCTAGTAGAATCCAATAATATCATAATTTTGTTAATCTTTGCATAGTTTTCAAGTTTTTTAGGTTTTTTTTTATCACTGTCAATTTTCAGGTTTCTATGCGTCTTTCTAAAACTTTTTAAATGGTTTATATTAATTAATAAACAGTGCACATTTTCTCCTTTATATTTTTTAGTAAATTTGCTCGCGCTAACCTTCGCAGACTTCATATTCTTTAATTAAAAGGTAGTGTGTTTGTAAAATATTTGTCGATGTCAACTGTAAGCGTTAAATTTTGTAGCCGAAAATTTTGAATTGGAGAAAACGAGGACTGCAAAATCTCTTAACAATATTAACAGTTAAAAAAAATTAAAACCAAAGTAAACATTGTTCCCAAAAAAGTTCATATGAATCAATTTAGTGAACATTCTAGAAAAGTAAGTTAACACCACTATGATGTCCTTTTGATTACTGCTTGACCAAGTTCTCTTTAATTTATTATTTTTAGCTAAGAGTTTAAATAAGTTTCATTTTGAAATTGTGTTTGCAAGTCAATGCCTTTATAGAATAAAAATAAAAATCGACAGCAAGTTAAAATAGGATTTTTTAATTAAATACAATAATCCTTTATAAATGAAAACAAATTCTATTTACTTTGCTTATATTTAAATTAACTGTAAGTTAAATTTAAATTCATCAACAAATCAATTTTAAAAGTTCAATTTTTTGATAAAAGCTTCTACTTTAGAAAAATAAAAACATAAACCTTGATTTAAAATTAGGAAATATGTTAAAACCCAATTCCTAATTTGTGGAATTCATTAAGGGCGTCAATGGAATAATGAAAAATTTTATCGATTTGAATGAAATATAAATAAACAAATTGTGTTTGTATAACCCAAATATAAAATTCTTCTAATACCTGTCAACTTCTATAAAGCTACGTGATTGTAAATACGATATATCCTTTAGGGACTGTATTAAAACTATTAAACTAAAACTATCCAAAATTTGGAAACCCTCCTCAAAGAGAACAACAGCTTTACTATTTTTAGATGCTTTTTAATTTTGTCCTTTTATTACATACATTTCTAAGGATAATTAAGACTAATTTAATTTTGTTCACATAATTAGAGTTAATGTAAGTTACATGTTTGTGGGCATCAAAATGATTTTATGGGTCTTATGGAAAACTACTAAAAAGATACCAAGGCCCCATGATACGATAATTTCTTGCATATTTAATTAACAGTTGTCTATATAAACCCTTAGCTTTGTAGAATAAGTTTTGCCATTAGTACCAAAAGTATTGAGTGTCAAAGCATGTCCAAGTTTATATCTCCTATTTAAGTTAGAGAAATACAAACGGTTAAGGATGCTGCTGTTCTATAAAAGAAAAATTGCTATCATAACATAACTTTGAGAGCATATCTTTTATTATAACTTCATTTAATTGGCTTTTAATATCAGTTGTTTTTCTTTAACTATTTCTTCATGATTGTGTGCAGTTTTTTACATTCTATTATTTTTAATGCTTTTTATGACCGAAATTATTAATATCTTAATCCCCGAGAACATTAATTTAGTTGAACAAATTATCTTTGAGCTTTGAATAATTTATCTTTTAAATGGAAAGAATTATTAAGATAGTCAATTTGTCGAAGTACTCAATTACTAAAAAATTTAGTAATATTTTATTTTTAAGAAAACTATTTGTTGGGACAAAATATTGCTTGTTAATATGTGTTCTTGGAACATTTATTTTATTGGAGCATTTATAGTCCTTTTTTAGATTCAATAAAATCCTAACTTAATCATTACTAAATTTTTTATTGTCTAAAGTTCATTTTTGAGAAGCTATTATAACTTCAAAATCTCTTAAACTTTCTCCAAATAAAAATTATAGAGATCCAAACTAAATTTCTTTATTCCCAAAACTCTAATTTACTAGAATTTTTCGAGCTATATCTGTTTATGGTCAAGTTATCAATTTTAATTGAGTTTAATATATTTATAAAGTTTATAAGATAGTAGAGTCAAATTCAATAAAATACGCATCAGTTTTCGTTATTCGCAAAATTTTCTCGGGTACAGACCATTTGGTGACGCGGATCAAATTAACAGTAGGCTACCTAAGCGTAGTCTATATATATTTTTCAAATTTCTACAAGTTTTGAGAATGATGTCTAATATGGAAATAATGATTGGCTCAGAATCCCATATATTCGCCAATAAACGTAATTAAGCCCGAATCAGTCGGTCCGAGGTGCAAGCTTCTGTCGCTTTCAAGGAGGCTAGAACTGTTACCGTTTTTGAAGTCGAAGAAAGTGCATTGTATTGAGCAGGGATTGCTGTTTAAGAAAATGTAAGTATAGCATGCCATTAAGCGACTTATACTGCACTAAACTTAACCTCGAACTTTAAACGCGTTTTTCTCGAAACTACTTCTTTCGAAATGATTGTGGTTTTAATATTACTTTATGTGACTTAATATCATTTATGAATCAGAGAATGATCGTTTTCTTTTTTTTTTATATTGAATTACTGTTTGGTCTAATATAAGTAGTGTCACCTGCAGGTCACACTTTCAAAAGACTGTGTATAAAGACTGTTTATAATGTTTTTTTTTGTGGAATAATTTTACTTAGAAAGAATTTATTTGTATAAAATTGATCTGAAATTTTATTTAAATACATTAGATTAATTAACGAATACTTTTGAGCCCTTTTCTTATATTTCATTGATTTCTACTCTTTTTTCTTTCACTATTTATTTATATGTATATATAGATACACATAGAAATAACATGTAAATCTTATATTGGATAAAGCTTTGATTTATGGATGCATACGTTCATAATCTTAAATTTGATGAATACATAGAATATTCGCCAATGACCTCTTTATTTGTTTTCAAACAAATAGAAATACTATTTTAAAGGTGTTTGAGTATTACATAAAGTATATGTTAAACGTATGATTAGGATTAGATGATCATTAAATGAGATAGGAAATTCTAGCTTTACGAATTTCATGAGAAGAGTGAAAGTCTTGAAAAGATTTATTTTGAAAACAATTTATTCAACGAATTTTTATTAGTAGAAATTTTATTTGAAATAGCCAAAAATTACGATAGTTTAATATTTTCTGTTCAAAAATTACACAATTTATTTTTCGCTTCGTCACAGTTTAAGACAGCACTTTGTCTAAAAATTTTTTAATAAAAACGTGTTTTGGTTTTGATTTATTTTTCTATGTTTTAAATGGATTTAAACTTTTTTTTTTTTTGAAAATTTATTTTCTCCCGTTGTCTTGAATCACATGGACCATGAAATTGGAATAAAATTTCATTTCTATTTAAAGATTACTAGAAGTAACTCAGTATTTAAAGGAAAAGCTTGGACCATTTTTCATAAAAAGGGTATAAAAACGTGCATAGGGAATTTTCTATTTGTCGATATTTATACTTTCCGTTTGTTTTGCGTGTTAGTCATATGAATTATGTTTGCATTTTATACGTAGGTGAGCAATTAATAATAACAACAATTCTGAATATTTTTATTTAAGAAGCAAATGACAAACCTGCAATGCATTTGACCATATGCATCTTTGAGAATTTCCTAGCTCTGCTTGATTTCCATCTGAGCTCTTGTTACTATAGCTGATATTTTGATTTGAGGATGTGATATTTAGATTAAATATTGCTTCATCTCCAGGATAGCCAGAGTTACATAAATCTTCTGTCAAGAGAGTATCTAAAAAAGATTATATTGCTTTTTAGTGCTATAAAATTTAAGTGTAATTAATTTTTCTTAGCATTAAATAACAAATGGTAAATGAATAGAATTTATGCGCTGAATTTAACATAAAATGGGATATGCAAGCTTACCAATGACCTAAGAGTTTGAAACCTGAACTGTTCTAAATTGTAGAGTGTTAGGGCATCTAGAAATATTTTGCAATAGATTCTCGAGTTTGAGTCTATAAAATTGAAAGGATTTAAAGTAATAAACTTTATTATTCTTTAACATTTGATTGAGGAAAGTATTTGATTTTTGGCTTTCTCAAGCAATGATGAGATATCTACTCAAATATCGGGTTGCTGTTGGAGGCTGAATGTTAACCAAAATTTAAACAGGATATTGTTTATACACAATGGGTGTTTTGAAATCTACATTCAACATACCTTTGAAAATATTCTATGCTTGCCATGTTTTAAAATCTCTTTCATGTAAGGAGAATGAAAAATCGGGTAGTGCTGATAGATTCAGGCTATGACAGTCTAAATAATGATATAATCCAAAAACTTTTAATTGATGAAGCCTTATGTATGAACAATTATTATTTTTTTTATGAATTTTCAAAAACCACTTTTAAATTGCTCCATCTCCTTCAAAAATTTAATTTTAGGTTTTTATTTTGATTGTTTTACCTACCTCTAGGACTTGGTTTCACAAATTGTGCCAATTCAACAGAAATACTTGTCCCTCGTGGGCATGCCAAGGATATTTGATCTGTGTCACATCCTGCCTTTTGATATGTCTTCAAAGTTGCGGACAAAAGAGCTGGTGTTAATAATTTTATGCAATTTAATTTCCCAGGATTAAAATTATCCAGAATTTGTTGAATTATATGAAAAGAAATGAAAAAAAGCCTTTTTAGAGGAATTATTTTTTAAAAATGCTTTTAAATTACTTTTTACTGCTATTATTTATTCAAAATGAACTTTTTCATAAAATGCTTTTTAATAAAGACAAATAAAAAGTTTTATTTGAAAAATTTCAGGTTGAAAAGAAATACACAAAAAAATCTTTCAAGTAGAATCAATATAAATTCCTTGAGAGAAAAGTGTCTTTTAGGAATCTTCCCATTGTTTTTTTTTTGTTTTTTGTCAATTTTTATAAAATTTTAATTTTCGTACATGAGAATGAAAAAAAAGTAAATCCATGTCCAAAAAATTACAAATTCAGGTCAGGGAGCTTAGTATCCATTAAAACTGCACACAAAATTCAAATTGAATACTTCATTATTCATAGAGTTATTTCAATATGTTTGCAAATCAAATATTATATGGCTGAAATAGTGATATGAAGTGCAGCATAAATATAATATCCTTTATGATTGCATGTTTAGGAAATGAGAATCATGTTTCAACCAATGTTCAATACATAATTTTTGCATTACGGGCATCATATTATGCTTATACTACCTAAGTAAAAAAATATTAAAACACTTAAATATTTTTCGTTTATTCCCAAAAAGCAACAAAAAAAATTGAATAAAATTCTTCGAATATTGTGATTGATAAGCTTTAGAAAATTTACGGATGAATAATTTAAAATAAGTTTTGATGAAGTTCATTGTCAAATGGTAAGGGTTCATCATTATTTAAACCTTCTAATTAGTAATTAGAAATTTTAAAGAGATTAATTTTAGACATAACAAAAAAAGAAGTTTAAATTAAGCATTCAAACTCTAAGCTGTTTGCTAATTAGAGAGAAAATTCGTTGAAATTTTCTAACTTTATACTGGATCCCTTGAAATTTAAGGAAAACATTAATTGTAATCAATTTCTTTTGTCCATGGAATAATGTATTAACAGTTTATTATTAGTGTATTACTTAACAATTAAATTATTTAATTATTCCATAAATTTTTTTGATATTTGCTATTATAAAATTATTTCTTGAAAGCCATATTAAAAAAATTCTGAGAGATATTGGTAGTTATTGAAAAGAATGAAAGGAACTCAAATAAAGAATATTATGAAAAAAATTATCAAAACACAAAAATATAATCAACAAAAGATGAGATTAAACAGTTAATAAAAGTACAAGGGGAGATATATTGTTTGAAAATATAAGAATAGGAAAATAAAACACAAAAATGAATAAAAGAATTTAGAATAGAAAAAAACACTTGAAGCAAAATTGGATAAGGCGATGATATAGAAGGAAAATAATTTGAATGTAGAAAAGCAAAAATACTGTGAATTGAGTTTATATTAAAAATTAGAAAAAAATTTAATGAAATATTTATAAAAAAATGTGTCATAAGGAATCATAAAATAATCAATGAAAAAATAACGATGATTGATTACAGAAATAAAACATTTAGAAACTATAAGCCAAAACTAATCGAAAGAAAAAAATGAAAATTTAGGAAATCAAAAGATAGTTGGAAGGAAGGCAAATTGAAAAACGTTGGAGAAACAGATAAGATGACTTTAAAAAAATTTCAAGCAAAATGAGGTAGTAAGATAAGGGAGGGAGGGGGGGGGGGAAGAATCTCAAAAACTTACAGTTTATGAAGTAAACAAAAAAAGAAAAGAATTAAAAAAGCTCAGCGTAAATTTATAATGAATAATTTGCGTAATAAAAGAGAAAAGAATTCAAAAACATTAGAAAAGAGTGACTTTTAGAAAATTGTTATAGTTTTGATCCTGCCTGACGCTACTACTTGAGACTGTTTGTAGTATTTGAATACATATGTATACATCCTATATAAGGCTAAGTTTCGTGTTTACAAAATTTTTTATTACCATATTAAAACGATTTAACAATTGATGTGACTTTCAAAAACTTATTTGTAAGAAATATTTCCAAGACATATTTCAGGTACTTCCTTAATAAAAAAGGTCATGTCATCTGTATAAATGAAAATTGTGGTTTATGCCAGGTTTAATTGTTTTGTTTTGTTATGTCTAGGATGTCAGCGATTATTAAGTAAAAGAGAGCCAATTGGATTTTATTTTCCTAGATGACGTCATTAAATCATTGATATTAACTATATTATATGTTATGTATATTTTGTAGTTTTTACTTTATAAATTTTCTAATGCTGTTTTTTCAAACTATTCCACAACTATGTCACGGTCAAATATATCAATTAATTTATGATGTAGTTTTTTTCGGTTATTGTATTGTGTCTACTAAACAAAATAACTTTTACTGTTTGAAGGGTGTTTCTTCTATTGCTAAAACTAAAATATTTCTTAGATTTAGGAATTCTCTTTACTTTTGATCTGGTAAAGTATTTATGTGTCTTGAAAAAAACTTCTTCTTCTTATTATAAAAGAAACATCTGTTTAGTATAAGCAAAATCAAACTAAAGTAGCTAAAATTTATGTTTCAAAACTAACACTTTTGAATTTTTTTGCCAATAAGTACCATAAAAAAAGAAGTCTTACTCTTAGAATAAAGATATCAAATAAGTTTTTAAGCTTTTTGGTAGATTTATGCAGTGAAAATATAGATAAAACCCTTAAAAAGGAAAAAAATATATGGTAAAATACGAGAGAAACGATAGAGTTTAAAAAGTGCTTATATTTCACTATAAACTTTTTTTTTTATCAATGTCTAAAAGGCTTAATGAGATCTTCTAACAGAAAGAGTATATTAAGTTTTTAGAGTTTTCCATTAATTACATTGAAGTTTGCTTCATAATCCACAAATATAAAGATTATACAACAAAACTACTAATAGTAATTAAGTAGGGTAGACCGGGAACCAACGTCGCGGGGTATGCAACGCCGCACCGCCCTTTTTTTCGAAACGGCGAGACGAATTTTATTTCTTTCTTGTGAGTGTTGGTAATATTGTACTAAGCTTATTCAGAAAGTTTGGCGATCAAATATTAAATATAACTATATAAAATAGCGAAAAGTGTGTTTTTTAGTAGTCCAACTTTTTTTTGTCTGTGTCTTTAAGTAAATTTTTCGAATATTTAAAATATAAATTTTGTTCAAAATATTTCATTATTCTTAGTAAAATTTAATATATTTTCATAATTTAATATTAATTTAGAGGAATTTTTTTGCCATTTATTCATTTTATACATCATTTGGTAAGCACTGAAAAAGGTGCAACGTCGCATGTGAACCCGGCACCAACACCGCATTTTTTATTTGTATTAAATTAAATGTCATGTTATTTTTCAGATATTTTTTTGTTATTTTTTATTGTTTTCAATAATTATAAGCAATAATGGCTAAATCAAAATCAAAAAATAACAAAAAAAACAAAACAAAAATTATTAAAAAAGTGAAAAATGAAAGTGTGAAAGTCGGCACCATTCACCGGAAAAAGTTAAGAAGTCTTTAGGAAAACTTATTGTGAAGCACGAATTAATTCGGTCGAGCAAACGAAATAACTGTATTATCATTCCCACCCCATTGCTCTCACAAGGTTCAACCGCTTGATACAAGCGTTTTTCGATCGTTCAAAAAATTTTACAATAGTACCAGTGATGCTTGGATGTTTTCAAATGTTGGTCGTGCGATGACTATTTTCGATATAAGTACCTCCAATTGTGAAAAAAGCATTTGATAACTATTTCACTAGAAGCAACACTATTTCTGGTTTCACTGCAACAGAAATTTATCCGTTCTAACAAAATATCCTTTCAGAACAGTACTTTTTACCAATAAGCGAACACAATACATCAGTAAATGAGTCATTGAGCGGCAGCACATCATCGTTTTTTTCAATTTTACATGAAATACGATCTCTTCCAAAGGTAGCAGAAGCAAAAAAAAATTAAATCGCGGTCGTAAGCCAGGGAAAGCTTCTATCTTGACAGATAGTCTCAAGAGAGAATGTTTATTGGAGCGAGATAAACTTCGCGAAATAAAGAAAGCGCCAAAACCGAATTTTGTTTTCGATTTTTTGCTGTAGAAGTAAAAATATCAAAAGTGCGTCGTTGGTTCCCGGTCTACCCTACTGTATAAAATAAATAAAACAAAAGCAAAAATTTTAGGTACAAATACTCGAATCGTATGTGATTTGAAAATTATACATCAGACTTTTATATAGCCAGCATATAAGATCTATCAAATCAAAAGCAGATTTTTAGAGTTTTTCTTATTGTTTAGCATACATATCATAAATATAAATTATGTAAATTTTTTTTAATTTCATTCTAAGATTTTCCTTTAAATATTTTTTATATTTAGAGAATTTGCAAGAATTTAAAAACTAATAAGATAATTCAAATAGTTTGGAAACTATTTTATAGAAAAAAACAAGCAAAAGATATTTTATATAAGATTATGACACGTGTAATATAATTTCATGAAAAAATGTTTTTGACAGATTTATCTGAAAATTTTTTCCTCTGCTTTAGTTTAACTAACAAACTAAAAATTGAAGATTAGAAAAATTTTAAAAACTCGAATTTTTAAATTTATAACATCTTTACAGAATATCAAATTTGGAATAGTATTGAAAAAAATAATTAAAATATTGTATACTTTGAACCTATATGACCTTTTTTAATAATATCCATTTTATGAAATAAGACAATTACAATCGCTCATAGCCAATTTCTATTTAATTCCAATGTTTATCATTTACGCATTAATTATTTTTTTGATTAAAGCTTATATATATCTTAAAAGTTTTATAATGGATGAGATTTTGATAATGCGAAATAAGAAAGGATTTATAAAGGATATATAATGCTTGCCCTCTTGCCAACTAATGCCTTAAATTGTAAATAATTAAAGATTGACATGGTTTTAAGCTGAACATAAATTTATTTTTAAACATCAAAATTTGGTTTTTTCTTTATTTATTCTTTCGCTATCCCCTAAATTCAAATTATTTTGTCTATGTAAAGCTTAAGTTTATATCATTAAATATAAATTCACCAAATTGAAATTCGGTTTAAGATAATTTTCTTAAAGCTACCTAAGATTAAATCAGTTAAAATGATTGACTTAAATTATAATACCAATGAAACAAATGAAATTTTAAGATTTCATATTTTAATATTTAAGCTACTCACGTATTTGTATTAAATTTTATAATTTAAGTGTAAAATTTAACCCCAAAAATTTATATTCAAGAATAATTTCCAAAATGAATTTAGATTTCATATAGAAAGCCATATAGTAGTATGTATTTAGTTAGGGTATAGGAAATGATAAACAAATTTAATAAATGAATTACATAAGATTTAACAATATTGACAATTAAAACTTTGATTATTGTGGTTATAATATCGCAAACAATAAATTAGTGTAGATAGGTTTTAGCATTTATATAAAATTTGATTTAAATTGAGTCCTAATTTTTGAATTTAGTTAATGAGCTTATGACAATTTAGGATAAGAGAGAGAACAATTATTCCTTCATTAAAATCAGATATGAAAAAAACATAAATTTAGTTAGATAATTTGTTTAGGCTTACGACTTACGATGTTTTTTTTTGTTGTTAATTTGTTTTTAATAAGGGAAGTAGATAATTTATAAATGATTTTTATAAAAAAAAGTAAAAGGATTTCATGAATTGCTCCCACACTTTATTTAAACTTAAAATGAAATTCAATAAATCTTTTTCCTGATGCTAAGAGATTAGAAAAATATTAATATATTATAAGGAAAAGAGTTGAAGAATTTATTGTCTTGTAAATTATATATTCCATATCTTTGCTTTTAACCAAAAGTGTCTAATTACATTCATACATTCGGTAGGGAGAAATTAAGGATGAATGAATGAGAAGTTATACTTTATAATTTTAGAGATTATTTATGTTTTCTCTTGAAATTCAGCATATGCTTATTTTATTCTTATTTATTTTAGTAACTTTATTTGCCGCTAAAATTTTGTTTTTTAAGGTTTCTCAGTTCAAATAAGATAAATCTAAAATTTTTCATAAAAATTTGAGAGTGAAAAAGATAAAACATAGTTTGTGAGTTGATTTTTTATTTTGTTCATCAAACCACCAAACTTCGCCTACTAAACAAATTCTAAAACTTCTTAAAATTTTCAGGTTTGTTTGAATCTATGGACATTAATGAAAATTTAAGACTTTTTTATTTAAAGAGAATTGATTGATTAGTAGCCATTACGAAAAACTGATTTGATTCTTAAAATCCAAATCATCGAGTGATTAGTGAATTTCTAAAAATTTAATGTTTTTTGTGTTTATTCCATATTTGAAAAAATATGAAAAATTCAAAACTTAAAAATATAAACAAAAATTGAAAAATCTTTTTATGTTTTAGAAAAATAAAAATAAAACAATGCTTAAAAATCATTAAAAGCACTGATTGGGAGCTCTAATTATAAACAAAAATAAGTCAAAAGTATGCGAAATATTAAAAGATGGCTTAATTTAATTTTTAGTTTTTGTGGTATCATAAAAGATAGAAGCATTATTTTAAAATTTTTTCTTATATTTTAGCCAACATTATATACGAAAAGTGCATTATTTTGATATTTGAATTGTTCTTTGATATCTTTTCGTTCCTATAAAACTATTAAAACTTCAAGATACTTGGGTTGTTTTTTATATTTTAACTTTTAATGATACACAATATTCTAATACTACAAATTTGATGGTTTTTTGTTATGTCTTTAATATATATATATACATATATATATATAAAGACTTGTTTACTTTTTAAACTAAACTCTGATACTCTCTAGGCTACATATGTTTAACCCTTTTCTTTGTCATCCAAAAACTTTCTTAATAGACAAAATGGTCAGAAGGTAAGCACTCTAGTGACTTTAAAACCCAAAATTATCCGTATAGTAATTATATCTACATATATATAAGTGTTTGCATTTAGATATTAACTTAAATAAAATTTTTGACAAGAAATGGTTTTCTATGTAGTTTAGTCTACTATGCACCCTTTTAAATATTTTGGGATTTGTTATTAAAGGATAAATGATAGAATAAAAGTTATAGATGATGTATTTTGTATATTTTATATAAAGATGACCATCTGTTTCCAATAAGAGTTTATAAAATTTGTGGAATGGATAAGTTGTAAGGCCTAAAGTGTAATTAACCCATGATTTTCTTTACGATTTCAAAACAAAATCCTTTACAAAATCAGAAATTTTAGTGGCAAGTAATTTTCGTTGTCAAGTCTGACCAATTATGAGGAACTTTTATGTAAAAAACATGTAGAAAATAAAAAAATTGGTTTAAATTTGACCATTCTAAATGATTTGGAGCTCTATATTGAAATATTTTTGGAATTTTAATGGATTCATGAATAATTTTAGTGACTGACTAAATTGGTAAACACTTCTGTTAGTTACAAAATTTTATTTTGGCTTTTAGTTGATTGCATTGTTAACATCCAAAACTAGATTACATACATTTAAATAAGCTTGATAATGAAATGATAGATCAATGCCTTACAATTTAAGTTAATTTAAAACTGTTATCTTTATCTTCATCACTTTTAATGAAGTTTCCACTTGAAGTTTTTTTTACTTTTATTACTTTACCCATCAATTTTTATTTAAAATTTAGAAGCTTTTAAGTTAAGTTTTCAGCTGGTTTTGCTAATTTGTTTTAATTTTAAGATACTTTCTTAAAACATTAAAGAAAAACCACATATTTATTTGTATTCAAGGATTTTGAAAAGCTCTTAAAATTAATAAAATCAAATCTTAAATAGGCGTAATAATTATTCTTAACCAACAACAAAAATGTAACTGAAAAAGGTATAAAAGAATGTTTCGAGTTAATGATTTAACTGGCTGGAGTCAATTTAATGATGATCACATGAAGAACTTATCATTCCCAGAATTGAATTTCAACTTAAATCGTTTGTATACTAAGCAAAATCCCTAAAAAACAAACCTCAATTTATAGGAACATTCACATTATGAAAGTGTGACGAAAAAACGCCTTGAATAAATTCATATTTTATTAAATTTATCAAAAATTACTGACCAATTATCCTGAATGAAAATTTTAGGTACACAAATAATAATTTAACAACTTCTGAGGATAATATTTCTATTCTTTGATATTGAACAAGTTTTAAGTTACCTGCACAACTTTGCAGTCTCTATAAAAGCTTTTAGTTTATTAGCCAAGAAAGTTGATAACTTTTCTCACGTTCTTAGTGTAAACGTGAACTTTGGAAAATTTCATACAATTTATCCTTAATTTTTTTACAGGTTGTCCACCATCCATGAATATTCTTTAGCAGTAAACATTTTTCTATAATTACGTGATATAAAAGAAATTGTCTTTTTGTTTTTCATCTAACTAGGTTGGGATTATCTGAAGATTATTTTGGTGGTTGGTGTTTTTATTTTTTTGGTTTTAAAAATTTTTAAGTCTAATTTCAAAGAAAGGCAATGAGCTTTATAGTCTCCTTAAAAACATAACTTTTTGGATCATTAAACAAATTCCAAGCTTGTTGTCATACAAATTGGTCAGATTTAATTTTTTTATAAATTCTTTGACTGTCTTAATCTTCTGCAGAAAATAAATTTTTTTGAAGATGGTTTTACTGTTAGCCATGATATTTTATGATAAAATATAGCTAAATCTTCTTTTATAGTTTTCTTTATCATTCATTACAAGTTAATTTTTGTGATCATTTTTGCGGAAATATTTTGCTTATAGGATATTTAAAAATAAGGAAATAGGGTGAGACGGGAGTCTAGAGGGCGGCAAAATTTATTAGCTATTTATGTTTAGATGAAATGAGTACAAAATAATTCAGTAAACAAATTTTATGTCCCAAAAATAGAATAAAAATTTGAAATAAATATTTAAAATAGTTTTATAAAAAATGTTTTTTATCCTTTTCAATGAAAATCAGGTTTATTTGAGATAAAACATATTTTAGCTTTTATATGAATAAATTAAGTGAGCCGAAGGATAATAAATCCTTTATACAATAAAAAAAATGATTATTATAAAATAAGACATTACTTTTTTTTTGGATGCTTGCTGTATATGATATATATTTATATCCTTGAAAATGATTACCCATGTATGTCAATTTAGTTTGTGAAAAAGAAAAACTAGCTGTTGCCCAAGATCTAGGACTATGTAATATCTATCTACGATTGTCAGCTAAATAGCTTTTGGAAGTTATTCATAGGATTTTATTGAAGATTTAAGTAGATGGGCAGAAAATTCAAATTTGAAAAAGATAAAAGAAATAAAACTAAGGAGATTTTCTATACAATCAAATAAACATTTGGCCACAATCAAAATTTTTATTTTTTTATATTTGAATTAAACTGGGCAAGCTAAATGGGATTAGTTCAAGGTCACTTCTGTTTTGATGGTTTAAATAGCGCCAATCTGGCGAGTTTATATTAATTTTTACAAGTTTATGATTCATTTATGCTTTTTTGTTATAACTTAAGCTTTTTTATAAGTTTGATAGAAAAGGAAACCGAATTCTGGCTATTTAATGCATGAAAATATTAGTATAGTTACTCTCTTTCTATTGACAATTTCCCCACTAGTTTGCCAAAATAGTAATTTATTGACAAATTGATTGAATGAAAAATTTATTAAAACCCTTTTCTTGTCTTTTAGTTAATTATAATACTTTGTCCCGAAAGTAATAAAGTACTTTTCTCACAACTATGTATACAACTTTACATAGACTAATCTAAATGGTCAGCTAAGTTATTCAAGGATTTTTTGTGTAAATCTGTTAAGTAAACTAGTTTTATCCTTGGCAAGAATCAAAGAAAATTAATAGGTACAAAAAATCTTTTATTTCAATAAGAATTTCTTCAGGAAAATTTTTTGGACTAATCCTTGACGTAAATGAATTCCAAGAATAGCCTTCATATTTTTGAACCCTCTTCAAAGTTGAATGCTTTTGATTTAAGCTGTTGAATGTTATAGATTTTTAGGTTTTGTTTTTGTTAAGGTTTCAAATTTATTTGTATTATTTTATAAGAAGATTAATGTAACGAAAATCTGTTTTGGAGAAAACTTAAACAAATAATTTCCTTGAAAAAATCATTTTTTTGAGTTATATTTGAAGTTATTTCAGGCAGTTAGTAAATATCTTGAAGATATCTAAAGTTAAGATAATATTAAACAAATAAAAACTTATAAATACTTCCAATGAACGAAATTAAAAATAAATAAAAGGCACTCAAAAAATTTTTCCAGTGTAATATTAGATGTAGCAAAAATAACGAAAAAATATTGACAAAAAACAAATAAGATAAGCAAATGCTAAGAAAACTGTATACTAAAAAAATACTTTCACAATATCTAGGACTCTAAAAGATTTAACTAATTTTCGATGACCTTAAATTTTACATAAAATTTCAAAAGGAAAAATATTTTTGTTTTTGTTATCCTACCTACTACACTTAGAGTAGTAAAGATAAACTTTTAAATGACTTCTAGACATTTTCTCTATAGGTATATTAAACTTTGGTATTATATCGAATTTAGTTAAATTACGTAACTAAATAGACAGGAGTTTTTCTTAGCACAGACTTTAGTAAAACTTTGAAAATTTATATAATTAATTTATGAGTTTAATTATAACTTATTTTTTACTTAGCTAATATTTTCGAAAAGATTGCTCAAAATTAAGAAATTATTTTAAGTGTGCCAGCTATTACGAAAAAATTTTATGAGAAAATTTTTGAACTTAAGTGGGAAGAAAGAGTCAAGTTTGATTATTTTAATAATTTCCAATTTTATGAAATTTTATGAGAAAATTTTTGAACTTAAGTGGGAAGAAAGAGTTCAAGTTTGATTATTTTAATAATTTCCAATTTTATGAACTGACTTATTCACTAATTATTCCAACTAAATATACTTTAAAATATTTAACATGCTAAAATGAACAAAACTCCAATAACTTCCTAGATTTACTAATATGTACTTCCATGGCCGATAAGCTAAAAAAATTTAATTTTTTAGAATCGCCACCTTACAGTATTGATATTAAGAACCCTGTGAAGTTTAATGTCTTAAAGTTTATAGAGCAATGCAAAAACTATTACTAAAAATAATATGGTGAAATTTTATTTTCTAAGGTATACAAGAATCATTGAATTTAGTTATTTGATTTTTCCACAAATAATATAATAAGGAAAATAATAAAATACAAAATTATATTAAGAAAAATATACTGAAGTAATTAGCAAATATTAGATCAAACCATTTGAGATAGATCACCAGATCAACCAGAAAAGTTGATTTGACATCATACCGACTCCTAGCCAAATTTTCGTTTACCATTGTTCAGTACAAAACGTATACTAAAAAATATAGTTTATTTGTATTCCATATTTTAACTAGACACTCTTGTTTGAAACTTCAATCCTAAATTCAAAAATAATACCAGAGAAAAATACTATCACAGCATTTGTAATATTTGGATATCAGTTGTGTATTAAACGAAGTCATATATTCTGTTTAAAGTCTTATCATATATTTTATGTTATAACGATCCTTCTTTTTCTTAATACTTTCCATAGTAATTTTTTATAATGTCTTTAGTTCTTTATTTAATTAAATGATGCCAAAATTTTATCTTATTGTATAGTATATTTATATTTGACCTACCAGTACCACCAAATAAAATAAAAATACAGAAAGATAGAAGAAAACAAATAAATTCTTATTTATACTTACAATAAACGTCATATCGTAAATAGCACTACACAAATCACCTTTTAATTGGCCATGAATTAAGAGTTGAAAATTTTTACTCTTACTATTCTGTATCTATAAGCATTTATCTAAGTTTTGTAGTTGTTGAATGAAATTCAGGGCTTTTGTTTAAATTATTTCTATATTGGGGTATTATATTTTAAGAGTTTTAGAAGTTTGGCATGTTATAATAATTTTGATATAAAACTTTACTCATTCATTCTTTAAGTGTGAATTTTATAGAAATTTTTCTTTTTAGTTGTGTTTATTAAAACAACTAACAGTTTTTTTAAGTTAAAAAATAATTTTGATATTTTCAAAAAAATTTTTATATTTATCTATTTCTTTCAATTAGAAACCAGTTGAAAAACCACTGATTATTTTTATTAACTCAACTTATTTAAATAAATAAAACTAAAATAAATCTCTAAAATCATTTAAAGGAGAAAAAACAGACAAAAGCACTTTATTTATGTTAAAATAGTAAATTAACTTATTGCCCTTTTCTGAGTCTAATTCTAATATTTTTACCACTGATGCTAATACACTGTATTGAAATACACGGGAAGAAATTTTCTCGCAATTATGTATTAAAGATTTTGAAAGGGGAAATTTGGGTATTTATTATGAATTCACAGGTTGTCCAATAAAATGAAATTTAAAATTTCCCTATTTATTGTGTATTTAAATATGTTATTTATTTATTTGTTATTTTTTTGTCTTTTGTTATTTAATGATTTACTTAAACACTTTTGAAACTATATTAAATTATAAAATGTTAGTTTTTAGGACATTTATTAACATTTCCAATAAAGTGTTCTAATAGAGTGTATTATCCGATTTAGAATCTTTTTATCTTTTTTACGGGAAGATAATACAGAGCATAAGTGTCAGTGGAGAAAGGGTATAAAATGTTAACCAGCTATTTCACTTTTGCTTAAGTGAAAGCTTACGTAAATAGACTTTCTTGATTGTACTCTCATTTGAAAAACAACGAAACTCCTTCAAACTTTAAAAAAAATGTTAGAAAATATGAATACAGAGTTATGAGATATAATTCTTTATTTTTTATTCTTTGGTGTCGTTTGACCTTTTTAGTGAAGTAAAAATTGGTTTTGTAAGAATTCTAGGATTATATTCTTAATTTTTGATGTTGTTTTCTTCTTTTTATCAGTCAAAGCGAAAATTTCATCATTTTTATATTCCTATTATTAGCTTGCAAAATGTACCTATGTAAAAATCTTCAATTGTTAATAAAATCTTTTCTATTCATCCAATCAAGTTCAAATAAATTTTGTTGACAGTGGATCACCATTGATGTTAATATAGTTAGTTCAAATATTATTCCTACTGTTAGCTCATGATGCACAATATCTTTTTGGAACTTTCAATCGTTAATAAAATCCTTTTTTATTTATCCAATCAAATTCAAATAAGTTTTGTTGTGTTGGCAGTTCATGAAAATTGATGTTAGTACAGTTAGTTCAAATATAATTCTTATTATTAGCTCATAATGTCCAATATCTTTTACAAATTTTCATTTGTTTATAAAATCTTTTCTAATCATCTAATTAGAGAAAAACTTCAGAAAACTGAATGAAATGAATTCTGAATTCAGAAAAAAGAAAAAACGATCTCACTGAATGAGAAATATAAGTACGAATATACTTTAAAATTTTTTTTGTTATATTACTAGTTAAGACACATTTTATCCTTAAAAAACTAATTTATTTCTTATCTTCCTATTTCTTCCAGTATAATTCTTTATCATTTCCGTTTGTTGTAACATAATTTTATTAAATCTTTTAGCACTTATAACAAAACAATTGTTTTATAAGAGTAAATAAATGGTTTTCATCATGATAATCGGTATCTTATAAATCCAGTAAATTCTTGGTTTTTTTATAGAACAAGAGAAATAATTTAAAATATTATTAAAAGCTTAATTGCAAAAAAAAGACAAATTTTAAATTGAGTTGTTTTTTTAATGTTTTTACAATAAATGAAGCTTATTAAAAATATCAGATTTGTAAGATTCATTTTTTTATCATTTTCAAGAAGCTATATCTATGGCAATTTCAGAGCCAAGAAGGATTTTTTGCTCAAGCACTCTTTTTAAATTGAGTTGTTTGCTTGATGTTTTTTTGATAACTAAATTGTTATCAAGTATTTATTCTATTGTTTGTACGAGTATAAGAAAAATCAATACAAATATATGCTCAGAAATTGCTGTTTCTTTGTTTTATATAAATTGAAATTGCATTAAATTTAAATTATTTCCTATAAATGCAGTCATTTTGGATTTGAAATCATTGAAAAAGTAAGAGAAAATAAATAATTTTGCAAATTATTTATTCTCATCTCGTCTTCGAATTGACAATTGCAATCAGATTATGCCAGCATAATGTTTTTTCTTTATGAGCCTACGTCTTAGAATTAAGACTTGTGGGAATAATTAAAGTTTGTCTGGTTGAACAAAAGTTGTTATATCCATTTATGCTTAGTCAAAGTAGTAGCGTAAGTATCATTTTTAGATGAGGGAAGGGTGAATATCATTGCTGGAACTCATATTTCTTCTTAGGGGGACGGGATTAATTCCAGAGGTTAAAGCTTTGGAAGGCTTAGATTTAAAGACTGTGGGTGATAGGAAGCGGAATTTGTAATTATAAAAATGTTTCTTGACATTTCATTTCGTAATTTTGATAAAGATTTACTTTCATTGCTAACGTGTAAGCTTGAAATTATGCATTGGAATACAACTTTATTTTAATTGCATAATTTGTGCACAGTGCTGAAATTTATGTTGAATACAAAAAGTTTGATATTATTACTAAAGAAGCACAACTTATAAATGTACACAAAACATTTGTAATTCAATCCTTTTGGATAATATTCCAAAGTAGCGTAGACGGCTATTTCTACTTCACGCTCCTGTTGTACTACTTTTAAGAATTTCACAAAGAAAAACTAATTAATGACATTTTGCCTACTGTGGCTGTTTAGTTAATTACTAATCGCCTTGAGTTATGCAACTCAGCTCAAAATAGTCAAGGTTCTATATATGTGATTCATTTCAAAACACAATTACAGAAAATGTCTACAAAATGTACTTCTTCTTGTAGCAAACATGTATTTCCTTTATTCGATTATTTGTGATTACATCCAATTTATTTTCTGTGTTGTCTGCCAGTTTAAGCACATTGAAAGGAACACCTTTCATTAAGTAAGAATTCATCAGATGTCTGAGCAAAGTGGGCTATTTATCAGTTGAATTGATAAGGAAAGTAAACATCTTTTGATCAGCTAACATAAAGGAATGAATTTTTATTTTAGTTTTTTATTTAATAGACATAGGATCTTATTTGATAATAATATAAGTGACAAGTTGATAAATATTTTGGATAAAATTCTTCAAAAATTTAAATGTGTAAATTTTTCCAAAGTATATATGCTTAGTAAAGTTAATTCAATAATATTACAGTTGTTAAAATTTTTAGATATTTTATATGAAAAAGATACCTTTTTATGCTTTATAGATTTAAGTTATTTAGAAATATTTTATAACCGAAAGTTTCTGAAAAAAGATATCTAAATTTGTCATGGAACAAGGAAAAAAATTCAATTTAAGTGAAAGCCAAGTATGAGTGAGTAAAAGATATTTATTTATCAAATCAAAAGTTATTAAGGTAATGTTATTTAGTTCAGACAGATGGGCATGTTATTTGTAGATACAATAAAAAATGAGTATCTTAAATAACTAAAATATATCAAAGCATAAGGCTCAGATGTTTAAACATAGACTTAATATAGCATACACGTCTTTTATATTTTATGCCAGTTGTCACTTATCTTATTTCTACGTCTTTTTTTTGCGATTTTTTAATCCAATTAAATTCACATACAAAGATTGTTTGAAAATAAAGTCAACAGTTTTAGAATTTTAATTTGTGGGGTTATATCTAGTTGTAGTTGGAAAATTTGAAGGATTTTCGTGATTTTTTGAATTTTAATGTATTTTTATTCAAGTTTTTTTGAAAAACAGTCAATACAAAAAAGGCCCAGCATAAAATAGCAGCTACCAAGCTGCTTATTTCATATTAAAAATAAAAAAGGTTTTATTTGCTAAACTTTAAAAGAAGCGTTTGAGTCTAATTTTAAATGACCACGAAAGGGAAAATTTGCTTGTTTGTTAAGCTAATAAAAAGGCTTGTGAAAAATTCAAGTCGATCCTTTAAACTGCTGCAAGAAATCTTATATTTTTAATTTATAAAATTTATAAAAATAAAAATTTTTTTTCTTTTTCAATTAATCCTGGCTTTTTTTAGCATGGAAAACATTTCAGGATATTTAGTCATAA